>OZ023205.1:82552203-82661064 GCA_963995525.1 Escarpia spicata
TTGTCAACAACCACCAAATCGGTTTAACACCACAGTTCAAAGATCGTCAACGGACTAACGATATTGTTTGATCGACTCAGCAAAACGAGCCCATAATAATGGAGTCGCTAAAGTCCAAATGTTAGTGAAATCATGACACGCTGGAACAAAGCACAACATCTGGTAGAGATGTAACTTAGGACCATACAAACCTTTTGAGAGGGGGCTGCCCGATTTTAAAAGTCAAGGTCAAGGACAGGTCAAGGTCAAAGATTAGTAATATTAAAATTCCATTTCTACTAATGTCAAAATATCTCGACATATAATTAATTTTTTGAATGTTTTGAAACACTGCTTTATATTTTGAAGACACTCCTTTCAACAGGATGATTTAATAATTTACATAAATTCAAAATGGCCACCAAATGAGCAAATACATATATATCGTATCTTTCTATGAGGGCAATTTCCATCCACAGAACCCCAAACAAAATATTTAGTACACATATATCTTATGGCCGTAAGTGACTTCGGTTGTCAAGGCCAAGATCAAGATCAAGTCAAGGTCAAAGAAAAAATATGTGTTTATTAGGAATTTGTCTTTTCAAGCTTATATTCAACCCAGAAACATGCTTATGGTGTATAAACCAACATGTGTAGTGTCAAGGAATTCACTTATGTTATGACAATACCTTCAAGTTCCGCTATATGAACATTGATTTTCTTTCAGAATGATCTCTGTACTCGGCAACTAAATCTAGCTTCTGCTATAGTAATACATGGACTTCTACTCCATGTAGTGCTGTCGTCTGTTTACTACCAGCTATACTAAGTGTTGTAATCTAGTGGATATTAAAGGAACAATACAGAATGGAGGACAGTTTAGTGTACGATGCTAACGTCTAAAGTTATCAGATTCACTACATGCAAGCAAGGTGTCTACATTTGCTACAAGATAACACTAACTATAGTATCAATATCATTTCATTCTTATATCATAGCTTTAGTATTTGAGTGTTATATACGTTGTTTTAGTGTAATATTTACGATTATTGAATATCAAAAACACGTTTAACGACACATTAATGACCCATGATTGCACGAACGCAGTGGTAATACAATCACTGCACTCAATGGAACGTTTGTGGAAAGAACAGTATTCCAAATACGTCAAGGATGTGTTTGTTGAAAGGAAGGCCTCCATCCACAAGGCCATCAAGAAAAACCAACTGTCTCTATTCAAGCGTCCTCATTCCTCACGCCCTACCACTAGAAAACACATCGATGTTCGGTGAATACAGTGAAGCCATCTTAATTTCCTGGACTGAAAGACAACGTCAACGCTGCTCTAGGATTGACATCGTCTGGGACACATACAGACCCGACAGTTTGAAAGTCACAACTCGAGAAAAACGAAAGAAAGGCGTCCGCAGAAAGGTGTCCCGCGATGCCAAATTGCCCCTGTACTTTGCGGGCTTCTTACAAGATGCCACAAACAAGGAAGAGCTCTTAAAACTTCTGACGGAAGATGTAGTCAAACTTGAGTTGATTACCCACAAATTAACCATGTGTATATTACCAGTGGTTCAAGTGTAAAGTCGAATAGTGCTGACATATTAGTAAAGAGGGGGCAACTACTGTCCTCGTCAGAATCATAATCACCGGTGTAGTTGTTATTTTGGTGGGAGTCTTTCACGGTCTTGTCCACCACAATCCAGGAATGCTGTTGTGGGTTGGCTTTGGTACAGGAAAGCACTTCCGCTACTACCACATCAATTCAATCTGCCAAGCTCGTGCTTTACGCCTTCCCAGGTTCTGATGCAACATCTCAGTTCAGCGGTAAAGGCAAGAAGCCAGCTTGGAGGGCATGTAAAGCATATCCGACAGCCACAGCTGGGTTTACCATCGCATCTCAGACTGGATTTGTTCCTTTGGAATTTACACCTACAGCATTCAAGCTGATTGAGCGCTTTACATGTATCATGCAATACAATACAATAACTTTATTGTCTAACCCAACATACAATAAAGTTATTGTATTGTATTGTTTGTACGACAGCACTACATCGCATGTCAAGGTGAACGACCTTCGACACGAGCTGTTCCCAAGGAGGGTGAAGATGATGGAGAAGCTTCCTCCAACCGAGAGTGCACTGCTTCAACACACAAACCGATGCCTATACCAAGCCAGTATCTGGAGAAATAGTCTGAAGCCTATAATAGCTGCACCCAACCCTGGAGGCTTTGGGTGGTCAAAAGGAGACACCGGATGGCGTCCAGTCTGGAAAACACTACCAGCTGCTGCTGTTGGCTGTACAGAACTGAAGACTGAACCCACTTGTGCGAAGAAATGCAAATGCAAAAACGCCGGGCTCACATGCACAGCACTCTGTCTCTGCAGTGGACTTTGTGAGGGTTAAGAAAAAGCTCATGTCAGCAATGGATGTGTTATTTAATTATATAGTTAATTAAGTAAGTAAATGTCACAACCTCTATTAATGTAGATGTGCACCACCTATCAATGTTCAATGTTATATTACACGCGTGCAGCTGCATGTCTCATTTGAAATTATTCTCGTGTTAATCTGACGGTAGATATAATACACACGCTTGCCCTTTGGACATAAATTGTCGAATTTCAAGTGATAATAATTCATTGTACTGCTTAAATAAATAGTAGTAATTGTACCAATAGTAGCGGTGTATGTTCTGGATAAGCAAGTTTAAAACGTATACTTAGTTTACCTTTATGTGAAAGTTATATATGAAACAGCCAGCAAACGTAATTTGTTTAGCGCAACATAGCAGCCATTTTGGATTTATGCAAATTTGATAAAGTATACGACGGGAAGTAGATATGTGTAAACATAGTGTAAATTTCCGAAACACAAATCGATATTGTTTGAGTGTTACTATATGGTATACATAGAATTATTACATCAGTTAGGTTTGACCTTCGTTTGACCTTCACCTTGGCCTTCAAAACCGGACAGCACCATCTCAAAAGTTACATATGGTCATAAAGTATGTGTGCAAAATATTTAGTTTGAGGCTTCTCTGGACACTGCCCTGATAAAAATAAGACGATATATATGTTTTTGTTCATGTGGCGGCAATTTTGAATTTATGCAAATTAATAAATCGTACTGTGGAAAGAAGTGAGTCAATATATATAAAGCAGCCTTTGTAAACTTAAAAAAAATATCATTTAAGTCTCGAGATATTGGACAATCAGTAGAAATGGGATTATAGCATTATTAATTTTGACTTTGAACTGAACTTGAACTTGACTTTAAAATCAGGCAGCCCCCTCTCAAAAATGTGTACGGTCCTAAGGTACAACTGTGCCAAATTTGGTGCTTTGTTCCAGCGTGTCACCATCATTCCCTTAATTGACTCCACTATATAAAGCACGAGCGACCATCTCTGTGCCATATTCATCGCTGCTGTTGATCAACTATGTTTCTCTTTGATCGATATATATTACGGAGATGTCTATACTGGTTTGAAGGGTCAGCTTCTGTACGGTAAACGGAAGTAGGGTTAAAAACACATCGTGAATCTGTACGGTAACCGGAAGTAGGTCATGTTAGTGGGTAGTATACCTTGCAGGTTAGTGGGCAATACACCTTGCAGGTTAGTGGACAGTATGCCTTGCAGATTAGTGGGCAGTACACCTTACAGGTTAGTGGACAGTATGTCTTGCAGGTTAGTGGGTAGTACAACTTGCATGTTAGTGGGCAGTACAACTTGCAGGTCAGTGGGTAGTATAACTTGCATGTTAGTGGGCAGTATACCTTGCAGGTTAGTGAGCAGTATACCTTGCGGGTTTGTGGGCAGTATACCTTGCAGATTAGTAGGCAGTGCACCTTGCAGGTTAGTGGGCACTACACCTTGCAGGTTAGTGGACAGTATACCTTGCAGGTTAGTGGGCAGTACACCTTGCAGGTTAGTGGGAAGTATACCTTGCAGGTTAGTGGGCAGTACACCTTGCAGGTTAGTGGGCAGTATACCTTGCAGGATAGTGGGCAGTACACCTTGCAGGTTAGTAGGCAGTACACCTTGCAGGTTAGTAGGCAGTACACCTTGCAGGTTAGTGGGCAGTACACCTTGCATGTTAGTGGGCAATATACCTTTCAGGTTAGTGGGCAGTACACCTTGCAGGCTAGTGGGCAATATACCTTGCAGGTTAGTGAGCAGTATACATTGCAGGTTAGTGGGCAGTATACCTTGCACGTTAATGGGCAATATACCTTGCAGGTTAGCGGGCAGTATACCTTGCAGGTTAGTGAGTAGTATACCTTGCAGATTAGATGGCCGCATACCTTGCATGTTAGTGGGCAGTATACCTTGCTTGTTAGTGGGCAGTACAACTTGAAGGTTAGCAGGCAGTATACCTTACAGGTTAGTGGGCAGTACAACTTGAAGGTTAGAAGGCAGTATACCTTGTTTGTTAGTGGGCAGTACAATTTGAAGGTTAGTAGGCAGTATACCTTGCAGGTTAGTGGGCAGTACAACTTGAATGTTAGTAGGTAGTACACCTTGCAGGTTAGTTGGCAATATACCTTGCAGGTTAGTGGGAGGTATACCTTGCACGTTAATGGGCAGTATACATTGCAGGTCAGTGGGCAGTATACCTTGCAGGTTAGTGAGTAGTATACCTTGCAGATTAGATGGCCGCATATCTTGCATGTTAGTGGGCAGTATACCTTGCAGGTTAGTGGGATATATACCTTGCAGGTCAGTTGGCTGTACACCTTCATCTTAGAGGGCAGTATACCTTGCAGGTTTGTGGGTAGGACATCTTGCGTGTTAGAGGACAGTATACCTTGCATATTAATAGGCTTTACACCTTGCAGGTTTGTGGGCAGTCCACCTTGCCTGTTAGTGGGCAGTACACCATCTAGTTTAGTGGGCAATATACCTTGCATGTTAGTAGGCAGTATATCTTGCATGTTAATGGGCAGTAGAACTTGAAGGTTCGTGTGTAGTATACCTTGCAGGTTAGTGGACAGTACAACTTGAAGGTTAGTGGGTAGTATACATTGCCGGTTATAGACTGTATACCTTGCGGGTTAGTGGACAGTACAACTTGAAGGTTAGTGGGTAGCATACATTGCAGGTTAGTAGGTACAACTGTGCCAAATTTGGTGCTTTGTTCCAGCGTGTCACCATCATTCCCTTAATTGACTCCACTATATAAAGCACGAGCGACCATCTCTGTGCCATATTCATCGCTGCTGTTGATCAACTATGTGTCTCTTTGATCGATATATATTACGGAGATGTCTATACTGGTTTGAAGGGTCAGCTTCTGTACGGTAAACGGAAGTAGGGTTAAAAACACATCGTGAATCTGTACGGTAACCGGAAGTAGGTCATGTTAGTGGGTAGTATACCTTGCAGGTTAGTGGGCAATACACCTTGCAGGTTAGTGGACAGTATGCCTTGCAGATTAGTGGGCAGTACACCTTACAGGTTAGTGGACAGTATGTCTTGCAGGTTAGTGGGTAGTACAACTTGCATGTTAGTGGGCAGTACAACTTGCAGGTCAGTGGGTAGTATAACTTGCATGTTAGTGGGCAGTATACCTTGCAGGTTAGTGAGCAGTATACCTTGCGGGTTTGTGGGCAGTATACCTTGCAGATTAGTAGGCAGTGCACCTTGCAGGTTAGTGGGCACTACACCTTGCAGGTTAGTGGACAGTATACCTTGCAGGTTAGTGGGCAGTACACCTTGCAGGTTAGTGGGAAGTATACCTTGCAGGTTAGTGGGCAGTACACCTTGCAGGTTAGTGGGCAGTATACCTTGCAGGATAGTGGGCAGTACACCTTGCAGGTTAGTAGGCAGTACACCTTGCAGGTTAGTAGGCAGTACACCTTGCAGGTTAGTGGGCAGTACACCTTGCATGTTAGTGGGCAATATACCTTTCAGGTTAGTGGGCAGTACACCTTGCAGGCTAGTGGGCAATATACCTTGCAGGTTAGTGAGCAGTATACATTGCAGGTTAGTGGGCAGTATACCTTGCACGTTAATGGGCAATATACCTTGCAGGTTAGCGGGCAGTATACCTTGCAGGTTAGTGAGTAGTATACCTTGCAGATTAGATGGCCGCATACCTTGCATGTTAGTGGGCAGTATACCTTGCTTGTTAGTGGGCAGTACAACTTGAAGGTTAGCAGGCAGTATACCTTACAGGTTAGTGGGCAATACAACTTGAAGGTTAGAAGGCAGTATACCTTGTTTGTTAGTGGGCAGTACAATTTGAAGGTTAGTAGGCAGTATACCTTGCAGGTTAGTGGGCAGTACAACTTGAATGTTAGTAGGTAGTACACCTTGCAGGTTAGTTGGCAATATACCTTGCAGGTTAGTGGGAGGTATACCTTGCACGTTAATGGGCAGTATACATTGCAGGTCAGTGGGCAGTATACCTTGCAGGTTAGTGAGTAGTATACCTTGCAGATTAGATGGCTGCATATCTTGCATGTTAGTGGGCAGTATACCTTGCAGGTTAGTGGGATATATACCTTGCAGGTCAGTTGGCTGTACACCTTCATCTTAGAGGGCAGTATACCTTGCAGGTTTGTGGGTAGGACATCTTGCGTGTTAGAGGACAGTATACCTTGCATATTAATAGGCTTTACACCTTGCAGGTTTGTGGGCAGTCCACCTTGCCTGTTAGTGGGCAGTACACCATCTAGTTTAGTGGGCAATATACCTTGCATGTTAGTAGGCAGTATATCTTGCATGTTAATGGGCAGTAGAACTTGAAGGTTCGTGTGTAGTATACCTTGCAGGTTAGTGGACAGTACAACTTGAAGGTTAGTGGGTAGTATACATTGCCGGTTATAGACTGTATACCTTGCGGGTTAGTGGACAGTACAACTTGAAGGTTAGTGGGTAGCATACATTGCAGGTTAGTAGGTACAACTGTGCCAAATTTGGTGCTTTGTTCCAGCGTGTCACCATCATTCCCTTAATTGACTCCACTATATAAAGCACGAGCGACCATCTCTGTGCCATATTCATCGCTGCTGTTGATCAACTATGTGTCTCTTTGATCGATATATATTACGGAGATGTCTATACTGGTTTGAAGGGTCAGCTTCTGTACGGTAAACGGAAGTAGGGTTAAAAACACATCGTGAATCTGTACGGTAACCGGAAGTAGGTCATGTTAGTGGGTAGTATACCTTGCAGGTTAGTGGGCAATACACCTTGCAGGTTAGTGGACAGTATGCCTTGCAGATTAGTGGGCAGTACACCTTACAGGTTAGTGGACAGTATATCTTGCAGGTTAGTGGGTAGTACAACTTGCATGTTAGTGGGCAGTACAACTTGCAGGTCAGTGGGTAGTATAACTTGCATGTTAGTGGGCAGTATACCTTGCAGGTTAGTGAGCAGTATACCTTGCGGGTTTGTGGGCAGTATACCTTGCAGATTAGTAGGCAGTGCACCTTGCAGGTTAGTGGGCACTACACCTTGCAGGTTAGTGGACAGTATACCTTGCAGGTTAGTGGGCAGTACACCTTGCAGGTTAGTGGGAAGTATACCTTGCAGGTTAGTGGGCAGTACACCTTGCAGGTTAGTGGGCAGTATACCTTGCAGGATAGTGGGCAGTACACCTTGCAGGTTAGTAGGCAGTACACCTTGCAGGTTAGTAGGCAGTACACCTTGCAGGTTAGTGGGCAGTACACCTTGCATGTTAGTGGGCAATATACCTTTCAGGTTAGTGGGCAGTACACCTTGCAGGCTAGTGGGCAATATACCTCGCAGGTTAGTGAGCAGTATACATTGCAGGTTAGTGGGCAGTATACCTTGCACGTTAATGGGCAATATACCTTGCAGGTTAGCGGGCAGTATACCTTGCAGGTTAGTGAGTAGTATACCTTGCAGATTAGATGGCCGCATACCTTGCATGTTAGTGGGCAGTATACCTTGCTTGTTAGTGGGCAGTACAACTTGAAGGTTAGCAGGCAGTATACCTTACAGGTTAGTAGGCAGTACAACTTGAAGGTTAGAAGGCAGTATACCTTGCTTGTTAGTGGGCAGTACAATTTGAAGGTTAGTAGGCAGTATACCTTGCAGGTTAGTGGGCAGTACAACTTGAATGTTAGTAGGTAGTACACCTTGCAGGTTAGTTGGCAATATACCTAACCAGGTTAGTGGGAGGTATACCTTGCACGTTAATGGGCAGTATACATTGCAGGTCAGTGGGCAGTATACCTTGCAGGTTAGTGAGTAGTATACCTTGCAGATTAGATGGCCGCATATCTTGCATGTTAGTGGGCAGTATACCTTGCAGGTTAGTGGGATATATACCTTGCAGGTCAGTTGGCTGTACACCTTCATCTTAGAGGGCAGTATACCTTGCAGGTTTGTGGGTAGGACATCTTGCGTGTTAGAGGACAGTATACCTTGCATATTAATAGGCTTTACACCTTGCAGGTTTGTGGGCAGTCCACCTTGCCTGTTAGTGGGCAGTACACCATCTAGTTTAGTGGGCAATATACCTTGCATGTTAGTAGGCAGTATATCTTGCATGTTAATGGGCAGTAGAACTTGAAGGTTCGTGTGTAGTATACCTTGCAGGTTAGTGGACAGTACAACTTGAAGGTTAGTGGGTAGTATACATTGCCGGTTATAGACTGTATACCTTGCAGGTTAGTGGGCAGTACAACTTGAAGGTTAGTGGGTAGTGTACATTGCAGTTTAGTAGACTGTATACCTTGCAGGTTAGTGGACAGTACAATTTGAAGGTTAGTGGGTAGTATACATTGCAGGTTAGTAGACTGTATACCTTGCAGGTTAGTGGGCAGTATACCTTTAAGTTTAGTGGACAGTATACATTGCATGTTAGTGGGCAGTATTCCTTGCATATTAGTGGGCAGTATACCTTGCAGGTTAATGGGCAGTATGCCCTGCAGGTTAGTGGGCTGTACACCTTGCAATTTAGTCAGCATTATACCTTGCAGTTTAGTGGGCAGTACACCTTGCAGAGATACTCATCAACCGTCCACCACTCCTCCTCTCTTCCTCCCTTACATACACACACACACTCACGCACTAAAAGAACGTCCAACATTCGCTAGGGGGATGGACAATAATTAAGGGATGTGACCTCATCACATTAAGTAGGTCAACAGTCGCTAGGGGGCGTTCCTAACCGGAAGTGAGTCCGCATCTTAAGTCCCACATTTTCATGACTCCACATCTACATATATATATATATATGTATGCATTTATATGTATGTATGTATATATATATATATGTATGTATATATACATATATATATATATATTTGGTATTATACAACAGAGTCAATTTCAATTATCATGTTGGATGGTAAACGCCAGAGGGGTCAAACCAGTTGTCAGCAATACATTTTTGTAGCGTCGACATTTCAGCAAATGACAATACCATTGCAGTTTATCGCCATTTCCTATCAGTTGTCATCGGTCATCGTGTTGGATTAGACATAATAAATACCATTTCAAAGGCATGTGTGTGTAGATGTGTGAGTGTGTGTATATATAGACTCATAAAGAGTTGAGAGAGAGAGAGAGAGAGAGGGGGGAGGGAGGGAGGGAGTGAGGGGGAGGGAGGGAAGGAGAGAGAGACGGACGGACGAACGGATGGACGGACGGACAGACGGACAGACAGACAAATGGAGGACAGCTTTGCTATTTACATTAGCCCACCTCCACCAATTAAGTGCCTCGTATATGATTGATCGATATCACAATCAGTTAAATCTAAAACGTTGGTTGCCAGCATCACTCTGGTCCTAAGATTAATAATTACGCCAGCACAGACATAGCCCTGCCTCCTTGCATCGATGGAGTTTCGCGTTACTTTTTTCTGGAACGCGTCAAACCTGGTGATGTAGTGAGTTGTCTGTATTTGGCTTACTGTTTTCATGTTACATTTTGTGTCTGCAATAGTGTTTGGTAGACCAGTCACATATTGGTCGCATTATTGTGTTGTTGTACGTATTGTGTTGCTGTGAGGCTTCACAGCTGGAGCGTAATCTAATGAATGTCGACCTCACTCTCTTGCAAGGCTTCGAAGTATTCAAGCCAAACGACACGAAGCCATTTATATGCACAAAACACAGACATTCCGATTTTCATTGACAGGTTGACAGGAAGGCGATTCTCATAGCAGTACGATTTCTTGGAATATCGTTTCGATATACAGGTCACTGCTCCAATTTTATTCAATAAGAACTTTATGAAAGCTTTCTCCACTTTCTTTGGGTCACTTCTGCTGTCACCATCCATTTCAAAAAAGTTCTTTACAAAAACTGCAATAGAAATTATGAATAGTAGTAAATGTGAATTAAAATTTTATCGAGATGGAAAACTGGCACAACAGAATGTTTATAAAATTATCAATTTGACTGAATGTTATGAGGTATAAATATTACATAAAAATTAGTATCAAATATATTTACGTGTACCATTACAACAAGAACAACAACAACAACAACTATTACTACTACTACTACAACTATTACTGCTACGACTAATAATAATACCATTACTTTTTTTGCGACAATATCCTCGAAAATCGAGCTCACTGGCGGATTAAGCAATCTCGTAATCGATGCAACGTGAAAGTTGTCAACAGATGGATGGCATTGTCAGGAATCTAAGGAGGATAGGCAATATTAAAAAGATAGGTTTCTAGATGACGGCGAAATGAAACTATATTTCCTGCTAATTTAAGGCTAACGGGAAGTGAATTCCAGAGTTGGCTGGCACGGCAACCGAGAAAGCTCGAGTTCCAGCACTCTGCATTGAATACACAGTAGATTAGAACTAGATGACCGTAGCTGACTGGGCTTTCTTGCTGTAGTGAGCATGAAATGTAGATATGCACGCAGTATGGCCGAACAGGTTTGATAGGCAATTGTAAAGTTATTTAAATCTTAAAAATAATACGATATCGCATAGGGAGCCAAAGCAGTGATTATAGAAGTGGCACTAACCGAGAAAACGAGAAAACCTTTGCCAAACAATTGTGGACACGTTGAAGTTGTGTAATATCCCTGCTGGCAATACTATAAAGTGGGAATTACAATAGTCAAGTATGCTGCTAACAAAAGCTGTTGAGATAGTTTTAAGGCAGCGACTTTCAGCGCACACTTATATCGTATTTACTTAGCAGCGACATCACCAGTTTCACTGTATATAATGCAATATCGCCAAACGTGCGCAGGCCCCCTTTGTCTAGTGGGTCTACATTGTACGCCGGTCTCCTAATACGCGTCGCCGATTTTGCTGCGTAAAATGTCTACTCGCACTCACGTCATCCGTGATTGTCGCGTCACGTGACTTCAGGAAGTGCTCTGAAAGTCCTTCAGTGATTAGATTTGGAACCTGCTTACGATATCAATACACAAACCCAGACTTGGTAAGTAAATGCTAAAAGGTAGATAAATGCACCATCTTTCAATAAGAATGCAAGGCCAATAAATTATATAAAATTACGGCGCTGAATTGGTTCTTTGTGGACGCTTTCCCGTCGGTATAATTTGGATACCGAGATCCTGTGACTCGACGTTGGGTGATAGGGGTCTATATATACTATACTTTTTATAATTATTATATAGCGTGGCTTCAATTAAATAAAACAAGACGTCATTCTTGGGATCAAATAAATACGAAACAGAATGGGAGGGAATGACAAACACAATCCATACATGACTAAGGTCAGGAGAGAGCTTCCTGTAATCCCTCCCCGTGTACAAATGGTTGGTTTGATGTGCAAACGGGGTTATGTTTATGGTTATGCTTAGAGTCAGAGTAAGGTTGAACGTTAGGGTTACGATTAGGTAGAAGTTACATTTGATCAGAATTACATCCTTTGTACGTGGAGGGGATTGCACAAAACGCGCTTCCACGACTAATTTACAAGAAGCGTCGTAAACATGCTGCACAACATTAGCGTAATGTGCTCCTTCGCAGACTGAAACGCATCCGACATAAATACGACGTCCGCTACAGAGACAACGCTTGCGATTGCCACCAGGCGGCGTCATCGGTTATTCACCAGGGGGCGTAACGACTGGTGAGCGCCATGTTCGGCGTCATAGACTACATCGTCTTCGTCACGCTTCTCCTCGTGTCCGTCGGTATCGGGCTGTTCCATGGCGTCAAGGGCATGCTCAAGTCGAAGGACACGAAGGAGTCGGCCGACGAGTTCACCCACGGCGGCAAATCGATGTCGTCGGTGCCCGTCGCGCTCTCCCTGCTCGCGAGCTTCATGTCGGCCATCACGGTGCTCGGCACTCCGTCCGAGATGTACGTCTACGGGACTCAATACTGGATGGTCGTCGTAGGCTACACGATGATGATCCCATTCGCTGCGCATCTCTATCTGCCTCTCTTCTACAGGCTCGAGCTGACTAGTATATATGAGGTAGGATTATAGGCGAACATGATTGCCATTGCGCACACTTATGCTACTGCAGCGTCATTGTAGAATAACTTAGTGTTATTTGCATCATACTTAATTTATATTAACGCAAATGGAAATCGTATTAACATACCTTATTATATGTGTTCTAGTTGCTATTATTTTATTCAGTCTAACGTGTTTTAAAGTTTAACTTGACATTTATGTTTATTGTATATTTTATATGTATTATAAGAGGTGGCACTGAAAAGAATGAAAACTGGGAAGGCGATGGGACCAGACGGAATTCCAGTGGAGGTCTGGAAGAGTTTGGGAGAAGAGGGGGTCGATATGCTGTGGGATCTGATGCAGAAGATATACGTACAAGAGAAAATGCCAGAGGAATGGAGAGACAGTGTCATCGTGCCTATTTTCAAGGAGAAGGGAGACATCCAGGAATGTGGCAATTACAGAGGCATCAAGTTGATGTCGCACACCATGAAGGTTTGGGAAAGGGTAACTGACAGAAGGCTGAGGGAGGAGACAAGCATAGGTGAGGAGCAGTTCGGTTTTATGCCGGGCAGAGGAACAACGGATGCCATATTTGCAGCAAGGCAGTTGATGGAGAAACACCGGGAGATGCAGAAGGAACTGCACATGGTCTTCATTGATTTAGAGAAGGCATACGATAGAGTGCAACGACAGGAGGTTTGGAGGTGTATGCGGGAGCAGGGTGTGCCTGAAAAGTATGTACGCCTTATAAAAGACACATATGAAGACGCAAGGACGCAAGTCAAGAGCAGTGTAGGACTGACAGGCAAGATCACCGTTAGAGTGGGGCTGCACCAGGGGTCCTCACTGAGTCCTTACCTGTTTGACTTGATTATGGATGTGTTGGGCCGGGGCATCAAAGAACAGCCCACCTGGTGTATGCTGTTTGCAGACGACATCGTGCTGTGCAGTACCAGAAGAGAGGAGGTGGAAAGGAAGCTCGAGGAATGGAGAAGTGCAATGGAAGATCGAGGACTAAAGATTAGTAGAAAGAAGACGGAATACCTGAGGTGCAACGAAAACAATGACCTAGAGATCCGGTTACAGGGCGAGATAGTGAAGAGAGTGAAGATATTCAAATATCTAGGATCGACATTGGCGGATGATGGAGAATTGGATGCGGAAGTCACTCATAGAATGCAGAGCGGGTGGAAGAACTGGAAGAGAGTATCTGGAGTGCTGTGTGACAGAAGAATGAACGTGAAGATCAAGGGAAAAGTGTACAGGACAGTGGTAAGGCCAGCACTGATGTACGGGGCGGAGACATGGGCGGCAAAGAAGACACAGGAAAAGAAGTTGGATGTCGCAGAAATGCGAATGCTACGTTGGTTGTGCGGAGCCATAAAGATTGACAAGATAAGAAACGAAAGAATCAGAGGGACAACGAAAGTGGGGGAAATATCAAAGAAAGTCCAAGAAAGTAGGTTGAGATGGTATGGACACGTAATGAGAAGAGAGGAGGATTATGTAGGAAGGAGAGCGATGGGAATGAAAGTGCAAGGGAAGAGGAGGAGAGGAAGGCCGAAGAGGAGGTGGTTAGACAGCGTCAGGGCAGATCTCAGGGAGAAAGGACTGTCGGGGGAAGAAGTGCACGACCGAGCGATATGGAGGCGAATGACATCATCATACATCGACCCCACGTAAAAAGTGGGACAAAGATGAAGAGAAAGAGTATATTTTATATGTATTAACTTATTTTAGTTGGTCGATGTTCACAGTTATCATAAGTATACAATTTGTTTGTTTTACTTTAATTAATTTTTTTTAATCAACTCGTTTTTATTCAACTTTATTGTCTTAAGTTGTGTATTCTTAAATTTAAATTTGTTCCACGTGTACTACGTGTAATGCACTGCATAGTCATACTCATATCCATGAGGTACAGGGAGCTCGCAAATGTCGACATCCGCAATCACGTTGTTTTATATCAAAATATGTCAACATATCACAGTATAATTTAATTTTGTTAATCATCAGATTTAGCAAATCGCGAACCAGGTTCTTTGATGTCAAAATATGTAATATTAATGTCAATAAATTCTTTGCATTCGACTTATTAAAGAAGTACTTTGTACCGGTCACATTGTTTTTGATAATACCTTATTCAAATAACTCGCGGACGTCTTTCAGTATCTGGAGCTGAGGTACAGTCGCGGCGTACGAATTTTGGTGGTGTGCCTGTATATCTTCCAAACGGTAGGTCAAGCTATAGTAGACACACGTACACTTACAAACGCACGCACGCATGCACTCACACACGTATACACGTACACCAGCACACACAAGGTCTCGCGCACTCGCGCGCTACACACACAAACACACACACACACTCACACAAACACACACACACACACACACACGCACGCGCACAAACAAACACACACGCACGCCTCATGTACTCATACACGCATGCACGCGCTCACACAAACATACGCGCACGCAAGCACGCATAACTATAACCATGATATGCTAGGTTTACGACAAAATATGGAGATAGTTTTACGGGAGATTTGGCAAATCGTCAAGTAATGTGAATTGTATAGTTTTTATGGGCTGTCGCCTCCGAGTTAGGTTTCTGATAATAATAATTATTATTGTTATTGCTGCTGTTGTTGTTGTTTTGGGACATGTTGAACGTGTTTGTTATAAGCATTAAACAATGTTATCGTACAGTTGTGATCGCTAGATGGCGATACACATATATAATGTGAGTTGCCTGTGAATCTCGGCAATGCAAAGAACGAGCAGTTGGACTTAACACACGTCGTCCTCTCGATCAAGGGCTGATGTCACCATTGCATTTCCCTTGGCATATATCCAACCTAATGCACGGAAGTTCACTTGTACGTCGTCCCACGTGCCGTTTTCATCGGTCTTGATCGTTGGAAACAGGCGGGCGCCTAACAACAAAACGCAGTTCTAGGAAACGCCACTGATTACCCACCCGACCAGTTTCACAGTCGATATGCCAGGGATACTGATATACACTGTTATTATTCTAATAACAAACGGCCTACTGCTGCGATTAGTACTGGATAATTTGGTTGCCTATTCAAAGCCTATTTAAATAACTCCGTTGTAAGATGCACCATGTTTATTTCTAGATTTTGGCTTTAATAGGAATGGTAGTCGGGGTATTTTACAACTTATGGTAAATTCACCTAATACGTAAACACGGGCAGTTGGCGGGTGTGCAGAACGTGCGTTGTGTGTCTGTTAATTAATTATGCTAATCGTGTTACGTTCTTTCAGATTGTATACCTGTCAATCGTCTTATACACACCAGGACTGGCATTGAACGCACGTAAGTAGGGCATTTTCGGGTGGTTGAACGTTTGTTTTAGGTTTATTGTACATTTTAGTGGTCTGAAACACGTCGGGCATGAAACAGGTGCGGCCTCGATTCAAGATTTCGCTTCTGGCTAAGTGTTCGCCCGAAATTTTTTCAGTAAATTTGTTATTTGTAGTCAATAAAATGTGTAGACAAAAACTTACGTAATATGACATATTTTTTATAACGAATACACGTATACATACACACATGCAAGAGAATGACGTGGTATCGGAGAAGTGACCCAACTCTCTCATAACGCCCACGCATGTACTAGAACTAGTTTTTCCAGTCCGACTGATGGTGCTGTGCTACATTAAATTATGTATCATTATACAAACAATATATAGTCAATCTTGCTTATTATAAATTATAAAGCATTGTGAATTTTTTTAGAGCGGTAACGGTAATTCCAGGCCACGCGACTCGCTAATCGTTACCTTTTGTTATTAAGCTGTCTTCTAAATCTAAACTCTTTACTGTGCAACATATGTGTAGATAATTCTGCGAATGTTCTAGCCTGGCCCCAGCATATCTTACTTTTTCAAATGGAACAAATTATCATTTAGGTACTACCGTTTTTGCTTAATTTAGGCATTCCTTTGATTTATCAGCGCGTCTGACGGAAAGTCTGCGTCGCTTTGGCGGCTGAGGTCCTTGACTAAATGTGTCAAGCACTGCTCCATGCTTCAAAACTCGACGACGCCGACATTTCGTCGGATCTTGTCGTAGTAACCGATGATATATTTCTACTTCAAAGCATGTTTCTTCACAATGAGCCGAACAACGTGCAGTAGATTGCGAGGATTTCCAACCAGTCTGTCCGCAGTGATGAATCAACTGTTTCACTTCTTGTATATTAAAAGGGAAATGGAACCAAGCTAGCTTTTTATTCTTCGTTGTAGTATACTATAATCGCATGCAGAATGGTGTGGCAACTTGCAAAACATTTTTTTTGTAAACCGATCTTGTAAAAGTCCAAAGTGTCGTATGCCATGACATTAATTGACAATTGAACCAGGTTCAAGAGGAATAGTTTGCGTGCTGAGCCCTCCGCGGTAAATAATGCTGCTCGTTTATTGGATACTTTTGCTCAAGAATACGCATCATCAACAAAATGTCACTTATCAGCCTTCATGTTATCGGAAAAATTAGTAGAATCTTCCACTTTAAGACAACACTCTGAATAAACCACTGATGTTATAAATGTGATTGTGGATGCGTGCAAATGATGTTAGATGCAAGACAACAAAAAGTTGCCTTTTGTTGCCCTTTAAGATTAAGTGAAACAAATCGTACAAGCGTTAGACCAATTATACATAATCAATATGGCTCGTTTATCTGTACGAGTGTACTTTTGTTTGTAGTTACTGGAATCAACGTATGGATCTGTGTTGTTGCTGTGGGCAGTATATGTACCTTCTACACGTCTTTTGTAAGTGCGTTCACACACCCTCACCTACACTCACAAGGCACACACATACGCACATACATATACACATACATACATGCATACATACATATATACATACATACACACATACATACATACATACATGCATACATGCATACATACATACATACATACATACATACACACATACATACATGCATACATGCATACATACATACATACATACATACATACATACATACATACATACATACATACATACATACATACATACATGTATACATACATACACATACACACCCGTACAAGCACACGCACGCACGCACTATTATTATTTCTACTAATAGTTCAACATGATGCCTGATAACACGAGTGGTCGTGTCTTCCAGGGCGGCATGAAGGCTACGATGTGGGCAGACGTGTTCCAGGTGTGCACGATGTTCGCCGGTCTGTTCGCTGTTATTGGCCAAGGTCTCTACGACCTCGGCATGCACAACATCTACACACGCATGAAAGACGCCGACAGACTGCAGTTCTTCAAGTTAGTCCTTTTTCCTAGGTGACATCCTCCCAAGCCAGTATGGTGTTGACAATGTATACATTTATGCATGTATGGATGTATGCATGTATGCATTTATATAAGTTACTAACATTCGTGTGTGTGTGTGTGTGTGTGTGTGTGTGTGTGTGTGTGTGTGTGTGTGTGTGTGTGTGTGTGTGTGTGTGTGTGTGTGTGTGTGTGTGTGTGTGTGTGTGTGTGTGTGTGTGTGTGTGTGTGTGTGTGTGTGTGTGTGTGTGTGTGTGTGTGTGTGTGTGTGTGTGTGTGTGTGTGTGTGTGTGTGTGTGTGTGTGTTTACATTCGTGTGTGTGTGTATGTTGATAGCTTGGACCCACATCCGAACGCTCGGCACACAGTATGGACCCTCAGTTTCGGGGCATGTTTCGTGTGGTTGGCGATATACGGTACCAACCAGGCGCAAATACAGCGGGCAATGAGCACGACGACACTTAGAGAAGGTCAGAGGTGAGTGGGTCTAGTGTCGACCGGCTGTAAACACAACGATGGATACCAGTGATTTCTGCCACCTGGTGCGTAATACCCGGGTATGTACCACAATGGAACGCAGTAGCGGAGTAACTAGAACATAAGACTCCCAATTAAGAGAACCCTGGTTCAAATTACATACTGCCGTGTCAAACATGTTGTATGTTCGTTCACTGTACGTTGCTCCAGTTCATTCAGCTGTATGCACGAATACATGGCAGTGGTGGATATTTGTGAGCGAACAGTCTTCGAGGTGGTGTTTGATGTAACATGTCTGCCGGGGCGTCAAGTATAGAGCGCTTTGACTGGCATTAGTCTGGATACTGCACTATATAGCAACTTACTTTGCTTTGCAGGGAAGGAAAGTTTTGTCCGATTTCGTGTGTTTCTACGTCATCGTCTCGTATAATTACATTTGCAGAGGTGCTATCTACAGCTGTATAATATTAATATGCTAACTTTGGCACATTGTAACAGTATCTCCTCAGAGGTATCGAGGCTCTCTCGGTTCGAACCCTGTGCTGCCGTGTCGAACCTTGGACAAGTCCGTTCACTCTACGTTGCCCCAGTTCATGCAGTTATATGAATGAGTACCTGGCTATAGACAGTGGTGCACAATTGTGTACGAACAGTCTCCGCGCAGTAATTGCAGCGTGGCTGAATGCTTCAAAGAGATGGTGTTCGATTAGACAGGCCTGCCATGGAGTAAAGTGAAACCGGATCCTAACGACTGATTACCGCACATATGAGAACTTACCTTTACACTTTTACTTTAGTGGTAGTAGTAGCAGCAGCAGCAGCAGCATCAACAACAGCACCAGCGGTAGTGGCAATGTGAGTAACAGGTGTAGTACTACTATCAACGCCAGCAGTAGTAGTCATAGAGATACTAAAAAGCACGGCCGTGATAGGGGCAATTCGGCTAAGGCGATATCCAGTAGGCTGGCCTAATACGAGTATACGACACAGGGCGCTCTACTACAACATCCCGGGGCTGTTCGCTCTCCTCACGACGTGTTGCTTCGCCGGAGCCATCGTCTTCGCGCAGTTCTACGACTGTGACCCCATGAATACTAAGGCTCACATCCACATGGATCAGGTGAGGCTCTCACTGGCACGGTGCACCACAGTCAAGAGTACTGCACAAACATATAGCCTAACATAACCTGGACGCCAGAAGAGAGAGGTGGAGTGAGAAAGCGAGGGGAGAGGGTGAAAGTGGGCGGAGAGAGAGAGAGAGAGAGAGAGAGAGAGAGAGAGAGAGAGAGAGAGAGAGAGAGAGAGAGAGAGAGAGAGAGAGAGAGAGAGAGAGAGAGAGAGAGAGAGAGAGAGAGAGAGAGAGAGAGAGAGAGAGAGAGAGAGAGAGAGAGAGAGAGAGAGAGAGAGAGAGAGAGAGAGAGAGAGAGAGAGAGAGAGAGAGAGCGAGCGAGAGAGAGAGAGGATAGCGAGAGAGAGAGAGAGAGAGAGAGAGACAGAGAGAGAGACAGAGAGAGAGAGAGAGAGAGAGAGAGGGGGGGGGAGGAGAGAGAGAGGAGAGAGAGGAGAGAGAGGAGAGAGAGGAGAGAGAGGAGAGAGAGAGAGCGAGAGAGCGAGAGAGCGAGAGAGCGAGAGAGCGAGAGAGCGAGAGAGCGAGAGAGCGAGAGAGCGAGAGAGCGAGGGAACGAGAGAGTGAGAGAATGAGAGAGCGAGAGTGGGAGACGGACAGACGGACATACACACAAATACACAGACGCACAGACGCACGGACGCACTGACGCACTGACGCACTGACGCACTGACGCACAGACGCACAGACGCACAGACGCACAGACGCACAGACGCACAGACGCACAGACACATGTAACCGGACGACTAACAGACAGATTTGGGGTGCACGCTTTAATCCTCAATTTCGTGGTCACAATGTTTCTCATTTTGCCTTTTCATGTGCAGTTACTACCCCTTTACGTTCTCGATTACCTCAATATACCGGGACTGCCCGGGTTATTTACAGCTGCTGTCATCAGTGGCTCCCTCAGGTGAGCAACTCATATATCCTCCGGAGAGCGACTGTTGTGAAATTAGATGCGAACCACACAACGGAACAAACACGAATGTTGTCTAACCAATAATTACTGTTAAAACGTACACGCATTTGCAGTAATACAATTAAAAAACACACGCTAACTATCGCTGAATGGATAACAAATAGTTAATAACAACAAGCAATTAACTGCTACTTATTTGTTGGTGTTTGCACACAAGCACACACTTGTCTCAGCAAGATAACAAACAAATGAAGTCACGCACATGCACCGTATAATTTCCCATGTCTCATCTCTAACCAGTTCAATATCTGGCGGTCTTAATTCGCTGTCGGCTGTTACGATGCACGACATCATTCGTCTGACGTGCCTCCGTGACATGCACGAATACAAGGCCGTCAAGCTCACCAAACTCTTGTGTATGTAAGCGTATTCGTGTGTTTATATTCATTCTTTATTCTTGATATCCATATCACTTTTTGCACATATCCACACGTGCACTGAAACACAAACTCATCCACGCACGCAAACATAAACGCACACTTTTTGTTGGAACATGCATGCATACACATAATTTCGGCATACGTACGCACGTACAGCGAGGCACTCACACACACGCACATGTGCACGCACACGCACCATTGTATTCGTCATATATTATAATGGCCTATTCACATAGCTACCGTGAATTGCGTGCAACTGTGCCACACTTAGATGGACTAGTTGCACAAGCAAACACAATGTGTATGCTTCTTTGTTGCAGCAATCGCATACGGCATATTTATGATGCTACTAACCATTCCCGTGTCCAACCTTGGGGGTGTTCTACAGGTACGGGAACGTATCGTCCGGGGTAATTCGTGTAGAAGCGTGAACACGAAACGATGTTATTTTGACTTACGCTGTATATTGTTTATTAATCTACGGTTGAGTAAATGCATGTATTTCATCAGTTTCAGTTGTTTTTTCGAGGAATATAAACATTTCAGCCAAAATCGCAACATTTAAGGAACAATGATATAACAGTTATTTCTTTGGCTCGTGTGGTGAAAAAGACTGTGCGACTTTACACCCCGTTCGCTGTATCTCGTCACATATCATGTGTTGCTGAGCGATATGGCAATATTTTGTTCTAATGGGAATACGACTAAGTGCATGATATTGCTGTCGCATTCCGGTGTTATTAAAGCCATATGAATCCAGCGATGAAGGTTTCTGGATAAATGCATGCATGTTTGCTCGTCCGCCAGGCGGCGCTAGGATTATTCGGCATGATTGGTGGACCTACTCTGGGCCTCTTCACACTAGCCATGTTCTACCCGTGGTCTAACACCAAGGTGAGATATCTGGCATTTCAAATCACCATCTACACTCTGTGTGTGTTTGTTTGTGTGTGCGTGTGTGTGTGTGTGTGTGAGTGTGCGTGCTAGCGTACGTGCTAACGTGCGTGCGTGTCCCTGTTTGTGTGCGTGTGTTTTTGCGTGTGCGTGTACGTGCAAGCATGCGTGCGTGTGTGTGTGCATGCGCGCGTGTGTGGGTTGTGCGAATGTTTCGTAACACAATATTGGTTACAAAACGAACCTAATATACGAGTGTATCTCTCGAAATCATTACGTTCATTTAAAATAATAAATTGTGTCAGTACATTCAAGTATGAAGAAAAATCTCACTTAAAGGCTGTATCCTGGGATAAAATGTGCTGTGTTCTACAATAACAAATGATGTATGCACTTTCAAATTATCTTATTGAAAATATGTTTATAAATCGCATAAGAGTATACAACATAAAAAACCCTCTAAATTTGTCATCTTACGGAAACTGCCGAGTGACAGCGGCGTGAGACTGTGTGACGTCACTAGTGGAACACAGCCGCTAGCCTGGACTGCCCTGCCTTTTTGACAGCCACCCCGCGCGGGCCCCGCGTCGTGTAAACAACTCATAAAATGGCTGCCGGTGGGCTGAGAACGGTGTATCTTCTGTTATCGAGACCGATGCATAATGCATATGAAGATCAAATATATTTTGGTGTCAGTGATGATGACGTTTGAGAGATTAATGTTGTTTCTGCTGATGTTATATTGCCTGGTGTCGCCGCGGCATGAACCTGTCGAGAGAGTCCGGCAACTGACGACCGGCTATTGATTCTGTTGTGCCTTGTGGTGAAACGACCAGTGGCGTTGTTGTAGTATTCGTTTGCATCTTGACGCTTCTTTTGAGGCATTTTAAGAACAGTTGAATTATTGACACCTAACAGTATTTTGAAGCACATATATCGTTCACCTCATAAGACATATCCATCGGCAGGTCTGCTCCACAAGTGATATTATTCGACGTAGGCGTAGCATGGATCGCGTCCTTTAGTCTTTACACACACAAAATATTCAATTTTCTGCTGACAAAGTGGGTCTTTGGGGAAGATATGCACCGAATTTCCAGCTAAACCCGAATTGCCACAACGCATATCTTCATTAGTTATACATGTTAATGACAGAAACAGGTGAAATATAATTGTAATGAAATAACATTTAGTCGCGCAGACCGTGCGACCGTGTGTAGACCGTTCCACTAATGACGCCACGTATCTGCGCCTTCTGACATTTCCAGAAAACATACATTTCCAAGTTTACATTATGACCGGGCACTGTATAAGTCCAATTTTATCCATTTTTTGGCAAACATGTGGCTTCGGATTTGTGATAACATTGAATAAAACACACCTGTACAAGTATATTTATGTATTTCTCTAAAAACACATTTGAACAGGATATGGCCTTTAAGCGGCTCGTTCTTTTGTTTGTTTTCGGTGAAGCATAAATAAATCCCGTACAAGATTTAGTCATACTCTTTAATTCACTAATCCGACTTTTTCTTGTGGTTGCAGGGTGCTTATGCCGGATTTATTTCCGGTATAGCGATAGCATTCTGGCTCGGTATAGGTGCAAATATTTGCCACATACCATTGAGAGGCGGGAAACCCGGGGCAAGAACCGATGGATGCGCGAACGTTACTTTAGACTTGGAACATGTCATGGCCGTGCACAGCAACAACACGACGACGACGGAACTAAGGTGAGAGCGTGGATATATATTTATGTTTTATTATGTGCACTTTCGCACGGCAGACGTGATGTGGTTCGCGTGTGTTTCGCTTGTTAAAAAGTCAATAGAAATTGCACTAAAATGTAATAAATATGTAAATAAATAAATAATTTAATAGGTCAGTTCCACGGATTCATATGATGCTTTCTTATTTTGAAACATTGTCCCCTTCGCTGATGTGACGGCACCGGCAACGGTGGTACAGTGCCTCGTTGAAAATGCGATCTGGTGAATGGATGCCGATGATCTGGCGTAGATGACGGTGGTACGCATCCAGACGATCTAGTTCTGATTTCATAAGTCTCCATGTACCCAATCATCAACACGGGCACGACGATAGATGCGTATAACCGTATCCGCAGCTGTAGAGAGAGATCTGTGGTCGCCTAAACCAACCAGTGTCCACAGCTTGCGGAAGGCGACGCTAGCCAGCTGCATTCAGCGAGCAACGTCTTCAGCTTCACAAAGGAGCGACCTAAGCTTGCGTGTCATACGTCACTCTTCCTGTTTGCGGTCAGCGTGTCGGCTGATACCTGTTCGTTCTGTTTTCGACGCGTTGATCTAACCAAGCAAGCTGCCGCTTGATCTCGTCGAGGAACGAACGAGAAGAGCTGACGAAGTCCGTATCGTCAGCGTACTCGACGTCTAGCGGTAGAGTGGCGTCGGCTGGAAGATGTGTCGGGAGGCGCGATCGAAGGTCACGGAGTGCCGCTTCGTTGCACCCAGTGAATAACACCGCGCTGAGGCTGTCGTCTTGCGGCGTACCGATGAATGTAGCAAATGAATGTCAATCGCCTGTTGAGAGACGCGGCTCGAACGAGGTGGCGGCGTGTACGAAGCGAATCATCCGCAGTTCCGAGGAGTGTTTGGAGCGTATCTAGCAGCTTGTTGCGACGTATGGTGTCGATGGCGCGACCCATGTCGATGCGCTTTCGCCCATAGCCAACGATACCCGAAGACTTTCTTCGGTCGTGCTGCGTCCGCGTCGGAATCCCGATTGCGACGACGACAGGTAGTCGTCAACTTTCTGCGAGATCGTCTATAGAACGATGAAGGGCAGTGCTTTCGGAATACTGGTAGTAAAACTATCGGATGCACCTCGCAATCTCTTGAACATTAGTGGACCTATTGGTTTGCCCGGCTTCTGTATCAATAGGAGCACACGTTTGCCTAGGTCGACCGGTTCCTGTTCTTCCAGTGCATCCTTGGAAATGCTGGCAGTCGTGCCTACTAGTAGGCCATCCGTGCATTTAAATAATTCGGCCGGTATGTCATCGTGTCCGCTGGCTCGGCCGCTGTTCAATTTCCCGATTGCTTGCTTGACCTCTTCGGTTGTGATAGGGTCTACCAGTCGCGGTGGTCTTCCGTTGAAGGCAGGCAGATCATTTACGGCTGGGTCGCTGAACTGGCGCTTGCCGGCAGGTTTCCTCGTCATCTCATGAACAACACGAAAAAAAATGTGCCGTCTGGAGACGTAAAATTTTTGACGCGAGCTTCTCTTCTCTCGCTGAGGTGTTATCGCGAGCATTTCGGTGTACAATCGTGTTTCGCTGGCGCTTCAGTTCACAACGGCGGGTGACGTTTGGAGTGTTCTGCAGCCATAGTTTCAACTTGCGTTGTTCCGCTGACAAAGCCGCCATTTCTGAACAGTGTGGAACAACTTGTCTGGTTGCCGGGGCGGTCTGACCGATGGTCAGTTCCGCCCGCCGACTTCAGGATAGGTTCGTCCGTGTTCCATTTCGAACTGGCTGAAGTGTTCGCGTTAACTCCCAACCGCGCTTCAGATACGACGTCACGAAACCGTGTGCGGAAGGGATCGTTAGCTAACAACTCGGTTTTGTAGCGAATGGGTTTCGACTTCTCGATTCGACATCAAACGTTAAACATTTACCCGAGGTCGAGCTATCGAGTAAGGTGTCAGCGTATGACCGAAAGTCTATCACTAGCCTGTCGTGTGTCTGTCGGCAGATTACAAAATCGATCACATTGTATACGGGTAACAATGTAACCTGTCGTCATCGCGGCGCTGTCCTAGCCACGTTGTTTTGTGACGAGCGGCGTGCCGGAATGCAGTGTTGCAGCCAAACAGGCCGTGTATCTCGACGAAGTCGGCAAGGGCCATGCCGTTGATGTTCCGTCTGCCACGCGAGTGTTGTCCCATAAAATCGTCTTCGAACTTCCTGTAAACCTAGCTTGCTTTAGAAATCGCCGTTTTCCATTCAGTACGGTTCTTGTACTGCTCTTTACAGCTTGCTTGTTGAGGGCTGGTGTTTTATTATTCTCCAAGTCACTGGTGTAGTAGTTGACCCACCCATTAACACGGGCCTTCTTTTTGGTCTCTGTCTGATCTTCTTCATGCCCAGAACTGACATCATAGTGTGACTTCTTTTCTTGTCATCATATAACTACGCCATCTCAATTTTATTTATTTTTGTTACAGCTACAATGGTGTGATAATGTTTCTTCCTGAAGATATAATCAGTTTGCTGTTTGCATTTGGCACAGCCCTGTATCATTCGAATGACATTCTTATATACTGTAGTGATGTGATTTTGATATGTATTTGTTACTGTTCTGCAATGATTGCGGAATTATAAAATAACTAATTCATAGCGAATTTTAAAGGCGACACGGAGTAACTTGCACTAAACGCAGCAGAAATATTGCTATATTGGAGTGTTTTAAGTACTTGATATTGTCTTGTATAGTAATCATTTGAATCTATTTAGCTTCATTTGCCTAGTTTTTGTCGTTCCACCAATTGTTGTGTGTGCTGAATACGGATCTATCAAAACCAAAGTAGAGATAAGGATTTTAAACATACACAAACCGCGTGTGTGCTTGTCACAACATCGTTGTTTGGCTTGCAGCCCAACCTGCCTAGAGATATACGGACTTTCCTACCTGTGGTACAGCGCCATGTCCGTTTTTATTGTTAACGTGGTCGGCCTCGTTGTCAGCTTGTTCACCGGTACGTTCTGCGCATGTCATCAGCAAGTCTAAGCATGTACTAATTCATACTAAAACAATGTTATGATTATAGTATCACATAAAAACCCTACAAGCTTTATAAACCAGTGCAAACCTGATTACTAGATGCCCTGGTGTGTTCGTTGAGCAACCAATTCATGCGATAGATAGCTCAGTTAACTGTCACACTTTTTTCTCCTTTTAGAGGTATAGGATAACATCGAACGTTTACATATTTTTACCGAAAATTAAAACACCAATTACATGCGTTGAGCGCCTAAGGCCTGTGCTTTCTGGGAAACAAACAAACCCTCCATGTGCTACAAACGCATCTTCGTATTAAGTCTATATCCTATATATACATGCGTGCGAGTGTGCGTACGTGCGTTTGTAAACGAGTGCACTTACATGATACTAAGGGTAATATAGGGTTTACATAATTTCCTTTCATGTCCGTTTTTAAAGCTTATCAAGTGCAGATCCTATATATCCATGTATCCATGTAGGGTGCGAGCATGCTTACGTACGTGTGTGAGCACGCGCACGCGAGTGAGTGTGTGGAAGCCTCCGGGCATGCGTTTGCGTGTGTGTGTGTGGAGGGTTGTATCAGTGCGTGTGTAGTTTTATATTGCCGTAAACACAAATAATTATGTTACTTCCGTTTTTGCAGGGCCCAACATACCTTCCGAAGTTGACCCGGCTCTGCTTGTGCCGTTTTTTGACATCTTGTGCTGCTGTCTTCCGGAGTGTATTCGTAAACCACTGCGCTTTGACATCGACCATATAGTACGTGTCACGTGTGGTTTGTACAATATAAAACGTGACTCTAGATGCTTGGATTATGCTAACATTCTGCCTTAGTGATCCTTTCCCACATCGACTTATTTTCATCTCGTTTTGTAATCATATTGCTTAACAAAATAAGCTGTCTGGTGTCAACTACAACATGCTGGTTCGTTTGTATAAATGCGTTATTTACTGTAAATTAAATACCGGGGAAAATATATTTAGGTCATAATGCAGTAGCGAAAAAGCAAAACTAATTCGGTTCTGTTTAGCATTCGCAAGTTACCTAACGATTGTTTCGATGTTTATTAAACAACAGTAAGACCTACGCACTCTTTTATTACACCAACTTCGCGTAGTATTAACATACGTTGTATACAAAATAGATTAGAAAAATTAACAACTCAAAACTCGTCCCAAAACGCGTTCTTGAACGACTGCTAGCACCATTACGGTGTGTCGGATCACAATAGTCTTGATATCGTTTGAAAGCTAACGCTTTCTGTTATTCAACATATAAATGGGTTCCTGATAATCATTCCTAAAATAAAGTATTAATGGATCTACAACCGTGCCCGTTCCGGTGTCTTAGACACTCGAACGATGTTTGTTTGTTGACACAGTTCACCAATTTACTGATTGAGGCAACACTATCTGAAGTAGACGTGACGTAACAATCACGTATATCAACCAACCAAACAACGAATTTTGACCCGTTGGTTGTTGCACGTTATTGTGACGTCACGCCGACTTAGAGATATATTGGTTTCGCAGCGATCAACGCAAACGGGCCCGGTTTCAAGAAAAAGAACGTTCTTAACGCTGAGGTGATTGTCTTAGTAAATTACGCGATTTTTTTAATATGAGCAAACATGGGAGTTGTACAAAATACGTGACGCTAAGTAATTGCGTAAGTTTAAATACGCTTCGTGAAACCGGCCCCAGTTTCGCCGCGGTTTAAAAGTGGGTGGAGCTTATAATAACATGAAATCAAGAAATGTTGAAGTGCGCATGTCAGAACCTATGCAAATGAGGGGAACGGCGCCGCAATCGGAAGATTAGTGTACTGAATACCCGCTGCCAACATCATTCGGAACCGTACAGAACACCGAAAACGGCACGATTGTAGATCCATGTATAGGTGTTCTATGAACGGTTACCAAGACATATTGATGATGCTAGAATAACAAAATGTGCAATCTTTCAAATAATACCAAGATCGTCGGGATAGGACGAGCCGTGCGGGTGCTAGCGACAGTAGAATTTTATGTTTTGAACGTGTTTCGAGTTAGTTATTTTTCGCTCGCTTATCTAATTTTGGTTGCATCCAACGTACCAGTCAGTATAAACGGGACATCGTCAGCTCACCAGGCGTCATTTTGTTAATAGACCACTACGTGTAACGAAGCAGTGGAGTCACCGAAAGGAATGCCACCGATAAAATTCTCCGACTACTCGGGTGGAACCGTTTCGAAAGAAGACAAGGGGCCCCGGGACGGAGGTTACACTCCCAGCGTGCACGACACAGGCGACGTGGAGTCCCGGGACGGTGGCCACAGTCCCATCGTGCACGACACGGGCGACTCCCTTTCAGCAGGCGGCAGGGGCGACATCTTCCGGCGGGGCAAGTCGCTCACCAACGAACTCGCGCCAGTCGTGTAACTTAGCGCATGTTTCCCAAAATGCACCAGGACCAGAAGTCGGGATTGTGGCCACGTGGTTGCATTGTTAAAATGGCGGCGATCTCATATTGTCGAACGTGTTAATGTTGTATTTGCATAAAAGGTTGTAATATTTCAAATTTCCGGACTCTACTGTGTTTAACGTTAGCGCCGGACCAAACGATGAATGCTGACTAATGAGGATAGACATTCGATGGTGTCTATGTCAAGAAGCTGAATGAACTTATATTAGGTGGCAGTTTGATGTAAACGAGTGTGTCAATCATGCCGATGCGTCGTTGGCAGACAGAGTGTTATATGGCAGGATTATAAGCGAACGTCCAAGAGACGAAATTATGACATGAATAAAGTCGTTTTTAACTACAAGTTGAGATAAGCTTTTGTGCTTCGATTAAGTGTTTTTAACGGTGCACTTTACCACTTTCATAGCAGAAGCTAGTTTGCTGACGCATAATTGGTGGTAGCGGTGGTGATGGTGGTGGTTGTGGTGATAGTGGTGCTGGAGGTGGTGGTGGTGGTCATGGTGGTTGTGGAGGTAGTGGTGGTTGTAGAGGTTGTGGTGGTAGTAGTGGTCGTGAGGTGGTGGTTGTTGTGGTACTGCTGGTGATGGGGGTAGTGGTATTATTTGTGGTGGTGGATGTGGTATTAGTTGTTGTTGTTGCAGTGGTGGTGATGATGGTGTTGGTGATGGTGGTGGTGGTGGTGGTGCTCGTGGAGGTTGTTGTTGTGGTTGTGATGATTTGGTGGTGGTGGTGGTGGTGGTGGTGGTGGTAGAGGTTGTGGTGGTGATAGTGGTCGTGAAGGTGGTTGTTGTTGTGGTAGTGGTGGTGGTGAAGATAATGGGATTATTTGTGGTGGTGGTGTTGGAGGTGGTGGTGGTGGTAGTGGTGTTATTGGTGGTGGTGGTAGTGGTGTCATTGGTGGTGGTGATGGTATTGGTTGTGGTTGTGGTGGTGCTGGAGGTGGTATTGGTCATGGTTGTGGTGGTGTTGATGCAAAGTGGTTTATTTTATTGTATCTTTGGAACTGAAACATATATATTCGACAATAAACAAACAAACCCACAAAATGCAACACAAATTTAATAATAGTTAGTCTATGTCGGGAGACTCGCTACGGCTTGCCGCTAGCCTCGTGAGAGCCACTCACGGAAATATAATATTTACTGCAATTAGTCAATTAAAAATAAATAGATCATGTAAGTGATTGTTCAATAGACTACTTTCATATCCTTCATTTCCGTTTCCTCCCACTTTGGTGCACACTGTAACCATATAATGCGATTCGGTACAATATACACATAGCTGCCATAATCCAGCACAATTGTGATGGGCCTACATGTGATTTATTATGGCTATTTCATTGGAGAACATAATACCGTGTTCAGTTTGTATTAAAATGTATTATTTAATTGCTTCATAAGTAGATTTTAAAAGTTATTAATATAGATTATACTAGATTATTAATAAATATTTTTTAAATATTAACATACCTGTAGGTATATATTTGATTACAATTATTATTTATTAATTACAATATTTTTATAACTAGATTCCTTTTGTATCTATTTAAGAAACAATGTTATACATTATGGGAGACAAGACACGACACAGACACTGAAAAGTTGGTATAAACAGAGGCATGTTAGATCTTCATAACCAGGTCTGCTCTGGGTCGGGAATGCACATGGAAATCGGAGTGTTAGTAAATAGAGGATACCATTAAAACCCATTAGACCCCAGCCAGTTATATTGGCATGTGTTCCTGTTCCCAGGCTGCTGCCACAGATCTCAACATTTCTGGGTGCCAGCAATTTGTAAGCTGTATCTTCAAAACTATTGATTTTCTATAATTGCAAGTTTTGTTTAATTTGATGTCCATTGAATTATCTTTAAAATGATGTGACTGTGGTGTTGATTGTTATTTATTGGTGACAAACGTAGAACATTTATATTCTGGACAACTACAGAGTGGAATATCATACATTTTATTGACATCAAATGCATTCTACAGTGTATTTACACTTGCCATGCCTTGCTTAGACATGAAACAATGTAAATCAGTTCACTTTGTATAAATATAGACAGCAAACACAGCTTTACAAGTCTTCTATCTTGGTTGCTGTCATCCTATATATGGCTTCTGTGTCGCGTCAACGTCACTTGTCAGTGTTGTTGACATTGTGATCACTAGCATATTGACACCTGAAACAACCAAATGTTGACTATTAGAACAATTGAATTAGAATACGTACCCTAATCATTTATTCTAATAAAAAATACATAATTTTCATATAGTAACATATAAACAGCAGTCTTCGTGCCGAAAACCCAACTGACGGTGACCAAACTTGAACAACGAAACATAAACAAAACCCAAGGCCAAGTCATCCATTTTATCGCTCATTCAGTTGCCTTTCGAACGTAATGTCAACTTACCTTTAGTTCAGTGTCAGAAATGTCCCATCCTACGAAATCATAGCGCAAACTTCGTCATTAGTAAACAACTACGATGTCCAAGGCGCCGCCATTTTTGAAAGTCCACAGGTGGCGAACTTCTATCGCGAAAAACTCATTTTTTTTCTGAGTAGAGCTGGCAGGTAGTATCTTATACACGTTCTGGCTCGGGGGGTAGCGCTGTACGGAAAAAGTAATGTAATGACTTTGCAGAGTGTTCTGGCAACGGTGTGTGGCATTTTGTGAAAATGAAGATTTACAATAAAAAAGAACGCTACTATTCAAAAAATTATGACAAAATCAGTAATTTTTGCGTGAAAATTTCGTCGACTTTCAGTTCGTTTAGTGATTTCATTAGAGGTTCAGTATTGGAATTATATTTGCTGCGGGTTATAATTCTGATCGCCTTTTTCTGCAATTTCGAAATTCTGTTTGAATTAAAGCCCCACATTAAAATACTATAATTGAAGTGTGGCGCAATTAACGAATTGTACATTATCTATAAAGCACATGTAGGTAAGAAATGCTTTAATTTATTTAATATACGAAGATATATATTTATGGCAATTTTATCAATGTGAGCTGGCCAACATAATGTTTCATGGATAGTTGTGCCTAGGAAGTTAAATTCTTGAACACGATCAATGTATTGGCCATCTATTTTAACGATAATTCAATACCCGTGGAACTGCGTTGTGGAAAATGAAAAAACATTTATTTTGTCTTGTAGGCATTAAGAGACAGTTTTTTCTCATAATCATTGATTTATTTGTTTCAATTCCTTATTTATGTTGATGCTTAGTGTAATATTATCGATCACATCTTAAGTATATTTGAAGAAGCAGAGTGGTCCTATTAGGCTAGTGTCATCGGCGTATAGTATCGCATTGAATTGATCACTGGCGTGATGAATGTCATTTACGTTTAGGATAAATAACAATGGTCCCAATATGAAACCCCGAGGGACACCTGGAGAGATAATTTGGTAATTTATCAGATATTACATCACCGAGTTGTACAAATTGGAGCCTATGTGTGAGATAACTAATTAGCCAGTTAAACGGTGTGTTATTTGTGCCGCACTGTTCAAGTTTTTAAAAATAAAGTGGTCCAGTGTATCAAATTTTTTTTACAGGTCTAAAGAATTGATATGAAAATACAACGTATTACCCTCCTTGTCTTAGCTTTGTAAATGAGTGTACGTTATTTCCACTGTAGCCATCTCCGTGGATTGTGCTTTTCTAAAACCGTACGGACTTTTAAATAATATTCCATTTGTAGTTAAATTCTCATATAGTTGGTTGTATACAATTCTGTCGAAGACTTTGGAGATAGACGGCATCAATGAGATTGGTCTGTTTATTATTATTGTATCTAACTGTTTTGGCTGGAAAATGATAGTCGTACAGTCGGGAGAGTATACCTTCAAGTAAGTTATAATTTGTGTTTGGATCTGACCGCTTATTTAGATTTAACTGATCCATGATGCACGATTGCCTTACAAATTCATAATTATGTTTTGTTGCCTTTTCATTGTTTGTTCTGATTGTCACCCATTTGGGAGCACTTTGTTTAGATAGCAATTTATCATAAATTATAAAATACTGTAAATGATCGGATGTGTTGCTCATAATTATACCCGCTGTGGAAGATGTAGTGGCATTTGAAATCTTGCAGAATGTCTGGCCAATAAGTGTCCAGCTATTTCGAGAAAAGCGAGTCGGCAAGGTCAATGTTATAGTCGCCTGTTATTATAGTTTCTGCATTCTGCTTTCCCAATTTTGAAAGTATCGGTGCAAATCTTTCCATAAATGTGGATATACGTAACTCGTTATTACGTAGTTTCGGCGGTCTGTATATATTTCCTATTGTGATGTTTTTATTTAGATTTGCACCGAAAATACTAATAAAAAGCCCATACCAGACATCTGATGAGTCATATAATTGTCTTACAATATATGAATAACGTACATGTAAATATATTAATAAACCTCCGTTACCTGGACATTTTTTGCCTTGATGAATGATGTTGTAATTTGGTAACTGATATTGAGGTAGACCTGCGTCATCTGAAAGCCAACTTTCCTGCAAACACATGGCTCTGAAACCGTGGTCTTTATTGTTTAGCTCTAGTAAGTGGGGCTAAATGTAGGTACATTTTGAGTTAATGCTTTGAACATTTAAGCTGAAAATAGTGAACGTATCTTGGTAGCGGCGAGCACGACTTTTAAGTATGTGGTTTCTATATAGGGTGAGTAAGTAAGTATTGTTAAGTCTGTAGTGTCTATATAGGGTGAGTGAGTAGGTATTGTTAAGTATGTAGTGTCTATATAGGGTGAGTGAGTAAGTATTGTTAAGTCTGTAGTGTCTATATAGGGTGAGTGAGCAAGCATTGTTGAGTCTGCAGTGTCTGTATAGGGTGAGTGAGTAAGTATTGTTAAGTCTGTAGTGTCTATATATGGTGAGTGAGTAAGTATTGTTAAGTATGTAGTGTCTATATAGGGTGAGTGAGTAAGTATTGTTAAGTCTGCAGTGTCTATATAGGGTGAGTGAGTAAGTATTGTTAAGTCTGTAGTGTCCATATAGGGTGAGTGAGTAAGTATTGTTAAATCGTCTAATTGATCACCTGCGTCACCGAGAAGCTGTATTAGGTTACTTGCAATTTAACCTCCATAGTCTGACAGTATTCTGTCCTTCAAAGAATTATTATTCAAATTGTGCGCCATACACTGTAGTACAAATATACAGAGTATTATATTATACAAGGGGAATACGTCGTACAGTTGCTTGCTGGTGTGGAATAACTGTTCCAAAAATACGAAAAATCAAGCAATGAAAACGTTGAACGTAAATGCTGGTACAATGTGTACCATTACAATACAAAACACGAAGGTATGGAGCGTGTTTTTCAATAGGTAGCGTATATTATAAAGGTATTATGATATATTATAAATTTACAACTAATTATATTATAGGCTTATAGAATATAAGCCTATAGTTAAGTGGCCATGTATATTAACAAACGGGAACGTCATTTTTAGATCGACGTAAAATTTTAAACGAAACATATTACATTTTAAAGTCATGTTTTCTTGAATGCTTACATTAGCACAAGTGCCTTAAAGGAAATAGAAATAAGGCATTAGCTAAAATCCTTTTTCCATGTGTACACAAAGTTTACCATTGTATGTAACATTTGACAACATTAAAAAATACAGAAAAACACATTTGTAGCATAAATTCGATTTTAAACCCGTCTGTGAAGCAATTCCCGCGGAAAATTACATTTTAATGAGCTATGCGATCACGTGGTATCGTAACGTCACTTATGACACACACTCGCATCAGGCCGACCCTTTCCATGCATTCAGAACATGTTTACTGGTATAGCTTTTGGGTCGAAACGAGCGTCAGAATGAGTTATTGTGCAATATTCCGACGTAATACAAACACTAGTCATCATAGAGGAACCAGCAGTTATCTTACGGTTCCACATTAATCGAATTTTATTCAAAACAATGAATGCGAATGGGCCTACAAGTCGACTAGGTATCGCCGAGCTTGGGCTCGTTTTCCGAATAATTATATCGAATGCAACCAACGGAAGATAATCTACACCAATACACATACATAGCAAACATATATTGTATCCAGCTACAGAAAGTAACGTGTATAATCTCATGATATCACTAGAATATCGATATATGAAGGAGTTGTACAATTTATCATAACAACTTAAGTCAGTCAGTGAATTTCCGCTGGTGCCGCTAGCTCAGTTGGTAGGCGCGTTGTTTTCTTGACATAATTACAATCGGACGACGCGGGTTCAATCTTGACACCATGCAAACCATTGATTTTCTTTACACTTTTTTTGTTTATGTTTTTACGAAGTAATATAAACGTAATCATTGTATACTATAATGCACTGTTTGTAAATATTTTGTTAGTAATTATTTATTCGTCACAAAAATGAAAATATGGTCATTATATATAACGATGTTTCTAAGTTTTATTTATCCAAACAAATAAAATGTAATGAATATATAATCTATTAATTAATTGTACATAATTTGTACGGTAATATAATATTGTAATTATATATGTGAAAACAAAGTGTGATCAGTCTGGATAAATAATTATATATTCATTACATTTTATTTGTTTGGATAAATAAAACTTAGAAACATCGTTATATATAATGACCATATTTTCATTTTTGTGGCGAATAAATAATTACTACAAAAATAAAACAATATTTACAAACAGTGCATCATAGTATACAAAATGATTTGGTTTATATTACTTCGTGAAAACAAAAACAAAAAAATGTAAAGAAAATCAATGGTTTGCATGCTGTCAGGATTGAACCGGCGTCGCCCGATTGTAAAATAAACGACAAAAACCAACGCGCCTACCAACTCAGCTAGCGGCACCAGCGGAAATTCACTGACTGATTTAAGTTATGATAAATTTTACAACTCCTTCATATATCGATATTCTAGTGACATTATGAGATTATACACGTTACTTTCTGTAGCTGGATACAATATATGTTTGCTATGTATGTTTATTGGTGTATATTATCTCCCGTTGGTTGCATTCGATATAATTATTCGGAAAACGAGCCCAAGCTCGGCGAAACCTAGTCGACTTGTAGGCCCATTCGCATTCATTGTTTTAAATAAAATTCGATTCATTTGGAACCGTAAGATAACTGCTTGTTCCTCTATGAAAACTAGTGTTTGCATTACATCGGAATATTGCACAATACCTCATTCTGACGCTCGTTTCTACCCAAAAGCTATACTTGTAAACATGCTCTGAATGCATGGAAAGGGTCGGCCTGATGCGTGTCATAAGTGACGTCACATCTTGGCATCCCGAAAAGCGCGCCAAAAATATGCATATTCGAAAATGTCCGGATGCACAGCATTAAAATATCGAATTTCTAATTCATTGAATTTTGTTGATTTTTTTTGGCTTGGTTGACATGGAAATATATAGCAGTATGTAATATAACATGAATCCAAGCAATATGTGTTTTACTCCCTTTAACGAAGGCTGTCCAGGAATGACTTCTGCCCCGACTTCACGGCCCTCCTCGTACAATTTCCCATTTTGGAAAATCGGCCTTTTATTGCGTTTGTATAGATCCTCCGTGTAGGGGCGAACTCGTTGTTTCTCTGTCCACATTCGTTAAGTCATCCATGAGGCGGTACTGTGTATTCGCGAGCTTCGCGTGCGCTGATCTCATCACTGATCCCCGTACATCTCTGCTATAAAAGCACGCAATGATGTGTCGAGGTTTCCCTTTTTGCTGTTTACCAGTTCGGTGCACATATTCAATGGCACTGCCCATCTTCGGAAATTTTTCTTGAACAATGTGATCTACAACATTGAAACCGCGGGAATGTTTCTCCGATACGTTCAATTTCATCTCAGGTTTGGTGATAGCTGTGATGGCGAATAATTGCAGGTCGCGGTTTGCTTTATCGAGCGCCTTGCCCATTTCCGCAACGGAGTTTTGCTGGGCTTTTATGTTACAGGCATTGAATTCGACCGATTTATTAAGTCCGCAATCACAGTCGACTGGCCCGTAACTCTGTCGTCAATGTTTGACAGTTTTATTTCCAATTATTTTATTTCTGGTGTGTAATAATGCCATCAAGCGTGTCATTCAAGCTAGTCAGAGCCGTGTGAATAATTGCCGCGAAGTTGTCTTCTTTGTGTGGAGACTGTATTGCCGGCCCACTTGGCCTTTCATCCGTAACCGACTTAGTCACAGACTGTGCCTTTCTGCGTGTTTGCTTATTGATTTGTCAAAAACCTAATTTTTGATACATATTAATAATGCTGCTGAACGTTTGCCTACATCTATCCGTGCTCCATACCTTCACTGCAATGCCTTATCACATTGCAAGATGCTGACTGCTCGAAGACCCGGAATTAAATGCAACTTTGTAGGAGCTAAAGACACACCACTTACATCCCATTGTGTGATACACGCACCTATATGTTGGTGGTGTTGGTGGTATTAGTTGTGGTGGTGGTGGTGGTGATGTTGGTGGTGTTGGTGGTATTGTTTGTGGTTGTGGTGGTGGTGGAGGTTGTCATCGTCGTAGTAGAAAAAAATATGTTCTCATTTCAACGTGTTAGCAGACTAGTTCATATGGACCCACCTGGATAGTTCGTTTACATAATTACATCCACAATTTGTTTATCCAGGTTTCCTCCACTGTAAGGTTGAACACCGATATTCCAACCTCTAGGCTGCAGTCTTCCAAAGCATGATAATACTAATGATAATAATAAAGTAATGATGGCACAGCAGCTGTACTAGCAGCAGCAACATTATCATCACCAGCATCAGCAGCAGCAGCTGCAGTAACAACACCAGCAATACCTGTAACAACATCAACAGTAGCTGTAGGAGCAGCTGTAGCTACCGCAGCAGCAGTAGCTGCAACTGCAGCGGCACTGCACTGGTAGGGTTTGCTACAGGTGTATTAGTAGCGACGTCACCACCATCACTGGTCGGGTTTGCTATAGGTGTATTAGTAGCGACGTCACCACCATCACTGGTAGGGTTTGCTACAGGTGTACTAGTAGCGACGTCACCACCATCACTGGTCGGGTTTGCTACAGGTGTATTAGTAGCGACGTCACCACCATCACTGGTAGGGTTTGCTACAGGTGTATTAGTAGCGACGTCACCACCATCACTGGTAGGGTTTGCTATATGTGTATTAGTAGCGACGTCACCACCATCACTGGTAGGGTTTGCTATAGGTGTATTAGTAGCGACGTCACCACCATCATTTGGTAGGGTTTGCTACAGGTGTATTAGTAGCGACGTCACCACCATCACTGGTAGGGTTTGCTACAGGTGTATTAGTAACGACATCACCACTATCACTGGTAGGGTTTGCTACAGGTGTATTAGTAGCGACGTCACCACCATCACTGGTAGGGTTTGCTACAGGTGTATTAGTAGCGACGTCACAACCATCACTGGTAGGGTTTGCTATAGGTGTATTAGTAGCGACGTCACCACCATCACTGGTAGTGTTTACTACAGGTGTATTAGTAGCGACGTCACAACCATCACTGGTAGTGTTTACTACAGGTGTATTAGTAGCGACGTCACAACCATCACTGGAAGGGTTTGCTACAGGTGTATTAGTAGCGACGTCACAACCATCACTGGTAGGGTTTGCTATAGGTGTATTAGTAGCGACGTCACCACCATCACTGGTAGGGTTTGCTACAGGTGTATTAGTAGCGACTTCACCACCATCACTGGTAGGGTTTGCTACAGGTGTATTAGTAGCGACGTCACCACCATCACTGGAAGGGTTTGCTACAGGTGTATTAGTAGCGACGTCACAACCATCACTGGTAGGGTTTGCTATAGGTGTATTAGTAGCGACGTCACCACCATCACTGGTAGGGTTTGCTACAGGTGTATTAGTAGCGACTTCACCACCATCACTGGTAGGGTTTGCTATAGGTGTATTAGTAGCGACGTCACCACCATCACTGGAAGGGTTTGCTACAGGTGTATTAGTAGCGACGTCACAACCATCACTGGTAGGGTTTGCTATAGGTGTATTAGTAGCGACGTCACCACCATCACTGGTAGGGTTTGCTACAGGTGTATTAGTAGCGACGTCACAACCATCACTGGTAGGGTTTGCTATAGGTGTATTAGTAGCGACGTCACCACCATCACTGGTAGGGTTTGCTACAGGTGTATTAGTAGCGACGTCACCACCATCACTGGTAGTGTTTGCTACAGGTGTATTAGTAGCGACGTCACCACCATCACTGGAAGGGTTTGCTACAGGTGTATTAGTAGCGACTTCACCACCATCACTGGTAGGGTTTGCTATATGTGTATTAGTAGCGACGTCACCACCATCACTGGTAGGTTTTGCTATATGTGTATTAGTAGCGACGTCACCACCATCACTGGAAGGGTTTGCTACAGGTGTATTAGTAACGACGTCACCACCATCACTGGAAGGGTTTGCTACAGGTGTATTAGTAGCGACGTCACCACCATCACTGGAAGGGTTTGCTACAGGTGTATTAGTAGCGACTTCACCACCATCACTGGTAGGGTTTGCTATATGTGTATTAGTAGCGACGTCACCACCATCACTGGAAGGGTTTGCTACAGGTGTATTAGTAGCGACGTCACCACCATCACTGGAAGGGTTTGCTACAGGTGTATTAGTAGCGACTTCACCACCATCACTGGTAGGGTTTGCTATATGTGTATTAGTAGCGACGTCACCACCATCACTGGTAGGGTTTGCTATATGTGTATTAGTAGCGACGTCACCACCATCAGTAATGTGCTGCGCGAGTATTATAGTTTATCGAAATCAATCGACCAACTCGTATTACATCAACATACTAATATTATTAAATTCAATTAACAGCGTTGCTGCACGCTAGTCAGTCGAATTGGTTGACTTAAGTCAAACTGGCATACATTGATTCTAAAGTTATGACGAGAACGGGACCAGTAGATCTGCTTTAAATTATCAAAATGACACCGTTGCTTTTACTATTCTATTTTCAGTGCTTGGCCGAGTTATTATGTATTAATAAATTGTTTTTCCTGAACGTGGTCCCGGTACGCCGTGTGTATAGTGTCGATCAATATCACATACATACATACATAACTTACGCAGCACGTTTTAATGCATTCGGCGTAATCTGAGTTTTCAATCTACAGATTACTCTTGATCAGCCTCAAATACACATGAACTCTCCCACCAGACGTTTTACTTTCAACAGGTACAGTAGCCGATCTGTAACACATAAAAACAGTGTGCAGTGAGGCGTCTGGAATATGTTAGTTTGTAAAGAATGTTGGAGTAACATCACTGTGGATGCGTTCGTGTGTGCGTGAATGAGTGCTTGTGTGAGTGTGTATGCATAATTATGGACTACATGAATGCACGCCTACATGCGGGCTTGGAGGATGTATCTATCCAAACGCTTCACGTACGCACGCATGCACGTACGCACGCTCGCACGCACGTACCTTGCTGCGTATGCGTGCGTGCAACACTATGAGAATATGCGTACATCTGTGTGAGATTGCAAGTTGCAAACGACTGGACATTTGGCATATACGCGTAATTGGTTTAGTTGATTCAAACGTGTGGACTGGGTGAAAAAAGACCAATACGCAGAGAGACAGACAGACCGACAGACAGTGAAAGAGAGAGAGAGGAGAGGAGAGAGGGAGGAGAGAGAGACAGATAGACATACATGCACGCACCCACGGCCGCAGACAGACAGACAAACAAATAGACAGACAGACAGTTAGACTGGCTGACTGACTGACAAAAAGACAGACACACAGGCAGACAGATAGACAGCTTGACAAACATACTGACATATAGACAGACAGAAACACAGACAAACAGACAGACTGGCTGACTGACTGACAGTTAGACAGGCTCGCACGACGATTGTTAATAACAATCCATCATCATTACACGTAGACAAACATTTTTGTTCCCAATTCTCACCGAGTACACCTTCAGTCAAATCTGCTACGGTGGACAGAACTAGATTTTAAAATATTGACAACGACCCGGTAGTAGTCCAACGTCACTGGCATCGGTGACGCGTGTCACAACATGTGAATTACGCTTTAACAACACGCGGCGTAGTTTACGTGACACGCTGTCTTACGTTAAATAATGAGAGTCCTTACTCTAGGGCACGACACCATAAACCTGTCTGTGTGACGTATTGTCGCCGTCTGTCTTATTGTGAGACATGTTATGACGGCATAACTGACATGGCGTAGTATTGGGTCAATTGTGAAACACGCCTGCGTATAGGCTGTCATCTGCATACATCATACTGTATCGCAGAATCAGCAGCGTGGAAGACACAGTGCGCCTGCAGGAGGACCCCAATATGCTCCAGGAATGGGAGAAGACCTGGCTCATGAGCTTCCACCCAGACAAATGTGAAATCTTAAGAATCACCAACAAAACTAAACCTATTCTCTCAGAATATTTACTTAATGACCACAAATTAGCCTTAGCCATAGACCACATCCCCAAATCAAAACCGCAGACAGCTAGGCAATTGGCAGCGTCTACATGAGAACACCTACACAACACAGCAAAATACCTAGGCGTCAACATTAATAGCAAACTGTCCTGGAACCACCACGTGGACGCCATCACTAAGAAAGCCAATAGCACCCTTGCCTACCTTAACCGAAACACCAGGAACTGCCCCAGACCAGTTAAATCATACTGCTATTAAACATACGTCAGATCAACAATAGGGTACGCTTCTGCTGTTTGGGACCCTGCCACCAAGCGAAACATCAACAAACTGGAGATTGTACAGAGGCGTGCTGTCAGGTACGTTTATGGTGACTGGCGGTGCCGCAGCAGCCCAACCTCCATGCTCCACCAATTGCAATGGCAGTCCCTAGAACAGCGTAGATGTATTGCGAAGCTCAACATGATGTATAAAATTCAAAACAGCCTCGTCGACATCCCTGCCAGCTTATACACAAAGCCAAATCACTCTTAGCTGAGGGGCGCAGACGACATCTATTCCAATCAATGGTTCAACGTTCCCGAACAGACTTTCCAACATTCCTTTTTTATAGCCACAATAGTACCCTGGAATAACCTAACCGCCCAATCAGTTAAATCTCCCTCTGCAGATGCTTTCAAGCAGTGCCTTGCTGACACTGCCACAAACAAAGTCTAACTAAGAGTGACCCCTGTTTGTTTTTAACCTGCACTTGCACATGATTTTATAAACAACCAGCACTGCACACTTGCACACCTGCACACCTGCACACCTGCACACCTGGCGCACGCAACAAACACCATATCATCCACGAAGTCGTCAGTAATGACGGTAGTGGATTACTGGAAGAAGATGTTATGTTTCTAACATCTCATTACACTTCCCTCGATTTGCAGACGCACAATTCGAGACAACAAACAACGGAGATGGATTGAAATTGCTACGAGCAATTTGTGTATATCATTCAACATGTTACATATATCCCACACGTCGGTTACCTAAATCCCAATGACGATGTCAGTATGCAGTTTAGATATTCACTATGCTTGCCTAATCAGAAATGTAGACTTTCGTGTAATCCTAATTTGAATCGTATTGTCATCGATCTACATAATCGATAATGGCGAACGTTTATACACACACCTAGACGTAAGCATATTATTATTGACAGATGCATACAGTTTCACTTAAGAAAAATAGAACGATTTGTGAAAACGAAGTAACATTTGTAAAGGAACAGTGTAGATTAGATATAAGAAAATACTCGTTCCCACATATGACTATAAATAAATGGAACATATTATCAACTGAGCGAGATTAAATGGTATTCTGGACTCCCGATAAGCACACAGCTTCATTGTCTATTAGTTCTTTCGCTCTTGGTTTCAATCTAGTTAAATCTAGATAAATGACTTACATCGGTAGTTCAGTGTGTACAGGTCATAAGGCAATGCCTATAAACAAGAACAATGTGTGAGTTCATTTGTTTAATGTTCGGCCGAACTGCTTGTAAAACGATACAGCTCGGAAGAGCCCGTCGTGCTGCGATCATCGTGGCATTGGGCCTAGGCGCCACTTTATGGAAATCCAGACACTCAATGTTTCCTCTAGGCGGACTATGTACGGATCAAAACGACTTGCAAATATTTGTGCATAACGCTGCAGATCACTGTTTTGGTGTGGTCCCTTTCTTGCATCGCGTAGAGCAATGCATGTGACAAGTCAAAAGGGTAACATGCGGCTGTGCATGTGTGTGCGGCGTGTTTAACCCATACAGGTGAGCATTCTATGTTACGGTGACGGCGTCGCCTGGTGAACTGTTAACCCTTTGTGTACGGCGGCCTGACATCACCAACTGGGTGCACTTTTTAAGGTCACGTACATGCGACGAAGCATAGCGACCCCTTGGTTTATTTCAAAGTGATGTGTAGCCCCTGTTTTTCAGACACTCTCAGCTGACGTCTACTCCGGCTAAGTCACGGCTCCAGCGTCACAGAAGAAAGTCACCGCCAGTCGGTAGAGACAGAAGCGACGGAGGACCCTTGACAATGGAGACGGCTTATTTCACAGCATGGGACTACATCGTTTTTGTTCTGATGTTACTGATATCAACCTTGATAGGACTGTATTATGGTTGTACGGGACGCAAACAGAACACGACGAAGGAATTTCTAATGGCCGACCGAAGTATGAGCGCACTTCCCGTGTCTTTGTCGATGCTTGCCAGCTTCATGTCTGCCATCACGGTGCTCGGAACCCCGGCCGAGATGTACGTGTTCGGCTCGCAGTACTGGATGGTGTGGATCGGATACTGCATAACGATCCCTCTCGCAGCTCACTTCTTCCTTCCCGTCTTCTACAACCTCACGCTCACCAGCGTCTTCGAGGTGAGTAACTACGTGCCTTCTTGAAACCTTCTTGTTTATGTTCATTTGCTATGCCGGCATAACAAGGTGAATTGTATGTGCAAACATCTGTCAACCAACTACAGTGAAACTCGTTCATAACGCACATGTCTATAATGGACAATTTGAAGGCGCCAAATGAGTACCGCCGATGTCATCTATGGACAGGTGTTTAATTGACGTAATTATTGCGCCAGTGGTATGTTTATCAAACCAATCAGTACGGATTTAATAATGGAAACAAGGGGACACATCAACACAAAGTCAAATATGTAATACAGAATGGCAAGTACGTATGCAGACAACGATTACATGTGAGTTATACTTTCATTTACAACATCATGTTTTGACTGTGTGAAACGACATGTTGAGCCTACAGTATGAATTTATTATAAAACTAATAAAGTTGATCGTCATAATAGTCCTGTCATTTAGTTAGACGTTATCCGCTTTAGCAAGGCAACTGGACTTCGCATGCCTAATTCATCAAAAAACTGGTCAAATGGTGCACAAGGAGTGCAATGTCGGTCACTTATTCGAGATGTTCGGGATTTGAAACATCTCGCTACTGTTTCGAAGCTGGGACACTTTCGGTCATTCTATGTTGCTTCATTTGAGTCAAATATATAAAAGAATATCTAACAATAAATTGTTGTAGTTATAAATCACCGAGTACTCTTCCCCAGTAACAGTGGCATGACTGAATGCTTCCCGACGATTCGGAGTTCACAGATATACCAGGAGGCGATGAGAAAGAGGGTTTTGAACGATCACATGCACCGGGTGACAGACAGCATAAGAACACATCGATACATTATATTGACAAATAACCTTTACACTGTCCTAAGTTGCGACATATTAGTACAGCAGTCTTTGTTTGCATTCTTGTAGAGGAATATCAGTTATTGATCATCGATGTTGGGCGTGTACACATGATCTGAATTGATTATCTGTTTTTTTTATTTTGTGTAAACTGTATATACGGCAGTACTTACTACGCACACAGGTTTCCAGTAGGTTATTTAAGGAACGGTGTTGTAAAGAAAGAGACAACATCTCTCTGTTTTCATATGTATCAAGATTTCTTTGTCCAATTGGCGGCTACAGAAAATCAGAGTTACGCATATTTGAATATTCACGTTACATCAGGTGTTGTGAGTGAATCATTCTCTGTACCCATGCATCATAATAACGTGATGATCTTATCACGGTTCTCACAAATAACTGATATGACGCATGAGTTAGACGACTGTATGGTCCAAATATTTTGAAAAACTGCCGTGGGACAAGCGTAGAACAACAAAAACAACACCAACTGCCACAATAACAACAACAACATCCACAATAACAACTGTCACAACAACAACAACTGCCACAATATCAACAACAACAACTGCCACAATAACAACAACAACAACAACAACTACCACAATAACAACAACAACAACTGCCACAATAACAACAACAGATAATAATACAAATCAGAACGTTACGCGAAACTCTATACGAATCTGATTAATAATGAACAATGCTAATGCCGACTAACGATGTGTTTTGTGAAATGTTATCGGGATCGGTCTACCATCCTAAACCATGTGTTTCATTGTCAAAGATGGTGTATGTTGTGTACAAGGCACAACGCAATAACTTACTCAACTTATGTACTTGCCTGTGTTCAACAGTAGGTACCGTTCACACACTATTAAATCACACAATTCCATAGCATAGACACTTACACACGTACACACGATGTACACACGTACGGACATGCACACGCACAAGCGCTCACCACACATGTTCACGCACAGACAAACATACAACGACGCACACGCAGCAGCATACGCGCACATACGCACACGCACGCACACACCTACACACACGCACACATCTACACTGGCATGAACCAAGGCATGCACACTTATATTGGGCAAAATCACTCGTGCTCGGGAATGCAAAAATGATTCTCCGGTTCGCTGGATGCATGCCGGTCTGTCTTGTTGTTAAGGTGCCATCAGTGTTGTATCGACTTACCTGGGATCTATTCAACATCAGATTTTGTTATAGGAGACTATTCAGACACGACGCTTCATATGTACCTATATATAGCGCTTTATCGCCTTTACAAAGTAAACCATCTGATATAGGGACAGTTTCAATCCTTCCCGCTTCGAATGCCACTGTGATTTGAATGCCACTGGGCAGCTGGACCATTTACTGTGCTTTTATAGCGTCTCTGTTTTACTTTATATTGACTGTTTGTAACATAACACCAATATACATATGATATATGTTTCTCGGTGTTTTTATAAAATATTTACTGCTAACTCACTAAAAGAGAAGTTGTTCAGTTGGTTGAATAGACATTCGTTAACATCTAACGTAATTCGCCACCAGTGACCTCTGATCTAGTGTCGACATCCTTGGATATCTTCGAGGCCACTAAAGGATATTATTGATCTAAAACGGTCTTGTTGGCATACGCATCAATTGCGGAGTGACACAAGAATTGCGTTGCGCAAGTCATGGTTGCAAATTAGATGTAGCTGTTTCAAACTACTTACAGTGACGAAAGACTATAAGCAAACAATCACACATTTGTTATGGATGAATATTGTTTTTATGTCATTACTGGATTGCGCATGAGTATTTTGTTGAACAGGGGAAGTATTAATATTATGAATGATTGAGTCTCCTTTGACAGCATTGAGCTTGTATGTACAGTCCATAGCAAATGCTAGCTCTCAGATGATATCTAATAAGGGCACGATACAGGGAGTATGCTGTTCACATCCTGGTTAATAATTGGATACTGGAAAATTACGAATTTTGTGTCTCGTTCACTGAGTCGTGTTGTAAGCATTATGGAAATGAATCATGTTAATCACACAACGCCCAACACTGGTGGACTTTCTTAATTTAAGCTAAATGTAGGTTAAGAACTTTTTGCCAATTTACGCACGAAAAACGTAGGCATGTATAGTGCATGACAAAACGACGTCGACCCTGCATATTCTTAGCATGACATCATGCAAAAACCCGAGGGCTATTTAACAAGTAAAGTTTACTCTCAGTTGTCAGCACACGAGTCAAACTATCTGTTATGGCGACGGGTTTTTATTGTACGTAATATCGCAAAAACCTATTTAGTGATCATGAAATATATTAATATGCACACGTACACAATGTCAGTTGCTTGTTGCCAACTAACATAATAATAATAAAATTAACTTTTGTTGTTATATGGGTTAATCTCGAAAGTATGACTAACCACGTGTAACAGTATATAGAAGCCGAGAAACGTCTGTACTTGTCGTATAACTTCAACTGGATCCTGTTGAAAATAAAGTAATAGTGTGTTCACGGCTTGCGTCAGAAATAATTTTTAAAATCCGCAAAAACGAGCCAGCATGCCGAAGTCGATACTAGATAGGTTTTCTTTTCTGAAAAATGGCTATGAAGGAAAGCGGGCTAAAAAATAAAACGCCAAACGTAGCTGGCACCATTAACGCAGCTAACAAAAGAAGGTTCTTAGAGTACACAAAGAATTAGAAAAAAACGATGTCAACCATAAATTCATGTAACATAAAAGGATGAAAAATATGCAACGTTCAACCAAAGTTGACAGCGCAGAAGTAAAACGATCAGTAGCCGCGTCGACCTGCCGAAAGGGTATAGGCAAACACAGTGTATCTCATTTTTATTGCACATAACACACATGTTAGTAAATAATCTATATAGGGAAAGTAATAAATACAAATTTATAATATATATATATATAATATACACTGTATATATTGGATAATATAAAGTAAAAGTAAAAGGTAAGTTCTTATTTAGCGCAGTATCCAGTCCTCACGGCAGACCTGTTCAATCGAACACCATCTCGACTTCTCTGGAAAGCATTCAGCCACGCTGTAATTAATGCGCGTAGACTATTCATACACAAACATCCACCACTGTCTATAGCCAGGTACTCATTCATACAGCTGAGTAAACTGAAGCAACGTAGAGTAAACGAACTTGCCCAAGGTTCGACACCATCTCACAGGATTCGAACCCGGGTTCTCTCAGTCGAGAGTTCGAAGCTCTTACCGCTGCGCCCCACAAGTGATTGATACTGCGCTCCACTGTAATAAGATAATAAATTAACACAAGGTAGCCGATTAATCAATACATCCATAACAACAAAGAACAAAAACACACGCGTTTAACAGTTGAGAGTCAATAAAGATATGCGTTGTCATCAATAGTTTGTCCTCAGGCAAATGAATGTAAAGCGAGTCGTTCCATCGAGAAGCTACAAAGAAACTCCGCCACCTTTGTCACGCATGGCTGCGCAACGCGACTCTCGTCTCTAAAGAGTGTGCCAGCGTCGCCCACGCACCGTCTGCTCGACAGGAATTTCACAGAATCGTGTGTTTACGCGAAGCTGGGTTCTAAACACTGACGTGGTTTGACGCAGACAATAAACGTTTTGATTAGTTCAAAGCCTTATATCAAGGAAAGGATCTTGTTGTGTCATGGCGAATGTTACAGCCAATGTATCTAGCAACGGCAACAAGTGACGCACGGGCTAACACGTTAAAGGATCATTAGGTGCGGAAAAAAGTTTGAGTACTTATAAACTGTTCTCAGTAAAATATATATACCGAATAGGTAGTTTTTTTTTTAATTATTAGTTTCTTAGCAGCAGTTACATCCCAAAATCAATTAAACGACCACTAAGCCTTGTTTTGGCCAGTGTTTCAATATGAGAATATAGGGACTCGTATAGCATATGTATTAGCACGGAGATGACGTTAGTGATCGAAATGGATACGATGATGACCACGGGAGCACAGCATACATTTGATTTGAATAATTGAATGTATTTGAATAGACGTTGAATTTAAATGAATGGACATTTAATACGTTTGACATAGCAGACACCAGTAAATCATTCAAAGTACGGATGATAAGGAGTTACGCAAGGACGTATGTAATAACACGACAACACGTTGAGGCAACCGGACACCCCAAAATCGAACGCAAACGTATGCGTACGTGTTACAGTCTGTACTATGAATGCTGACTTACAATTGAAATGTTCTTGCTATAGGCTATACATAACTAATTCCTTTATTTTATAGATATAAAAATACAAACGATTAAGCATTTTGCAATCTCATTATTAACATTCTACCAATGTGTTTTCATGAATATATTTGGATAACAAAATGGTTACATGGTAATAATGATTACCGTGCGTATAGAACCATTGTCCAAATTCGTTAAAAGCAATCAAAATAGCCTACATAATTACCCCACCGTACACAATATTTCATATTTATTTGACCCGATCACGGTAAACATAAGCATAATTCATATGGAACAATTTGCATCATTTATGTGATTCCTAAAATCAGGCGTATTGTTTTCTTTGTAAACAGCGTTCTTGAACACTTGACAAATGACACCACTAGTATTTACCCGGAGGCTTGTTTTGTAAATGAGTGATGCAACTGCCACCACGCCTGCACTTGAAGTCTGAAAAAGCACAGTTTTATGGTTGATTTGACGTTAGTGAAAAAACATATGTTATGTTGGCGTTCGAGCAAGACACATAATTGCACGACCCACTGCCGTTTGTTCAGAAAAACGCGCGGTATTGCATAGCTCACACACCAGGCCGTCACTCGAGAGATCCGGAGTTTGAGCCCACCTTTACAAAAAGTGGGCAATTTCGTTTACCTAACTTTGTCAATGACTTTCGTGAGATATATTTAAAGTCATCGGTGCTTTTCTGCCTAGTGCATGCACTGGTTTATATCTAGTATGATCAAAACCCTCACCCCGTTCAAAACACTTTAGAGTGTTTTAAATTCAAAATACTGTAGCGTGTTTTCAACCTATGTTGAACACTCTCTGCTCATGTTGAAAATATGTCGATATTCTCGCATTTGAACCTCGCGTCTGAGCTCATGCCTGACTAAGACACACCTGGAGAGGTAACATTTCAGAATATAAATAGGTGAAACGTCATAATATGTTTGTATGATAACAACGATTCAATTGTTATAACAGAAATTAGCAGTCTGGAATTTTGGCGTTGAGCGTTTTGAATTTAAGTTGAAAACACTGTAGAATGTTTTGAACTTAAGTTGAAAACACTGTAGTGTTTTGAAACTAGGTTCAGAACACTGCCATGTTGATTTGAGGGTGAGTGTTTGAACTTAGCACACCGGCATTCAACGCCAGTTGAACGTAACATTCATGCGGGTGTGCGTGGATCACGTGGAAAATGACGATGTTTATCAATATTTTTCACATGCACACCATAACACAAAAGACTGTGTCAGCTACACAAAATTGACTTTGAAGTACAAAGACGAAAGGCGACTTTTTATCTGTGGACCAAAGTGCAAGTTATGACAACAGCGCGTTTTGATGTCGTTTTCGTAGCAATAATTGATTTATAATGGGCCCAGCAGCTTTGCCGTGCTTGATGACAAACTGCATTTGATTTGGACCATTGTGTGTGTGTAGGTGCGTGCGTACGTGTGTATGGGTAACAGCATTGTGCTTAATTATTTTTGAATTTAACATATGATGGAACTACGCCCTGGCGACCGAATGAGCACGTTGAGAAGCCTAGTCACGATTAAACACTTGTAAACTGATGAGATGTGACGTAGAAACTAACAAATTAAAATAAATAAAGGAATAGTTTCTTCAATCATAAAATAGGTGGTACAACTAGCATTACAATATGAACATTTATTCGATATAAGAATGAAGAAAATATAAAATATAACCAGCTGAATGTGTAAAATGGTAAGTTATTAATTAATGGATGAATAACATTGTTGTTCTCGTGGATACGATTCTCAAAGAAATCCAACTAACATAATAATAATAAACTTTATTTATACACCATCAAATCCGGGACTAATGACCCCCGTTCACGGGTGTTTACAAATTGCCAATCATATAAGAAGCATAAAAACACTTTTAAGAGAACAAATAAGAAAATAAATTAAATTAGCAAACAATATCCTAGTATATAGTGTATGCATATATATATAAGCCTAAGTATAGTAAAATTACGGGTAAATGCAATGATAAAATAAACGATTAGCAAAAGTGCTGAACAGCAGAACCTACTGGAATAAATATATATATAATAAAAATATATATATAAATAAATACAAAATAAATAAAATAAAAGCCTAATTTACATGAAATAATTTGATTAGATACTAAAATGTGACCCTGAGATAAATAAGACTAAAAATGTATTAAAACTATATGCATGAATAAAGCAAAGGTTAAATGATGTCTGGCCATATTAGTTTGAGAACAGAAATGTCTTCAATAATTTTCCAAACTGTCTAGTGTTCTCAATCGCGCGTAGTTCCAGAGGCAGAGAGTTCCACAATGTCGGCCCAGCACATGCAAATGCCCGGCGACCATAACGTTCTAGGGTTACGCGTGGAACATTCAAAAGCAGACCACCTCCAGAGCGTAGGGTCCTGCGTGGTGCGTAACGATGTAGCAGTGACGCGAGATACACTGGCGTGCCTGCATACAGTGCCGTGTGTACAACCATGAGTAACTTGTACTCGATGCGCTTTCTCACTGGGAGCCAGTGTAGCTGTTATAGGACCGCAGTGATAGATTGCCGGTCACCTCGTCGAAGTTGCATCACAACACGAGCGGTTGACCGTTGGACTCTCTCTAGACGGTGCAGCAGACGGTCAGGTATACCAAACAGCATCGCATTTCCATAATCAATTCTGGAGTTCACAAGTGCATGGACAAGACATTTGCAGACACTGGTCGTCATTGCCCCTCGTACACGAGCAATTCTCGAGAGATGGTAGTAAGCACTTCGACATACATTTGGAACCTGCGTCGCCATCGATAAATCAGCATCGATTGCAACACCAAGGTCACGGACGATGGTCGATGTCGCTACATATTGACCGCATATGTCGACATGATCAATGAGTATTGGTCTGCGCAAGCTCGATGAACGTATAACAATTGCTTCCGTTTTGCTCTCGTTGAGAACCAGTCCGTTGTCATAGAGCCACGTTTTAACTTCACTGATGCAAGCCTCCATTCTGATGAGAGCATTTGTATGCTCAAACGGTGGAAAATCGACGTATAACTGCGTATCATCAGGGAGTTATTGTGTTATCGCTATGTCACTGAACCGCCTTTATAATTATGTACTATTCAGACGACCAGCCGCCCAGCCAGATAAACCTGACCTGCAGGTATGTGGGTGGGTGGAGACCAATGACGCCAAGATCAAGTTCAGTGCAGGAACGCGAATTATGTACATTATTCATCATGCCTATAGATTGTGGGCCCAGCAATTTAATGGGCAGCATATGATTAAGGAACCTAATATAATAGGTATGTTCAAATCAGAGTTTGGTATTGTAGTGCAGTTGTACACTGACGCTAAAGGTCATTTTGAAATATTGTGGTAGTTTTTAGTAATAATTGTAGTTTGGCTGATGTTTCCACCAAGGCTCGCCCACTGCTCACATTATGCACACATAGACGCTTGCATATACACATACACACGCACGCGCACCCACGTGTATGGACGTATGCACACACACACGCACCCGTGCACGAATACAATCATACATACACTTACATACCGACGCGAGTACGCACTTACCAATGCATATACACACATACCACCTTAGTAGTATACGGGGGGTTTTGGATAGGTATCCACAGCCCTTTTTGAGGAGTTTTTGGTTGATAATAGGGAGGTTTCGAAAGCCGCCCCCCTGAGCAAAGTGCGTAGTCACGTGACCGTATGTATGTATAACGAGAGGCGCCCCCTGGCGGGTACGTTAGAGGTGACGCCTCCTAACGGGGAGTGGTGTTATTAGTTGTGTAGGTGAATGCGCGTGTATGAAAGAACTAACGAAACACAAGAGTATACGAGTGCACACATATATATAATATAATAACCAACAAACACCACAGTTGAAAGTTGAATGGTTTATTGATGTCAACGAACTATGAAATCTTCAAAGCCGTCATCACTATCGTATGTCTCTTCACACCAAATTTCCATGTCCCCCGTGTCGACAGGGGCAACAGGGTCGGGGTCAAACCAAGGATTGGGGAGATCGTATATATATATATATATATATATATATATGAAACTTTAAAATGTGTACAGGTATGCTTTAATAACCAACAAACACCACAGTTTGAAAGTTGAATGTTTTATTGATGTCAACGAACTATTAAATCTTCAAAGCCGTCATCGCTATCGTCTGTGTCCGCACACCAATTTTCCATATCCCCCGTGTCGATAGGGGCAACAGGGTCGGGGTCAACCCAAGGGTTGAGGAAAGGTATTGAAAGAAACGAAAGATCAAAGAGTCATAACGAAAGATCAAAGAGAAAAGTTTTAAAAGGTGATGAAAGGTGTATAATGAGAGATAAAGAAGTAAACGGAATGATGTAATAACGAAAGAACAAAGAGAAAACGTTATAATATATATATATATATGAAACTTTAAAATGTATGTAGGTATCCTTGTATGTATGTATGTATGTATGAAAGAGAGATTATATATATATATATATATAATATAATAACCAACAAACACCACAGTTTGAAAGTTGATTATTAACATCAACGATCGATTACATCAACGAAACCATCATCATCTGTCTCCGGACACCAATTTTCGACATCCCCCGTGTCCAAGGGGGCAACAGGGTCGGGGATCAACCCAAGGGTTTGGAGGATCAAACTGATCCCGTGTCCTCAGCAGTTCAGCCATGACGACACAGAAAGCACATTCGTGGTAGTCGCGGAGTTCTTCTCTGGAACATATATGAAAACTTTGAAAATATCGTCTCTGAAACATATATGAAAACTTTGAAAATGATAGTATATATTGTGCGAAGTACAACCAGTGGGAATATATCAGCGATGTAACCAGACACCGCGTAGGTAGCCAACACGATAAAAGGGCAAGCTAGGGCAACAGACGAGAGAGATAAGAATGGACTATGACACAATATGTAGACATCGGCTGACGCGATCGGTAACCAGACACCGCGTAGCTAGCCGAAACGACAAGAGGACAGGCTAGGTCAACATACGCATAGATAAGAAAGGACTGTGACACAACATGTATATAGTTTTGTTAGGTTTATATACGCAAATCCGATAGAGACGTTATGTCTTTTCAATCACGAGAGAGTGCAAAAACACGAGAAGGGACAAGACAAGCTCAAGCACAGTACACACTAGCTGAGAAGGAGGTAAAGAAAGCCACCAAAAGAGATTTGACAAGATCAAGCACAGAAGGGAGACAGAGGGGGATAGGAAGGCAGAGAAGGCGAGGAAATAGAGGAGAGGGAGACAGAGGAGGATAGAAAGGCAGAGGAGGCGAAGAAAGAGAGGAGAGGGAGACAGGGCAGGATATGAAGGCAGAGGAGGCGAGGAAAGAGAGGAGGGGAGACAGGGGAGGATAGGAAGGCAGAGAAGGCGAGGAAAGAGAGGAGAGGGAGACAGAGGAGGATAGGAAGGCAGAGAAGGCGAGGGAAGAGAGGAGAGGGAGACAGAGGAAGGCAGATAAGGCGAGGAAAGAGAGGAGAGGGAGACAGGAGGATAGGAAGGCAGAGAAGGCGAGGAAAGAGAGGAGAGGGAGACAGGAGAGGATAGGAAGGCAGAGGAGGCGAGGGAAGAGAGGAGAGGGAGACAGAGGAAGATAAGAAGGCAGAGAAGGCGAGGAAAGAGAGGAGAGGGAGACAGAGGAGGATAGGAAGGCAGAGAAGGCGAGGGAAGAGAGGAGAGGGAGACAGGGGAGGATAGGAAGGCAGAGGAGGCGAGGGAAGAGAGGAGAGGGAGACAGAGGAGGATAGGAAGGTAGAGAAGGTGAGGGAAGTGAGGAGAGAGAAACGGGGAGGATAGGAAGGCAGAGAAGGCGAGGAAATACTTGGGAGGTCAAGCGTATGTCAAGCGATAAAATACAAAGTTTGCAGCACTTACTTATTGGAGACGTATAATATTCATCTTGTCCTCGGGACATGCCTTGTCATGAGCGCTCGCCATCTTCAGCAGTCGGAGTGAAGTTGCGTTGTTCGAAGTCGGTAGAAAGTAATATGCTCCACTAGAGTTTTGTTAGGTTTATATACGCAAACCCGATAGAGGCGTTGTGTCTTTTCAATCACGAGACAGTACAGACAATGGAGTCACGAGTTGAACTCCGCTCTCTACCCGTGCTCGTTAGCGGGTGCAGTATGAGATAAGCCGCGTGAATCGACACTCACGAGAAGCCACTACGCTACGTCCATCCATACACGTGTTCCAACTTCCAACAGTTTACTTACCACAATTCTCATTCTTCAAACTGTCATATACATCTTGTGTCACAGGTGCTCATTAGCGGGTGCATTCCGTACATGGTCTAGCCTGTTACATGTCTACCTTCCATACATGGTCTAGTTTGTTACATGTTTGCCTTTCATACATGGTCTAGCTTGTTACATGTCTGCCTTCCATATATGGTCTAGCTTGTTACCTGTTTGCTATCCATACATGGACTAGCTTGTTACATGTTGGTCTTCCGTACATGGTCTAGCTTGTTACAAGTTTGCCTTCCATACATGGTCTAGCTTGTTACATGTTTGCCTTCCGTACATGGTCTTGCTTGTTACATGTCTGCCTTCCATACATGGACTAGCTTGTTACCTGTTTGCTATCCATACATGGTCTAGCTTGTTACATGTTTACCTTCCATACACGGACTAGCTTGTTACATGTTTGCCTTCCATACATCGTCTGGCTTGTTACATGTCTGCCTTCCATACATGGTCTAGCTTGCTACATGTCTGCCTTCCATACATGATCTAACTTGTGACATGTTTGCCTTCCATACATGGTCTAACTTGTTACATGTTTGCCTTCCATACACGGACTAGCTTGTTACATGTTTGCCTTCCGTACATGGTTTAGCTTGTTACATGTCTGCCTTCCATATATGGTCTAGCTTGTTACATGTTTGCCTTTCATACATGGTCTAGCTTGTTACATGTTGACCGTCCATACATGGACTAGGTTGTTACATGTTTGCCTTCCATACATGGTCTACCTTGTTACATGTTTGCCATCCATACATGGTCTAGCCTGTTACATGTTTGCCTTTCGTACATGGTCTAGTTTGTTACATGTTGACCTTCCATACATGGACTAGCATGTTACATGTTTGCCTTCCATGCACGGTCTACCTTGTTACATATTTGTCTTTCGTACATGGACTAACTTGTTACATGTTTCCCTTCCATCCATGGTCTAGCTTGCTACATGTTTGCCTTCTGTACATGGTCTAGCTTGTTACATGTCTGCCTTCCATACATGGACTAGCTTGTTACCTGTTTGCTATCCATACATGGTCGAGCTTGTTACATGTTTGCCTTCCATACACGGACTAGCTTGTTACGTGTTTGCCTTCTATACATGGTCTGGCTTGTTACATGTCTGCCTTCCATATATGGTCTAACTTGCTACATGTCTGCCTTCCATACATGGTCTAGCTTGTTACATGGTTGCCTTCCATACATGGTCTAGCTTGTTACATGTCTGCCTTCCATACATGGTCTAGCTTGTTACATGTCTGCCTTCCATACATGGTCTAGTCTGTTACATGACCGCCTTCCGTACATGGATTAGCTTGTTACATGTTGGCCTTCCGTACATGGTCTAGCTTGTTACAAGTTTGCCTTCCATACATGGTCGAGCTTGTTACATGTTTGCCTTCCGTACATGGTCTAGCTTGTTATATGTCTACCTTCCATACATGGACTAGCTTGATACCTGTTTGCTATCCATACATGGACTAGCTTTTTACATGTTGGCCTTCCGTACATGGTCTAGCTTGTTACAAGTTTGCCTTCCATACATGGTCTAGCTTGTTACATGTTTGCCTTCCGTACATGGTCTTGCTTGTTACATGTCTGCCTTCCATACATGGACTAGCTTGTTACCTGTTTGCTATCCATACATGGTCTAGCTTGTTACATGTTTACCTTCCATACACGGACTAGCTTGTTACATGTTTGCCTTCCATACATGGTCTGGCTTGTTACATGTCTGCCTTCCATACATGGTCTAGCTTGCTACATGTCTGCCTTCCATACATGATCTAACTTGTGACATGTTTGCCTTCCATACATGGTCTAGCTTGTTACATGTTTGCCTTCCATACACGGACTAGCGTGTTACATGTTTGCCTTCCGTACATGGTTTAGTTTGTTACATGTCTGCCTTCCATATATGGTCTAGCTTGTTACATGTTTGCCTTTCATACATGGTCTAGCCTGTTACATGTCTGCCTTCCGTACATGGACTAGCTTGTTACATGTTGGCCTTCCGTACATGGTCTAGCTTGTTACATGTATACCTTCCGTACATGGACTAGCTTGTTACATGTTTACCTTCCATACATGGACTAGCTTGTTACAGGTCTGCCTTTCATACATGGTCTAGCTTGTTACAAGTTTGCCTTCCGTACATGAACTAGCTTGTTACATGTTTACCTTCCATATATGGTCTAGCTTGGCGGAAAGTGAAGGAGCTAGTGTCTGCTCCTGAGGGGGAATTAGCCTGTCACGGGACCGACCTCCTAGTGGAAGTAGTACCACCTGGCGGGTAATGAAGGAGTAATGAGGGAATATTAAAGGCTAATTGACGTAGACCGAGTCTGCTGATATATATCACTCTGGGCTGGAGCACCCATGGGGAAATTTTAAGATGGTGCCCGTCTCCACGTGATCTACCCCCTGGAGGAAAGAAGTGTAAGTAGTAAGGATATTTTATTTGCTATATTGTTTGTATGACTGCCAGTTTAAATGGTTATTTATTATGATGCCTAAAAAATTGAAACTGATGACACATTCATTCTGTCATGCATTGTCCGAAATGTCATGTCTCCCTTGTAACACTTTGTCGTGATTATCCAAAGACACACCACTCCCATGTAACACTTTGTGTCACTATTGCCCAAAGACCTCCACTCCAATATAACACTTTGTGTCACTATTGCCCAAAGACCCACTCCCATGTAACCTTTGTGACTATTGTCCAAAGTCCCCCACTCGAATGTAACACTTTGTGTCACTATTGACCAAAGTCCCCCACTCCCATGTAACCTTTGTCACTATTGCCCAAAGACCCCCACTCCCATGTAACACTTTGTCACTATTGTCCAAAGACCCCACCCCCATGTAACACTGTCACTATTACCCAAAGACCCACACTCCCATGTAACACGTTGTCACTATTGCCCAAAGACCCCCACTCCCATGTACCACTTTGTCACTATTGCCCAAAGACCCCACCCCCATGTAACACTGTCACTATTGCCCAAAGACCCACACTCCCATGTAACACGTTGTCACTATTGCCCAAAGACCCCCACTCCCATGTATCACTTTGTCACTATTGCCCAAAGACCCCCACTCCCCCTTGTCACTATTGCCCAAAGACCCCCACTCCCATGTAACACTGTCACTATTGCCCAAAGACCCACACTCCCATATAACACTTTGTTACAAGACCCCCACTCCCATGTACCACTATGTCACTATTGCCCAAAGACCCCCACTCCCAAGTAACACGTTGTCACTATTGCCCAAAGACCCCCACTCCCATGTACCACTTTGTCACTATTGCCCAAAGACCCCCACTCTCATGTAACACTTTGTCACAAGACCCCCACTCCCATGTACCACTATGTCACTATTGCTCAAAGACCCCCAATTCCATGTAACACTTTGTCACAAGACCCCCACTCCCATGTAACACTTTGTCACAAGACCCCCCCACTCCCACGTAACACTTTGCCACAAGACGCCCATTCCTATGTAACACTTCGTCACATCACCAGTGTGACATACGTTATGGCTGCCCCCTGTGTATAAGAACCATCACATGACACGACTCACCGAGCAGCCTTCGATCTTCTCGAGAAGGAAGGCGAGGCTCTTGAGGGTGTCCTCCTCCTCTACGTCCTCCGCATCCTCTAGTGCAACACCAAGGTACTACATCACAACACAGCATCACATCACATCACAACACCACATCACATCCTCCAGTACAATACCACAGCACAGCATCACATCACCACTACATCACATCAATACATGATTACATCACAATACAGCATCACTACATCACAACATAGCATATCATCTCATCGCATCACTACATCATATCATCTCATCACATTCACTACATCATATCATCGCATCACTACATCATATCATCGCATCACATCACTACATCATATCAACTCATTACATCAGTGCATCACATCACTACATCATATCATCTGATTACATCACTACATCACATCACAACATCATATCATCTCATCTCATCACTACATCACATCATCTCATCACATCACTACATCATGTATGTATGTATGTGTATGTACGTATTTTGTGAGTTCTACTATCAAAAGAGTGATATTTTGTGAGTTCTACTGTGGTGTCCTAGCCTTACACGCATGCACGCACCCATGCACTCACCCACCGTCGCCGTCCCCACCCGCCCTCGCCGCCGCCCTTCAGGGAAGGGCGGCGCGCGCGCGCCGCCTCTGCGGCGGCGAGGGCGGGTGGGGACGGCGACGGTGGGTGAGTGCATGGGTGCGTGCATGCGTGTAAGGCTAGGACACCACAGTAGAACTCACAAAATATCACTCTTTTGATAGTAGAACTCACAAAATACGTACATACACATACATACATACATGATGTAGTGATGTGATGAGATGATGTGATGTAGTGATGAGATGAGATGATATGATGTTGTGATGTGATGTAGTGATGTAATCAGATGATATGATGTAGTGATGTGATGCACTGATGTAATGAGTTGATATGATGTAGTGATGTGATGCGATGATATGATGTAGTGATGCGATGATATGATGTAGTGAATGTGATGAGATGATATGATGTAGTGATGCGATGAGATGATATGCTATGTTGTGATGTAGTGATGCTGTATTGTGATGTAATCATGTATTGATGTGATGTAGTGGTGATGTGATGCTGTGCTGTGGTATTGTACTGGAGGATGTGATGTGGTGTTGTGATGTGATGTGATGCTGTGTTGTGATGTAGTACCTTGGTGTTGCACTAGAGGATGCGGAGGACGTAGAGGAGGAGGACACCCTCAAGAGCCTCGCCTTCCTTCTCGAGAAGATCGAAGGCTGCTCGGTGAGTCGTGTCATGTGATGGTTCTTATACACAGGGGGCAGCCATAACGTATGTCACACTGGTGATGTGACGAAGTGTTACATAGGAATGGGCGTCTTGTGGCAAAGTGTTACGTGGGAGTGGGGGGGTCTTGTGACAAAGTGTTACATGGGAGTGGGGGTCTTGTGACAAAGTGTTACATGGAATTGGGGGTCTTTGAGCAATAGTGACATAGTGGTACATGGGAGTGGGGGTCTTGTGACAAAGTGTTACATGAGAGTGGGGGTCTTTGGGCAATAGTGACAAAGTGGTACATGGGAGTGGGGGTCTTTGGGCAATAGTGACAACGTGTTACTTGGGAGTGGGGGTCTTTGGGCAATAGTGACATAGTGGTACATGGGAGTGGGGGTCTTGTAACAAAGTGTTATATGGGAGTGTGGGTCTTTGGGCAATAGTGACAGTGTTACATGGGAGTGGGGGTCTTTGGGCAATAGTGACAAGGGGGAGTGGGGGTCTTTGGGCAATAGTGACAAAGTGATACATGGGAGTGGGGGTCTTTGGGCAATAGTGACAACGTGTTACATGGGAGTGTGGGTCTTTGGGCAATAGTGACAGTGTTACATGGGGGTGGGGTCTTTGGGCAATAGTGACAAAGTGGTACATGGGAGTGGGGGTCTTTGGGCAATAGTGACAACGTGTTACATGGGAGTGTGGGTCTTTGGGTAATAGTGACAGTGTTACATGGGGGTGGGGTCTTTGGACAATAGTGACAAAGTGTTACATGGGAGTGGGGGTCTTTGGGCAATAGTGACAAAGGTTACATGGGAGTGGGGGACTTTGGTCAATAGTGACACAAAGTGTTACATTCGAGTGGGGGACTTTGGACAATAGTCACAAAGGTTACATGGGAGTGGGTCTTTGGGCAATAGTGACACAAAGTGTTATATTGGAGTGGAGGTCTTTGGGCAATAGTGACACAAAGTGTTACATGGGAGTGGTGTGTCTTTGGATAATCACGACAAAGTGTTACAAGGGAGACATGACATTTCGGACAATGCATGACAGAATGAATGTGTCATCAGTTTCAATTTTTTAGGCATCATAATAAATAACCATTTAAACTGGCAGTCATACAAACAATATAGCAAATAAAATATCCTTACTACTTACACTTCTTTCCTCCAGGGGGTAGATCACGTGGAGACGGGCACCATCTTAAAATTTCCCCATGGGTGCTCCAGCCCAGAGTGATATATATCAGCAGACTCGGTCTACGTCAATTAGCCTTTAATATTCCCTCATTACTCCTTCATTACCCGCCAGGTGGTACTACTTCCACTAGGAGGTCGGTCCCGTGACAGGCTAATTCCCCCTCAGGAGCAGACACTAGCTCCTTCACTTTCCGCCAAGCTAGACCATATATGGAAGGTAAACATGTAACAAGCTAGTTCATGTACGGAAGGCAAACTTGTAACAAGCTAGACCATGTATGAAAGGCAGACCTGTAACAAGCTAGTCCATGTATGGAAGGTAAACATGTAACAAGCTAGTCCATGTACGGAAGGTATACATGTAACAAGCTAGACCATGTACGGAAGGCCAACATGTAACAAGCTAGTCCATGTACGGAAGGCAGACATGTAACAGGCTAGACCATGTATGAAAGGCAAACATGTAACAAGCTAGACCATATATGGAAGGCAGACATGTAACAAACTAAACCATGTACGGAAGGCAAACATGTAACACGCTAGTCCGTGTATGGAAGGCAAACATGTAACAAGCTAGACCATGTATGGAAGGCAAACATGTCACAAGTTAGATCATGTATGGAAGGCAGACATGTAGCAAGCTAGACCATGTATGGAAGGCAGACATGTAACAAGCCAGACCATGTATGGAAGGCAAACATGTAACAAGCTAGTCCGTGTATGGAAGGTAAACATGTAACAAGCTAGACCATGTATGGATAGCAAACAGGTAACAAGCTAGTCCATGTATGGAAGGCAGACATGTAACAAGCAAGACCATGTACGGAAGGCAAACATGTAACAAGCTAGACCATGTATGGAAGGCAAACTTGTAACAAGCTAGACCATGTACGGAAGGCCAACATGTAAAAAGCTAGTCCATGTATGGATAGCAAACAGGTATCAAGCTAGTCCATGTATGGAAGGTAGACATATAACAAGCTAGACCATGTACGGAAGGCAAACATGTAACAAGCTCGACCATGTATGGAAGGCAAACTTGTAACAAGCTAGACCATGTACGGAAGGCCAACATGTAACAAGCTAATCCATGTACGGAAGGCGGTCATGTAACAGACTAGACCATGTATGGAAGGCAGACATGTAACAAGCTAGACCATGTATGGAAGGCAGACATGTAACAAGCTAGACCATGTATGGAAGGCAACCATGTAACAAGCTAGACCATGTATGGAAGGCAGACATGTAGCAAGTTAGACCATATATGGAAGGCAGACATGTAACAAGCCAGACCATGTATAGAAGGCAAACACGTAACAAGCTAGTCCGTGTATGGAAGGCAAACATGTAACAAGCTCGACCATGTATGGATAGCAAACAGGTAACAAGCTAGTCCATGTATGGAAGGCAGACATGTAACAAGCTAGACCATGTACAGAAGGCAAACATGTAGCAAGCTAGACCATGGATGGAAGGGAAACATGTAACAAGTTAGTCCATGTACGAAAGACAAATATGTAACAAGGTAGACCGTGCATGGAAGGCAAACATGTAACATGCTAGTCCATGTATGGAAGGTCAACATGTAACAAACTAGACCATGTACGAAAGGCAAACATGTAACAGGCTAGACCATGTATGGATGGCAAACATGTAACAAGGTAGACCATGTATGGAAGGCAAACATGTAACAACCTAGTCCATGTATGGACGGTCAACATGTAACAAGCTAGACCATGTATGAAAGGCAAACATGTAACAAGCTAGACCATATATGGAAGGCAGACATGTAACAAGCTAAACCATGTACGGAAGGCAAACATGTAACAAGCTAGTCCGTGTATGGAAGGCAAACATGTAACAAGTTAGACCATGTATGGAAGGCAAACATGTCACAAGTTAGATCATGTATGGAAGGCAGACATGTAGCAAGCTAGACCATGTATGGAAGGCAGACATGTAACAAGCCAGACGATGTATGGAAGGCAAACATGTAACAAGCTAGTCCGTGTATGGAAGGTAAACATGTAACAAGCTAGACCATGTATGGATAGCAAACAGGTAACAAGCTAGTCCATGTATGGAAGGCAGACATGTAACAAGCAAGACCATGTACGGAAGGCAAACATGTAACAAGCTAGACCATGTATGGAAGGCAAACTTGTAACAAGCTAGACCATGTACGGAAGACCAACATGTAACAAGCTAGTCCATGTATGGATAGCAAACAGGTAACAAGCTAGACCATATATGGAAGGCAGACATGTAACAAGCTAGACCATGTATGAAAGGCAAACATGTAACAAACTAGACCATGTATGGAAGGTAGACATGTAACAGGCTAGACCATGTACGGAATGCACCCGCTAATGAGCACCTGTGACACAAGATGTATATGACAGTTTGAAGAATGAGAATTGTGGTAAGTAAACTGTTGGAAGTTGGAACACGTGTATGGATGGACGTAGCGTAGTGGCTTCTCGTGAGTGTCGAGTCACGCGGCTTATCTCATACTGCACCCGCTAACGAGCACGGGTAGAGAGCGGAGTTCAACTCGTGACTCCATTGTCTGTACTGTCTCGTGATTGAAAAGACACAACGCCTCTATCGGGTTTGCGTATATAAACCTAACAAAACTCTAGTGGAGCATATTACTTTCTACCGACTTCGAACAACGCAACTTCACTCCGACTGCTGAAGATGGCGAGCGCTCATGACAAGGCATGTCCCGAGGACAAGATGAATATTATACGTCTCCAATAAGTAAGTGCTGCAAACTTTGTATTTTATCGCTTGACATACGCTTGACCTCCCAAGTATTTCCTCGCCTTCTCTGCCTTCCTATCCTCCCCGTTTCTCTCTCCTCACTTCCCTCACCTTCTCTACCTTCCTATACTCCTCTGTCTCCCTCTCCTCTCTTCCCTCGCCTCCTCTGCCTTCCTATCCTCCCCTGTCTCCCTCTCCTCTCTTCCCTCGCCTTCTCTGCCTTCCTATCCTCCTCTGTCTCCCTCTCCTCTCTTTCCTCGCCTTCTCTGCCTTCTTATCTTCCTCTGTCTCCCTCTCCTCTCTTCCCTCGCCTCCTCTGCCTTCCTATCCTCTCCTGTCTCCCTCTCCTCTCTTTCCTCGCCTTCTCTGCCTTCCTATCCTCCTGTCTCCCTCTCCTCTCTTTCCTCGCCTTATCTGCCTTCCTCTGTCTCCCTCTCCTCTCTTCCCTCGCCTTCTCTGCCTTCCTATCCTCCTCTGTCTCCCTCTCCTCTCTTTCCTCGCCTTCTCTGCCTTCCTATCCTCCCCTGTCTCCCCTCCTCTCTTTCCTCGCCTCCTCTGCCTTCATATCCTGCCCTGTCTCCCTCTCCTCTCTTTCTTCGCCTCCTCTGCCTTTCTATCCTCCTCTGTCTCCCTCTCCTCTATTTCCTCGCCTTCTCTGCCTTCCTATCCCCCTCTGTCTCCCTTCTGTGCTTGATCTTGTCAAATCTCTTTTGGTGGCTTTCTTTACCTCCTTCTCAGCTAGTGTGTACTGTGCTTGAGCTTGTCTTGTCCCTTCTCGTGTTTTTGCACTCTCTCGTGATTGAAAAGACATAACGTCTCTATCGGATTTGCGTATATAAACCTAACAAAACTATATACATGTTGTGTCACAGTCCTTTCTTATCTATGCGTATGTTTACCTAGCCTGTCCTCTTGTCGTTTCGGCTAGCTACGCGGTGTCTGGTTACCGATCGCGTCAGCCGATGTCTACATATTGTGTCATAGTCCATTCTTATCTCTCTCGTCTGTTGCCCTAGCTTGCCCTTTTATCGTGTTGGCTACCTACGCGGTGTCTGGTTACATCGCTGATATATTCCCACTGGTTGTACTTCGCACAATATATACTATCATTTTCAAAGTTTTCATATATGTTTCAGAGACGATATTTTCAAAGTTTTCATATATGTTCCAGAGAAGAACTCCGCGACTACCACGAATGTGCTTTCTGTGTCGTCATGGCTGAACTGCTGAGGACACGGGATCAGTTTGATCCTCCAAACCCTTGGGTTGATCCCCGACCCTGTTGCCCCCTTGGACACGGGGGATGTCGAAAATTGGTGTCCGGAGACAGATGATGATGGTTTCGTTGATGTAATCGATCGTTGATGTTAATAATCAACTTTCAAACTGTGGTGTTTGTTGGTTATTATATTATATATATATATATAATCTCTCTTTCATACATACATACATACATACAAGGATACCTACATACATTTTAAAGTTTCATATATATATATATATTATAACGTTTTCTCTTTGTTCTTTCGTTATTACATCATTCCGTTTACTTCTTTATCTCTCATTATACACCTTTCATCACCTTTTAAAACTTTTCTCTTTGATCTTTCGTTATGACTCTTTGATCTTTCGTTTCTTTCAATACCTTTCCTCAACCCTTGGGTTGACCCCGACCCTGTTGCCCCTATCGACACGGGGGATATGGAAAATTGGTGTGCGGACACAGACGATAGCGATGACGGCTTTGAAGATTTAATAGTTCGTTGACATCAATAAAACATTCAACTTTCAAACTGTGGTGTTTGTTGGTTATTAAAGCATACCTGTACACATTTTAAAGTTTCATATATATATATATATATATATATATATACGATCTCCCCAATCCTTGGTTTGACCCCGACCCTGTTGCCCCTGTCGACACGGGGGACATGGAAATTTGGTGTGAAGAGACATACGATAGTGATGACGGCTTTGAAGATTTCATAGTTCGTTGACATCAATAAACCATTCAACTTTCAACTGAGGTGTTTGTTGGTTATTATATTATATATATGTGTGCACTCGTATACTCTTATGTTTCGTTAGTTCTTTCATACACGCGCATTCACCTACACAACTAATAACACCACTCCCCGTTAGGAGGCGTCACCTCTAACGTACCCGCCAGGGGGCGCCTCTCGTTATACATACATACGGTCACGTGACTACGCACTTTGCTCAGGGGGGCGGCTTTCGAAACCTCCCTATTATCAACCAAAAACTCCTCAAAAAGGGCTGTGGATACCTATCCAAAACCCCCCGTATACTACTCACCTTCACTTCCGACGCGTAAACGACCACACCTTTTTTATCATCAACACCGACGCACCGTGTTCTTTCGGTAAAGTGTAAAGCGCTTTGAGCAATCCTGGGGGACTGGATACCGCGCTGTTTAAGAACTTTATTTTGAAAGAAGGTGATTTAGAGGGAAGACGGGAGTGGTGTTAGTTGGACGAAAGGGATCGAGTAAAAGGGGACAGAAGAGGGGAGGTGAAGGGAGGAATTAAGGGGTGGACTACGCAGAGAATTTCGGAGAAGGAAGGAAAAGCGAATCAGTGAAATGCACAATATAATCAAAAGCACCATTTTGTATTACTGTACGACCGCACATCTATAATTAAATATGACGGAGGCGGATTAACGGATATTAACGGCAGCGTGTAAACGCGCAAATGAGATTAGTCGGTCATGCACGCCAAATTCAACATAGGAAACACACACGGCTTGCATTTATTACGCAGATATATGTGTAGATCACTCGGACTGTGACATGTTAACGATTGTGTATAATGCTTAGTATACACTGTCCAGGGATATGGCGGTTCTAGCTCTCGTACAGTGGCCACGGCTTTGTTTGGCGCACTTTAGGGCATATCCGGATATTGTCTAAACAGAAATCAATCTTCTTTCGGTTCGTTGCAGTATCTGGAGATGCGATATGACCGGGGGATCCGGTTGATTGTCAGCATCTGTTATATCATACAAACGGTAAGTAAAACGTTTACAACATTTAATATACCTGCACACGTGTTGGTGGAAAGTGCTTAATCAGTCAGTCGAATATCTCTGTTTGGTTACCTCAGTAATGCAACCACCCCGCAATTAAAGCCACCCTAGGATAGTCCCAGATTATTTTCATAGAGAGTAAATAATAAGAGAATAGTCCCGCCAATAACGTCCTACAACCCCCCATTTCCGTTTGTAATGTTAATATATATTGTGTACGTACGTTTTCACTTTTCATTTGGGAATAAAGAATTTAATATCTTCCCGTTTCTATTTCACATGAACGTATCTCACCGGCACTAACGACGTGTTTTATTTCCACTCTGATGTACGTTGCTCCAGTATCCATTACTTATCATGCGTTTTATTGTCACTCGGTGATTAGTTTATTACCAATCGCACTTAAGGCGGCGATACACGGTACGATTGTCTCGGATGAAACCGTCCGATTACCACGTAAACGATGAAATCGTATCGTGTAGCAATCCGGCCGAAATTTTTTAGAACAGGTTCTATTTTTCGTACGATTCCACCGGACGTTCGATGATATTGACCAATCAGAGAACAGCAACAAGGCTGAACTTCGACCTCCTTCAATAAAATGGTCGCCGATGACTTCGGTAAAACCTCACCTTAAATATTTGCCGAGCTATATCATAAAAGATTCGCCGTGGAAGGCGGCGAACCAAATTTACAATGACAGCAGCAACGGTTACGAATCATCTGAAAGTTCTCGAGGATGACGGCTAGTGACGCAAGTTAAAAAAAATGTAATATTATAACGCAGAACGTCTGTCACTGTCAGAATTGTCAACAACGCCAACGGACGGCGAACAGACCGAGTCAGAAATGACAGAAGTAAGTAGCGACGGCGACGTCATGATAATTAAATTATCAGTTAATTGTATTTAAGTTAAAACGCTATATACACTGTAGTTATATTAATAAGTGTCAACGTGAAGTGAAATGTGTATTTTTATTCTGCATAAGCCATAGCAGTGCTCGTCTGAAATACATTCATAACATTGTCATTGTCATTGAATGATGATTGACATGTCATTGTCCTGGGGCTGGGCTGTGGCTGTGCATTTCCTTTCTTTGTATTGTTTATTATCGCTGCAACTTGCAAGTGCCAACACTGTATCAAACTTGTATCAACTATGACATTATACAATAATTTACTCATTTTAAAATGTTGAGGCGGCGGCAATGGCATTTTTAAAAACGTCATTTTCGTGTTCGACATTCGACTTCGTACTAAATTATAGACCTATCGTTGCGTGTCCCACTTTTCTGCTTGTGGGCCTTGGACTTGGCATTGAGTAATTTGTTCTCTGCCGTTAGCCAGCTTCAGTGAAAGTCTATGTTGAATTGGCAACTACAATTTCTAATAATAAACCTCGTTGGCTGTCACCATCCAGTCAAACGTTGTTAATTTGAGAAAAACGACACTATATCAAGATGCCACGGAATTTCGCGACGGACGAATTTTGGGAACTAGTAAACTTCATAGTTCACTTGTTCTCTTTCACGCGTAGAATGGAAACACTTATACTATTTACTGGTTGTGTTAGCGTTTCTGTTACCAGTGTGAACATTTTTATAAACAAATATTGACATCTAGGCATTGGTTGGTACTAGAAAGGGGTTGGGTAGATGACACATTGTTGACAATTATGCCTGTGCCTGTGGTGTCCTTGTCAATATGCTATCTGGATCTTCACTCTTGTTGACATGTTGATATAGATGATAATCTTGTAATATTTTGTTAAAACAATATTCAACCATTTGTTTGCACTTGACCGGTGAAGTAATTGCTAATTTAGGGTTAGGAATATTGCTAAGTCAGTTTTTTGAAGGCACAATATTGTGTGATTTGTGATTTGATCCACATATATAATAAAAAATGTGTACTGAACATACTAGTGATTTTGTTTGCCTTCTTGTTTTCAGAAAAGGTGAACATGACCAAGATTACAATCAACATCATGCAGTATATCTTGCATGAAGACTTTGTATCATCGATTCAAGCCACAAGGATTGATTTTACTGTGAACAGTTATTTATGTATTGTGGCAAATTTGAAATATATTATTATGCGATGCTATTTTAAAAATAAAATAATGTAACATTATTTTTGAACCTGTGGATTATGTATGTTTCTGTAGACGTTTGTAGCATTAACATGACTTTGTAATATTAAACTGTTATTGTGTGAATTCTCGTGATAAGGCTCACACTGGAACTTATATATATATATATATATATATATACATATATAATGTTCCTTGTGTCAATGATTGTACATTATAGTTCATGCCAGAATGGGTGTTTCACAGCGGTTCCTCTTAACTAAGCGGATGTTCGTTATATTAGGCATCCTAACAGTCATGGTGGGAGTCCATTGTTCCTACCACTTTAGTGCAGACTACCTGGTAATGTGTTGAAGGATGAATGAAAGTGTTAGTTCATGTGTAAAACCGGGTCAGTCCATGTGATACTTCATTCTGTGATATGTTGTGCATCAAGAGGAATTTTTCTCCTATTATTTGCCATTTACATTAATATTTTATTTCACATTTTCAAATATTGTAACTATGTTTTACACATTATTGCTAAACGCTTTATGTATTGCAACTATTTGTTTTATTACTATTAACTACACTCTGTGTAGGAATAGTCTTCGTGTGCCCACTAATTGCAGTGTGGCCACATAAATAGTTTGGGCCTCCTAGGAAAACCATAATTGAAAGGAGGCTGTGTTACCGAGGTGACCAAAAAGAGGGGTTTGCATTCTATTACCCCATATTAGAATACAATAACAAATATAATTTGGTCAGCAAACTGTAACCCTCCTGAGACACTTATTCCTGAGACAAATATGTATGATGTGCGAATGAACGTTTATGTGAATGAATGAATGAATGTTTATTCAACAACAACAACAACATAATACATGCACAGTATGGTTTGCTGCTGCTGCTGCTGCTGCTGAAAGGACATAGCTGAAGTCATAGACTTATGTGTTGCTATGCCCTACTCGAACTATGAAAACTGAATAAATACAACAGGAATTATAAATAAATCACAAAATAATATTCACAACTCATATATAGACTGTTTACTATAGTGCTTGTGTTACTATTACATGGGTTTAACAAAACGTCACCTTCAATTAATAATTCACAAATATGTAGAAAGTAATGACAACTTGATTGCTTTTTTAAATTGTGTTAAACTTGTGTTAAACAGCTGAGTCAATTTATTTGGTAAATTGTTCCACGTTTTTATACCCTTGACGGTGATTGACAGCATTCGGAGGGTGGTGTTTGTCTTTTTAACATAGAACAGTTTGCTTTGTCTTGTATCATGTATGTGTATAGCTGCGGTTGGTTCAAATAATGCTTGAACACGACCATTTAAAGAATGGTTGTTTGCTTTATAAAGTATGATCATAGTCTTGTATTTAACGAAATCATGAAATTTAAGCATGTTTGAGAGATGAAAAAATACAGATGTATGATCATGGTAATTAAGGTTATAAATAATCCGTATAGCTTTTTTCTGTAACATAAATAGTTTTCTGAGTCTAGATTGATAAGTATTTCCCCAGATCTCACAGCAATATGACATATGTGGTTCAACAAGTGAATTATATAATGTGTGTAACGCTTGACAATCAAGGACATGCCTAGTTTTATACAAAACTGCTATGTTTTTTGATTCAACCATTTTTATGTGTTCTCTCCATGTTACGTTTTCGTCAATGGTTACTCCAAGGAATTTAGTATATGATACCTGCTCAACAAGTGCCTCCTTGTTGTTGTGTTTTCACTTTTAATTTAGTGTTGTCCTACACCCAATATTTGAAGTTATCACATATATTGAACATTACTTTAAAACAGTTTACTGTAAGTGCATTTATTGTGTAATAAAAAATGTGATGCATCATAGTGTTGTCTTATTAGTTTCTACTATAGTTGGAAAAATAAAAATTCAATGCATTAATAATAAACCAACATCAAATATATGTATATTCATGTAGATATATATACGTATTGTTCAAATAAATAATAAAAATTTCATCTACATGTGGACCAGCAATTGCAAATATAATCATATACATACATACATATATATATATATATATATGGTCGATTCTCACAGAAGTGCAGCACTTTATAACATCACTTACTTGCTTGCATTGTTCCCTGCTTTTGCTACCATAAATAGACATGTTGGGGAACCCTACCAAGAAATTGGCCACCTTAAATCCTACTTCTGTGGTAATACCAGTGGGTCAAAGTTGGAAGTGATAATTCCAAAATAACCATACGAATGCACATATTTTGCATTGTATACGTTCCAGGTTCCAATAATCTATTTTATATTTGACAGTTCTGCTTGTTTGCAAGTAAGTGTTAGATCAGTTGAATATATTACAGTTGAATTATATCATTATTTTTGTCACCATGCACTACACAATAAAGATAAAAACATGGATGTTTTCAACCTTGATCGAGCTGAAACCATCCAAAGATTAATATAAATAACCACTCACATCCATGTGCAAGTACATATTTTATAATAATTATAAAAGATATGAAATAATCATTATTAAACACAATATGCATGACTTAACATTAACGCTGCCGGCTGAATGCGTCACGTAAGTGCATCAGTCTCGTTCTTTAAAAAATCTACTATGTAAAATTGTCTGTATGACATCAAAATAATTAATTAAAATAATAATTATGCCCGTAAGTGATGTCATAGTATCGCCCCAAGAAGTTACACAAAATATAAAACCAGCCACTACCCCTACCACCGCATTAGCCCGATTGCCGACGGAATACGGCCAATCGTAACGTGTGTTTATTTGTACGATTCAATTGTACCGATTGACTCGGTCGAGTCACTAGTACGAGCCAATCGGTCCGATTGTCTCGTAACGTGTATCGCCGCCTTTATTTACTGTGCATTGTGTGCGTCGTTTCGTCAAAGCGTTTTTGTCTCTCCAGTTCTTGCTGCACGTTTTTTCCATTCTCCAATACATTAAATGCGTTTTATTTACACCCTACTACACTTACGATGCACGGGGCCGTACAAACACATCTGACTCAGTGTATGAACTATTGCCGCAGTTCGCGTATTCGTTTCGTTCTTTGTTCATTTTATGGGTTTTCGTTTTGACAGATTCTGTACATGGCTATCGTTCTGTATACTCCGGCTCTCGCTCTCACCATCGGTAAGTGATCCCTTTTAACGGGGGCCCTATGACATTAACCATGATAACCCTAACTATAAGAGTATTTATAGTAACATTTATAAAAACGTTATGAAAAACCTAGACATAGATATCGTGATATTCCTCCCGGAACCGTATAATCAATCGTATGCGAACCGTAACTGAGGTTACGTACCGGCTCTATGAATCGAATTGGAATAGAAAGGTGTGATTCACTAGTCGGATCTAGTAATATGTACTCGTTGCTGTTTCTGCATCAATCATTGATGATGACGATGATGACGAAAATGACGATGATGATGAGGGTGATGATGATGATTCTAGTAACAGTTATTATAAAACACTGGTTAGTATTTTTATTATTATTATGACAACGATTATTACGACGCTGTTGGTGACGACGATGATGACGATATTGATGACAATGACGACAGTGCTGAAGGCCCAACCAAGGAAGCGATTTAACATAGAAAGAGACAAGTTGAACTCGGCCCCTCGGAGGATATACAGTTAGCATGAAGTCAATTTAACGTTTTAATAAACTATTATAAAAAATAAGATACCAAGAAATAATTATGATGATTACGATAGTGATGACAATGATGATGATGATGATGATGAAAACGGTGATAGTGATCATCATTGTGATGACGATGATTTCAACAACGATGATTATAGCAACTACTATTTGTCGTATGAAACATACCTGTGTACCAAGTGTTATGTATGTGTATTTACAGTGACTGGACTCAATGTGTGGGTGTCTGTCTTCAGCGTTGGACTCGTCTGCATATTCTACACGGCACTGGTTAGTTAGATCTACGTCACTTATATCCCGTTGTATGTCGCTATCGTACTGCATCGTAACAGCGGCAGTGGACATTAATTAACGTAGCAATGTGTCTGCTATTTTACAGTTTAGTTCATTGCTAATATATACAGTAATCCAAAAAAGGAGTGTTGCAACGATATGAATGTAATGATCCCGTTTACATACATACATACGTACATGCGTGCACGCACACACGCACACACGCACACACGCACACACGGACACACGCACACACGCACACACGCACACACGCACACACGCACACACGCACACACGCATACACACATATATACATACAAGAAAACGTACTGCAAACACGCAGTTCATGGAATGTTATCATATTAATGTATTTTCTTATTTTGTTTTTTAGGTATTACTGTTCACTAGTGCATACGTTTCCTTTCAGTTTTATGGACGGTATGATGGCTGTCATGTGGACTGACGTATTCCAACTAAAGTTCTCTCTATATTTCAAGACGGTATGAAGGCTGTCATGTGGACTGACGTATTCCAACTAAAGTTCTCTCTATATTTCAAGACGGTACGATGGCTGTCATGTGGACTGACGTATTCCAACTAAAGTTCTCTCTATGCTTCAGGGCGGCATGAAGGCTGTCATGTGGACTGACGTCTTCCAAGTCGGCATCATGTTCATCGGTCTCTTCGCCATCATTATTAAGGGCTCCATCGACCATGGAGGATTCGGGAACATATGGAACATAATGAACGATGGCGAAAGAATCCAGTTCTGGGAGTGAGTGTATGGCAATATTGACGTAATCGTTGAGTAATTCCATTCATTGAACCATCACTTGACCTCTTGCCCAGCAAAATGTTTTTTGAGCCAAGAAAAAAATTGATGCAGGACACATGGAGCGTTTAGACTTTCTCTGTCTTATATTTTGTTGAAGTTCTGCCCCCAAAAGATTGTTTATGACAAAAACATAGAACAATGTTTTAAAGTAACAACTGTATACCGGAATGTTTGATCTAGCAGAAATCATGCCACAATAGTAATACAATTCACATAAAGTAATCGATATTAACATTGTTGGCAATTGCAAATCTTGAATGACGGACGTCACGCGCATAGTTATAATTGTGGCGTAGACAAATGCCGTCGTAGCGGATCCGTCAATACAATATATTGTAGTTTTTTCAGTATAAAGTTTTACAAATGTTATCCGTTCAACTATTGTCTACCGATAAGCACGTCATAAAAAATGGTTCACAACGCTTCATTGTCGTCGCACAACAACAAGACTGCCATGATAATTACGCACCATCTTCGTTTGTTTCGGAAAGCGATGACAATTTGACAATTATTTGAAAGAGTGTCATGTTTAAAAAAGATAAGTTCTTATATATCTCAGCATCTTGCCCAAAGCGCTTTACATTTTACTCTCTGGCATACATATTCAATCGAACACCATCTCGACATCTCTGGGACGCATTCTGCCACACTGCAATTAATGCGCGAAGGCTATTCGTACCTAAATATCCACCACTGTCTATAGCCATGTACTCATTCATACAGCTGAGTGAACGGAGTTATTACCGCTGCGCTACTGCGCTCCACGTTTACAGACAGAGAGACAGACAGACGGACAGACAGACGGACGGACGGACAGAGAGACAGACAGACAGACAAACAGTCATACAAACATACATAATGACATATAGATTAAGTAAGAGAGACAAAGAGATCAGTATACCAAGAAACATAGACTGACAGAGAGAGAGAAACATACATACAGACAGACAGGCATCCAGAATGAATGACAGACATACAAAGAGGTCTGCTTCCAAGTCAGTTTAATATGTATGGTATGCTCTAGCTTCAATCCGGACCCAAGGGTCCGTCACTCGATCTGGAGCCTTAGTATTGGCGGCGGCTTCACTTGGCTGGCCATTTACGGCGTCAACCAGGCTCAGGTACAACGGGCGCTCTGCACACCGACCCTCCGCACAGGACAGACGTAAGTCACACCCAGTCATCATAGTAGTAGTGATAATAACAACAGTAACGAACGTAGCAACAACAACAGCAATAACAAAACGTAATAACTACAATAAAAATTAGAAAACTTTTAAGAATAATGCATATAATACGATTAATATAAACAGGTATAATAAGAACAATAACAACAACACCAACAACAACACTCATAATAATAATAATAACAACAACAACACTCACAATAAATAACAACAACAACAACACCACAACAACAACAACTCTAACAACAACCGTCACAATATTAACAACAACAATAACAACAATAAGTGTAATGACAACATAAACAAAAAATAACAAAACACAGCAACAATAACAAAAATAAAGGGAATAACCATAATAATTGTCATAATAACAATCACATAAAAACTGCAATAACAACCAACACAACAATAACGACAATAACTTTGATAAAAAGGTAAGTAAGTAAAAGTGTTACCTTTTTAATAACACCAATATTCACAATAATGATGTTTGTGTCGCAGTGCATATTGGGTGAACTTGCCTGGGTTGACGGCCCTGCTTACCATCTGTAGTATGTGTGGATTTGTCGTCTACGCAGAGTACCGCAACTGTGACCCGCTCACGGGCCCCGACCCTATCAAGAAGGACCAGGTAAGTACACGTACAGTGATGAGCTGTAGTATGCGTTGATACCTTCTGTCTTAGTATTGTCAGTGCAACCATGCATAGTGTTACCACGTACAATGTGCAATGTAATCACAACATATGGGGGCTCATAAAATGTAAGTATATTACCAGAGGGATATACAAACTACTGAAGCTATATGAGCAAACAAAAAATATTTGCCCATTGAAACAAAAATAAACTGTGGTAACTGTGGGAATTTATATATATATATATATATACATATATATGTATATATATATATATATATATATACGCAGAGGAATTGTACATAGGTAGACTATAGACAAGGTATCTTCTCTAATGCTAGATTAAAGTCAATAAATTTAAACAACTGTTTAAAAACACACATTCCAGATAAAGTTAATATTTTGTAGTACACGTAACGTCAAGAAGTTAATTTCGTTGACCGGAAGTATTCGTTAACCGGAAGTGTTCCATGTTTACAGCTCCTTCCGTTCTACGTCATTAACCACCTGCGGTATCCTCTCATTCCCGGCCTCTTCACTGCATCCGTCTTCAGTGGCGCTCTAAGGTGTGTGTCTCCGTGTCTCTATGTTGGCGCGCAATCATATAGAAATTTCTGCCAGTAAAAAGTCCTCATTTATATAGAACACTCATATACAGTTCTTCAACTGTTCAAATAATGTGTGTGTGCGCGTGTGCGTATGGATGTGCGTGTGCGTATCTGTCCGTGTGTGCGTGTGTGTGTGTGTGTGTGTGTGTGTTTGTGCGCGCACGTTTATGTGCTATTCAATACGGAACTCTTTCGTCGCAGCGGGAGGATACGTACGCACCTATCGCACCACTAGCCTACGGGTCTGCTTCGAACTGAGGACATTTAACAAAATAAATGTTGGGGGTATTACAACATACATTGTATACCATAAACACCAATAGTGTACATTTAACAAAATAAATGTTGGGGGTATTACAACATACATTGTATACCATAAACACCAATAGTGTACATTTAACCAAATAAATGTTGGGGGTATTACAACATACATTGTATACCATAAACACCAATAGTGTACATTTAACCAAATAAATGTTGGACATACTGTAACTTACATTGTATACCATAGATACCAATAATGTAGTTTGTGTTGCTGTTTGTGTGGTTTACAGCACTGTATCATCGGGACTCAACTCACTGGCTGCCGTCGTTCTGCAAGACATGGTGAAGGCTTTCTGTTACCCAAACATGCAAGAGTCGACAGCCACTAACCTGTCCAGGGGATTAGGTACGATGAAGATGTATTACTTTTCATACATTATATGATTGCAAGCCTTTTGAAATCACGTAATATATTGACCTGACGCGTGGAGTAACTGTAACTATTAATAAATCAAAAATATGTTATAAGTTAATGTTTAAATGATCTACATTGGGCAAACCATTAATCGCCCACAAAACCAGTTCAAATAATCATGCCGTTGAATAATGTGCGTGTGTATATATTAAAACTGACATTGTAATGATTTTATTGAGTTCACTCGATATAATCGGATCCATTGCTCTGAACAAGCCAAACATCATATATTTTACGAATCACTGTAGTTTATACTTACACAAAAAATATATTCATTCTATACACAGTACGGTGTTTCATTAAAATGGCATGTTTTATCAATCACGGCGTCACCGATCAAACTTATTTATAGCACCTAATTGAAAAGTTACGTTTTACGAGTGTATTAAATAGGTGTGTTTCACATAATGACGTAGGATTTCCATATTTACGTCTTCAGCTATCGGCTTTGGGGCCTTGATGATGCTGCTTACCTACGTAGCCTCACAGCTGGGCGGTGTCCTGCAGGTAACATACTTGATACTTCACTCTTGGTAACTCATGCGGAGTTTTCATTAAAAGGAATAACCCTAATGACTTCCGAACACCGTCACACTGATACTAGAGCAACGTTTGCAAAGCGTCTGCTAGATAATTTCTTACTATAGATTTCTTAAAGGACACGTTTTGTCTTGTTCACCTGAGAGAGTATGTATAGACTAACCATTAGCAACTACAATCAATAATATTATGCCAGCAGTTTACTAGAATAACCTTGTCGAAGACACATCATTTTAATTGCACGGACATTGCAATTACGATAGAAAGCCTGATATCACCAATGCGCACTCATCGCAGTGCGCGGGTCGCCGAACTGAGATCATTACTCTGGTTTCCACCGCTCAGTAACCTATATAGTTCGGCTAACCGTTTGTTTGCGTTTTAATGAGATACTCTCAGCTATTTATGCCACTTTCATAGAAGTACGTTGTTTTTATGTATATTGTGACATGCTTATATCGACAGCTGGTACGCCTACAGCAGTTCCAGTGGCGAAAAACGATTTCCATCACCTAATTTGCTGTGTCTCTGTGCCTAATACAGATGTTTTGTCTGCTTGGTGCACGGTATGGCGTAATAACAGTTCTTACAGTATTAGCCCCGCATCTGAATCGAAGGGAACATGAGAAACCAATATATGAATTGGCATAGTCATATACATGTCGTTAAAAATGAACATTCGAAGCGTCACAGAGGGTCATGTCAATATAAAATAGATAAGCGAGCGAAACATTAACAACTCGAAACACGTCCGAAAACGCTTTTTTGAACGATTTCTGGTACCAATGAGGTTCGTTCGATCCCAACGTTTGAAAGCTTACACTTAATGTTGCGCAACGTTATAACTGGTTTCCTGATAATCATTCCTAAAGAAACTATAAACGGACCTACAACTGTGGCGTTTCCGGTTTGTTAGACGCAGCGAACGATGTTGGTTCGTCACACAGTTCACCAATCTACCGATTGAGGCACCACTATCTGATTCCATACTATAGGCTCCACCCACTTTTAAACGGCGGCTAAACTGGCATATTAGAAGATCGGGTGAATTTGTACAGTAAGAAGTTTGATTATTTTCAGTAGTTTAACAATAAGGCGACATCACAACAACGTGTCATTCACATTTATAGGTATTACTGACATTTCGCACGACCACAGAGGGCTTGCAATTGTCGGTGCTTTGGCTGTGTTGAGTTTCTTCGCCGTCCTTGTCTTTCTAGACCCCTGTTGTACCAATACGTTTCCTTCTGTCGACCAGGCCGCTCTCGGGTTGTTTGGGATGATCGGCGGACCAACGTTGGGTCTCTTTATGATGGCTATGACCAACCCATGGTCCAACACCGTGGTAAGAAACACAACAGTCGAACTCTCGACCAATGTTTTCATCGTATAACTCAAGAAATATTTGCAGGTGATCTATAAATATCATTCATTTATTTATTACATATGATCCGAATGTTGTAACCAAAACGTTTTGAACCAAAAAGGATAGACTCGTTTTACAAGGCATGTTACACTATATACGACATGTATATTATAGAAAGAGTCCTTACAAATTACAATCCATACGTTGACATTTTGCACAGTAAATGACACGTTGCAAAAACGAAGTGATGTTTATTAACATTCCTTCCCCAGTGACAAAATATGCCCTCCGCGAGTCGTTCCCAAGGGTTTTACTGCCGTCCACGCAAATCGTGACATGTTACTGGTGTGGTGTGATTTTAAATCATAACGTATCATTTAACATGCGTGTTACTTTTAAGGGCGCCTACTTCGGGTTCATCATCGGTTTGATGGCGACCATCTGGCTGGGCATTGGAGCGTTCATCTACAAGCCATCTGTCTACAAGCCGTCCGTCTCAAGGGATGGCTGTCCCGGGTACAACGATACCATGTACAACGATACCTTCACCACTGACATGATGTACTCAACAACGGCCGCTGCTGTTTCGAGACCGGAAGATAAGTAAGACGACATATCTTGTCTTAGCGTGTATGAATTACGAAAGGAGACACAGGTAACATGTATTTCTACATAGCAATAGGCGGGTCCAGGGAGGCCCTGGTGGCACGTGCGCCCCTACACCTTTGGGATATTTGACCGCGCTGCGGATGCACTAGAGTGGCGGGCCCCCTAGATCTTTTGAATGTACCGTCGTTACGCGTCCCCGTAGATCTTTTGAAATTATGAATGTCGCCGCGAAAATGTCCTAACAACACCTGCTGTATTAGTGTTACTTTGGTACGATTATCTTATCTAAACCGCATGTAAAAGTTGTACAAAAGAATGTGCGTGTCGTAGAGAATTCAATGTAGGGTTACAAATCGAAGCGGCACTTCCATGGCGTTGTCAGTGAGTGTGAATCTATTGTCCTATTCCGTGCAGAACATGATGTAACGTATTTCTGCAGATGCCGGCATGGAACGATTGAACTACGTTATTTTTGCTTTCACAGAGATATTGAAAATGAGAGAAACAAGCATATATGATCACATAATTGTAATCGTCAGTGGTGTTATTATGCATTTTAGCGAGTATGTCAGTTAATATCGTTTAAAGTTTGTAATGTAGGACCTACGTGTTATGCGTCAGTTAAATGTTTCATGCGACATCTCCAAGCTACGGTGATATCTTCGGCCACACCGTTTGATGCATGTCTGACGCGAATGATGACGGTTGTTTGCAGGCCAGGGTACTCGAGCTTCTACGAGATCTCCTACCTCTACTACAGCCTCTTCGCCATCATCGTTGTCAACGTCGTCGGAACTGTCGTTAGCTTAATAGCTGGTGCGTATTCATGATGATGATGATGATGATGATGATGATGATGATGATGATGATGATGATAACGGTGACGACGGTGATGATGATGATGTATATTGTGATGATTATGAGGATGAAGATGACGATGATGATGATGGTGACGCGGACGCCGACGACGATGACGATGCTGACGACGACGACGATCGATGATGATGATGATGATGACAATGATGATGATAATGACAATGATGATGATGATGATAGTGATGATGATAGTTCGTTGGCAAGCTTTTATATCTTGATCGAGCATAGTAAACTGCTTTTTCTTACCATCTTCTTTATTCTTGGCCCAGAGGTTCAACGTTCTCGTCGTCCAGTTTTACCTGAGTATCTTGTGTCGTACCTACACATCGACTACTAATGTACGTTTCCCAAACTCCATCTTGAGTGTCCATGTCGCAGTGAGATTCCTTACCGACTTCAGTGTTAAGATAACCCGCCAACATAACTCGATATTCGAATAGAAGACGCGTTTCGAATTTCAAAACTGTTAAGCATGACTTATATCGAAAATGCACCAGATGTCAATACTAAGTGGAAAAGTTTTCGCTCAAGTGGAAATTTTGTGATAAAAAACAAAATACAGTACGCTGCACCTGACTTTATTGTTTTTCTTTCTAGATACGCTATCACACTGACGGTTGGGTCGTGTCACTGCGGTTGAACTGTACTAGCGCATTTCACGAACCAATTACTAAATAATCGCTAGCATCCTTTAGTGCTCTTTCTGACCTCAACTACCAATGCGGCTTATGGTGTCCAGTTGAGTATACACTTTCTACAAACGTTTGTGTTCTTGGCTTGCACGTGTCATCTTGTACTTTACCAGGTGGCAATAATCCAGACAGTATCGACCCCAGGCTGTTGACGCCAGTCGTCGAGTCATTCCTGTGTTGTCTGCCAAGAAAATTTCGACGATGCATACAATGCAACATCGACAGGACTCATGTGAGTAACGGATTTCCAAGCCATATAACTGGAGTTACTATTATTCAATCTTATTATTGTTGTCATTAAAATAATTATGTATAATACTGATATGCTAACTTGGAGGTACTGATAGGCATCTCCTTCCGGGGGTCGATGTGAACTATTATCTTTTTGTGTACATTTGCGTCTACCGATTGGTGATATAGTTCAAACAACACGAATCTGGTTATTTACCTTTTTTCACTGACAAATTGTGTGGCTAGCCATTCTCCATGTTGAGCCGATGCGGCATTACGGCCGATTTATCAGGAGTTTATTATTTGTTGCGTGCGGTCTTGTAACTGACGACGGCGTAACTCAAGTGACCATGGTAGTGGGACTATGTTCGATGTACTATAACGCTGACACGTGCTGCTCTCGGTTTGTCTCTCCATTGGATTGGGGGTAACTCGTTGCTCTTGTATTCTTGTGTGAAATTGCCTTTTAGCGAGTTGTGTACACTGTGTTGGCCGCTACGATATCGCGCGAAATCTCGCTTTAAGAATCGGCCGAATAAACACCAGCGCGATACAAAAAAGACATTTTTGATCGGTTGTTTTGTGGAAAATTGGGAAAGTTGGCCGCGATTCTAATGACCCGTCGTGACCTGGTCAACGATCAAATTGAGAGTGGCCCAAATCAGTATCTACATCACAGTATCAAGACATATGTCTCGCCGCACGTATGTTGTGTTTAAACTTGATCATGCGGCACGACAAAGACGTTTGTGTAAACTGGCCTTACTGTTTTCTTCGAATTTTGCAGAACGATGACGATGACCTCGAATCGAAGCCTGATGTGAACGGTGGAAAGTCCTACGCAAACGATGCATATACTATAGACACTAAAATGTAAAAACGCAGACGATGAAAGTGTTGCCCGAAAACACGTAACGTTAACCAGAAATGCACCAGCTAGAATGTGTAGATGCGAGGATGTGCAGGGCTCGTTATTTCTGCCGTGAAAAATAACATTAGTGTTGCCGATGTTGGACCATGATGCATGAATGTTGACTTCCGCGCCCCAATTGACCAAACATCGCCTGACCTATTGCCTAGCAACAAGGCCGTTTAGCTAACAAAATGGCTCACGCACATGACAATTTGGCGGGCAGTCCTTTGTATCTATTGCTGGAAATCTGAACCCGAATGGTCAGCACCAAGACTGAAAACAATATGACGTGTGCGATGATGACGAGAAATATTCATCGCTGTTGATTCATCGAACTGACATTGCACATATTGTCCTGAGATCAGGTCATTCATTTTAAAATTGCGTTTATTTGCATAACGTGAAATTCAACACGGGTAAACAGTGACAAGATCAACTGCGCTGGCTTCGGTCAAAATGAGTTAAATTGAGCACAGGCAGCATATATACAAGGACAAACATGACAGCCCATTTACAGTGTAAACAACCAAGACGTGCTTTATACGTTCTTTCTTATATATTGCGGTTGAACGCAACTCCCCATACAACAACATGTATACACAGGTTCCAATTGGCGATATCAAAAGAGGACTACAGTTTCAGCTCTCGTAATTCATCAATATATATGTGAAGTGAAATTTGGGATAAATTACCATTTTGGTTGAGATGCTGTATTGAGCAACTGTTGTGGGTAAGATCCTAGCCTCATGTTTGATCCCAGCCTCGTGTTCAATCCCACCCTCGTATTCGACCCCAGCCTCGTGTTTGATTTGATCGTATGTGTTACGTTGTGCCAACTATTGTCAATTATTGGACGGTTTCCCGTTGCATATTACAGTGAATGTCGCATTTGGGCTGCATTAATTACACACAGGAAGCAAAATAATGCAGATGAACAATGCTGAGTTCGTGGTAAAGGCATTAGAGAGTGTCTGCAAGCATACCGATCTCGATTCCCTTCCCTATCCCTAACGCGCTGAGCGTACTACGTCATCGCTTGTTGTGTTTATGCGATCGGTTAAATGTCGATCGGATAGGTAAATACGTAACCGACAGGGGTGATCGGTAAGCGCAATCCCTATCCATTTTACGTTAAAATTATGGATCAATCAAAGTAAACAATATGACAGCATTGTACATACAACTGTTTTTGACTGATTAGCCGCCTCGTTTTAATTGCAGTTGTGTTTAATGCATCAGAAAAAAATATTTTGTAAGACCTGTCTCAGCATGGAATACATAACGGTAGGGGCAGAAATCGTGCGTGCAATCGTTTTTGTTGTTTTCACAACAAATTATCAATTTCTTCCGTAAGATATCTATGTGCTAACACATATTCCATTAAATTTGTGCAAATAAACTGTTAGAAAAGTTGTCTTGGGTGAAGTACTTACGAATATAAACAGGCAAATCAAAATCTTGTAAAAGGCGCTAAAAACCGCGAATCCTATTTTCGCTGTGATGTGCTTTTGTGCATAATTCAAAAATGATTTAGATGCATTATGGTCTGTCCATTTGAGCTTGTGATTAGGACCACATATCTAGCTGAAAAAGGCATAAATGTACGATACGTTGGCGAGTGAAACGCCGTGATGCAGACACTCCTAACGGTTACCTATCTCCAACAATTGACACCGATTGCGGAACGCGTTAGAGATAGGGAAGGGAATCGAGATCGGTATGCTTGCAGACACTCTCTAGTATGTCATGATGTGACGTATCGTGTTGCAAAACTACAGGTTGCTTCATATAGAACGTGCATATATTCGAAAGTAACGAACGGCTGTGAACAACATGTTCCATGGCAAAGACACACAATATATTCGCTTTAATATGAATGCTGTATTGTATAGATATGTTTAAGTTTAGTGTTTTTGTGATCACTTTTAAGTCCTTCTTAAGAAACAACTAAAAAACGAGATGACTGCATATTTTGTCTTACTAAACTGTATAACCAGAATACAATATTGTGAAGGTATGCAAGACAAGTTCAATTTTTTCGTTTTTGGTGTATTTTATTGATATATTCGTAAGCTTAAAGTTGTGCTTGTATAAAACAGTAATGTCCTTTATAAACAAAACGTCTAGGAAATCCTAATTCCAACTTTGTATTGTGCACTATACTACATGCTTGTCATTTAATGACGCACTTGCACTGTATGTTATCAACTATAAAGTTTGAGATCACTCACATATTTCAGAATTTGAATTCAAAGAATCCATCATTCCCAAAATCTTGTAAATACCACGTTCTGTGGTGCTTAATTTCTTAAGCAAATTGAGAGTATAAAATCTGAGGGCGCAATGCAGTGTGGGAAGAATGGGGGATTCTCAGGCTGAAACCTACGGTACGCAATTCACTCTTTCTTTATTAAAACCATTGCCAACTTTTCCAGTTCTCACGTGGTTGGTGTTTGTCTCTTTTTCTAACAACATTTCTATCAGGTTCACCAACGGCATTACTTTCATTATGTCACTCGTGATGTAGCAGAGGTTAACCTTTTACTAAATGGTGTCCACCATATTCTTCACGCAGCTATGCTTTTTCTATTTTGTTGACTCGTCTCGCCCAAACAGGGATTTGAACTCTTTTCCCAGTAACGCTCAACCATGTTTACAACACTTCATTTTTGGCTGCCAAAACAGGAGTTCGAATTGTTTGCCCAATTCGTTTTCATCATATTCACATGGGATGAGGAGTGCAGAATGGTTTCCGATTGCTTCTTATCAAGATCACCATGTTACAGTGCTTTAACTACTCGATTAATGCCACCAAAGCAGGGAAACATAGGAAACAAATATTACTCCAAACGCATTCTCCGTCTTATAAAAGCAACGTGTTGTTATTAAGTATATTGTTGTGTTGTAATAGTGGCGTCGCTAGTCACCTCAAACTTGAATTATTTCGCAATCTTTGTCCTGTTTCTATGTCATTCAAAGTATGTCACATATCCACTAAACTTACCTGGTGTCGTTGTATAAGATCCCCAGCACTAGAATTACAATGACACAATTACCACCCAACGACAGTTCTAACGCATAAAGCGAACGCATGCTCAAAGAAAAGACCTTTTCACCTTCTAACGCCGAAAGGCCATTTATCCGGTGAATGGAAATTACACAAAGCGACATTTCCTTTTTATGAAGCGTCTAGCACTAACAAAGACGGGTGTGATTTATTGGCGTAGAAGGTGACAGCGTGACACGGTAGGGTGATTCAAGGGCTATACTCTTTCGCGGACAATCTATTACTCCGTTGACACACAATATGTGACCTAAGGTACCAACATACAGAAACGGCAAGAGGATGACGATCAACACATTAGTTGAGCAGATGTGTGAAGAAGAAGGGGTGTGATTGATACATTTGTAGTCTTAGGACAAGATAGTTTCTTTTCTAAACATGTGCTAGAATCAACCAGAAGTGCATGATAATGGGTTAGACATAGTTTTGTCTTCAACGAATGAATTAGTTCACAACGTCAACATATGTGAGCTACTGGGGACTAGTGATCACAACCAGATACATTCCACCATCAAAGTAAAATCAGAAATGAATTGTAAAAAGCAGTACAGGATAAATTTCCACAAAGGAATATATAAGGACTTATAAGCAATATATACAAGGAAATATTTAGCAAAGATAGACTGGAATAACACACTGAAGAATAAGACAGCACCAGAATGCTGGAATATCTGAAAGAGTGAAATAGAGTGCATCGTCGATAATTTTTTTCCCTTGAAAAATCAAGGGAAACGGTCCAGAAAGAAACACTTATCGTAAGAAGCCATCAGAAAAATGAACTACAATCAAATGAAGTGGAAGTCATATAGACGCATTAGAATTGATGAAGACTACAACATTTATAAAGAAGCACTTAACCAAGTTACAACTGAAATTAGAAATTCAAATATAAGCTATGAGCAAATATTAGCGTGTAATATAAAACATGACAGCAAGAGTTGTTATGCATATGTTCGGAGCAAACAGAAAGTTCCGGATAAGGTCGTCCTCTAGAAGATAGGGCATGAAAATATATTATCTGGGGGGTTCTTAATGGCAGAAGACCTGAATGAATACTTTAGTTCAGTGTTTACCAGGGAAGATATTAGTTCATTGCCAGTACCAGAGGCTAAGTTCAAGGGGGCGGAATCAGATTATTTAGGATAGTTAATTGTAACTCCAGAAATGGTAGCTAAGAAAATAAAGGCTATGAAGGATAATAAATCATCTGGAGTGGATGGGATTCCGCCAACATTCCTACTATTGGAAATTGTAGAACAATTAGCATACCGCTTGCAACAGTTTTCAACTTGTCATTAGAAGAGGGAGTGGTTCCTTTAGAATGGAAAGAAGCAAACATTATATCGTTATTTTAAAAAAGGTTCGAGAAACAAGTCAGAGAACTACAGACCAGTGAGTCGATGATTTGCAAATTATTAGATAGACTAATTAAAGATCACGTGGTGGATTTTCTTTTTAAACATAACTTGATAAACCAATCTCAACATGGGTTTCTAAAAGCAAGGTCATGCTTAACAAATATGTTATGTTTTTTGAAAATATCACTAAGTGGGTAGACGAGGGATCACAAGTAGACATCATCTACTTAGAGTTTCAAAAAGGTTTCGACAAAGTGTCACATCAAAGATTAACTGAAGGCCAATGGCATAGGAAATGATATAATTGACTGGATAAAAAAATGGCTGATTGACAGAAGACAACATGTAGCAGTTGATGGAGATGCTTTAAACTGGAAATCGGTTTTGAGTGGGGTACCTCAGGGATTAGTACTGGGACCTGTATTATTCTTAGTATATATCAACAATTTGGGCGATGATATAACAAGCAAGGTGTTGAAATTTGCGAATGACATAAACGTGTTTAGAAGGATTACACGTGATGGAGGTAGACAGCATTTACAAGATGATTTTGACAGGTTGATCAAATGGTCTGAAAAGTGGCAAATGTTATTCAATTTTAGGAAATGTAAATGCCCCCACACAGGACATGGGAACGAAGATGTAGAATATACAATGGGGGTATTGTACTACGTACTACTGTAAAAGAAAAGGACAGGGTTACCCAGTAATGTTGATATGAAGGTTTCAGAGCAGTGCTGAATTGCAGCTTCAAAGGGAAATCAAAACCGTGTATTAAATAGGCGAAATATAGTGTATAAGGAAAACTAACTAATAATACCTCTGTACAAACAATAGCTAGACATCATTTAGAATATTGTATACAAGCATGGAGGCCATATCACAAGAAGGACATAGGTATGCTAGAAAGAGTACAGAGGAGACCGACTAATTTTTTTTTTTAAACTGAGGTATCTTAGTTACGAAATACGCCTAAAAATGTAGCCTAACAACACTGAGATTGAGATAGAAGTATTTTAAAATATTGAATGGTCATGAAAATATTGATAGAAATATTGTTTTCAGTTAAAAAAGATAGAATGACTAGGGGGCATGAAATTACATTAGTAAAGGAGCAGTGTAGGTTAGATATAAGAAAGTTCTCATTTTTACAAGGGACAGTAAATGATTGGAACATATTATCGGCTGATTGTGTAGGTGCTAGCAGGGTGAATATGTTTAAACATGTAATTGACACGTACATCAGAAGGGTGGGATACACGCAGATAAAAAGGGATGGACTCTCCATAAGCCAACAGGCTTCCTTGTCCACCTGCCATCTAGAGTTAATTCTCTGGGTGGGGCAAATCTTGTTAAATCACATCAGTGTATGAAATATTTCACGATAGTCTCTTAGTATAGATGAGGCTATGATTTTATTTTAATCCCGAAAAACGGATAGTAGTAGGTGTGGGTGGGTGGTGCTTTGGTCTTCACTATGTATCGCGGGTACATGAAAATTGCTACAGTAGCGTCACCTTTCGAATGGAACATATATTAATACACATTGTTGCCACTTTGAATATGAGAACTTGGGAGGGCAGGGCGGAGGGTGATGTTTTGGCAACCATACCACATCAGATAACTACGGCGGCTATCGGCTGTGGTCTTGGAAGCCGGTTAGTGTCGCGCATCTTCTTACGAATCAGTGGGTGTTGGTGGTGGATTGAAACAATGCAAAACACTGTACGTTTTGGGGCAAATTTGCGAACTTATGACAGCACCACCTGGCGGTCATCTAAACCGTCTGAAAGTTACTTGTTATTGATTTAGATGATACACCAGTCAAGTGTAACTTGTAAATCAAAGACAGTCTAAAGAATTCTTGTCCCCTCAGCAAGTTGAAGGTAGGCGGTATATCGGAAGAAGAAGACTAAAATTGCCTCGTAAATTGTCGACGTGCGATAATGTAATAGCCAACGCTATGTGCTGGTTACATTTTGTTATTGATAGAGTAGTGGGGGGGGGGGGGCAAATCGCACCCCCGATGAAAAGATGCCACTAGATAGTGCACGCAATAATGTGACTTACGTATTTTTGTAACGTCGATATCACATTGAAAACCTCAAATCTCACCTCTTTTGTGAATTATAAATGAAGTGTTTTTTTGTATAAACTAATCCATTTATTATTTAGCACAACATTTGTCTCAATTATTTATGGAATTAACCCCATACATAAAACTAAGTAAGGAATTAAGATCGATGTTGGACGTTAATAGGCTCGATGTTCCGGTATATGTAAACAATATTTATGAATACGAATTTTAGGCTAGCATACCGTATAATACAGAACACAAGGATGCGCTTTGCCCACATAATGAAATTAGTAAAATGTGTAAGACTGTCACTAAGTGGTTCCTTTGTGTTTTATGTAGTCACTGCGGTTTTGTAATTATAATAATGCACGTATTTATATAAGATAAATATTTATGTGAATGTGTTAGCCATTTCTGCCTTAGTAGAAAATAAGTACACCAAATCATATTCTCAAAACTCATTATGATTAGTACAGATAGTTTCCGACTTTTTACATTTCATGCAACTGCATTTCTGCTTAACACGATGGGCACAGTGGCGCAGTATCTAGAGTATCGGCCTCTCGATGGAGAAAACCGATGCCGTTTCAAACCTTGGGCAAGTTCGTTCACTCTACGTTACTTCAGTTCACTCAGCTGTATGAAAGAGTACCTGGATATAGACACTGGTGGACATTTTGTGTACGAGTAGTCTTCGCAAATTAACTGCAGCGTGCCTGAATGCTTCCTAGAGAGGTCGAGATGGTGTTCGATTGAATACGTCTGTCAGGGAATAAAGTGTAAAGCGCTTTAAACAATCGTAAAGACTGCACAATGCGTTATATAAAAACTTAACTTTTTAACACCAAATAATAATATGTTGTGAAGTGTCACTATCATCATCATTATGCAGCCGTAGTGTCCCTTGGTTGGGCGAAGGCCTCAACATGTCGTTTCCAAATCTGAGTGTCTTGCGTTGTCCTCTGCCAGATGGTGCCCTGCTCTCCTCTAGTTCGTCTCTCCACCGTCTCGCCGACCTTCCTCTAGATCATTTCCCTTCGTTAGGTCTCCATGTTGTGATACGCGATGTCCATCGGTTATCTCGTAGTCTGCTGATGTACTCTGCCCAGGTCCACTTCTGTCTTCTGATTTGATCTATCACAATGACCTTTTTCTTCTCTCTTACCCAGATGTTTGTTTTTCTCCCCCGACATGTGATGTTTAACATACTTCTTTCCATCGTTATTTGTGGGGCTGCTAGCTTGTTCTTTGCCTGGATGGTGAGTGCCCATGTTTCCGCGCCGGATGTCATCGCTGGAAATACGCATGAGTTGTAGACTTGTCTCTTCAAGCAGGTTCCAAAGTTACCATTGAAGGTGTCGCGGCGGTGGCGAATGCTGTCCAGCCACCGGTGATTCTTCTTTGAATCTCCTTGTCTTGGTTTTTGTCTCTGATACTGTATCGCTGTTCCAGACAGACGTAGCTTTCGACGTTCTCTATTTGCGTCGTGTTGATATATATTGGTGTGTCATTTTCTAGCATCACTTTTGTCTTCGAACTGTTCATCTTCAGATCTTGTTTTTCATTTTCATCAGCAAGCTCCTGCAGAAGCTTTTGTAGTTCTTGCGATGTAGTATGCATATGAGTATGTCGTCGGTGAAGAGAAGATGACTGAGGTATTCTCCGTCTATCCTCAAACCTCTGGTTTCCCAGGTCAGTCTTCGGAAAATGTTTTCGAGCGTTGCCCTAAACAGCTTGGGCGATGATGTCACCCTATCATACTCCTCCCTTCATGTTGATTCTGTTGCTCTTTTTGTGTAGGAGGACTGTCACCGAGTTGTTGGTGGAGATGTCTTTCAGGAGTTTGATGTACATGTCTTCTATCCCCTGTACGTGAAAAGAGGTCAGTATTGCTTGAGTTTGCACCGAGTCGAAAACCTTCATGTAGTCGACGAAAGTGATGCAGAGCGGGATATTATATTATCGGCACTTGTCTTTCAGCTGGTTTACGACGTGTATGTGGTCTGTCGTTGAGTACCTGCTTCTGAATCCTGCGTGCTCTCGTAGTTGGTTTTCGTCGAATGTCTTCTCTAGCGAATTCGTTATTATCTTTGTGAGTAATGTGTAGATGTTTGATAACAGACATATCGGTATGTAGTTCTTTAGGTCTTTCTTACTTCCCTTCTTGGATATTATCACCATCTTTGCGTTCTTCCAAGCGGTGAGTATTCGTTTTTCTGATAACCATTTAGTATACACCGTAGTCAGTGTCTTCGAGGTGGTATATTCTCCCGCTTGTCACCACGGCGGTTATATTGTTGGTTTATCGTGTGTACGCCCTATATATAGCTAACTCGACCACACCACGCTTGGAAGCGACGGGGCGCTGCTAATGATACTATTCATAGGCACGCCACGCGCAGTTTCAGGCTACATAGTTGATCGGCGTCGCAGAAAGAATCTAAAAGAATCAGTCATGTTCAGCGCATGGGACTACGCAGTTTTCGTTCTGATGTTGCTCGTTTCGGCCGGTATCGGTCTGTACTATGGTTGTACGGGCGGCAGACAGAGCACGACGAAGGAATTTCTGATGGCCGATCGTAACATGGGAGTGCTTCCTGTTGCTCTGTCGATGCTCGCCAGTTTCATGTCTGCCGTCACGGTGCTCGGAGCCCCGGCCGAAGTGTACGTACTGGACACAGTACTGGATGATATGGATCGGTTACGTTATCATGATCCCGGTCTGTGCCTATTTCTTCCTCCCCGTGTTTTACAACCTACAGCTGACTAGCGTCTTTGAGGTGAGTCGCTAGCAGTCTTCTTGACACTTTTTTATTCTCAATTTGTATCCCTTTCTTTCTTCAGTCTAACTGTGTGCATGCCAAATGTTAAGAGTAAAATAGGACGCATATCACCTCAAGCATGTCACCAATCACAAAGCGACTTTTCCCTCATTAGTAAATGTTATCGTACACGTGCTTATCTTAACTATGATTTATTTAACCTTTATTCATTATTATTTCACCCTAGCCTGCAATAGTATATTAGTATAATTAGTCATTTATTCTACTTTGCTGATATGAAGCCATAGTGAGAATTGACAAAGACACGGGCAGCACTTCCATGTTATTGACAGTCTTTGTTGTATTCTCCTATATGAATAAATTGATTATTACCCTCAGCGAATGTTAGGACGGTTGGGGGCACCGTTCCAGGAGCTCTCGTGTTAGTAGCCCGTGGGTGTGTTATCATTAACCCCCGAATCGGTACGTTATTGCATTAACACACTCTTTCTAGTTTGTCAATTAGTAATGTTAACATAACATAAATTGGATTAGATTCTGGATGTCCAAAAAGTCAAACTTAAATGTCACGTATTGAGATAAATGATAACATTAATAAATTATTATACTGCAGGCATAATAACGTGTTATGATTTTTAGTCTGTAAATAATATGATTAACAAATAAAATAAATTGTTCATGGTTTCCTTGTTACAAAATAAAGTCTGACATTCCTTGAATATGGACACTCGATATAAGACTATGTTATTTATTATTATGTGCTCTTTCGCGTGGCAGATGTGACTCGTGCATTCCGTTCGTTTGATGAAACGCATGTGGGGTTTTCCAAATAGAAAAAGGTGTTCCGTAATGGATCTGTAAATAATAATTACATTTTATTGTAACTGCTTACAAAACTTCCAAAATAAAACCAAACGCCTATATGATAACGTCAAGAGAACAATACATGTAACACGGTATGTTTTACATATTTGGTACCGCCAAAAAAGTCCTTTATTTTCAGGTAATGTGTCTGTCGACAACATGATTATATTGGAATACCTCCACTTACTTTAGACATAAACTATGTAAGTCAATTACCTTAATTAAAATACATAATTTAAGACGGCATACAAACAACTATAACCAACATACTCTGTAGTTGTCTGAAGTATCAATATGAAAACAAGGTGATCATTGTAATTTGGATAGCAAAAGGTACTACACAGATTTGTATAACGTCACAAAATGATATACGATGTTGGTGAACTTGGAAATGCCAGCCTGGTACTGGTACTAATGTCGCCGTAAATATGCCACAGTTGAAAAATGACCTGCGACACAATTGTAGTAAAACTAGTTTCAAATGGCAGTGCGTGTAAGGCCACGTGCAGCCTAAAACATGCGTTACAAGTTGGACAATACAGGGATTGTTGTTAAATCTATGAATATTTATCATGCACAGGGGAATACCTACATAACGAAAAAACGCGCACTCAAAAACAATGGATAATTGCAACCATTGCTTCAAAATATGCATACAAACAATTCACACCGGGTAGTACTTTTACAACCACGATAATTTACAACCGGGTAGCAATTTTGAAACAGTCCCTGTTGAACTTAGTATTGGCCCAATCAGTGTGTCAACCTCGACATTATCGCACTCGATGTCCTCGACCGAGTCCATTCACTCCCACTCTCTCTTTATAGCACTCTACTTCTTGCTCCCATTGTTCTCTCGTCGATGTCGTGGGCGTCTTTCGTGTGTGTGTGTGTGTGTGTGTGTGTGTGTGTGTGTGTGTGTGTGTGTGCTTGCATGCGTGCGTGTGGATGTAATGGGGGATGTGTGTGTGTGTGTGTGTGTGCGTGTACGTGTGCGTGCGCGTATGTGTGTGAGCGCGCGTATATGTGTGCGCGTGAGCGCGTGTGTTTGCGTTTGGGGAGGGTGCGTGCGTGCGTGCGTGCGTGCGTGCTTCATTTGTACGTGTGTGTGTGCGTGTGCGTGTGCGCGTGTGTGTGTGTGTTATTGTGCTTGTGTTTAGCGTGTCTATGTGTGTGCCTGCGTGTATCCATAGTGTATGTGTGTACGCGCGCGCTTGTTTGTGTGTGTGGACGTTTGCGTGTGTGTATGTATGTCTGCGCGCGTGTGTGCATGTTTCAATGTGTGTGTGTATGTGTGTTAGAGAGAGAGAGAGAGAGAGAGTGTGTGTGTGTGTGTGTGTCTTGTGTTTTATGCGCGCGTGTGGGCATGCGTGCATGGGTGTTCGTGTGCAAGTGCTCGTGTGCGAGCGTGCGAGCGTGTGTGAGTACGTTTGTATGCAAGAGTATATGTGTGTGCGTGTTTTTTGTGTGCATGCGTGTGTATGCTTCTGTGCGCGCGCGAGCGCGTGCCTGTGTGTACATGCGGACGCGCGCGCGTGGGTTTTATGCATTTTTGTATGTTTGCGTGTCTGCGTTTATGTGTGTATGCATGTATTTGTATGTATTGATGCATGTATGCATGTAAATATGTATGCGTTTTGTATGTTTGTAAGTACGTACGTACGTACCTGTTATGTATGCACGCGTGCCTCTAAGAAATTGCTCGGTTTTTTAAATGACATGATCAAATCGACCTGCTGTTCAGCACAGGAGTTTATAGGTTACGAATAATTGATGACTAATTAATCGTTATGCAAACGTTCACGAGTAACCATTTTAGAGTTTTTTGAGTGGTTGATTTTAACTCTTTATAAATTATTGCCGACGACGTTAGTTTGTCTTGGCTGTTTCGTAGTAACATATGGAGATGAGATATAACCTGTTGATGTCTATGAGAGACGAAAATACATAACCTTTTCTTGGCTGGTTTGGTATAATTTCTATAGCTGACCTATGCCCTTATCTTGGTTGGTCTGTTACAATATTTAGAGATGCGATATGACATTATCTTGATTGGTTCGTTTCAGTACCTAGAGATGAGATATGACCGAGGGATACGTCTCATTGTTAGCATCTTGTACATTATCCAAATGGTAAGTGTTTCTTTTGTGTGACATCTAGAGAATCCCTTCATTGGATTGTCTTGCCTTTTATCCAAGCCCAATAGTTTCTTTAACGGTGATATACGTATTCCCATTTGTGCCCACGGCGTATATCCCTGATGAAACTACTTCTGGAAACGTGTATTTAAACTTTGTCCCACACGCTGCCTTAACAAATATTCATAAATTAAGTAATACTACAATTTACAATAATAAGCATTTCCTTAAAGGGAAACGAAAGACATATTTGTGGGGTTGTGCACCTAAAATGTTTTGTATAAACTAACCATTTGCAACTAAATCATAGTTTTAATGTTGTGGTTTATCATGGAAACAATGTTTAACACACAGTTACCGAATGTCATGAGTCTACATCTAGCTGGATGCAGGTTCCAATCACATACAAAAAGACCATTGGTACTGCACGCACATGAAAGACCAGTGCCGGAGCAGGGAATGTCATCTGCAGGATAGTTGACGGTTTAAGCCTACCGTGGCTTGGCTTCGTAAACGTTTTTTTTTGTAGATTTTTATGGTTATAATCTGTTAAATTTGTTGATATTGGAGCATCCGTATATGGATATTGTATACAAGTGAAAACAGTTAGGCATATCTAAGTGGTTGTTTTCTTACTTATATCGCAAAGTAAGAGATGGCTCAGTCGATGACTCGATCCGTCCCGTCCGCTGTTTCGCTTGTGGTCTCCTATCCACATGTAAACAAAACAAATGCATCTGTTTATTTGTCGCCGCAGCATTGCTATTATAGCACGCCGAATGATATATTGTAAAATCACGGTTTATTGCAAACCGACCGAACCGTATTATATGATGTGTTGACAACAAACCGACGTATTTGAACGAATTGATGACGCTTAGTCAAGACTACGCGTCAGAAGCAAGATGTCAGTCTCCAGGATATCGGAGGTTTTGTTAGAATCTTCCACTTTTAAATCACATTCTGGGTGAACCACTGCATAACACCAAACACGTTATTGGGTATATTTATCTCTCAAGAAACTGTTTTGTTTGTTCTCTGTATAACTTCGGTCGCATCTGGCGGCCTTCTTCAGCAGACTGAATTTACGGTGGTGTAACATGACCTACGTCATGTGACACAAGCTGGAGCATGACTGGCGCGAGCTCCTGGCCGACGTCTCTGTTGAGTGAAGGCTTCCCCCTGTAGATGTTAATCGCCTCCTTGATCTTTCCCCTATGCCAGGTCTCCTCGAGGTCTTTCATCAAACACTGGTGGCCTGTGTTCAACTTGTGTTTGCTTATCGCTGATAGGGGTTGGCGACACGATATATGTTCTTTCAATCGTGTGTCCAATGTCCTTGCTGTTTCTCCTATGTAGTGTTGGTCGCATTCCGGGCATTGGATGTCATACCACCCCACACTTTGCTGCCTTGTCTGTTTTGTAATTTTGGTGTACCAGCTGGGACCTCGGGGTGTTGATAGGTTTATGGTATACTGGTATGTTGTAGGACTTGAAAATCCTTGCCAATTATTCAGACAGCTCACTGATTTAGGGTAGACCTATGACATGTTGTCTTCTGTTGGTTTCTTTGGTGTTTACATTCTCCTTATTTGTCCTTGGTTGTGTGGTGTTAAACATCCAAGGTTTGTAACCGTTCGTTTTCAGAACTTTCTTGATGTGCTTTGGTCGTATCCACCTCCTCAGTTATCAAACTGTCTGCCCTTAGGACGAGTGTCCTCACCACTGATCGTTTGTGTTTTAATGGGTGGTTTGAATCCCTGTTCAAATACTGGTCTCTGTGTATTGCCTTCCGATACACCTTAACCTTGGTTTATTCATCGTCCTTGAGACATATACATGTGTCTAGACAGGCTAGGGTGTTGTCATGTTCTGGTTCTACTGTAAACTTGGTGTTATCGTTCATTGAATTCTGAATTTCAGTGTTGTGTCCTGGTTTGATCGGTCCTTGATCACTGATACTGCCTCTGTCATTGGAATACTAATGAACAGGCTGTCACATCGAATGATACCATTTTCCTCCCTGGTGGAACTTCCAACTCTTCGATTTTTAAGTTTTTTCAACCAGTGGGCTCAGAATGGTGGCTAAGTACTTTGGTGTCTAGTACATTATACTGTCTATACTTGAAACGATAGGCCCTGCTGGTACGTTGTACACTCTGATGTACACTCTGGCGGCCTTCGTAATCACTGTTGGCGTACCCTTGTCTGCTGGTAGAATCTTGGTCGTCCTGTCCGTACTCAAGGTCTTGTAATTTATTCACCGTAAAATGGCACTGAGATATTATAATGTTTAACAGCTTTTTCATGATAGTTAACGCTTTTATTCCCTTCACCGTCGAACATAGTTGTAGGCTGTTTGGAATTATGTTGACATGGAGACAGCTAGAGCATGACTGGCGGGAGCTCTGAACAGAGACGTCGACCAGGAGCTCCCGCCAGTCATGCTCCAGCTTGTGTCACATGACGTAGGTCATGTGACGTAGGTCATGTGACATAAGATGATCGGCCGGTCGGTCGGTCGGTTGGTCGGTCGGTCCGTCCGTCCGTCGGTCGGTCCGTCCGTCCGTCGCTTTGTCGTTCCGTAGCCCCGGTACTGTTGATTCGTCGATCCGTCGGTCGGTAGGTCGGTCGGTCCGTCCGTCCGTCCGTCCGTCCGTCCGTCCGTCCGTCCGTCCGTCCGTCCGTCCGTCCGTCCGTCCGTCCGTCCGTCCGTCGCTTTGTCGTCCCGGTAGTGTTGATTCGTCGATCCGTCGGTCTGTCTGTGCGTCGGTCTGTCCCACGGACAGACCGACGCAATTCAGTTACTAATTCAGTTATTATTCTCTGCCGTAACAGATCTTGTACATGGCCATCGTTCTGTATACTCCGGCGCTCGCACTCACTATGGGTAAGTTGCCATTTTCATTATTTCCCATTATACATTGTGCATTATTTATGTTTGTTAAATATGTACTATATTTGCAGCTTGCTTTTGACAACGCTCTAACGGATGCATAGTTACCTCTGTTGGCGATCACGGCAGTAAAGCGTTCCTTAACTATATGTATTCCAAGTTGTCATTCATATTCCTTTGTTTTACAGTTACATATCTATATTTTACTCCATAAATGTAAGTAGTTTGTGCAAACTGTAAATCTCGCCAGATTCTTCTTGACATTGACTTTGCAATGATATCGCAGTCATCTCTAACACTACTTTTTGTATGTACTACAGTGACAGGCTTCAACGTGTGGGCGACGGTCTGCGTCACTGGCTTCGTCTGCATATTCTACACTACGTTGGTTAGTTGCTGGTTCTCATTTTTCCTTTCCATGATAACATAGGTCTGCATTGTGTCAATCCCACCACCCCGCTAGAGCGCCACTCATCTGAGAATGATATTTATGTTTAGGGACATTCGGAAATTGTAGTCACATGAAATATTAATCCACGGCGGTGGATTGGGGACTCGTGATACGCTTGCCGATAGTCGGCAACTCTTAACAAATACGCTAAAATCGATGTGTGTCTGAACGTGTGCGTGTTCATGTTGACGGATCCATATTCACACAGTCCCAATAAATTGTATATTGTACCATCTGCTTTCAGGGTGGTATGAAGGTTATCATGTGGACTGGCGTCTTCCAACTAAAGTTTGCTCTATGTTTTAGGGTGACATGAAGGCTATCATGTGGACTAACGTCTTCCAACTAAAGTTCTCTCTATGTTTTAAGGTGGCATGAAGGCTATCATGTGGACTGGCGTCTTCCAACTAAAGTTTTCTCTATGTTTCAAGGTGGCATGAAGGCTATCATGTGGACTGACGTCTTCCAACTAAAGTTCTCTCTATGTATCTGGGCGGCATGAAGGCTTTCATGTGGACTAACGTCTTCCAAATAAAGTTCTCTCTATGTTTCTGGGCGGCATGAAGGCTTTCATGTGGACTAACGTCTTCCAAATAAAGTTCTCTCTATGTTTCACGGCAGCGCGAAGGCTGCCATGTGGACTGGCGTCTTCCTACTAAAGTTCTCTCTATGTTTCATGGCGGCATGAAGGCTGTCATGTGGACTGACATCTTCCTACTAAATTTCTCTCTACGTTCCAGGGCGGCATGAAGGCTGTCATGTGGACTGATGTCTTCCAACTAACGTTCTATCTATTTTTCAGGGCGGTATGAAGGCTGTCATGTGGACTGACGTCTTCCAAGTCGGCATCATGTTTCTTGGTCTCTTCGCCATCATCATCCAGGGCTCCATCGACCACGGCGGCTTCGGTAACATCTGGCAGAAGTTTGCAGATGGGGAAAGAGTCGTATTCTTTAAGTAAGGCAACTTGCGTTGTATTTCTAACGCACACTTGATATTACAAAAGTGCACTAATATATTCTTTTAAAATCTTGCTATGAAAAAAGGAAGAGAGTTTAAGTCTGTATCACAAGACAGTTGGAGTGTTTATCAATAGTTGTTGGAATAATAGTTATAATAATAAAAGGCAATTGCCATTTTATTTCGGTCGTCCGTTGTCATTTTATTACGATACCGAATATACGATGTAAGTGGGCGACATTGATAATATTGATGATATTGTTTTAGCAATACTCCTAACTACCGGCTCTATCTGCCGCTGTGAATCATTTAAGACCAGGTGAGTCTTGAAGAAAATGCTATCAAGATCGCGAATTCTGTTGCAGAATGTGATCCGACGTGAACTCATTAAACCAATAACAAGAAGGTGGCCATTTTGTAACATGGCTTACACAAATGAAAGGCATTGCGACATATTGTCGTTCAAAATATCATAATTTAACTACTGGATATGGATGTTCTACACATGCCCGCATTTCGCGCTTAATAATACAACAATACGGTAGCCCAGCCGAAACTATGCATACACCAAGAACTGTTTGGTTACGTTATGATACGGCCATCCCATTCAAATGCCGGCATCGTTGTTATGTGGCGATAAAGAACATAGTCCCTAGCATTCATATAGAATTGACTGAATCCAATCATTAGGAGTGTGAAATAAATATCAAATGGTACCTTTGCGACCTACATTTCACGTAATTAAACTCGGTTATGTCTTACTAACACACATAGCCTCGTTTATCCAGGCGCTGTGAGGTGGCAGCACTGCATAGCGCCCTCACAACTGCCTGGAATAATAAGTTGGTTTCTAAATGTTTGTCCGCTAGGCGGCTTTACCCCAAATCCGGGTAGAGATCATGATAGGCTCCCAGGTCAAATATGAAGTAAACAATTAAAATAAATTAAACTGTTATCAGGTAATACTAAATTTTCGAAATTATTGAAAATTTTACTTCTATTGAAACAAGTCTCACAACAACTTAAACCTAAATACTTTTTTAGCATGTTTAGTTTGTTTACCGTATCACCCGCTTAGTTACCAGGTGGTACATCGCTTAGTGGAAAGATGCTTATGTTCTCTTACTTTAAGGTATATTTTATTTTGAGTAGTGACATTTTGTAACTTAATTTCGTTATGGAAAACAATATAATATATAAACATTAATAATTATTATACACGTATCAATGAATTAATCCAAAACAATGATGCCATCTTGCGGCAGTGTACATTCAAAATACGTCTCTTAAATAAGACTTTCTTCTTGCCGAGTTAACGAAGGCGAGCGAGAGTCGGTTAAGCGAGACTAAATCACCGGGGGTGGCCTACAAACTTGCCATATTAGTTGTGTTACTACGCCATCTGATCGTTCAATTACAGTTGCATGCAAATTGCAAATGCTCAATTTGACATACAAAAATAACTGTCAAATTAATATTTTCCCGTCTGCTTTAGCACTGACCCGGACCCGAGGGTTCGGTACACGTTCTGGGGCGTTAGCATCGGGGGCGCCTTCGGGTGGCTGGCAATGTACGGCGTCAACCAGGCCACGGTGCAAAGGGCGCTCTGCACGCCCAGCCTCCGTAAAGGACAGACATAAGTTACTTCGTTTCGTATACGATAACGCAGGCAAGTTCCGCATGTTGCGTCTACACGAAAACGAAGCAGTCGACTGGATATACTACATATGTTTGGTACCTGTGCATGTTTTCAACAACTTTGCGGTATGGATATGTAATTAATTACTGATACTGGTTCGTTTTCAATTCGATGTTTTGGCTCATCTCGTTTCAAACATATTTGGGGAATAAATCAACCTGTCTAGTATCCACCAATACATTGTAATTCGTTTCTATAAGTGTGTTACTCAACATTGGTGAAATCTTTAAATTATTGTGGTAAATAAAATTGTAAGAACGACTTTGTGATCTGTCAGAATTAATATTAAAATTACACGCGCACATCCAATACCAACATACAGTTATTGGTCGTGTTGTGTATAATATATGCAGTAACCGTATGTGGCTGCGTACATGTTCACGCAAACGCGAGTAAATGCTCACTGAAAAGAGGACACATCCTCCTCCCCTGAGTTTATGGGTCGCCATTTTGAGTAGCATTTCTTGTTTGCGGGAAACGCATGCGCGAGAAAATGTGAAATCATTACTTCAGACAATAGTAATAACATGTGACTATAACGGCCTCGTGGACAACACATACATCGATTTCATTGTAAACAATTACCATTGACAAAAAAATTTATTTTAAAGCGGGTCATGTATTCAAACAAACTGGGAGAGGAGTTTCGAAAGAAACATTGCAATTTCCCTGCAAAAAAACGGTAATGACGTACTACTATGGTGTACAATCTTTACAACAACTATAACGTCATAACGCACACGTACATGATGCAATATTGCCCCGAGATGGTCGTGATGAATGGTTTTGTAGTGCCATGTGGTGGAACCTGCCTGGCCTGACGGCGCTGCTCACAGTCTGTACTCTGTGTGGTATCGTTGTCTACGCCGAGTACGGCGACTGCGACCCGATGACTCGACCCCATGAACGCATCAAGAAAGACCAGGTAACACGATGTGTGTATGTTCTAGATTAAAGGGAGTTTGTTCTGTTATTGTTATCTAAGACCTGTTCATTGTAAACCGATCACTTCCCATGGGTTTACTAAACGTAATTTTGCGGGCATTCCTTCTACATACATTCTAGTATTAAGAACAATATGGGATGATGGATGTCGTCCTCGAATACGAGGAGTCAGCTGATGATGATGATGCGCACGACAACGCGCAACTGAGTGATATCACGTACGCATATTAAACAAACAGTCTGTCTGGACACTACCACTTAGATTTCGACTTGTTGGTCATTGACTCACCATCGGTGTTAACCATTAACCAGTCACAATTCTCCTCGCCGTAATTGTTTCGCAATTATCCGTCCCCCTTGTGGGCTCAGTGTCATGTTTCAACATACACTTGGGTGAGCGGAAGTGTCTCGCTTTCAGATTCTGCCGTTGTACGTGATAGACCGCCTGAACTACCCCTGCGTGCCTGGTCTCTTCGTTGCGTCTGTCTTCAGCGGCGCACTGAGGTTTGTATGTGTACGTGCGTCCATCGATGTCAATAATAATAATAATAATGATCTTTGTTGTCCGACGTACAGCAATTATTTTTGCAATCACTGCTAACAATAAACGAGCGCAATGAAAGCAAGCCCAATATCAAGCAAAGAAAACAGGCCATATGCAAAAACGCATCACGGATAATAGTATCGTTGGTATCACAAAGCTTTAATGATTATATGTAAAGACAATCTTGGTAAGATTCAAACTATTACTTCATAAAATGATAACGTCACAAAAATTACAGCATAATAATAAATTATAACAAAGTAGCTTCTATTGCGCATAGATCCTCAGAAACCGAGCTCAGACGCACATCAAGACAAAAGGGTCGGCTAATCTCAAAATCACAGCTAATTAAAGGTCACAGGTGTTTACTCTGCGTGTTTGTACGTATGCGTATACCATATGGCATTTTCGCAAGATTATGGTTTAGTCAAATTTATTTTGTTAGCACTAGAACAACTTGTCTATGTTTTGACATAAAAGTGTAAATAATATATGAAGTGCAGTAAGTCATCGAAGTGTGTCTACATCAAGTGTATCTTGGTAAAGATAAACCCAACATCATGTTATATAGGACGGCAGTTTCAGGAGGAAGCTGGCTAGGAGTCGATTATGGTGGGCTGGACCCGTGAAACAAATAGAAGGGGAATTGGCGGTGAAGAGAAAGACTACGACTGAGACGGGAGACAATGTGAAGGGAAATTTAGCGAGAATGCTAGACGAGAAAGAGACAAATGCAAATACGGACGTGAGAAGGAAACAGAACAACATAGCAAACATATATAAAGGCCGTCGTATCATATGAATTCAGCGTGACGTTGTCAGGACACATAGCAGAACGGGATATGTCGGTCACTCTTTCACATACACAAAGACAAAGAAAATAAAATTTTCAATAAAACGTTGTTTCTCATGCGAGACTGGAGTTTCTGTGGAACATTACGTGCATCGGCGAGATAATGTCGTAGAAGTGTACTCAGTGGTGTCTTTCCTACAGCTCCATCTCCTCCGGGCTGAATGCCCTCACCGCCGTCGTTCTAGAGGACATTGTGCGAGCGTTCTGCGCCCCAAAGATCAGCGATTCGACCGCCACAAAACTGTCTAAAGGACTCGGTAAGAGAAAACGTAACACAGTCCGTTCACTGTCAAAAATTGTCCAAACATACAGGCTGTACGCTCATGTTAATATTACACGACACGATATCGTTGGGGAGAATAAGGCGATTGCTGCGTAATTAATAAGGGCAAATAGGTTTGGAAACAGGACCTACTTTTGTTGCCAGCGACGGCGATGGTTGGCCACGATATCGTCCCGTGTCAACACGACATTAGCAATACTAGGCTGGTGCATATGCGTTTCTTGTGTCACTGCTTGCATACATGCCAAGGGATGTTTTTCCCGACATTATTTAAACGCTTTACACATAAATTTTTATTAACGATTAGCTTAGTAATCCAAAATGTAAATATGTATGTATATTAATATAAATGTGTTCGTCAAATTTCAGTTGAACGTTATTTAAAGTTTACGCTAGAAAGAACCTGACAAGCGAAAGGTTACCATTTTGATATATTGTGTGTCCGACAGCCTTCATTTACAATGGAATGGTGTCTATGTTGTTGAGTGTAAGGCACTTTTAAGCGCCTATGACTGGATTTTGCCCAGACATTCTGCGTTATGCAAATAATATATTTCTTATTATTACGTTCTAGCCGTTGGCTTCGGGCTGCTGACAATTCTGCTGACATACGTTGCATCACAACTCGGTGGCGTTCTCCGGGTAAATATGCCCCTTAGTAGTATAACATTCAGCGATACGTGTTGATGACTACATCTTGACACAAATAATACATTGATATTCAATGCAATTAAGGTGCATTACGATATTATCATTGTGGTGTTAGTTATTATGTTGCGGTTACGTTTTGTTAACATAGGGGAATGAACACTGGATTGCAGCTAAGAATGGTTAGTCGATTTCAATAAAAAAAATCAGTAGTTCTCTCTATAATATGTTACAAACGAAATGTAGAGCCAGTTATATGTTGCCACATGTTATTGAAACACGGGATATTACATTTGTATGTGGGAGTACGGACAATTTCACTAATGTTATTTTAAATTGCTTGGGTAATGTCATTTACAGTAAGTCATTACCATGTTGTCGTTGTTGTTAGGCAATCGCAAATTATTAGTATAGTACATGGTACGTAGGCGTACTGTTTCTTTTTATATTAATTTATCACAGTCAACTTATTTGTTTTCTCGTAGCGTTTCGACGGCTTTTTGTTCTTCATCATACATACCCCGCTAGATGGCGACGCAGTAGTCATACGCGCAGTACATTGACTAATGAACAATGGCCGTGTCCAGAGGCCACACCAGTCATTGCACTGCACACATGACTACCGCGTCGCCATCTAGCGAAGTAATAAATCCGTCGATTCTTCCGAATAAAATAAACGTGCCACAGAAACATTTAAAGGAGGCATGATTTGAATCACTAGGTCTGATGAACCTCTTTACTCACGCATATGTTTACTCCAACAGGCTGCAGCTGGACTGTTCGGGATGATCAGTGGTCCTATGCTTGGACTCTTTATTCTGGCTATGACCAATCCTTGGTGTAACAGAATAGTAAGGCCTACAGGCGTCATTGGTATCTGTTATTGTCTGTGTAATGTCTAACTAACGACTCCAATTGGATACGATCACCATGTTGTATTAAAGTCATAGTTATGGGCATCAACATTTAATATAAAATCATACGTGTCGCTGCAGTATCGTCAACAAATAACAACTTACTGTCTATTTTAATGACAGTTCAATTCATGAATGCTTTCACATCAATGGCGCTATTCTCACGATACGCGATATACTGTATACTACCGGAATACATACGATACATGCAAACATATTGCCGAAGTGTTAGCGTGTCGAAAGTTGTCAAAACTTACTAAAGCACGAAGATGTTTGATTAAATTAAAAGGTGTCTGTTAGTGGCGACACAATATAACTTAACTTATAACATATATTAGATCATGATACAAACACTGCGTTATCAATACTTGAGTGTAATGTTTTACAAAATAACCGTTTCTATACAACAATGTATCGTTGTGTATCGCGGCATGTATCAAGTCGTGACTTAAAGCATAGTTACATCTTTACTTCGTACTTGGCTAACCAGGGAGCCTACGCGGGGCTCATCATCGGCCTGATGGCGACGCTCTGGCTGGGGATCGGAGCCTTCATCTACAAACCTACAGTCCACATGCCGCCAATCTCGCTGGACGGGTGTCCCAACCCCAACTACACTGGTGTGACGTCAATGTACAATGACAACGTCACTTACGTGACGTCAATGTACGGCGATAACGTCACCGACGTCACGTCAATGTACTTCAACTACTCGACCACTACGGTTGCTACGTTGAGGCCAGAAGACAGGTGCGTGCGCTTGTGTTTTATTGTGTGACTTGTTTCAATGTAATCGATGTTTAAAACAAATTGTTTCGAAAGCTTCGCGTACGCAGATAACAGTTGTATCTTATTTGATGAATTCGCTTGAGAGGGTATTTTAAGCTTTGATGTTGTCATTGACGCGGATGTTGCTTGCAGGGCCGGGTACTTGGAATTCTATGAAACATCGTACTTGTGGTACGGCTTGTTCGCCGTTGTCGTCGTCAATGTCGTCGGCACGTTAGTGAGCGCTCTCACAGGTACATATTATATATATAACAATTTTTTCAGTTCCTCACTTTAATATATATATATATATATATTAAAGTGATGAACTGAAAAGGATATATATATATATATTAAAGTGATGAACTGAAAAGGATATATATATATATATATTGTTGTCATATAAATACTATTTATTACAGTATTAAGAACATATTACGGTAATTGTTTATTGTCCGCCAATCTGCATTTAGAAAGACTGCCCAGAGGGCAACAGATAGTCGAGAGAGATTGCGGGAGCTGTCAGGTAATCATCAATGGTGCCCCGACGACCGCATGGTTATGGGAATAAGAAGAACAGCCGAAACATTGATCGCAATTTTAATGTTGTGAAACGTATGCAAGGTATTTAAGCCGTAAATGCAAGTTGTGGAGCCGGTGTAGTAAGACGAAAACACTACCCCTCGAAAACACTACGGTAGTATTTTGAGCGTACGCCCAAAATACGACGGTACTGTTTTGAGCGTAACTTCAAAACACTACCTTTACATTTTGTTCAGAATTTTACATTTCTATATGTCAGGGGCCATTTATAAAATACGTCTCACTTAGTGGGGTATCCGGTCAAAGCTTTACTAAATTGTACATGGGGAGGTGGGATCTTGGTAAGGGTTACACGATTAACGAATAACAACGAAGCATTGACCCCAGAGTGATGGTATTAATTAACCTCGTCGTGTCAATGGGGTGAGTTCACGGGGAAATGTCCGGGAGATGTGCATTTTCAGATATTGTGGAGGATGGGAGACGTTACTAGTTTTGAGAAAGACTTGAGGCTCATGTATCCTAACCAAATCCGCTAATGGATTCTAAAGATATTGTGGAAATATTGGCGGCATAGTATGTCGGAACTCTCAGTCAAGCGTGTTGTTTAAATTCTACGATTGTGTGTGTGTGTGTGTGTGTGTGTGCGTGTGTGTGTGTGTGTGCGTGCGAGTGTGTGTGTGTGTGTGTGTGTGTGTGTGTGTGTGTATGCGTGTGAGTGTGTGTGTGTGTGTATGCGTGCGTGCGTGTGTGCATGCGCGTGTGCGCGTGTGGGGGCGTATGTTTGTACATTACATATGTGCCTATACTTATAAAAAACAATGATATGCATGTATGTATGTGTATATGTAAAACCCTAACCCAAGCAATAGCTGAATCCAACCATAGCTAATTTTAATAATAATCTTAAACAAAATTAATAATAACACTTAATTAATAACTTCACTAATAATTCATTATTGTAGCCTGGTTGGTTCCAAATATTACCCTAACCCCCACCATATCTGATTCCAAACATGTATAATAATAATAATAACCCTAACTCCTTTGGATATTGACATTTAACAATAACTGTTAATTCCCGTCGTCTGGTTGGTTCCAATGACTACACTATAACTAAACCTAATCTTAAACGTAACCGACATCAAACATATCTAATAATGAAAATAACCATAACCTTAATGAATAATGATATTTCACGCTAACAATTTATTCTCGTGGTCTGATTGGTTCCAATTATTACTCTACTCCAACCATAACTAACTACAATAATAGCTAATAATAATCTTACCCTAATTAATCAGAACATTTCTCACTAGCTGTTTATTCTCATCGTCTGATTGGTTCGAACGATTACACTAACCACAATCACATCTGACTCCAACCATAACTAATACTAAACTAAAGACACTTCACAATAACGATTTATTCCGATCGTATGATTGGTTATATCGGTTATGCTTTACACAGCCCTACCTCTCCATAACTTACTGTAACCATAACTAATTAATGTATCCCTAATCATCCTCGCGAACTAGATCACATCAGTCTCAGTACCCCCTGGCAGATCACATCAGTCTCAGTACCCCCTGGCAGATCACATCAGTCTCAGTATCCCCTGGCAGATCGCATCAGTCTCAGTACCCCCTGGCAGATCACATCAGCCTCAGTACCCCCTGGCAGATCACATCAGTCTCAGTACCCCCTGGCAGATCACATCAGTCTCAATACCCCCTGGCAGATAGCATCGGTCTCAGTAACCCCTGGCAGATCAAATCAGTATCCTCTGGTAGATCACATCAGTCTCAGTACCCCCTGGCAGATCACATCAGTGTCAGTACCCCTGGCAGATCATCAGTCTCAGTACCCCTAGCAGATTACATCAGTCTCAGTACCCTCTGGCAGATCACATCAGTCTCAGTACCCCCTGGCAGATCACATCAGTCTCAGTACCCCTGGCAGATTACATCAGTCTCAGTACCCCCTGGCAGATCACATCAGTCTAAGTACCCCCTGGCAGATCGCCTTGCAAAACTCAGATAATATCGCTCGCCGAAAATTCCACTGGTCTTCTAGGTAGTCTTCACGGGCAGTTTGGGCAGCATTCATTATTATTTGAATACACAATACCACTCAGCGGCTCGTGAGTGTGGTCGAATGGAATTAGGACGCGGGTCGTACGGATCTTTGCACTGTCTCACGGGTGGTATGACGAAGTCAATTATGAGTTTGACTCAGCTAACTTCCATACAATTCGTAGGAGATCTGCAAAGGGTAGTGTACCTTATCATTCCCCTGGCTTGCGAGGATGGCCCTAATGTATACTTATTTATTCATGTCGTTTGATTATCACACTAAATATTTATTCCCTTTGCACGATTGGTTCCAGTGATTACGATATGACTAACCCTAACCCCAACCATAAATAACTCAAACCATAACAATTATAATAACATTAAGCTGACTTAATATTGTTATGCCATTTACACCAACTATTTATATTTGTATTTTGAAATACGCGAGAGGTTCCGAGCTATCAAAAGTGAATGTGGCTACAGAGTTTTCACAATTGTCGTGGAACTGGTGTGTGACAACAACCGACGAGGTCACGTGAAACGGGAGACCAATAACTGTTTAGAATGACACTGATGTGGCATCGCGATAAAATGTCTTTTAATAATCAAAGTCAGGCCTGGAATATGCCATCGTTGTGCGAAAACGATCCATCTTTCTCTAAAGGGCACTGTTTGGAAGTGATGGATACGAGTTTGTGCCAGCGATATATACTTGC
>OZ023205.1:82661264-82856264 GCA_963995525.1 Escarpia spicata
ATGTGAATGTTTTTTCGTTTGTGAATAATTTTTCACTTTCCATTTCCCAGGCGCAGCTGACCCTAAAGACGTCGATCCCAGACTGCTGACGCCAGTTGTTGAGTCATTCTGCTGTTGTTTTCCTGCGAAATTCAGACGAGCGCTTCAATGTAACATCGACCGAACTTCGGTGAGTAATAGAAAATACCAGTGCATGGTCGCAGTCTGACACTTCACATGTTTGTTTGAAGACCGAATATTTTTTATTTGAAATGTTATATATATAGTCTGTATAACCTTTCGAATTAGTTAACCGCCGGGAGCTACGGCATGCCTATTTCGGAAAACTACTACTAACATGCCTGCATCTTCTGTGTCATTATTAAAAGTGTCCTTTATAAAATATTCTGTAAATATCCGTAATAGAATGAACGTATGTATGAGTGAGTAAACCGGCATTCCATTAATTTATTATTAGGCATGGAATACCGTAGCAGCCGGGCAAACAGTGATAATAGGAGTACCCGCAAGCGCTCTAATTTCGACTCCATATCCCTATCCCGTTCGCGCCACGCACTCAGTTCGATTGTCGTTCAATCAAACTGAGCGCTTGGCGCGAACGGGATAAGGATAGAGAGTCGATATCGGGCCGCTTGCAGACACTCTCGACTTCCTCGTACAATCCTTATTGACATTATGGTGATACAAGATATGCGTATGGCAGCTTTAATCACATTATTAACAGTTAGACCACCAATACCTAACACATCACACAGATATGTAGGGCCTAGGGGTAACACAAAATGTCACGAGTGTCGCCTTCTGCCGATCTACACAATATACCTACATCCAACACAATCCATCATATTCTGTCGGGGATTTACAAGTTATTTAATTTAACAAGATGTGTCTAGCATCAACTGCATTTCTGACTTAGACCGTATCGTCACTTAACATGACGTACGTTTGTCACTCGACGTTACACTTATTTGATCAACAAATATCGTGTTCGTGTGTGTGTACAGTACGTACACGTACGTATGTATGTACGTGTGAGCGTAAGCGTACATGCGTGCATGCGTGTAAGTGTGTACGCATGTACGCGTGTACGTATGTACGTATACACGCATGCGTGCGTGCATGCGTGCGTGCGTATGTATATATGTATACGTGTGTATTTATGTGTGTGTGTGTGTGTGTGTGTGTGTATGTGCGTGCATGTGTGTGTGCGCGCGTGTCTGTGTGTGTGTGTGTGTGTGTGTGTGTGTTTGTGTGTGTGTGTGTGTGTTTGTGTGTGTGTGTGTGTGTGTGTGTGTGTGTGTGTGTGTGTGTGTGTGTGTGTGTGTGTGTGTGTGTGTGTGTGCGCGTGTCTGTGTGTGTGTGTGTTTGTGTGTATGTGTGTGTGTGTGTGTTTGTTTGTGTGTGTATGTGTGTGTGTATGTGTGTGTGTGTGTGTGTGTGTGTGTGTGTGTGTGTGTGTGTGTTTGTGTGTGTGTGGGTGGGTGTGTGCGCGCGTGTCTGCGTACATGCAGGCATGTATCACAACTAATGAGATAAATTTGGTCAACAAGTTAAACAAGAATGAAACCGAGCTCGGTGGCATAAGCAATAGGAATGCATGACATCATTTAGAGGGATGATAAAATGTAGAGTTAAAAACTGTTCTATCCAGAGGTTAGGAGCAGGTACAAATAAAGCGTGCTTACCAATATAGAGCTAGTTTTAGGAACATAATGGTAACATTAAACGCACGACATATAGGTGACACGATGTAGTTAGATAATAATATACGGTCTGTTGAAGTCACAAGAATGTTAGTAGCCAGATAACAAACACGATTGCCTGCCATATACGTGACTATTGTCTGACTGATACATTAGTTCGGCCGATTATTACCTATATGCACGGACGTAATTATATCCTCTCAGATAATGCACGGCTGACTCGTTCTGAGAAACCTGTGTTAAGCATACGTTTATGAACGTCGAATGAAGAGCAGCATGTTGTATGTGGCCGTTGCATAATGCAAGTGATATCAATATATTTGAACCAACTATATATCTTTGTTATTCTTCTTTAGAATGAAGATGACGTTGAAGAAATATCTGACCGTGACAATAATTACAAAGAAGGTTATGCGAACGATGCATGCATGAATACTAAGCTTTAAGTAGGACTGACTGGAACAGTTGAACCAAAGCTACACATTACCAGAAATAGAGTCACTTCTGGATGTAATTATTGCCTATGCCATGAAACAAATGCTAACCACATCGCTACGGTGGACTTTTTTACTGCTGCTTTATCTACCTCGATGTTAATAGCCTTTTTACAGATAAGTTTGCACGTTTTCAGACTAATGACTTAATATCTTGAGTAATTTTTATTTATGCATAATAAAAAGTGACAAAACTGTCTTCGTTTGCTTTGCTCCCTCACCCTCCCGAAGGATTGCACACATTACATTACGACATATAATGATGTGTGCGTGAGCGTGTGCGTGTGCGTGTGCGTGCAATGAAGCGTGGCGTCAGGTAAAGCTACAGTACAGAAGCAAGATCAACCAACTGCCCAGGAAAGGATGGCAGTTAACATTCTAACACACCCGAGCATTTTCTATGATGGTATTCACAAGGATAAATGACAACGTCAATGAACATCTACCAAATCATCAGTTTGTATTGAGGAACAGAAGAGGAAATGTACATGCTATCGTCACCGTGCGCCACACCATAGGAAAGGCAAATACGCACCAGTGAGAACTACATTTCAGTGTTGTGGACTTCTTGACTGCATTTGCTCCTGTTTGGAGAAGTGCACTGTGAAAGATGATGGTGTTTATTGGGGCGGAGCCTATAATAGCACCACTGATTGAAGCCATGCATGGGAGAATGTTGAATGTACAGTCGTCATAAACGGTCAACTGAGATCATAAGTCACAGTGAAAACAGGAACGGGGCACGATTGTCTGTTATCACCTGCAATGTTTAGATTGTTCGAAAACCTTAACAAGCTTGCATACGTCTTATGTACATATAAATGACAGTTATTCACATAATTATTTACATACCATGTCTACAAAAGGTCATAACCAAGTCTTGCCAATTTTTTGAAACAAAATATGTTTAATGTGTTTACGTAAACCACTTGCATGGCTATCTAAATTTGTATCAAACTCCGGATCATCGTCAGTAAGTAGGACCATATTAAAAACGCTAGTCAATCTCGATCGAGGAAAAACACCGTATTAGTGACCTGCTCTAGGAGCGTGACAATTGTTCTTTTTGCATGGTATTATTTTCAGCGGTGAACACAGAAAAACACGCAGATTTGTGGATCATCTCAGAACATCGACGTCGGATAATAGACGAAATTATTTTTGTTTGGGGGGGGTGAAGGGTCTAAGGCACTTTCGTCTGGCGTCGGAAATAATTATTGTACGCTTCGCGCTCCCTCACTTTGTTCATGCATACGCAGAAAACGATCGTTTCGTTCTTCGCTTTACGCCGTCATGCGATTGACTTCTTTTACCCAGGCATCGTGATGTGGCAGCAATTTTCGTGAGGCGGCACCACCCTGAATCATGGTGAAGACGATGGTTGGCTCTCAGGCAATATTTAAAGAAAGAAATTAAATTAGAGTAAACGATTATCACTGAAGGAGTCAGCAGCGTCAACTATGTATGAGTTCACCCATGAAGGAATGCCCAACAGCTGTCCAAACACAGTGTTACAAATGGCTCGTAAGACCCGTGTTGAATCAATAGCCTTCAATTGAACATAATCATAACAGACAAAATCTTCCATCCTCACCAGAGACGGCACAACGACGTTCAGCTTGCCAAATGACCTATAGGCACGCGTATCATACAACGCTTCACGGAGTACGTTCATACCGTGATCACTAAACGGAGTTTTGATATGCAATCAATACTGTATTGACTGAGATATGCTGTATCTGAAGCCCTTATTGGTCTCCACTGAATCACACACTATGATTGAGCTAGGATGTCTTCTAAAATAAGGGGTACGAAGTTACAGAAAACCCATTCATGGAACTTGAAATAGTTGCTTACAGGTCTGATCTTTTCATCTACAAATCACCGCTGTGTAGTTATTTAAACGTGTATCCCCCTACCATAGCAATTGGGATGTTCCGATACGGTAGTGATACGACAGAGCAATTTGAAACATGCTATCTACAAAAAGTGTCTTTCCGCGAATTGTTGTGTGCTGCGGCTGCGGACCCACGCTAACCTCATTTCAATTAAACATAGATCCACACCAAGGTAACCATATCTATTCAATCAGAAACTCACTCACTCACTCACTCACTCACTCATTCACTCATTCACTAATTCAATCACTCACTCATTCCATCACTCACTCAATCACTCCCTCACTCACTCAATCACTCAATCACACACTCACTCTCTCATTCCCTCACTCACTCACTCACTCACTCACTCACTCACTCACTCACTCACTCACTCACTCACTCACTCACTCACTCACTCACTCACTCACTCACTCACTCACTCACTCACTCACTCACTCACTCACTCACTCACTCACTCACTCACTCACTCACTCACTCACTCATTCACTCCCACACCAACTCAATCACACACTCACTCACTCACTCAATCAATCACTCACTCCCTCACTCACTCACTCACTCACTCCCTCCCTCCCTCCCTCCCTCCCTCCCTCCCTCCCTCCCTCCCTCCCTCCCTCCCTCCCTCCCTCCCTCCCTCCCTCCCTCCCTCCCTCCCTCCCTCACTCATTCACTCACTCACTCACTCACTTACTCACTCCCTCCCTCCGTCCCTCACCCGCTCACTGCCTCCCTCCTTCACCCACCCACTCACTCACTCCCTCCCTCACTCATTTATTTACTCACTCATTCATTCACTCATTTACTCACTCACTCACTCACTCACTCATTCACTCACTCACTCACTCACTCACTCACTCACTCACTCACTCACTCATTCACTAACTCACTCATACCTTGATAGGGCCTATAGAAGCTTTAGTACTTTCCATTTGTTGGTCAATGTGCTATTTTGAACAGTTTGTTTAGCTATTATAATTATTCCCATGTTGGGTTCATTGTTGACCGGATACTGTTGGACTATGGTCAAAGACGTACTAAGAGTAAGACCTGTCAGTCGCTAGCTATTGAATAACATTGTCCCACTGCTGAGAGATGGCGCCCCTAGTAGCTGGATTGCAAGCCCGCCTAATGTTGTATGTGCGTAGTGTCACATCGACGATAACCATATTATAATTACACCTTAGATATTAATTAGTACTTGCTATGATGCTGACTAAAATGAAAATGTTCAACAGCAAGCAAATAAAAGTTATTACAATTATAATTTTACTACGTATATGTAATAAATTAATTATCCACTTAATTAATATCTACAACTGAATTGAACAATCGTTATAAGTAGTACAATAAAGAATGAAGGGCTAGCAAGGAAGGAACTCAGCAATCAAATGTGTCTACCTGTTTATATCCATATCCAAATTAGTTAAATTGTAATAGATATAAACATAAAAAATCAACATGGATTACTCAAGGAATATTGAAATCAATTCGGTATCGAGACAAACTATATAAACAATTGAAAGTAACAAATCCAAATTCGTTAAATTATGAAACTATTAACATTAATCTCAAAACGTATAACACGATATTAAAGAAAAACATTCGTGAAGCAAAACAAATGTATTTTGAACACAGTTTTAATCTATTCAGAAACGATATAAGAAACACTTGGAAAACTATTAATGAATTCCTCTCAAAAAAACCTACACAGCATAAATTACCACTATTTTTGTTATGATAACGGTATCAAATTAACAGATAAAAAAGATATTGCTAACAAATTTAATACATATTTTACAAATATAGGTCACTCTATAGCAGAAGATATTAAATATGCAGGTAACAAAACCTACAGTTCTTTTCTAAATAAACAAATAAATTCTACTTTTACTTTTGAAAAAGTAGGTGAAGATACTGTAAAAAAAGTTATACAAAGTCTCCCCACTAAAAACAGCTATGGATTTGATGGTATATCTTCAAAATTACTAAAAATAATTGAACCAGTCATTATCGAATCATTAGCGATTTTAATAAACCAAGTATTACACACCGGAATGTTCCCTGACAAACTCAAAATTGCTAAAGTCATTCCAATATTTAAAAAAGGCGATCTGTCATTATTTGAAAATTACAGGCCTATCTCGCTTCTTCCTTCTATATCAAAAGTACTTGAGAAGATAATTTTTACACAATTATCATCATATTTTAACGACTTAAAACTTCTTTTTGATAACCAGTATGGCTTTAGACCGAAACATTTTACTGAATATGCCGCACTTGAGCTAATTGATAGAATAGTAACTCAAATTGATACAAATGACATACCTATTAGTATAATTCTCGACTTGTCTAAGGCATTTGACACCATCGATCATAATATTCTATTAAATAATTTAAAATACTATGGCCTAAGAGGTTCAACACTACAACTACTTAAAAGTTATTTACAAAATAGAAAACAATACATTGAAATAGAAGACATAAAGTCAGACATTTTATCAGTAACCATTGGCGTTCCTCAAGGTTCAATACTCGGACCACTATTGTTTGTTATATATATTAACGATTTCTCACAAGCCAGCCATAAGTTCGATTTCATTATGTATGCAGATGACACCACACTATTTAGTACTGTAAACTCTTTTAGTGACAACCCCGAAAATAAAAACATACAATCCTCAATAAATGAAGAACTCTCTAAAGTTATTGAATGGCTAAAAATTAATAAATTATCGCTGAATAAAAACAAATCAAAATATATGATTTTCCATATGCCAAATAAACGCACAACGACTTTTACACCTAAAATAGATTATGTAAATATTGAAAAAGTAGACGAATTTATCTTCTTAGGGTTGACTTTGGACTCAAACTTAAATTGGAAAAAACATACTGAAAAAGTATCAAATAAATGTTCCAAAATAATTGGCATATTGAATAGATTAAAATACGTACTACCTGTGCAAATAAAAGTTCTGTTATATAACTCGTTACTATTATCTCACATTAATTATTGTATTATGGCATGGGGTTATCAGGGAAACAGAGTTATGAAAATCCAAAAGAAAGCAATGCGAATAATAACACCAAACAAATACAACTCACATACTGAACCACTCTTTAAAAAACTAAACCTGTTAAAAGTTGAAGACATCTTAAAGCTACAAGAGTGAAAATTTTATATCAGATATATTCACAAAAATCTACCGGATTATTTATTAAAATGGCAAATTGTTCCAAAAGATAACATACACAACTACGACACTCGGAATACACAAAATATATATACATTCAGAACTAAGCATGACTTTGCAATGAAATGTTTGAAATACAACTTGCCACACGCTATAAATAACACGCCTGATTTAATTAAAGATAAGATATACACCCACAGTATGCGAGGATTTTCAATATATGTAAAAAATTATTTTTTACAAAAATACGATTATAGGTGCACATTATCAAACCAAAACATATAATAAATGAAGTTTTGAAAATGTGCAATCGATTACAAAGACGCTAGCGTAAGAATGCATAAATGAGTACAAGTACATGCAAAATAAAATAAAATACAGTTGCAGCATGAACACACACACGCATACACGCACACACATACACACACACACCCACGCACACATACATATACACCTTTGAGATTGACATTATTGTTGAATAAAAGAACCTACGTTATTTTTACGTAAATGGGGTGGCTCTTATGATAGCGACATTTTGTCTTAATAGGAGTCACCGACCCCGTCTGATATCTATATATATATATAGACAGTGTGTTATCAAATAAAAGTGTGTTTTTTTATTTCTGCAAATTACTGAATTACATACTTATGTATCATGCGTAGTATATATATTTGTGTTTGTATATGCTTTATTGTTTTTCTACAATCAAGTATGAAAAACAATTTGTACTTTTTATATACATGGGGTAAATAAACTTCTTCGTTCGTTCGTTCGTTATAAATCGAAAATATTTAATTAACTAATTTATCAACATTAGTTGGTTAATTAATTAATAGAACAATACTAAATGGTTTTCAACACAGTTTCCGACAATGTGTAATATGTCAAATGAAAGCTGAACACCCCAACAATCAATATATACATATATATATATATATATATATATATGTTATATATATTTAAAAAAAATATATATATATATATCATATATATATATATATTATATGTAATAAGTAATTAATTAACACAATTATTAATTAATATAATAAAATGAAACAGTATCCTGTAAATAATATTTAAAATGAAAGCAGGGAGCTCAGGAATCACCATCTATATATATATATATATATATATATATATATATATATATATATATACAGTATATATATATATATATATATATATATATATATATACATATACAGTGTGTATATATATATATATATATATATATATATATATATATATATAGATAGATGGTGATTCCTGAGCTCCCTGCTTTCATATATATATATATATATATATACTTTACTAAACGTAAGTCCAGTCCCCCACCCAATATATTAGGAGCGTAGATGCCCCGCCCCCACCACTTCTGACATATATATATAGTTAAATGTTGTGACCAAGTTCTACAAGTATCTGATATAAAAGCTAAACAAGGGAGCCTTTATGGCAAGTGCAATTTGTTTGCTTAGAAAATTTTGTTGTTGTTCTAAACAAGTTAAAAATAAGTTATTCTCTTGCTATTGTAGTAATTAATGTGTATTTGTGCTCATTGTGGGTTAAATATAGAAAGTAGTCATTTCAGCATTTCATTGTATCTTACAATAATGCTTACAGGATCTTACATAACCTGCCTACGAGATGCAGTGTAAGTATCATGTTTGCCACTGCGGTTGTTGACAGTTGCAACATCTGTATTAGAAAATGCAAAGTTTAATGAATAGGTAATCTATTTCCACCAACTTAATTGTACAGTGCTCTCTTAGTAGTGATGTATATACCACTTCTGCATTACACAGAACATGGATAGGTGCATTATATACTATTTTGTTGTTGTGCTTAAATCATTATTGGGTATTCATTTGATAATTAGACACATATTTAATTACTTTACTATGGACGTACTGTATACTATTATGTACCATGATGTCCAGGGGCGTAGCTAGACATAAATACACGTGGAAGCACAATTCTATATAATAAAGTATATATATATATACAGTGTATACACACACACACACACACACACACACACACACACACACACACACACACACACACACACACACACACACACACACACACACACACACACACACACACACACACACACACACACACACACACACACACACACACACATATATATATATATATATATCGGGGCAAACGATATATATATATACTCGACACACCCTAGGCCCCCGTTCGTGGGCTGAGTAATTTTTGTGGAGGGGCTGGAGTTAGTTTTACCCAGTGTTCTACAATTTAGCTGAAAAGTTGGCTGTCAGTCGGACCTTCAACTTTCAAAAGTTTGTGGTCCCACACAAAAGTTGGTGGTCCAAATATTAACATAATTACACAAGTAATATACATTTGAAGCTGTAACGCATGGCAATTATTAATATACTTGTTCATGCCAAGTCTGTCCTGCATAATAATTTACGATATTCAGATTAATGAACCAGCGAATATAAAATGACTACATAGGCAGTTTATTGTTGACAGAAAAACATAAATGGTGCAAACTTTGCAAAAGTGAGTTTCCTAAACACTTATGTAAATAATGTTGTCTAGTTCTGTATCTTCATACAACAATAACATTTTGTAGGAAGCAACCAATTCTACTAGGGAAAAAGGTTGTCGTTAAAGCCAGAAACACCTCTCTCGGAGGTATGGGATCGCATTACATCACTTTTCCCTTGCTTCCCGGACAAAGAATACACATTTACGAAGATGTCTTCAAATGGACACTTCACTTTCATAACACCAGAGCCACGGATGGCGGGTGATATCAAAAATTGGACAATTCTAGTAGGCGACCATCGAAGGGGAAAACATTCCAAGATTTGGATAATTCCAAAGGTGATTCAAAACACAAAGACAACATCTATACAAATACAATGTGATGCTTAAATAAATAAAAACAACATCATTTACATTACTTCACAGTGACCCATACAGTAGTCGGCCAATACCGCACACAAGAAATGACAATGAAAATTGCATTTTTAATTTCAAAATACCAGTTACAATAATATTGCAACCATACTTTTGACCACCTGAATTGTAAGCAGGCTCAGTGTAAGATACATTTTCCATGTTATAAATATACAACAAAATCAGTTTTCTTTGCGTGTACTTCCGACTGTCGGTATGTTAGGTGACGAATATGTCATGGTCACATTTGTTCTGCACCGACCACCGCTACTGCCTTTTCTGCACCGACCACCCTTCCAACACTGACCACTCCTACCACCCTCCCTGCACTGACCTCTTTTCCAACACTGATCACTGCTACCACCCTTCCTGCACCGACCACCCTTCCAACACTGATCACTGCTACCACCCTTCCTGCACCGACCACCCTTCCTGCACCGACCACCCTCCCAACACTGACCACTGCTACCATCCTTCCTGCACCCACTACCCTTTCAATACTGACCACTGCTACAACAATTCCTGCATTGACCACACTTCCTGCACCGATCACTTATACCACCCTTCCTGCGCTGACCACCCTTCCTGCATCAACCACCCTTCCAACACTGACCACTGCTACCACCCTTCCTGCACCGACCACCCTTCCTGCACCGACCACCCTTCCAACACTGACCACTGTTACCACCCTTCCTACACCGACCACCCTTCCTGCACTGACCACCCTTCCAACACTGACCACTGCAACCACCCTTCCTGCACTGACCACACTTCCTGCACCGCTACCACCCTTCCTATATACATATGTTTTATTTATGGTTTGTTTGGAATATATAAAGTAAAATGGTTGGTGTTTGAATGAGATATCTCTTGTATTTTGAAATGTTAAGTGGTTATAGGATTTTTTTTTAAAAAGGTCTTCAACATGATAAATCCAAAAGTTGCATATGCCATGGTTAATGAGACAAGTGTCAATACATAATGCAACTAAATATACTACTGATTACAAGTGTCTGACCTCGAAACAAATGTTGATTGCTTCGGTTGAGTCTTCTAAGTTGTAGATGGCTTCGGCAGGAATGCAATTTCTAGTGTTATGTTTCGTCTGTTGCGAATAGGTATAATTTATTGTTGCACTTGTGAGAAGTGTTATAACCTGGACACACTGTGTTATATGAAAATTGAATTATGACATTTTAGAAATTGTTGTCGTCAATTTACTAGCTGGGTGTACCTTGTTAATGTTATAATATACATGCTTGATGCTTCAAGCATCAGGCATGTCTGTATAAGAATAAAAATGCGATGTCTGTATAAGAATAAAAATTATTTCGGGATGACAGACTCATTTATCATTAATGAAAAGTAAAGAATTCTAGGAGAAAGCATATTGTTTGTAGTCTCGACCTGCTGTAAGACATCAATATTGTTGACTTTTTGGTTGATTCCAAACGTCTCCGCTAGGGATACGATTGATTATACATGTTTACTGATAAGTCTGATTATGTAGTAGTGATGATAAAATACTTACTGTGAAATTAAATCAAAATCGTCTGCATCATCGTGTTGTTGTTCTGTATCTGTATTTTGACTGGCAAAATGTCCTATGGACACATCACGCCAGTGCGCATGGTGGCTCTTATGTATTAATTGTTTACATGTTGGGCTAGACTAATCTGGAATGAATTCAGTGATGTACTTGATACAATGCTTGGAGGTAGAGAATTCCACTCTTTTATTGTGACTGGGAAAAAGCTATTTCCAAATATGTTTGTCGAGTGCCTGATTTGTACTAACTGTTTATTATGTTTGCGTGAGCATCTGGTGTTGCGTTTGTTGTATTGATCTAGTGGGATATCTATGAGGTTATGTTCCATTTTATATAATATGCTAAGTCTTTTGTTTTTTCTTCTTGATTGGAGGGTGTCCCACTGGAGATCTTTAAGGAGTTGTGTTACCGTTACTGGCTCTCTAGAATAGTTGTTCTTACAAAATCTGGCAGCTTGTCTCTGGGTTCTTTCTATGAGCTTGATAGTTCTTAGGCAATGTGGATCCCATGATGATGACGCATATTCAAATATAGGGCGGACAAGGGTTGTGTAGGCTTTGGACTTGATTTGGGTTGGGTATTTATTTAAATTTCTTTTAATAATTCCCAAAGTCTGTTGTGCTTTTTTGTGACTGAGTTGCTTTGTATTGTCCAATTTAATGTTGTTGTCCGCGAAGGTGTAGAGATTTGGTGTCGGTTTTCTTGAGGCTATTGTCATTGTATAACATTTAGTGGGGTTGAATTTCATATGCCACGTGTGTTGCCATTTCTCAAGTTTGAGCAAAGCGTTTTGGAGGACAGATGTGTCTTGGTCAGTTTTAATCGGTGAATATAACTGGCAGTCGTCTGCAAAAAGGCGAACAGTTGAGGAAATATTGTCTGGCAAGTCATTTATGTAAAGTAGGAAAAGTAGGGGCCCCAGTACTGTGCCCTGTGGTACCCCAGAAATGACTTGAGTTGTCGTTGACTTGGATCCATTTATAACAACCTGTTGAGTCCTTCCTGTAAGGAAGCTATTTATCCATGATGATATTGGGCCTGTGGTGCCAGTGTTTGAGTTTGTGGATTAGTTTTTTATGTGGAACTTTATCGAATGCTTTGGTGAAGTCAAGGATGGCCATGTCTACAGATTTCTTCTCATCAAGTGATTTGCTTGTGTCATGCATTTTTTTAATTAATTGTGTTTCAGTTGATCTTTTGGCACGGAAGCCATGTTGGTGGTCAGTTAGAATGTGGTGCTCTTCCAGGTGTTTCATAATGTGACTATGTATGATGTGTTCAAGAAGTTTAGAAACCACAGGTGTTAAGGATATTGGCCTGTAGTTAAATGTTTCTGCTCTACTTCCTTTCTTAAAAATTGCTGTTACATTGGCTTCTTTTCAGGTGTTGGGGATTTGTCCAGAGTTAACAGATGATTGGAAAATGTCATGTATTACTGGTGCTAGATGAGAGGCATATATGTTTAAGAACCATGGTGGAATGCCATATGGTCCTTGCGATTTATAAATATTAATTTTGGAAAGTTGATCAAGTACTCCTTTAAGTGAAATTGTTAGTTTGGGGTTTTCTCCATGTGGACTTCTGGCCATATCTGGTAGGGTGGAATTTCCTTCGTGTGTAAAGACACTTTGGAACTGATTGTTTAAGGCTTCTGCTTTATGTTTGTCGTCGCTAATGATGTTACCCGCAATTTTAAGGTCTTCAATACCCTGGTTATCCTGTCTAAGTTTAGAAATGAAGCTCCGAAATGATTTAGGTTTCTCTGTTATTGTTGTTGTTAGGAATTGACTTATGTAGGATAGTCTAGCAGAACGAAGGTGTTTATGCATGTTTCTCCTGATGTCACAGAATTCTTTCCAGTCTTCTGGATTTATAGTTCTTTTTGCTTTGTTATATAGCTGTTTCTTTCTTTTGCACATTTTCTTTAAATCTTTATTGAACCAGGGAAGATTGTGTCTTGAAGTAGTAAGACGGTGCGGTACATAGTAGTTCATAATGTTGATGATTTTCGTGGAAACAAAATTCCACTTGTCATTGACTGTCATGTTTTGGTTTTGAGAGAAGTATTCATGTGTCAAGTTTTCAAGAGATTTCTGGATGTTAATGTTGTCGGCTTTATTTCTAATGAAGACTTTACGTTTCGGACGATGTTTGCGTTTGGGCGAGATGTTTACATCAATGATGACTGTGCTATGGTCTGCTATTCCGTTTACTACATTTCTCTTCTTTATTAACCCAGGTCTATTGGTGAAGACAAGATCTAAAATATTGTTGGCATTTCCATGTCTGTGCGTGGGTTCCTTGACATGTTGAATCAGTCCATGTTCCTCTGTAAGAGAGAGTAATTTATTGGCAGCAGTTGTACTGTATCCATTGTTATGTGTGACTTGGTGAATTTCCCAATTGATGTTAGGGAGGTTGAAATCGCCAGTAATTATGACATTATGCGTGTTGATCTTGTTACCTAATTTAGAAAGGGCTAGGTCTAGTTCTTCGATTTGAGTTACATGAGAGTCATTTGGGGCACGATAGAGGGTACACATGATTATTGGTTTCATTCCTGTTATCTGGGTTTCAGTCCAAATGCTCTCACTGTTAGTGTCTAGGTCTGGTAGGTGGCTTGTGATGAGGTCATCTTTTGATATTTGAAATACCCCCCTCCAGTAGTGTCTGTTTCTCTGTCCTTTCTAAAGACGTTAAAGTTGCTTGGGAATATTTCTCCATTTTTCATTGAGGGATCTAACCATGATTCAATGCCACAGATGATGTCTGGGTTGTGTAGATTGTTTAGTGCTTCGATGTCTGAGGCTTTCTTTTTAACGCTTTGGCAGTGTATGAGGATGCATCTGAAGTTTGGTCTCTTTTTCGGTCTATATGCTTTCTTGCTATTAGTTGTATTGTTGTTGGTGGTTTCGTTTAGGTTATAACTGTTACTGTCCAGAGAATAAAAGGGATTTGCCGTTGGGATTTCTGTATCTCTGAAGAAAGAATTTGTGAAGTAGAAGTTGTTGCATTCGGGGCAGGCCCACGAACATGAGGAGTTTATTAATCGTTTGTATCCATTGTCATATACTGCACAGCATTGTGTGTGGATCCAGTTTAGGCAGTGGTCGCACGGAATTGCCTTATGGTCATTTAAGACATCCCCATGGCAAATGCCACAGGGTGCTGAGCAATTTGAACAGTGTCATGGTACATTTAGGTTTCTGTAAGTGTTGTTAAATTCTTGTCTGGATATCCTGGCGCATTTGATGTGTGTTGATTTATTACAATCATTACAAGTTAGGATGAGTGCATTAGACTTTAGTGATTTCTTACATGAGTGACATTTAAACGGGCCTGGATTTAGTTGAACATCTCCTGATAGCATGATGCATAGAAATATGGAGAATTTTGTTGTTGTCCTGGGTTTGTACGGTAGAGGAGTGATCAGTAATCCAGTGGAGGTGCTGGATTTGAGACATTTCAATTGGGCTATGGTTTTCCATACGGGACTGTAGATGTACTAGGACGTGACAGAATGGATGTCTTGTCTAGCTTTGGCGTTGACATAGGTCTCGTTTGTGTTGCTCTGGAAACTCTCAAACTTTTTGAAATTGGGATCATTTAAAAACCTAAAAGTGATCTGCAGATATAAAACCATGAACAGGATACATCTAAAAGTGCATCTTGTAGGGGTATGTCGAACGGAGCCTGCCATGTCACCAACTCGAGTGGTAGTGGTTAAGAATTAATAAAACGGTCAAACAGTTATTAAGAAACACACCCACACTTAAATACGCCCACACTTAAAACGTGTACTGAGATAATATTAAAAAATAAAAGATAAATAATTATAAAATATATGTCCGTGTAGAAGATTTAGTGACTAGTTGTTGTTGTTGCTGTTTTTCGACAGCCTACAATCCGGATTTGTAATAGTATGATACGTAAGCTTTATGTGAAAGTATATATTTACATGTGTGTATGTTGAACCAGCTCACACTGGTTCATGAGTCAAACTGAAAACCCAACTAACACGACACTTCCCTGTGTGCAGTCTGACTATGGACTGGTCTATGCACTCACTTATTAGTATACAGTTTATTGTGTTTACTGTTTATTTCAGCTTGATTTCTGATAGTATATAAACATAACTAGTAATGATAATAACATAGGTTTTACTTTGTCACTGGGAGAATGCACCGATTTATGAGTTGATTTGGGGGTGGTTTTGGTTTCGCGCGCTTTATACCCGATGTTTACTAGTTCACCATCTTGTTTTGTAGGTTTTAGGGTGGTTGTTAGGGAAGCTAATTTGTCTAAAACTTGGTTTAGGTATGTCTTGCGTGTCTTGGATTGTTGTTAATGTGGTGTTTACTCGTGTTAAAAGGCGGCTCATTACTCCACTAGAGGACCACTGGTTCAGTAATGTACCGCTAGAGGCACAACTGGTTCCCAGAGGCAACTTAGTTTTTGACTCGAAAAATGGGTCAGGCGTCGTTACACGCGACCCACTTTAACTAAGTTTAGTTTTAGGTTGCCCGGTACGCGCAACTGACCCAAAGTGACATACTGACCCCAATGAGCATCGCGGTTCTCTGTAATGAGTGGCGCTTCATACAGGAGTAGCAATGTCGCAGTATGTGTAGGTTTAACTTTAAAGTCGGCACACTCGGATGATCGATAGTATCTCCGCATTGATTGACGGGTGTTTACTTGTGGGCCAGCTTCGTACACTGTCTATTAAAGGCTCAACTAGGTACGGCAACTAATGATTGTAACACTGGCAAGACCTGGTGTTTTTTCGTCGCAATGGCTTTGTTCGCCTGGGTTGAGTATGTCGACACGTCGACTTTGCTGATATTCATCGCTGCCGTCCTCTGCGCACTTTGGCTACTGAGTACACCCATAAGACCGATCAACTGGCCGCCAGGTCCTAAATCGTGGCCGCTCATCGGCAACTCTGTCATGTTCTTGAACGACGACCAAATCCATCTGACGTTCGAGAAACTAGCGAAGAAATATGGCGAGATATTTCACCTGCGTATCGGACCCCGTGGACACTTCGTCGTGTTGACGGGGCAGGATGTGATCCGTGAGGCGTTTGTCAACAAGGGGGAGTGCTTCGGCAAAAGAGCTCACTTCCACCCGATTGTACAATACACGAGTAATGGCAAAGGTACCGTTGAACTGGGGACATTTTGGGTTGCATATATATATTATATATATATATATTCAGCGTTCGAAATAGCACTTGTCCGTTTGTCCGAGACAAGTTATTTTTGCCATTTTGGCCCGGACAAGTTAAATGACTCTACATCATAGTACATGGTTATCCGGTGGACAAGTGAAAATTTACATTAAATAGTGACGCGTGCAACATTGCAAACTTATTATTTGACGAAATTCAAACGTAAATGAAGTTCGCTAGCAATCGCGCGCGTTCCAATTTTGTTAGTGTGTCGGTGTCTTGTCGTTCCGCCACCAGTGTGTTGTACGTCAGTGTTCGACCGAGTTTAGTGCCTGCATTAACAGGGTCATCCGCTGAGCGCACCGACCTAGCTCTGTCATACGCGCAGGACAGACTCGGCATCAGCCATCGTTGATCGAGGCTGTATTTCACACAATCGTAAATCGTTCAGTTTGGCCGACGTACAATTTGCTCCTACTGACGGATAGTATTTTATGAAGTTTAGAAATAGTAGACTGTATCGCTACCTGTTATTTGAATAATTGTATAATTTTAACCATTGTTACGCCTAACCCACACGGATTCGGCAGTCTTCCAACTTTGAATCCAAGACCAAGTCATCGAACGTTAGCCGATCCAGATCGGTGACAATTTTCAAGACTTATAACTGGCTCTCCGGTAAATCTATGGTGCTGGTTGATAAACGGAATATTAATGAAATTTGAGAAGTGTTGTTGTATCTATGTAACATTTATTTTAACCATAAATTGCGAGTTTTCGAAACCGAATTATGCAAGACGCGCTGCCTGGGACGGGGCGCCAACCGCCATTGACATGTCGGCTTCCGCCAACTACGGCGGTCTGCGCGCGGCAGCAATTGTTACGACGTAATTAAATCTGTAAATTATTTTCCGCCTGGTAAATGTAATTCAGGCACCGTAAAACTGTTTTGTCATCATTGAAATGATAATATAATATTTAGGAAAAAATATGCATTTGTTTGCTGATGATCAATTGAATATTATCTTCGTTTGTAAAATACAGAACTTTGTTAATATGAAAGTTCATAGACATAGAGGTTTAACAAAATATCTCATTATATTATAGTTTATTATATTTTTGTGACAACATTTCCTGGCTTTGCATTGGTCATGTTCCTGGTTCAGTGGCATCTTCAATGACAAACTGATGCCAACATTTTACAGCAGTGTTATACATATAATTATATATACCATATTAAATATAAACAGTTTTTGCAACATAAAACAAATAACAAGGAAAACAATTGTCTCATTACTATCATCGTAATAATTATTTGTTATTAATAAAAGCGTTCATATCAGCATCATTAAAATATTGGTATACATCATGTAACATGTTTACTTTTAATATTCGTGATGAATAGTAATGGACCGGAAAATAGTTGCAAATATAATTTTGCAATTTCAAAATATGAAGATTAAATCAAATTGTGTCTTTGATCACAACTCATTCATATGTACATGCAACGAAACAGCAGGAACATTGTGTTGTTGTCATAAAAATAAGACAGACTTTTTACGTTTTTTCTGAAGATTCGATTCCCCTTCACGACCACTCGGACAAGTTAAAATTTAGGCGGACAAGTAGATTTCAAAACTTACTTGTCCGCCGGACAAGTAAATATTCTGGCTTATTTCTATCGCTGTATATATTGAGAGAGAGAGGGGTGAAGAGAGAGATTGCGTGAGATATATATATATATGAAATAAATAGAGAGCAATAGGAGGGAGGAAGTTGAGAGACGGTGAGGGAAGGGAGGAGCGAGAAAGCAAGGGGATGGCAGGCGAGGGATTCAAACACTTCCCACCACCTGGAAGGAAGTTTTTAAAAACTTACTATGTTACGTTTGCTTGTATAATTGTTAATAACATTATTCTTACAATAAACAACGGTATGAAATGCTTTATTGTTGTTCTGCTTGTCAGACCAACTCGACACATCATTAACGTAATCACCAGTACACACAATCGCATTTCGTCTACACTGGGTCTCCGACTCCATACCGTATATTATGCTACATACTACTGGAAATACATGGAAATACAGCCAATCTCTGCATTACAGGAATCATTACTGCACATGGCAAGGACTGGAAGTTACTAAAGCGATTCACGCTGAGGGCTTTGAAAGACTTCGGCGTGGGCAAATCTTCGCTGGAGGAGAAAATCAAAGAGGAACTGGACTTCATGTTCACCGATATAAACGAAAAAGGAGGAGAACGCTTCGATCCAAAACCACTCCTTGAAAACGCTGTCTCCAACATCATGTGTTCGATGATATTTGGTGAAAGGTTGGGATCACTTTATTTATACTCTGTAATCAAAATATGCAGACATATGTGAATATATTTAGAACTCAGTTGATTTGGACACCAACACAAAGCTTATTCTAATATGACTTGAAAGTTCCGGCGTTTCTTTGCATTTCTTCTTCATCCCAACTACCGCAACTGGTTGAAGAAAACAAGACACCAGACAATATAGTAGTATGCTGCAAAACACGTAATTTTATTTTGCAGGTACGATTATGATAACGAAGAATTTAGACACCTGCTCGAAGGGGTGACATACACGTTGGAAAACGCAGGGTTGCAATGTATCCCGGCTACCTGGGTACCAGGACCAGTAGCTATGGCATTGTTTGTAAGTATTAGTTCAAAATATTAGGCACACACACTAAATAGCACAATCAGCAAATTATATTTCATGTTATGAACCTGTGTTATATTTAGGAGTAATATAAAATAGATGCATGTGCAAATAATATACGATGTATATATTAGGTGTGTGAGTGTGCGTGGGGGGGGGGCGACCGTGTGTGTGTGTCGCTCTTTCTCTCTCGCTCTCTCTGTCTCTAACTCTTTCTCGTCTCGCTCTCTCTCCCCTCTCCCTCTCTCCCCCAATCTCTCTCTAACTCTCTGTCTCTCCCTCTGTCTGTCTGTCTCTTGCACACACACTTGTTTTCTGTCTATCTGTATGTCTGTCTATCTGTCTCTGTCTCTCGCTCTCACACACTGTCTGTCTGTATGTTTCTCTGTCTCTCTAAGTCTCTCTGTGTGTGTGTGTGTGTGTGTGTGTCTCTCTCTCTCTCTCTCTCTCTCTCTCTCGCATTCGTCTCGATCTCGCTCTCTCCCTCCCTCCCTCCCTCCCTCCCTCCCTCCCTCCCTCCCTCCCTCCCTCCCTCCCTCCCTCCCTTATTAATGGTGCCACCAAAAAACCTAAGCAGCAAATAACAAGTTATAATTCATATTCGTATGTTGTATGTTTAGCTCTCTCTCTCTCTCTCTCTCTCTCTCTCTCTCTCTCTCTCTCTCTCTCTCTCTCTCTCTCTCTCTCTCTCTCTCTCTCTCTCCCTCTCCCTCTCCCTCTCCCTCTCTCCCTCTCTCTCTCTCCCTCTCTCCCTCTCTCCCTCTCTCCCTCCCTCCCTCCCGCCCTCCCTCCCTCCCTCCCTCCCTTCCCTCCCTCCCTCCCTCCCTGTCTCTCTCCCTCTCACTCTCTCTCACACACACACTCACACACACTCTCTCCACTCTCTCCACTCTCTCTCTCTCTCTCTCCCTCCCTCCCTCCCTCTCTCTCTCTCTCTGTATCTATTTATCTATCTCTCACTCTTTTTGTTTCTCCGTCTTGATTGTGTCCAAAGGAAAAATGTATTATAATAGTCCTTGTTTGTTTCACTTTAGATTCGTTAATCATAAATTTGTGAAGAGATAAGATGTTTGCTCAGTCATGATATCATGCAATTATTAGGTGTGTCATCATAATCGCAAACTAATATTAATCCAACTTATTAATGGTGCCACCAAAAAACCTAAGCAGCAAATAACAAGTTATAATTCATATTCGTATGTTGTATGTTTAGCCGAAATTTAGGAAGATTGTCGAAATAGACGGTGAAATAAAGGATTTCGTGCGAAAGAGAATAGGTGAACACAGGGAAACATTTGACAAAGACAATATTCGGGACTTCGTAGATATCTATCTAAAGATGGAGAATGAAGAAGAAAATGGCGCTTTCACGGGTAAGAATGAGTTATATTTGACGTAGATTAAGTATCTGCTTTTGAATTTTGCAATTGTCCTGTAGTCGTGTTTCACTTTGGTGCAAATGTCGTTAGTCTGTGAGCGTTTACTGTATCTTTCAGATGGTACGAAAAGCATCACCATTACATGAATAGTTTATCAGAGATCTGGTGATCATACAATATTTCAGATTACCTATATTTCCTCAAACGTGTGACTGTTGTATGAATTGGTTAACATTAATATGGCAAATAACAGTAATAGTAGTGATTGTATATGGTGACTTACGTTGGCCCTATACACGGATACAACGCTGAATCTAATGTAATATAGAGTGCAAAGGCAACTATTTGTAGGTGATCTACAATGCCGAGACTCGGATGTATCTAGATCATTCTATGGTGTCCTTAACCGCGGGGTGGCTGCATTGCCGATGTGTCCATAAAGCGAGGTTCGAGACGGTGTGTGTGTACGTGCGTGTGTGTTGGTGGGTGTGCGTGCGTATGTATGTGTGCGTGCGTATGTACGTGTGCCTGTGTGTACGTGTGTGTGCGTTTGTGTGTGTGCGTAAAGTGTGTGATAACGTTTGCTGTCTGTTACAGACGAGAACTTGTTCCAACTAATCGTTGACTTGTTCTTTGCTGGTACCGAGACCACGAGTACCATTCTGCTTTGGACGTTTCTCTACATGATACGATTCCCAGACGTACAGACAAAGTGCAGAAAGGAAATCTCACAGGTCGGTGCAAATACGATGTTGCACCATGTTCATTAATAGTAGTTCAAACTTGCAAATATAAAATATATTCAACATTATCTGGCACTAATGGGCTTCCGCAATTACGCGTACACTCGTCTGGTCATGTTCATTATATTCTTGAGAATAGACACGGATGGATTATTGTAAAAACGGCAGTGATATGTCACTCATATCGAGTAGTACGTTACAAGTATTGTTATAACGCATACAGTATTTAATGTATAATACGGTGACTGTTATCGTATCATTACAGAAGGGTCACTGTCACTTTTTGGAATCTCCACATTCCGACACACATGGTCAGAAACGTGTCATTAAATGTTGTTGTAATGTTAGGTAAAGGCTACACGCTTCAAAGGCGTCATCCGGTTCATTCAACGATTCTTCACTCATGATAAGACAACATAGGTCCTATACAGATGTGGGCCTACTGTCTTGGGCAACGTCGCCATTTCATCAAAAGTCTGAAGGTTGATTTTTGTGTTGTTTGAGGTCTTTTTAACAATGTGCGCTTGCTGACAGTCACCAACCTGAGTCCCTAAATATTGAACAGCATCCGACGCCTATGTTATCGATTTTTATTGTGTAGTAATTGTTTTAATTTCTGCCCAGGTAATCGGACAAGACAGGTTGCCTTGTATGAAAGACAAAGGAACACTGCCATACACGGAGAATGTCATACTTGAAATACATCGACTTGGAAGCCTTGGTAAGTACTGGAGTGACCGGGGCGGGTTTGCATTGTAGTCATGTAATGAAGTATGTTGTCCCGTAAATGTTGTCCTCGGTGGGGGACCTAAAAACTTCCGAGACAGATCTAAATGTGTATTTCCAAAACGTATTTTGTAAACATCATTAGCACAAACAATAGGCGTCGGTAGGTGTTGCTAGTAGGGCTGAGCCTTGTTCTGAGAGTTATTTAGGGGGGAGGCTAAGCATCAAATGATCATGTATTGCTACCTTTTATTAATCTTTCTGATGATGAATTCTACCAAACCAAATTGTGATGTAATGGAGAACAACTTTAAGACTTTTAAATATACTGAACATGGTATATGTAATTATGAGACGGACGTCGATCTGGAGAATAACTATTATAATGATATAACATCCTGTAAATAGTACACTGACCAGCAATTTGACAATGACCTAAATATAAAAAACGAAGTTTGTCTCTCTTTGGTACACTTCAATCCTAGAAGCCTAAGCGCTAGTCTTTATGAAATTCAGTATTTTCTTAAACTATCAAATTACAATTTGATATTATAGCTATTAGTGAGACGTGGTTGAAAAAGACACCACTCCTTTTTATAATTTAGATGACGCTTTTCACCTAGTCAGGGATAACAAAAAAGATGGTGGTGTGGCCATTTATATTAAGAAAGAGGAAAGAGCTTAACAGCCGAATGTGTGAAAGCAAGTCGACTGTAGTTGACGATGTATTTGAATGCGCAACTGTTCAATTTAGAATTAACAGAAACAAGACTACATTAGTCAGTTGTGTATAGAGGTGCCCTGGTTCCAATTTAATATGTTTTAGTGACACAGTGAACATTTGTATAATTGTGTACGTAGCAAAGACGCATTTTTCTTATGTGGTGATTTAAACACAGATTTGTTTAAAAGCGACAGTCACAGTGGTACGAAACAATGTATTGATTTGATGTAGGCTATAGTCTAGGTCTCTACCCTTTAATTAGAAGACCAAGTGGAACTACTTCTACCTCTGCAATTAATAAACAATATCTTTACTTCAGAACTTGAATGCAAAATTGACAGTGGACTGTTAGTAAATGATATTAGCGATCATCTCCCTATATTTGCTTTGTGCAAATGTAATTAAAAAAATAATATAAGTTGTTCTTCAAAAACAAATGTGTACCTCACATTAGTCATGAAAACATCAACGTGTTGAAAACCGAGTTAATAACAATAATATTAAGATAACTTCTATTGCACCTAAATTCTTGGAAACCAAGCTCAGAGGTGCATAACAAAAGGATTGGTTAATCTCAAAATCCATAAGCAGTATTCCAGTTACCAACAGATGGGTCAAGGCGCTAGGGAGCTACGGTGGATAAGCAAGGTTGTAAAAATAAGTTTTTAAATGACGACAGAATTTTGTAATATTTTCAACTGATCTAACGCTAAGAGGGAGCATATTCCAAAGAGTTGGTGCAGCAACAGAAAAAGTCCTAGTTCCAATTTTAGTTGTGACTCTAGGAACAAAAAGTAGGTCAGAACAAGATGATCGAAGCTGGATAGGTTTTCTTACAGGAGTAAGCAGTGAATGTAAATAAGATGGTTGCTTACTGGACAGTGCCTGGTATGTAATGGTACTGATCTTAAATATACAATATTGTACAGGAAGCCTATGCAAATGCTTCAAAAATGGTACAGAGCAAGAAAAATGAGGAGATCTTGTAACTACACTTGCTAGAAAATTGTTGACACGCTGAAGTTTTGTGATATCCTTGCTAGCGATATTATAAAGGAGGGAATTGCAATAGGCAAGTCTGCTGCTAACAAGCGCTGTTGCAATAGGTTTAGCAACAGAAAATGACATATACCTGCGAATACGGCGAAGATCACGAATATGATCAAAACAGAAGTGACACGTTTGAGCTATGTGTTATCGCAAATTGAATTTACTATCAAAGATCACTCCTAGATTCCGCACCAAGGTTGCTGTCTTGATATACTGATTCAAAATACATGTAGGGAAAAAACCATCAAGTGTACTACGCTGCATAAGAATACCCATAATTATCAATTCAGTTTTATTTGCATTTAATTTCAACTTGCTGTCAGTCATCCAGTGGAAGATATATCGAAGGCAATCACTAAGTTGGTTAAGGGAGCGATTTGTATTTGGGGTGGCCAACAAAATGTAGATCTGAGTATCATCAGCATAAAGATGACCTTTAAGAGGGCAGTCTCTGTTGAATGAAACTGTCTATATGCTGATTGTAATACATTAGTTAAGGCATTTGTGCTAATGTGTGACCTTAGACGACTTGCTACAACCTATTCTAATATTTTGGAAATAAAGCTGAGGTTAGAAATAGGTCTATAACTGTTTAGGTCTTGTTTACGCAGATATGAATTCTTAAAACGTGGTGAAATATGGGCGTATTTGAAATCACCAGGAAAACAGCCAGAACAAAGTGGTGCATTTATAATATTTGTTATAGGTCCAATTAGTGTATGGAGACATGCTTTTAGCAGTATTTTTGGAAATGGATCAAGTGCACAAGATTTATTTGGGGAGGACATAATTATTTTCCTAACTTCATCAACTGTTGCAGGTTCAAATGATACAAGTAGAGAATTTACTTGTGGAAAGTCCACATTGACATTACTTAAAGTATGACGTGGGAAAGCAGAACGAACAATACTGGTTTTATTCTTAAAATGACGAGAGAACGAACCACATCGAAGCTTAATTGACACATGATCAGGTAGCGATGGAGCAGGCCGTCTATGTAGAATGATATAGATGCAGTTCCATAACTGACGCGGGTTATCAGGCTTATTTGTGACCATATTTGTATAATAATCTGATTTGATTTAGCTTTGTCCATTTGTCTGGTACAGAGGTGACATTGCTTAGAATAGCGCGACCTGTCTAAAGGCGAGCACGATTTGTGCCATATACGCTGTAAATAACGACGACGCCTTTTAGATGGTATAATTTTGGAAGTCATCCATGCTTTTCTGACACACATTTGGATTTTATAGGTGCTTGTTTGTTAAGTAATGCATTGAATACTTGACAGTACTGTTTATATAAGTCAGATAAATGTTCTTTTGGATCTGTGATAAGATCGGATTTAATGCTATCAGCCATTAAAGCTGCAATGTCAAACCTGTGAATGGCTCTGTAAGACACATTGTGTTTCGACTCTAATGGAGTTATGGAAACATTAATATTAGCAATGACAGTATGGTGGTCTGATAACCCATCTGAAACAATACTGTTGTAAATAGTGAAGATGTTAATCTAGCATATGACTACTACGTTATACAAACATTTACAAAATTGTACAATAAACAATGTCCATTAAACATAGCCAGCCTAAAGTAGCTAAGTTGAATTTTTAAAACGCATGGTTTACCAAAGGACTGAAGAATGCACGTATAAAGAAAAACAAATTATTTAAAACATTTGTATCATGTAGATCAATTAATTCCGAAACCAGGTATAAAACATATAACAAATATATTGACTAGTATTCTAAGATCTGCTAAAACAGTATTTTAACAGTCTTTCTGAAGAGAAAAGAAATGGTATTGCTGGTACTTGGAAAATATTTTAAAATGTAATGGAAACAACTCATTCAAGAAACCACTTCCCCGACCATCTTGTTAATAATGGTGTAACGACTAGTAATAAAAAAGATATGGCAGATACGTTCAACAATTGTTTTACTAACATCGGCCTGAAATTATCAAAGGATATAACTGTACCTGCAAATGTTTAAATTTATTACTATTTAAAGGTGCTCAATCATTTATATTGTTGTGCTCCTCACGTGTCAAACTAATTTCACGAAACATAAACGTATCAAGTATTCATTATTGATACACTGGTTCATTTGTACGTATGCTTTACTTCGTTTTAGTGAAATTAACAGACAAACAATAAAATGATTTTCGGTTAGTCCTAACCGAATATCAAGACACATATCTGAACTTGGATGTGGTCTCAGATAGACCTCTTGTGTTATAGTCATGTGAACGGGAATATGCGGCGACATCAGCCTTTGACCCCACCTTTCGGTGCCTGGATTCAGTCAACATTGCGTATTTACGAGTCGCCATCCATTTTTCGTACAAGTGATAGCTCGATAATTTTATCTGCGATGAAGGGACGCCCACAAATATGTCACCGACTTGGCTAAAAAGAGGGTGAGAGCGGAAATACAAAGAGAGTATCCGCGTACAAAGGTGTATATTGGAAAGGTTATGGATTTGTGAAACCGAACGAAAGAAACGGTTGGCGTGAAAAATGATGTTTCTTCTGGACAGGTTAGTAATATTGAATTTATCAGCCAGCACACACACATCATACACGACTATGTGTTCAATAGATGGAACAGCCAAAACAAAGCTGTCATCATCCGCCATCTTAATTCCATCTTCGATCGACGTTCGGTGATGTTCCATTGCACATGAATATACATTATTGTAGATATTATTACTTTATATTGATGGACATGTTATATTATATCAATAGTTAACTATGTGCGAAGTATCAGTCTCATGCGAAGCACACACCGAATGGTAGATGAACTTAAAAATCCGCTCCATCGACGTTCCGCGACGTTTCATCGACGTTCCATCGCAAATTAATATACAGTAATGTAGATATTATGCATTCATATTTAAGGACGTCACATTATATCAATATTTAACTATGTATAATATAATACATAATACAACTGTAGCACCCACTGGACATTCACACTTTACCCTCAATCATTGACTGACACTGGCTGGACATTTGAGACTAATAAAATAATCGAATGCCTAAAATAATTGCCTGGATCTAACTATAAGTACTTGCTTTCTTGGATGTCAGTTGAAACTTGAGTCACTGGCTGCTTGTAGTGTGCACTTTGATCATTAAAGCAGTTACATTTACTGACAGCAGATCAGTGACAATCACCTCAGGAATCACCCAGTAAAACACAGCTACCAACTGAACTTTACCCATGCCTACTCAATAGCAGTATGATACTATGAGTTTGACTACTATGCTTTGTATCATATAAATATATCTTTACTTGCCTTCAGCAATGTAGAATACAAAATAACACTTCTTTACTGTTTTTCCATGTGTGATGTACAACATTGAATGCTGATTGTAATAAAATATAAATTTAATAATCTTGTATTATGTAAATTTAAAGAGTAGTAATAATTTATGATTTCTGTAGAGAATGCTAAACATTTACATGTATATTGTGACCGTAATAGTCTACATATGTTACCATGGGGTAAACGCCCAAAACTGCATGTAGTATGTATAGACGTATGTATATAAAGAAAAGTTTTTAAGTTACATTACAAAAGTGTGGAATATGTATACACATTGATAGAGATCTTCTAGGCCTCTATGCTAACCTTAGTTTGATAGGGAGCAAGAAAACAAGTACACCGGGTGCATGAACATAGGAGGAACATTTATTTTATTATTTCTGAAAGTTATTTAAATAGCCTGGATATTATTTTGATGTGTTATACTACACTCCATTTTGAGGGGTAGTAGTACTATTAACAAATGTCAAATTAAAAAAATTTTGGCCATACCACTTATATGCCTTCACACTTGAGTTTCACCACAAATATATACAAATGACGTCCACACCAATCCAGCCACCACAGACAACATCCGCTGCATTGGCTCTATCGAGTATCAGTGGTCGTAGTAAAAACAGCTCACTGTCAGGTATTCAGTCTCTTCCTGAGGCTGGGTGCAGCTCTGAACCATATTACAACTAATGTCAGTTTAAGTAATGGTATTAATGTACTGTTATGTTCTGGTTTGACCAGTCTAATGTGTGTACAATTGTTCCATCTTTGTATGATAGGGTGGTTGTCAAACTGTCAACTACATAGCACATTTCATTTGCAGTTCATTTTTTCAACTTCATTTTCTTTTTATTTCATTTGGAATGTTTGTATTTGCAAACATAAATTTGTATATACAATGCAAGTAAATATACGTGACACAATATAGCCAAGCCTCAGTGATTGTCATTTCATAATAATTATGCTTATGCTGGGGCACAAAAGCTAAAGGCTGCAACTGCTTCAATGTTAATGTTACGTCACATGATATTTTATCTCTATAATCACCTGCTGGCTTGCACAGCACAAGATGCTTATGTTCAGTTACTGATTTGTATCTTTGAATGTATATTTTAGTGTGTGTGTTCAGAAATCAAAATCACTTAATTTGATCTGTTTAAACATACAATGTGTGGAATTATTTTAATAATAAGTAAGGTTGGGGAGACTCTTAATAAGACATATGATATAATATCGCTAGTACTATCAGTAAAAAATTGCAAAACTTTTTATTTATTTTATATTTTTTGAATAAAATTACTTTGTGATTTTATTTCCTGTGACCTTCTTTCCAGCCCACCTATGTTCTACCTGCACTTACAGGTAGTTAATTATGCTGGCAATTGGATGGTGCACAATCCAAATTGTTTCACATTGTTGGCTATGACACTTGTAAATTGTCTATTTGTTTGTTATATACTACAATTTTATAATATATACAATAATAACTTTGCCACTCTCATATCATTTATTGTAATTTTTTCACAACTGAGCAAATGACCTTTTCACACTTGAGTGCTGGGCAAATGACCATTGGGCAAATTATTGTGCAAAATATTGTTACCTATTAATGAAATTAAAACGTTTACAAGTTACACACCACATGTATACACACATATATATTTACATATACATACATATAATATTATATAATATTATATATATTTACGTGTAGTAGTGCTGTCAAACCATGTTCACCTTCACAAATAATCTGACTCATTCCATATTCCAATTCATGACTTTGTTTCACAGCTTCAAAACAAAGATGCGAACTACCTCAACACTACCGAGGTTTTTGTGCCCCCCAGACTCGATTTCTGGATCCACCCCTGTATGTGATAGTTTTGGTTGTCTGCATTAGGATTTTGCAGTAATGGGTGTCCTTGTTAAATTGCATATTGTTGTTAGAAATGCATGTGAATTAAAGTAAAGACAATGTAAATTAAAAGCATTTTATTGAAACTATTTGATGAGATCATGACTACAAAATTATGAAAAGCACAATACAACTACAGGTACAATCATTGCACGTGATGTGTATAATGTAATAATTTTTAATATCATATACACATAAAATGCAAAGCAACAATAGAAACAAAAATTAGGAAGAGGTTGAAAAAATGTCAGGTACATATAACAAAACAAACAGTTACTTTTATCACAATTCTTTGTTAAAAACAACACTAGTACATGTGATATCAAATGCTAGTTGTATGTTTACAACTCACAAAATTAGTGACTAAACAATTATGTGTATTTAACAACAAATTTTAATATTTGATGCCCATAAAATGTAAACCAATGAGAAAAAATTACTTAGGAAGATGTTTAGTTGAACAAATTTAATATATACATATCAAATAAAAATAACTATATTATGATTTTTTGTTAAAAAACATCAATAGGATATACAATTCAAAACTGTTGTAGTTTGTGCAATGCTTGGTATGTTTACAACTCACAAAAAATAGTGACTAGACTAGACAGGGTCATCGCCATGTGACTGAGAATTACACGTACAATCGCTACATGCTACATTGCTCCAGTTTACTCAGCTGTATGAAAAGTACCGGCTACAGACGGTGGATATTTTTGTATGAATAATCGCATATTAATTTCAGTGTGGCTGAATTCTTCCCACATAAGTCAAGATGGTGTTTTTTTATTTAACAGATCTGCCAGGGAGTAAAGTTTAAAGTGCTTTGAGTAATCACATATCAGAACTAAACTTACTCAAGTGTTGTTTAATTATCATGCAAAATGAACATTAATGTAAATTATTTGTAAAAATGATACATGGCATGAAAAATATATAACAGACCTTGTGATACATAGAGAATTTAAACAAGTAAAATGCTGCTGTCAGTGTATCAACATATTGTTGTTGAAAAATGTGAAAAGGCTTTCAATACCATTACTTCCTCACAAACTTTTGCCTGTTGTATGTTGCAAAAACTCAGCTGGCTGCCACTGACTATCAGCAACACAAAGACAATGAAACCCTACCACTGTAACAATTCTGGATAATTAATGTATTTTTTCTTGGACACTGCTAAAAGTTACAGTTGAATTGAATACAAATACCTTGTATTATTGACTTTTGATAAATGTGTCATCACATATAAAAATATCATACATGTCAGAGCCATCCTAATTGTCACTTTGTCTCCGGTATAGGTAGATGCAGACGTACAGCAAAAAGTCAGGAAACTGGTATGCAGTACCATCAAAGACAGCGAAAACACACAGTGATATCATCGATATCTAAACCAATGCAGTTCACCGAAGAATGCTCGACACTGAACCTGTCTGACAGCATCGAAAGTTGTTGCCATATCTGCAGACCCTAGCACCCACCGTTCCATCACCAACTACAGAGCTAGTCAGGCGTCATCACATTCTTATGTCGAGCAACCTGCATTCTACATTGGTTTCCAGGCAATCAAGCTAACTGACTGACCTGGAAGCCAGTGTACACCCCATCGGCACTGGGGAATCTGTCACGGATTCAACACGACACAATTGGGATCACTCAGTGGACATTCATATGACAAACTGTTATTATGCAGCATGTTGTATGGCTGTAGAATCTTGTCCGAGATCCTAGACAAATACAACTGCCCAGTATACCATATTAACTTGGAGAGCTAGTGGTACTAAGCACACTAGTTCAATCTTCTGTAAAAAAAAAGCATATATTCAGTAAACAAAAACAGGCATCATAGTAGTGTTGCGAGTAAATAATTATGGAGTGTTCATTGTCATAATCAGTATATGTAATAATGTTTCATGTATGACCTGCAGCATTTCACAAGAAAAAAGGCAGCAAGAAATGTTCTACTACAGCTGCATCTATACATGTTGATATCTTAGGAACAGTCAGTGTTTACCAGGGTTGTTCCGGGGAAGGGTGGCTTGATACAGCATGCAGACATTAGTGGTATATGCAATTTTTCAAAACGGTGAACAATTTTAACTATTTTTCTTTACTAGGTGTTCATTGTCATTACATGAATTTAAAATTGTTCAATTTCATTACAGTGATGCCTGATCTTGGTCAACATTACAGACTGATTTGAATTCTGCTAATCACTAAAGCATCAGTAAAGTGCATTTATATTTTTTGTTTTGGTTTCAGTATACAAATTCATGTCAGTGTCTGCCATGTGTAACTACTATACATATTCATGTTTGACATTTTAAGCCTGAAGTTGAATGGTCAAGGTGATTGTTGGAAATGACAGAATGAGGTGTTATTGTGATGCTAACAATATATTTTCCTCGTCAAGTTTTCAAAGGTTCATAATAGGTATGTCTACCTTCTTCAAGAATGACTCATTTATTTTATAAACTTATTTCAGAGTCATCGCCATATGCTAAATACTGTTTAAAGGTGTATTAATATGTCTGTGTTGATACACTTGTGGGTATAATATACAAGTGCAGAAGTCAATCTAGTTTTCCATGCCCAAGATGTTATTAATAAAATGTGTATGAAAACAAATGTGGTATATTTAAATGTGCACATTAAAATTTGTTGATAACTTATACGTGGTTGATTGTTATAAATTTGAAATTACCTGGATTTATCAAATGTGGGCCTGCCGCAGACTATGTATCCTCCCTGTGTCTGCCTGGCCCGGGTGACCGCCTCTAGCCCCTCCTCTGCCTCCTCTCATTCTCATTCATTTGTTGCAGTGCGGTCTCTAGCAATATCATAATTCAAGTTACATATATTATTATGTATTCATATATTGCTGTGGTGAGAATATATACATATATTGGTAAATACATAAGAATAGCCGGCATATGTCAGTTGAAAGGTATCCCAATTAATACATTACATACACTAACCAGGCATCAAAGACCACAATAGGGACAAGTGCGTGCATTTTCTTGTGTAATCCTTATATATGGTGTACTCTAAGTGTATTGATATTTTATGTATTTACACGTTTACATTTTTATATTATTTTGCATAAAATACAATGCAAATCAACAATATTCTGCAGTATCAGTATCAAAAATATGAGTCACAAAAATGTTTTAATAATTACGATCACCAGTATAATACTCCCGGCCGTGTTTGACGTTCTGTTGCACGAAATTACGGATGCTCCCTGACTAAGTTACTTGGACGATCAACATGGGCCTGCTGCCAAAGCAATGTTACTTGTCATTTCGCACCCTCACGTCATCTACACTCAATATGTATTGTTGGAATAACAGCTTATTAACAGCATCCTGCGTAACCAAATACAATACATATCAAATATAATGCTCGCTGTCACTCTGACTGAATCTCTGGCTGATATGGTGACTGTCTTAGTCTTAGACTTTTGAGTTAGAACAAAGTCAGCCTCGACAGGCTCGAGTCGAGTGTAGACGTTCGCAAGTTGCAATTCTCGTTGAATTAATACACTGCTACGCGATAGTGTAATACGTACCTTTGTACAACCACTTTGGAATTATAATCTTCATCTTGATACGTTAAAGCACGTGTGTGTTGTTATTGTTTTCGAATGCCTGGGATGCTGATCTCGCGTAATTACATGACCGAAGTGGCGCAGTAGGCAGACAGCGCAATTGGCTTTCGCCAGTGATACCCGCCGTAACGACAAATCTTTTTTGTGACGATTAAAAAACAAGTACGCATTTTTTTATTAAACCGACTGCGCACTAGGTAAACTATTCACACATTACACATCTGGACATAAAAGAACCGGATTGGCGATGGGCAAACGAATTGATTGAGCACCTTTAAACAATAGAAATAAACATAATTTATTTTTAACTCCAGTTAATGAAGAGGAGGTAATCGGAGTTGTAAAACTATGGGAAAATATAACATCAACTGATTATGAAGATATAAGTATGAATTAGATCAAAAAGGCAATTAAATGTATTGCCAAACCTATTACTTGTATTTCTAACCTATCTTTCGTCTGGAGATAAGAATGCCTGCAATATACCTATTTCATTACTGCCACAATTCTCAAAAATTTTAGACAAATTATTTAATTTTCGTTTAGATAGTTTTATTATTAAACACAATTTGTTGAGCCAAAATCAATGTGTTTCGTCAAAATATGTCAACATGTCTTACATTAGTAGATCTAATTGACAGAATAAGCCAATCATTACGTGAAACAAATATGCTGTAGGTGTCTTCATAGATTTTAAAACTAATTGATCACCAATTATTATGTAAAAAAATGGAATTTCTTGTTATCCGCCGAGTGGCATGTAAGTGGTTAAACAGTTATCTAGAAAACAGAAGACAAGTTGTGTCATTTGACAAATGTAAGTCTGCTGTACGCAATATATCATGTGGTGTGCCGCAAAGTTCGATTTTAGGCCCCCATCTATTTATATTGTACATCAATGATATGTGCAACATATCTATAAGCTTGTAAAGTATCCTCTTTGCCGATGATCCGAACATTTTTGTGCAGATAGCGATATCAAAAGATACGATGATACGATGTGTAGCGTACTGGACAAAATAAATGTCTACTTGGTTTGCAGTAAATAGGTGAACATTAAACAGTTCTAAAACCAATCATATGTTATTTGGAAATCGTATGCTTAACAGCGATGATGTTATAAGTATAAGGAATGTTAACATTGAAAGAGGACGAGTTGTAAAAAATGTGGGGATGTATGTGGATAACTTACTTAATTGGTATGTTCATATTAAATATGTAAAATCAAAGCTTTCCAAAAAGCACAGTTATAATATATACATGTAGTCATCTGCTTAGCAGAAATAGTATGTATATTGTATATTATTCACTGTTTTTGCCTTATTTAACATACTGTGTAGAAATATGGGGTCATACATATCCGACAAATATTACTGGTATTTTCTTACTACAAAAAAGAGTTATCTGCATTATGTATGGTGCCAAGCGTTTGGATCACACGAATGCACTTTTTTTTTACAATTACATCAACATCAAAATCAAAGCTTTCCAAAAAGCACAGTTATAATATATACATGTAGTCATCTGCTTAACAGAAATAGTATGTATATTCTATATTATTCACTGTTTTTGCCTTATTTAACATACTGTGTAGAAATATGGGGTCATACATATCCGACAAATATTACTGGTATTTTCTTACTACAAAAAAGAGTTATCTGCATTATGTATGGTGCCAAGCGTTTGGATCACACGAATGCACTTTTTTTAAACAATTACATGTCTTAAAATTTCGAGACGTTATAGAACTGAAAACGTTATTATTTATGTACAAAGCTTACTACTGCTGTTTACCATCAAACATTCAACGTCTATTTGTTAGGCGGGAAACGGCGCACTCGCTGAGAGCTAATGTTTTACTTACAAATACGTAACGTTCTTCGCAAACTCAGGATCCCGTGCCGGCTGGCACAGAGATTAAAAAATATACTTAGGAAAACACATTTGTGAGCACCATGTTTATGAAATTGCAGATGAATACCCCCTCTCGCGCCTTTCGATCACTCGTGGTCTGCACTTTGTGCTGCTGGCCGGCTCCAATACACAAATGCATGTCCCATAAACAAGACCCCATCGGGGAAGATAGTTCACTAAAGATATATCGACCACAATCCTTAATTTTCACGAGACCACATTTTTATCATTTTAGCCGTGTGTCGCTAATTTCTTTCTTCCAATAGCTCTCCACATATACCTAACCACCAACGAAGAAATACTATTATCCCTTTCTTGTTAACCGACCTAATTGATTATTTGTGTGCACACATTTCAGGCGCAATAGGTTTTCCTCACGTGGTCTGCGAGCCGATCACATTCAGAGGCTACGATCTACCCAAAGATACACTGGTCGTAGCAAATCTCTACCAGAGTCACATGGACCCGGCGATATGGAAAGATCCGTTCGTGTTCAACCCTGACCGTTGGCTGGACGAGAAAAACATGTCGAAGACGAACGCTGCTTTCATGCCCTTCAGTGTTGGTATGTGATCTATATTGATCGTAACATTTTTTGTATGAGGATTCCTTAATAGTTGTTTTATATTACACATGATGTAACACTTACTAACATGATATATATTGCGATAACCCTAACCGCCGTGCGTGCGTGATGTGCGCGCGCGTGTGTGTGTGTGCGTGATCTTTATCTTTGAAAAAAGATGTGTACAAATTGAATTCTAAAAACGTATGACTGTTCATGAGACTAGATGGTTGAAATCGTTATTCTTATTATGTTCTTCGTAGTCAGTTTATCTTTTTCTCGTAACGCTCGCTCGGTTTGAGCAAAATTCCTCAGACGACTATCGCTAGATGGTATTTAGTGGTAAAAACGAAATAATTATTCCGCAAGCATTGTTTTTATAGTTGACCAGGTGGAACTGTTTCCTTCTTTTGGTTTTTTTCTTCATATATATATATGAAGTAGTAGTCTTGAAGACAAGAGTAGAACAGATTATCCTCTCAGGAATTTTGCCAGTAATGGGAGGAAGGGGGCCGACATATAGAAACTGCAAGAGGATGGCGATCAACGCACTAGTTGAGCAGATGTGTAAAGAAGAGGGGGTGGGATTCGTAGATTTATGGGGATACTTTGTTGGGAGGGAAGATATGTACATGAGAGATGGCCTACATCTAAGTGGAAAGGAGGCAGCAGTTTTCTCAGAGAACTTGCTGCAATCTGTTGACAGTGGGACAGGCTGCATCTATTTAAACTAGATTCGCAGGGGGGATTCACAGAGAAGCCTGAAACTGGAGGCATAGATAAAGACAGCAGAAATAAATCGGCAAAGAACAGCCTGGAAAACTGTTCTGAATCAGGATATAAATGCATTTGTTTAAATGCAAGGAGCATAGTAAACAAAAGAAGTGAACTAAACATTATGGTAGAAGATATTGACCCTCACATAATAGGTATAACCGAATCGTGGGCCACCACTGATATATCAGATGCCGAATTGGGACTAACAGGATATGTAATGTTTAGGAAAGATAGAATAGGAAGAAAGGGAGGTGGAGTTATTTTATATATTAAAGAATCTATCCAGGCTTATGAAATAAAATTAGAAAGAGAAGCAGATTGCGAAGAAGCTGTTTGGTGTAACATAGTTACAGGAAACTCAACGTTAACAGTTGGGTTAGTTTATCGAAGTCCAAACATAAGCATAGAAGAGAATGAAAAAATACAAAACGCTATAAGGGAAGTAAGCAAACGGAACTGTATTATTATGGGGGACTTTAACCATGGGCATATACAATGGAAATCTCTACAGAGTATGGGGAGTGAGGACCACAAGTTTTTAGTTTTAGTACAAGATAGTTTCCTTTCTCAACATGTGCTAGAACCAACCAGGGGAGAGAATGTGTTAGACTTAGTTTTGTCCTCACAGAAAGAATTAGTTGACAATGTCAAGATATGTGAGCCACTGGGGAGTAGTGATCACAACCAGATACATTTTACCATCAAAGTAAAATCAGAAAGGAATAGTAAAAAGCAGTATAGGAGAAATTTCCACAAAGGAAGGTATAAGGACATGAGGAAATATTTAGCAAAGATAGACTGGAATAACACACTGAAGAATAAGACAGCAACCGAATGCTGGAATATCTTAAATAGTGAAATTAAGTGCATAGTCGATAAATTTGTACCTTTCAAAAAACAAGGGAAACGGTCTAAAAAGAAGCACTTATCGAAAGAAGCCATTAGAAAAATTGAGTATAAACAAATGATGTGGAAGTCATATAGATGTACTGGAAATGATGAAGACTACAACATTTATAAAGAAGCACTTAATCAAGCTACAGCTGAAATTAGAAATTCAAAGAGAAGCTATGAAAAAAAATTAGCTAGTAATATAAAACATGACAGTAAGAGTTTTTATGCGTATATTCGAAGCAAACAGAAAGTTCAGGATAAGGTCGGTCCTCTAGAAGATAGTGCTGGAAATACAATATCAGAGGGATTCTTAATGGCAGAAGACCTGAATGAGTATTTTAGTTCAGTGTTTACCAGGGAAGATATTAGTTCACTGCCAGTACCAGAGGCTAAGTTCAAGGGGGCAGATTCAGACTATTTAGGACAGTTAGTTGTAACCTCGGAAATGGTAGCTAAGAAAATAAGGGCTATGAAGGATAATAAATCACCTGGAGTGGACGGGATTCCGCCCAAACTACTATTGGAAATTGTAGAACAAATTAGCGCAACGCTTGCAACAGTTTTCAATTTGTCATTAGAAGAGGGAGTGGTTCCTTTAGAATGGAAAGAGGCAAACATTATACCGTTATTTAAAAAAGGTTCGAGAAACAAGTCAGAGAACTATAGACCAGTGAGTTTAACATCAGTGATTTGCAAATTATTAGAAAGACTAATTAAAGATCACATGGTGGATTTTCTTGTTAAACATAACTTGATAAACCCATCTCAACATGGGTTTTAAAAAGCGAGGTCATGCTTAACAAATATGGTATGTTTTTTGGAAGACATCACTAGGTGGGTAGATGAGGGATCACCAGTAGATATCATCTATTTAGATTTTCAAAAAGCTTTCGACAAAGTACCACATCAAAGATTACTCCTTAAGCTAAAGGCCCATGGCATAGGAAATGGTATAATAAACTGGATAGAAAAATGGCTGAATGACAGAAGACAACGTGTAGTAGTTGATGGGGAGGCTTCAAACTGGAAATCGGTATTGAGTGGGGTACCACAGGGATCAGTACTAGGACCTATATTATTCTTAATATATATCAACGATTTGGACGATGATATAACAAGCAAGGTGTTAAAATTTGCGGATGATACAAAAGTGTTTAGAAGGATTAAAAGTGATGGAGACAGACAGCATTTACAAGATGATCTTGATAGGTTGATCAAATGGTCTGAAAAGTGGCAAATGCTGTTCAATTTTGGGAAATGTAAATGCCTCCACACAGGTCATGGGAATGAAGAGGTAAAATATAAAATGGGGGGTACTGTTCTAAGTACTACTGTAAAAGAAAAGGACTTAGGGTTAACCATTAGTGCTGATATGAAGGTTTCAGAGCAGTGCGGAATTGCAGCGTCAAAGGGAAATCAAATCCTTGGATTAATTAGGCGAAATATAGCGTATAAGAAAAATGAATTAATAGTACCACTGTACAAAACAATAGTGAGGCCTCATTTAGAATATTGTATACAAGCATGGAGGCCATATCGCAAGAAGGACATAGATATGCTAGAAAGAGTACAGAGGAGAGCGACTAAAATTATACCAAATCTGAGGGATCTTAGTTACGAAATACGCCTAAAAGAATGTGGTTTAACAACACTAGAGACCAGGAGATTGAGAGGAGATCACATAGAAGTGTTTAAAATATTGAATGGTTATGAAAATATTGATAGAAACATTTTTTTCTCAGTTAAGAAAGATAGAAGGACCAGAGGACATGAAGCTACATTAGTAAAGGAGCAGTGTAGATTAGATATAAGAAAGTTCTCATTCTCACAAAGGACTGTAAATGAATGGAACAGATTATCTCCTGATTGTGTTGGTGCTAGTATCGTGAATATGTTTAAAAATAAAATCGACACACACCTTAAAAAGGCGGGATACATGTAGATAAAAAGTATTGGACTCTCGATAAGCCAAAAGGCTTCCTTGTCCAACTGCCATCCAGAGTAATTTTCTGGATGGCAATCTTGTTAAATCTTGTTAAATCTTGTTAAATATATATATATATATATATACATATATATATACATACATATATATATATATGTATATATTTGTACTTGCATTATTTACAATATTCCAGGATATCGCATGTGTATGGGAGAAACGCTTGCCAAGATGGAGATGTTCTTGTTCATTACGACGTTGCTGCAACGGTTCGAATTCCGCATGGTGGATGCCATCAGTCCACCGTCTATCGAAGGGACACTTGGATTGTCAAGACATCCACACAAGTATGAGCTGATTGCCTCCAGAACTTAAAGACACCCATGTGTTCACACTATTGCTTCCATGACATTTAATTCGCATTTAGTGTATTGGAGGCGAAATGTTGTTATGTTTAGCGGGACATCTATTAAAGCATGTTCCATTTTATATGATGTGTTGATTATTTTTACTGTTTTCTTGTATGATGTATTCCTCATCCAAGGTCTGTAAGGAGTTGGGTTACCACCCCTGGCTCTCTGGAGTATCCGTGTTTGCATAATCTGTTTGCTTCTCTTCATTCGTTCTAGAGTTCTGATGTTGTTTCGGCAATGGGGACCACACGATGCTGGTTCGCAGTCCAGTATTGGACCAACTGGTTCTGATTACTAACGCGATGTGTGTAGTGCATTTATTAATTTTAAACAACTCCCGGTAACGCCGAGTATTTGTTGTGCTTGATGTGTAGCTGTCCACTTTGGTGTGTTTAATAGTTATATGCCGATGTAGCAGTATAATTCAACATATTTTAATTGTTGCCCACATAAAAAGTACATATTTCGTATATTCCTGAAGGCAGGCGTCATTATAAAACTTCTGCACTAACTTAATGTAATGAGCCAGATAGTTTTTTAGAAGTGATGTGTGTTAGTCTGCTGTGACTCGTGTAATTCGGAGGCAATTATTTGAAAATATGCATACCCGTGAACAAAGGTTATCTGACAAATTAAGATAACATAATTTACCACAGGACTGCTCCCTGTGGTACTGCAGAAATAACTCTGTTTCATGTTGGTGCTGTTCTATGGATGATTGGTCGAACCTTCCGGTGATTATGTGTTCTGCCCTTGTTGCTACTGGGCCGGTATTGCCGTCCTATCTGAGTTTGTGGATTAATATATTGTATGGTATTTTATCGAATGTATGGCTACGTGAACTGCTTTATTGTGATAAAAACATGTTACCACGAACAGTTTGTACTATCTGGGTTCTGACTTTCTGTGCATATATCAATACGAAAGCTGTATTGTGAGATTGCGCTCTAATAGGTAGCATCATATTGTGACTGACGCTCTACGGGTGTAAAGACAACCAGCCTATTTCAGGCTGGTTTATTGTTGGTTGGTTCTGCAATGCTGCAGTTCATAAACAACATTACTGTAACATTGCTTCAAGGTTCCAAGGCTTTGTCAACAGATCAGGTTATTATTATTACCGTACAGGCCCTTTGTACAGTTAATCAAGATAACATATTTAACTGAAATGGTTTGTTTGGCAACATTAATATAATTTTAAAAACGGGGTTCTTCCATCCTTGTGGAAACAAACTTGAACTAATAATTCAAGATTTTTGCCTGTTGTGAAATTCTTTTGCATTTGCATGATGTCCGTACTCCAGAATTATTTTGGTTTATCTCTCATCGTAGATATTTAAGAATGTAAGTATGTAGAATAATCTGTCTAAAGGTAGGTGTTTTAAATACGATTGACGTTTACTAACACAATATAAATTATACACGTTAAACGCGTTACACTGGACTGGAGACCAAAGAAACTAATTTACTTAGGATTATTCAGATTCTATCTTGTTCCATTGGAATGCTTTACATCGAGAAGCCTACCTATAATTTTGTTTCTTAAAAGACCATATTGTTTCATTGACAATTGTTTTGTAATAACTGTCATGATACCGCTTGTTTTGTTATTGATAGAGGGTCTATGTTTATTAAATCCTAGCTTTGAAACAATAATAGTGTATTGTTCATATGTGTTTCACAATTCCTTCCTGTATTAATCGATGATCAACACATTCACGCGCACACACGCGCGCGCGCACACACTTAAAATGTGATGCCGTGTCATTGACCTTATGACATTACGCTCTTCTAAGAATTTGCTTAATTAGTCAGTTATAAAGAGGTGTAAGCCGAGTCTTGCCGACAGTTCTATTCGTGGCCGCCGTGGTCAGTGCTCTATTGACGTCTTCGATAGACAACGGATGTTGTTTCGTCGAACCTGGGCATTGGCCATCCGGACGACGTTTACAATGCAAGCAAAAGAAAGTGTCTAACATTACTATTGTTTGGACACTTGCAAGGACAGTGTCCTAGCTATGCCGCGTATCACATTCACTGGCTGATGATTTGTAGGACATGAACCCCGAAGTACAATATAGATATGTGCGTTCCCGCGGCTTGGCAGTGACGCCATTTGATGTTAGTGAGGAATGCACAGTAGAAGACCCACCTACCACAGTGCATTACTGCATCGGTGCCATTCTGACGTGTTGACTGATTATAAGGAAAGTTCTTTCTTCTTCTTCCCCTTGCGGGGTGGGGTCCACGTCATTTGGTAGCTTCTACTTTTCGTATCAGTTTTTTCCACCTCTCTCTCTCGTCCGCAATGGCCATCCATTCATGGTTGTTCACGCCAGCCCTCCCCAGGTCTCGTTTTATGCTGTCGTTCCACCTCGGCCTTGGTCTTCCTCTCCTTCGTCTGCCACCCTCTTCTATTTACCACGCTCTTTTCGCCAGTCTGTCTTCACCCATTCTATGTACATGTCCCGCCCATCTCATTCTGTTTCCGGCTACTTTCCTCTTTAGGTGTTTTTTCATTCCAATCTCCTCTCTCTATTCCTTCATCTTCCTTCTATCCTCTCGCGTTACTCTACATATTCTTCTGACCCAGTTGTTTTCTGCTAACTTTAGTTTCTCCTCCTGTCTCTGTCAGTGGCAGTGTTCCCAACCCATATATACAGGCTGGTACAACGCAGGCTTCCAACACTTCCTTTCAGTTGTTTCTTCAGTTTTCAGTCCCACATAATGCCTTCTACCCTCTTCCATGCTGCTGCTCCTGCTTGCACCCTCCTCTGTATTTCTTTACTACTCCTTCCATCCACACACACTGTACCGCCCAGGTATATAAAATGTTTAATCGTATTTCCGTCAACAAATACATGCAGATCTACCTCCTGTTCAACTGTCCACTTTACTTTAGTCTTCTCCAGATTCATTCGGAGGCCGTGTTTTCTGAAGGTGTCACTCCATTCTTGCAATGCTTTCTGTAGTTCCTCTTTGTTATCGGCCACCACTGCTAGGTCGTCTGCATACAGTATCTTCTTCAGGTTCTTCCTGCTCCGATATCTTTCCACTGATCAGGTTCATCACCATAACGAAAAGCAGGGGCATCAAGGCACTTCCCTGTCTTATGTACATTAATTTAAACAGAGCCTATCTGGGGCAGGTTTCACGAACCTTCGTACGAATTACGAAGGATGTTTTTGTATTTACATACAATTGTTCGCAACGCTTTGTGTGTCTTCTGCAAATGTCCCAAGTCACGTAATATTCGTCAAACGTCTCCATAAATACCCTCGTACAATACGAACGTTTCACGAAAGCGGCCACTGACACACTCTGTTGAAATGAATGCACAAACACGTAGTGCCGTTTGACTGTGGAGTCTCAGCCGAGTTCGTGAAGTTTCACGTGCAGGCATATTAAGTAGTTGCATGACTATTCTTTGCAAGATAATTCATCACGGTGAATTGTCAATGGTTCACCGCGTCGAAACATGGCTATTTATGGACCGGTCCCGCCTGGTAGCCCACTTTGAACACTCTATTGAAGTTCTACTGGAGCTGTCATTGACGATTGTGACACGGTTATCACTTGATGTTTTTTCTTCGTATTGCGTTTGTCCACCTGGGTTGAATACGTCGACGCGTCGACCCTGTTAATATTCTAGTTGTCTTCCTATGTGGTCTCTGGCTATTGAGCACGTCCAGCAGATCGATCAACTGGCCGTCAGGTCCCAAGTAATGGCCGCTCATTGGCAACGCTGTCGTCTTCTTGAACAAATATCAACTGTGTCTGACTTTGATGGAACTATCGATGACATATGGTGAGATTCTTCACCTGCGACTCGGACCCGTTGGACACATGATCGTGTTGACAGGGTACGAAGTGATCCGTGAGGCGCTTGTCGACTACTTCTGCAACAGACCACCTTCCTTCCGCTAGTGAAGTACAAGAACAAAGGCAAAGGTACGGTTGGACTGAACAAACATTGTCAATAGTTTCAACCAAACGCACGTACACACACAAACACCAAGCATGGGTCATTCAATTAACTTAATTTGATTTAATTATTAGCTTTCTGAATTTTTTTATATTTAATTAACTTTTCTTTAAGAGAAAATTTAAGTGAATAAAATCAGAATTAACTATCAATTAACGTTGTTTTATTGGGCATTATGTTGAGCATTAGCTTTGGTGATTATATTGCACATTAGATACAGCCAGTGACCCAACCAGTATAAACGAAAGCTATTAGTTAGACACAACTGGCTGTCGCAATGTTCAGCCCGCGTAAGTCGGTGATTGAACTGTGAATGAGGACACAGGCTGTACTCTGGAAGAATACTGACAAAATACCAAGGGATAAATGTGAAATATGAACGAAATGCTGCAATACAATACTTAACTGAAATTCTCGAAATGCGCTTTCATGTTGTAGAAACATTGTGTCCATTGTATTTTTGCATCATTAGTTTGCTTGCCTTGTTGGTGGTGCGAATACCCCTTGTTCCTCTTTGCAAGTAGTGGATTCTTTTTTGTATTATAATTGTTTATTTATTTGAAGTTTATTGAATCAAAGATAATTTTGATAATTTGTAATTTAATTTTTAAAAGATAATGTAATTTAATTTACTTGAAAAAAAATTATTTTAATTTAATTAATTAACTCTTGAAGTTAATTGCCCAATCCCCATGCAGTAGTATTAACACGTACACAAATGCATGGAACTACAACTAATACCTAGATTTTGTTTTCAGTGTTACACTCTCACTCCGTCTGTGTGTACTATTTGTAGTAACTTGCAAATTACTCATATATATGTGTTTGTAGATATATAATTATGAATGTATATGCGTATGTATATATTTCTAGGCATGCATGTATGTATGCGTATGTTTTCACTCGACGTGTTCCTGCTGCGCCATATCTGTTTCGTCATAATAATAAATGTTCTTCTTATATCCTGTTTAGGTAGGCGAACAAATTGTAAATTAGATTCTCAATATGAATTGTTTTATTTGTCTGTATTAAATAAGTCCCAACCGATGTGGTGATAGCAACAGTGAGATGGATGGGAGTGTCAGAAGCAGAAGCTTATCGAATGTTTTGGTGAAGCGTAGTATAACTACGTCAACTGCTTTATCGTGATAAAACGTGTTACCACGAACTGTTTGTTCTATCTGGGTTCCGACTTTCATTGCATATATCAACACGAAAGCTATATTGATGGTGTGATTGCGCTCTAATAGGTAGTTTCATATTGTGATTGGGCGTGATGTGCTCTATGAGTGTGAAGACAAACAGCGTACATGAGACTGGTTTATAGTTGGTTGGTTCGGCAATGCTGCAGTTCTTAAACAACATTACTGTAACATTGCTTCAAGGTTTCAAGGCTTTGGCAACAGATCAGATTATTATTATTATTGTACATATGTATGTGTGTATGTTTCTCTTTGAATTTTTAATTTCAGTTATAGCTTGGTTAAGGGCTTCTTTATAAATGTTGTAGTCGTCATCATTTCCAGTACGTTTATGTGACTTCCACATCATTTGTTTGTACTTAATTTTTCAAATGGCTGCTTTCAATAAATGTTTCTTTCCGGACCGTTTTCCTTGTTTTTTCAAAGGAATAAATTTATCGACAATGCATTTTTTAATCCTTCTAAACACTTTTGCATCATCCGCAAATTTCAACACCTTGCTTGTTATTTCATCATCCAAATCGTTGATATATATTAAGAATAATATAGGTCCTAGTACTGATCCCTGTGGTACCACACTCGATACCGATTTCGAGTTTGAAGCCTCCCCATCAACTACTACTCGTTGTCTTCTGTCAATCAGCCATTTTTCTATCCAGTTTATTATACCATTTCCTATGCCATGGGCCTTTAGTTTAAGCAGTAATATTTGATGTGGTACTTTGTCGAAAGCTTTTTGAAAATCTAAGTAGACGATATCTACTGGTGATCCCTCATCTACCCACGTAGTGATGTCTTCCAAAAAACACAACATATTTGTTAAGCATGACCTCGCTTTTAAAAACCCATGTTGAGATGGGTTTATCAAGTTATGTTGAACAAGAAAATCCATCATGTGATCTTTAATTAGTATTTCTAATAATTTGCAAATCACTGATGTTAAACTCACTGGTCTATAATTATCTGACTTGTTTCTCGAACCTTTTTTTAAATAATGGTATAATGTTTGCCTCTTTCCATTCTAAAGGAACCACTCCCTCTTCTAGTGACAAATTGAAAACTGTTGCAAGCGGTACGCTAATTTGTTCTACAATTTCCAATAGTAGTTTGGGCGGAATCCAATCCACTCCAGGTGATTTATTATCCTTCATAGCCCGTATTTTCTTTGCTACCATTTCCCGGGTTACTATTAACTGTCCTAAATAGTAAGAATCTGTCCACTTGAACTTAGCCTCTGCTACTGGCAGTGAACTAATATCTTCCCTGGTAAACACTGAACTAAACTACTAATTCAGGTCTTCTGCCATTAAGAATCCCTCTGATATTATATTTCCAACACTATCTTCTAGAGGACCGACCTTATCCTGAACTTTCTGTTTGCTTCGAACATACGCATAAACACTCTTGCAGTCATGTTTTATATTACTAGCTAATTGTTGTTCATAGTTTCTCTTTGAATTTATAATTTCAGCTGTAGCTTGGTTAAGTGCTTCTTTATAAATGTTGTAGTCTTCATCATTTCCAGTACATCTAAATGACTTCCACGTCATTTGTTTATACTTAATTTTTCTAATGGCTTCTTTCGATAAATGTTTCTTTTTGGACCATTTCCTTTGTTTTTTGAAAGGTACAATTTATCGACTATGCACTTAATTTCACTCATTAATATATTCCAGCATTCTGTTACTGTGTTATTTTTCAGTGTGTTATTCCATTCTATCTTTGCTAAATATGTCCTCATGTCCTTATACCTTCCTTTGTGGAATTTTCTCCTATATTGTTTTTACTATTCCTTTCTGATTTTACTTTGATGTAAAATGTATCTGGTTGTGATCACTACTCCTCAGTGGCTCACATATATTGACATAGTAAACTAATTCATTCTGTGAGGACAAAACTATGTCTAACACATTCTCGCCCCTGGTTGGTTCTAGTAAATGTTGAGAAAGGCAAGTATCTTGAACTAAAACTGAAAAATTGTGGTCCTCACTCCCCATACTCTGTAGAGATTTCCATTGTATATGCCCGTGGTTAAAATCATCCATAATAATACTGTCCCGTTTGCTTACTTCCCTTATAGCGTTTTGTATTTTTTCATTCTCTTCTATGCTTATGTTTGGACTTCGATAAACTAACCCAACTCTTAACTTTGAGTTTCCTGTAACTATGTTACACCAAACAGCTTCTTCGCAATATGCGTCTCTTTCTAATTTTATTTCATAAACCTGGATAGATAATATATTTAATATATAGAATAACTCCACCTCCCTTTCTTCCTATTCTATCTTTCCTAAACATTACATATCCTATCAGTCTCAATTCGTCATCTGATATATCGGTGGTGGTCCAGGATTCGGTTATACCTATTATGTGAGGGTCAATATGTTCTACTACCATACTGTTTAGTTCATTTCTTTTGTTTACTATACTCCTTGCATTTAAACAAACACATTTATATCCTGCCCCCTTTCCACTAAAATGGAGGCCATCTCTCATGTACATATCTTCCCTCCCAACAAAGTATCCCCATAAATCTGTGAATCCCGCACCCTCTTCTTCACACATCTGCTCAACTAGTGCGTTGATCGCCATCCTCTTGCATTTTCTATACGTTGCCCCCCTTCCTCCCATTACTGGCAACATTCCTGAGAGAATAATCTGTTCAATTCTTGTCTTCTTTAGCTTCCTCACTAACTGTCTATACTTCTGTACTAACCCAGTTGTTCCCTCCCTGTCTGCATTATTTGTTCCTACGTGTACTAGTATAGACCCTCCCTTGCCATGCCCCAATACCTTCTCAACCCTTTCAGTCACATGTTCTATCCTAGCCCCCAGTAGATAAACAACGACGTCCTTCCCCTCGCTTAGTGTCTTGTCCGTCTTTCCCATAATGGAGTCGCTTATAAACACCCTGTCTTTCCTCATTGCCCCATCAATCACTGCCTCAGAGTTGCTCCTTCGGTTTGCATCTGTCTGGTTGTTATCTTTTCCCCCTGCCGTCTTCTCTCCTGTCCCATTCTCTTCCGATCCATTATATTCTGTCGCTTTTTCTCTTGTCACCTTTCCTCCTGTCATCGTCCCTTTTATCGACTTCTCTTCTATCACATTTGTTCTCACTTCCTTTCGTCCCTTCATCTTTCCTCCCATCTCATTTCTTTCTCTCCTCTCACGGGAGGAGAGCGCATCTAGTAACTATGTTAAACAAAACAATTTCTTCACAATCTGCTTATCTTTCTAATTTATTTGATAAGCCTGGATATTTTTTTAATATCTTTCCTCAACATTACATAGCCCGTCAGTCCCAATTCGGCATTTTATATATCGGTGGTGGCCCATGAATCGGTTATACCTATTATGTGAGGGTCAATATTTTCTACAATAATGTTTACTTCACTTCTTTTCTTTACTATGCTCCTTGCTTTTAAACAAACGCATTTATATCCAACTTCAGAACAGTTTTCTACGCTGTTCTTTGCTGATTTATTTGTGCTGTCTATGTCTCCAGTTTCAGGCATCTCTGTGAATCCGCCTGCGCACCTAGTTTAAATAAATGCAATCAGTCAACTTATCGCAGCAGGTTCTCTGAGAAAACTGCTGCCCCTTTCCACTTAGACGGAGGATATCTCTCATGTACATACGTTCCCTCCCAACAAAGAATCCCCATAAATCTATGAATCCCACCCCCTCTTCGTCACACATCTGCTCAACTAGTGCGTTGATCGCCACCCTCTTGCCGTTTCTGTATGTTGGTACCTTAGCTCACGTATTGTGTGTCAACGGAATAATAAATTGTTCGCGAAAGAGTACAGCCCTTGAATCACCCTACCGTGTCACGCTGTCACCTTCTACGGTATTAAATCACACCCGTCTTTGTTAGTGCTAGACGCACATAAAAACAAATGACGCTTCGTGTGATTGAGCGTGCGTTCGCCTTATGCGTTAGAACTGTCGTTGGGTGGTAATTGTGTCATTGTAATTCTAGTGTTAAGGATCTTATACAACGACACCAGGTCAGTTTGGTGGATATGTGACATACTTTTAGTGACATAAAAACAGGACGAAGATTGCGAAATAATTCCAGTTTGAGGTGTCTGGCGACGCCTCTATTACAACACAACAATATACTTAATAACAACACGTTACATTTATAAGACGGAGAATGCGTTTGGAGTAATATTATTTTACGAACATTGATATATTTAAATTGCTTAGGCCATTTATGTTGTATTACAGCTGACTAATTTTTAAGAATGGCAACTCTTAGATAACATATCGACTAGGTTTTTGCTTGTAGCACGTACACTAAACCCGGGATACACTGGCATTTTTCGCCTGACCCGGCCAGACCAGACCTAACCTCCAGACTGCAGTGTATGCACTACACCGACTGACAGACTGCAGTGTATGCACTACACCGACTGACAGACTGCAGTGTATGCACTACACCGACTGACAGACTAAGGATGAATGACGTCACAGTCTCGTTATACTTTCGACTACCACAGACTAACAACGACTAGCCTCGATTACAACCGGACATACACTAACCGTCTGACACCAACCCGACCCGACCCGACTAAGGTAAGTTTTTTTCACCGAATGGTCTTATTGGCTCGGGTCGGGCGAAAAAAAACGTCATTGTTTGCCTGTCTTATTTGTATTAATCGAGTAATTAAAGCATTGTAACATGGTGATCATTATAAGAAGCAATCGGAAACCATTTTGTACTCTTCATCCCATGTGAATATGATGGAAACGAATTGGACAAACAATTCGAATTCATGTTTTGTCGGCCAGAATGAAGTGTTGGTAAACATGGTTGATGGTTACTGGGAAAACAGTTCAAATCCCTGTTTGGGCAATACGAATCAACCAAATAGAGAAAGCATCTCTGCATGGAGAATATTATGGACACCATTTGGAAAAAGGTTCAACCTCGCTACAACAAGAGTGACATAATGCAAGTAATGTTGTTGGTGAACCTGATAGAGAAGCTGTTATAAAAAGAAACAATCACCAACAAAATGAAAACTGGAAAAGTTGGCAATGGTTTTAATACAGAAAGAGTGAATTGCGTACCGTAGATTTCAGCCTGAGAATCCCCTTTCTTTTCATACTGCATTACGCTTTCAGCTTTTATATTCGTGTTAACGTGGGATTTACAAGTTTTTGGGAATTATGGATTCTTTGAATTAATATTCTGAAATCAGTGAGTGATCTCCAACTTTAATTATTGATAACATACAGTGCAAGTGCGTCATTAAATGACAAGCATATGTTGTATTGTGCGCAATACAAGGTTGGCATCTACTAGGAATTTCCTAGACGTTTGGTTTATAAAGGACGATACTGTTTTTTATAGAAGCACAACATTAAGCTTACGAATATTATTTTATCAATAAAATACACCAATAACAAAAATAGTTAACATATCATGCATATCTTCACAATGTTGTATTCTGGTTATAGAGTTTAGCAAGCCAAAATATGCATTCATCTCGTTTTTTAGTTGTTTCTTAAGAAGGACTTAAACATATTCAGAAAAACATTAAACTTAGTCATATTTATACAATACAGCATTCATGGTAAAACGAATATTGTGTGTCTTTGCAATGGAATATGCTGTTCACAACCGTTCATTACTTTCGAATATATACACGTTTTGTCAGAAGCAATAAAATTATAGTTTTGCAACACGATAAGTTATATCGTGACATAATGCCTTAACTACGAAGTCAACAGTGTTCATGTGCGTATTTTGTTTCCTGTTTGTAATTAATGCAGCCCAATTGTGACATTCACTGTTATATGTAACGAGAAACCGTTCAATAATTGACAATAGTTGGCACAACGTAACACATACGATCAAATCGAACACGAGGCTGGGGTCGAATACGAGGTTGGGATTGAACACGAGGCTGGGATCAAACACGAGGCTAGGATCGTAACCACAACAGTTGCTAAGTGCAGCATCTCAACGAAAATGGTAAATTTTCATAGATTTCACATCACAAATCTATTGATGAATTACGAGAGCTGAAACTGTAGTAATGTTTGGATATCGTCAATTGGAACCTGGATGTACATGGTGTAGTATGGAAAGTTGCCTTCATCCCAAATATGCATGTAAGAAAGAATATATAAAACATGTCTTGGAACGTATAAAACACGTCTTGGGTGTTTACACTGCAAATGGGCTGTAAGTTTTTGTTCAGTGTATATTTGCTGCCCAAGCTCAGTTTAACTAATTTTGGCTGAATTCAGCGCAGTTGATTTTGTCACTGTTTACCCATATTGAATTTCACGTTATGCAAATGAACGCAATTTTAAAATGAATAACTTGATCTCAGGTCAATGTGTAAACACAACAGTTCGATGAATCAACAGCGATGAATATTTCTCGTCGTTATCGCACACGTCATATTGTTTTCAGTCATGGTGCTGACCATTCGGGTTCCGATTTCCAGCAATAGATACAATGGACAGCCCGCCAAATTGTCATGTGCGTCAACTAGACGGCGTTGTTGCTAGGCAATAGGTCAGGCAATGTTAGGACAATTGAGGCGCGGAAGTCATCATTCATGCATCATGGTCCAACAACGGCAACACTAATATTATTTTTCACCGCAGAAATAACGAGCCCTGCCCATCCTCGCATCTACACATTCTAGCTGGTGCATTTCTGGTTAACGTTACGTGTTTTCGGGCAACACTTTCATCGTCTGCGTTTTTACATTTTCGTGTCTATAGTATATGCATCGTTTGTGTAGGACTTTCCACCGTTCACATCAGGCTTCGATTCGAGGGCATCGTCATCATTCTGCAAAAGTCGAAGAAAACATTAAGGCCGTTTTACAACGAGCCGCATGATCAAGTTCAAACAAAGTATATGTGCGTATAAATATATGAATTGATACTGTGATGTAGATATTTATTTGGCCCACCCCCAATTTGATCTTTTATTATGTCACGACGGGGCATCAGAATTGCAGCCAACTTTCTCAATTCTCCACAAAACAATCGATCAAAATATGTCTTTTTGTTTCGCGCTAGTGTTTATACGACCGATTCTTAAAGCGAGATTTCGCGCGATATCGTAGCGGCCAACACAGTGGATACAACTCACTAAGGGGCAAGTTCACACAAAAAACAATAGCAACGAGTTCACACCCAAACCCATGGAGAAACAAACCAAGGGCAGCATGTGTCAGCATTACAGTATATTGAACATAGTCCCACTACCAAGGTCGTTTAAATTCTGCTATCGCCTGTTACAATGCTGCATGCAGCAATAATAAACTCCTGATAAATCGGCCATAATGTCGCAGCTGCTCAACATGGAGAGCGGCTAACCACATAATTTGTTAGTGAAAAAAGGTAAATAACCATATTCGTGTTGTTTGAAACATATCACCAATTGGTAGACGCAAATGTACACAGAAAGAAGATAGTTGACATCAACCCCGGGAGGAGATACATATCAGTGCCTCCAAGTTAGCATATTAATATTATGCATAATTGTTTTAATGACACCATTAATAAGATTGAATAATAGTAACTCCAGTTATATGTGGCATGAAAATTCGTTACTCACGTGAGTCCTGTCGATGTTGCATTGTATGCATCGTCGGAATTTTCTCGGCAAACAACACAGGACTGACTCGACGACTGGCGTCAGCAACCTGGAGTCGATGCTGTCTGGATTATTGCCACCTGGTAAAGTACAAGATGACACGTGCAAGCCAAGAACACAAACGTATGAGAAATGCTATACTCAACTGGACATCATAAGCCGCATTGGTAGTTGAGGTCAGAACATGCTAGCGATTATTGAGTAATTAGTTCGTGAAATGCATTAATACAGTTTAGCCGCAATAACACTTCCCAACCGTCAGTGGGAGAGCGTATTTAGAAAGGAAAACAACGAAGTCAGATACAGCTTCCTTTATTTTGTTTTTTCCACAAAGTTTCCACTTGAGCGCAAACTGTTCCACTTAGTATTGACATCTGGTGCATTTTCGATAATATTATATGTTAGGCTTAACAGTTTTGACTTAAATTCGATCATGTTTTCAATTCGAAATATATGCCATGCTTAATAGTTTTGAAATTAGAAACACGTTTTCTATTCGAATATCGAAATATGTTGGCGGGTTATCTTAACACTGAAGTCGGTAAGGAATCTCACTGCGACATGGACACTCAAGATGGAGTTTGGGAAACGTACATGAGTAGTCGATGTGTAGGTACGACACGAAATACTCAGGTAAAACTGGACGAAGAGAAAGATGAACCTCTGGGTCAAGAATAAAGACGATGGCAAGAAGAAGTAGTTTACTATGCTCGATCAAGATACGAAAGCTTGCTGGTGAACTATCATCATCGCTATCATCATCATCATCATTGTCATCACCATCTTCGTCGTCGTCATCATCATCATCATCATCATAGTTGTTGTCGTCATCACCATCAACATCATTATTTTGTCACATTCATCGTCATCATCGTCATTTTCATCATCAACATAAATACGCACCAGCTATTAAGCTAGCGATAGTTCCGACGACGTTGACAACGATGACGGCGAAGAGGCTGTAGTACAGGTAGGAGATCTCGTAGAAGCTCGTGTATCCTGGCCTGCAAACAACCGCCAACATTCGCCTCAGTCATGCTTCAAACGGTGTGACCGAAGATATTACCGTAGCTTGGAGATGTCGTGTGAAACATTTAACTGACGCATAACACGTAGGTCCTACATTACAAACGTTAAACCATATTAACTGACATACTCGCTAAATTGCATAATAACACCACTGATGATTACTATCATGTGTTAATTAATATATGCTTGTTATGACAATTTATGAGTTTCTCTCATTTTCAGTATATCTCTGTGAAAGCAAAAATATTGTAGTTCAATGGTTGCATGCCGGTTTCTATAGATATACGTTACATCATGTTCTGCACGGAATACATTCCCTTTTTAGGACAGTAGATTCACACTCACTGACAACGCCATGGAAGTGCCGCTTCGATTTGCAACCCTACATTGTATTCTCTACCACACGTACAACTTTTACATGCGGTTTTGGTGATAATTAGACAAACTATTAACTTCTTTAACTGGTACAAAGTAACACCCACACACAGCAGGTGTTGCTAGAACATTTCACGGCGATATTCATAAATTCTAAACATCTACGGGGACGCGTAACGGGGGTACATTCAAAAGATCAAATATCCCAAAGGTCTAGGGGCGCACGTGCAACCAGGGCCTCCCTGGACCCGCCTATTGCTATGTAGACATACATGTTACCTGTGTTCCCTTTCGCATTCATACACGCTAAGACCAGATACGTCGTCTTACTTGTCTTCCGGTCTCGAAACAGCAGCGGCCGTTGTTGAGTACATCATGTCAGTGGTGAAGGTATCGTTGTACATGGTATCGTTGTACCCGGGACAGCCATCCCTTGAGACGGACGGCTTGTAGACAGATGGCTTGTAGATGAACGCTCCAATGCCCAGCCAGATGGTCGCCATCAAACCGATGATGTACCCGAAGTAGGCGCCCTTAAGAGTAACACGCATGTTAAATGATACGTCATGATTTAAAATCACACCACATCAGATAAGTGGCATGTCACGATTTACGTGGACGGCACTGAAGACCCTTGGGAACGACTCCCGGAGGGCATAGTTTGTCATTGTCTTTTTTGTCGTTTACTGTACAAAATGTCAAAGTTTGGATTGTACTTTGTAAGAACTCTTTCTATAATATACATGTCGTATAGAGTGTAACATGCCTTGTAAAACGAGTTTATACTTTTTTGTTCAAAACGTATTGGGTACGACATTCGGATCATATGTACTAAATAAATGAATGATATTTTAGATCACTTGCAAATATTTCTTGAGTTATACGATGAAAACATTCGTTGACAGCTCAATTGTTGTGTTTCTTACCACGGTGTTGGACCATGGGTTGGTCATAGCCATCATAAAGAGACCCAACGTTGGTCCGCCGAACATCCCAAACAACCCGAGAGCGGCCTGGTTGGCAGAAGGAAACATAATGGTACAACAGGGGAATAGGAAGAAAAGGACGGCGAAGAAACTCAACACAGCCAAAGCACTGACAATTGCAAGCACTCAATGTTCGTACGTAATGTCAGTAATACCAAAAATAGATAAGCGAGCGAAAAATGAACAACTGAAAATACGTCCCAAAAATGCTTTTTTGAACGATTGCTTGTACCATTACGGTTCGTTCAATCCAAACAATCTTGATATCGTTTGAAAGCTTACGATTTCTGCTGGTTTCCTGATAGTAATTCCTAAAATAAACTATAAACGGACATACAACGGTGCCGGTTCCGGTGTCTTAGACACTGCGAACCAAGGAGCCTCTATTTGGACAGGAGGCGTCACTGAGCGAGAAAATGGCAGTCTACACTGAAGGTTTTTGTCCGCTATTCGGGAGGCAAGCGCATGCGCCTGCGGGACCGGAGCGCGCGATATTAGCGTATTTGTTCACTTACCTCATTTCATCAGAATAATCACCAAGCTGTGATGCGTCATATAAAACGAAAGGTATTATTAAAGTAATCCTTGAAGTTTTTTACCTATCACAATTCAAAATATTATGCAAAGAACTGCATTTTCTGCACGCGTATGGTCTGGCCTCGCGCACCTCCGGAATGGCGGACGAACTACATACGTACTTTTCTCGAACAATGTAAATAGCGCGAGCTAGACCGTCTTGTAGTGATATACGGTCTTTGCTGCGAACGATGTTATTTCGTCGACACAGTTCACCAATGTACCGATTGAGGCACCACTATCTGATTTCATAGTATAAGCTCCACCCACTTTCAAACGGCTGCTAAAATGACATACGCGAAGTAGGCGTGACGTCACAATCACGTATATCAACCAACCGACGCAACGAATTTTGATCCGTTGGTGTGCGTACGTTATTGTGACGTCACGCCGACGTAGATATAATTATATTGGCTTTGCTGCGATCAAAGCACATCAATTTCGTTGCAGGGGCTTATAACATGAAATCAAGAAATGGTGAAGTGCGCATGTCTGAACCTATACAAATGAGGAAAACAGCGCCGCAATCGGAAGTTTATTGTACTGATTACCCGCCGACAACATCGTTCGGAACCGTACAGAACACCGAAAACGGCACAATTATAGGTCCGTTTATAGGTGTTCTATGATCAGTTACCGGGAAATATAAATGACGCTAGAATAACAAAAAGTGCATCCTTTCAAATGATACCAAAATCCTCGGGACAGGACGAGCCATGGGGGTGCTAATGACCGTAGAATTTCATGTTTGGACGTGTTCCGAGTTGTTCATTTTTCGCTTGCATATCTATTTTTGGTAATACCTATAAATGTGAATGACACGGTGTTGTGATGCCGCCTTATTGTTAACCTACTGAGAATAATCAAACTTCTTACTATACAAATGTACCCGATCTATTAACCCCTGTGAGTATACACTATCCTACTGTACTTTACAGTCTTGTCCAGTTTTGTTTCGTAAACTCGATCCAAACGTATTTGATAAAGTGGACAAAAGGCAATTGTTTGGGCCAATACCACTAGAAGACTTATTTCAATATACTGGTTTGCAACTACAACAATATCACGCCAGTTGCTTACTCGTGAATAATTTTCAAAGTGAGAGAGTCTAGTGAAACCTCCCAGTTCACGACGGCTTATATATTGAGACACGCCCCCGATGATTGACCAATAAGTGCCGAGAGCTTCACTGACATTGCATGAAAAATGAACAACTCGGAACACGTCCAAAACATGAAATTCTACCGTTGCTAGCACCCTCACGGCTCGTCCTATCCCGACGATCTTGGTGTCATTTGAAAGGATGCACTTTTTTTTCTTCTAGCGTCATTGAGATTTCCCGGTAACCGATCAAAGAACACCGATAAACGGGCCTACAATCATGCCGTTTTCGGTGTTCTGATCGGTTCTGACCGATGTTGGCGGCGGGTACTTAGTATACTAATTTTCCGATTGCGGCGCTGTGTTCCTAATTTGCATAGGTTCAGACATGCGCACTTCACAATTTCTTGATTTCATGTTATAAGCTCCACCCACTTTTAAACGGCGGCGATACTGACGTGCTTTGATCGCAGCGAAACCGATACATCTGTACGTCGGCGTGACGTCACGATAACGTACGCCAACCAACGGAGTCTAAGGGTCAGAAATCGGTGCATTGGTTGGTTGACATACGTGATTGTGACGTTACGCCTACTACGAGTATGCCAGTTTAGCCGCCGTTTAAAAGTGGGCGGAGCTTATAGCACGAAATCAGATAGTGGTGCCTCAATCGGTTGATTGGTGAACTGTGTCGATGAACCAACATCGTTCGCAGTCTCTAAGATACCAGAAACAGCACGGTTGTAGGGCCGTTTGTAATGTATTTAGAAATCATTATTAGGAAACCAGTTATGTGTTGAATAGCAGAAAGTGTAAGATTTCAAACGATATCTAGATCGTTGGGATCGGACGAACCGTAATTGTACTAGCAATCATTCAAAAAAGCGTTTTGGACGTGTTTCGAGTTGTTCATTTTTTCGCTCGCTTATCCATTTTTGATGACATTGACATGACGTGCTGTGAGGCGTCGAATGTTCGTTTTCAACGACATGTATATGAATATGTCAATTCATATATTAGTTTCTCCTATTCCCTTCGATTCAGATGCGGAGTTAATATTGTAAGAACTGTTGTTACGCCATACCGTCCACCAAGCAGACATAACGTTTTTTATTAGGAACAGCGACACAGCAAATTCGATGATGGAAATCGTTTTTCATAATTGGATCTGCTGTAGGCTTAGCAGCTGTCACTATAAACATGTCACAATATACATAAAAACAACGTACTTCTATGAAAGTGGCATAATCAGTTAAGAGCACATCATTAAAACGCAAACAAACAGGTAGCCGAACTACATAGGTTACTGAGCGGTGGAAACCAGAGTAATGATCTCAGTTCGACGACCAGCGCACTGCGATGAGTGCGCATTGGTGATATCAGGCTTTCAATCGTAATTGTAATGTCCGTGAAATTTAAATGATGCGTCTTCAACAAGGTTATTCTAGTAAACTGCTGGCATAATATTCTTGATTGTAGTTGCCAATGGTTAGTCTATACACACTATTTCAGATGAACAAGCCAAAACATGTCCTTTAAGAAATCTATAGTAAGAAATTATCTTGCAGACGCTTTGCAAACGTTGCTCTAGTATCAGTGTGAGGATGTTCGGAAGTCATTAGGGTTATTCCTTTTAATGAAAACTCCGCATGAGTTACCAAGAGTGAAGCATGACGTATTTTACCTGCAGGACACCGCCCACCTGTGATGCTGCGTAGGTAAGCAGAATCATCAAGACACCAAAGGCAATCGCTGAAGACGTAAATAAGAAAATCCGATGTCATTATGTGAAACACATATATTTTTTAATACATTCATAAAACGTAACTTTTCAATTAAGCCCGACAAACAAGTTTGATCGGTGACGCCGTGATTGATAAAATACCCAATTTTAATGAAACACCGTATTATGTATAGAGTGAATATAATTTGTGTGCAAGTAGAAACTACAGTGATTTGTAATACCTATGATGTTTGGCTTGTTCAGTGCAATGTATCCGATTATATCGAGTGAACTCAATACAATCATTACAATGTCAGTATTAATATACACACCCGCAATATATTACGTGATTTCAAAAGGCTTGCAATCATATAATGTATGAAAAATAATACATCTTCATCGTACCTAATCCCTTGGACAGATTAGTGGCTGTCGACTCTTTCAAGTTTGGGTAGCAGAAAGCCTTCACCATGTCTTGCAGAACGACGGCAGCCAGTGAGTTGAGTCCCGATGATACAGTGCTGTAAACCACACAAACAGCAACACAAACTACACTATTGGTGTCTATGGTATACAATGTAAGTTACAATATGTCCAACATTTATTTGGTTAAATGTACACTATTGGTGTATATGGTATACAGTGTAAGTTGCAGTATGTCCAACATTTATTTTGTTAAATGTCTGTAGTTCGACGCAGACCCGTAGGCTAGTTGTGCGATAGGTGCGTGCGTATCCTCCCGCTGCGACGAAAGAGATCCGCTTGAGGGAAAATAGATCCGTATTGAATAGCACATAAACGTGCGCGCACAAACACTCACACACTCACACACTCACACACTCACACACTCACACACTCACACACTCACACACTCACACACTCACACACTCACACACTCACACACTCACACACTCACACACTCACACACTCACACACTCACACACTCACACACTCACACACTCACACATACACACACACACGCACACTCGGACAGATATGCACACGCACACGCACATCCATACGCACACGCACACGCATGCACACACACACAAACGCTACCACACATTATTTGAACAGTTGAAGAACCTAGTATTTGAGTGTTCTATATAAATGAGGACTTTTGACTGGTAGAAATTTCTATATGATTGCGCGCCAACATAGAGACAAGGAGACACACACCTTAGAGCGCCACTGAAGACGGATGCTGTGAAGAGGCCGGGAATGAGAGGATACCGCAGGTGGTTAATAACGTAGAACGGAAGGAGCTGTAAACATGGAACACTTCCGGTTAACGAATACTTTCGGTCAACGAAATTACCTTCTTGGCGTTACGTGTACTACAACATTAACTTTATATGAAATGTGTGTTTTAAACTGTTGTTTAAATTTATTGACTTTAATCTAGCATTAGAGGAGGGACGTTATCCATAGTCAACTTATGCACAACCTCGAGGAAGTAAGTTCAACAGTTGCATATATATAAATAAATATATATATATATATAAATTCCCACAGTTACCACAGTTTATTATTGTTTCAATGGGCAAATTTTTTCGTTTGCTCATATTGCTTCAGTAGTTTGTATATCCTGGTTATATACTTACATTTTATGAACCCCCATATGTTGTGATTACATTGCACATTGTACGTGGTAACACTATGCATGGTTGCACTGACAATGCTAAGACAGAAGGTATCAACGCATACTACAGCTCATCACTGTACGTGTACTTACCTGGTCCTTCTTGATAGGGTCTGGGCCCGTGAGCGGGTCACAGTCGCGGTACTCTGCGTAGACGACAAATCCACACATACTACAGATGGTAAGCAGGGCCGTCAACCCGGGCAAGTTCACCCAATATGCACTGCGACACAAACATCGTTATTATGAATATTGGTGCTATTAAAAAGGTAATACTTTTACTTACTTACCTTTTTATTAAAGTTATTGTCGTTATTGTTGTGTTGGTTGTTATTGCAGTTTTTATGTTATTGTTATTATGACAATTATTGTGGTTACTCCCTTTATTGTTATTGTTGCTGTTTTTTTTTCTTTTCTTTTTTCGTTTTTGTTGTTGTTGTTGTTGTTGTTATTATACTTGTTTATATTAATCGTATTATTCTTAATAGTTTTCTTATTTTTATTGTTGTTATTATGTTTTGTTATTGCTGTTGTTGTTGCTACGTTCGTTACTGTTGTTATTACTACTACTACTATGATGACTGGGTGTGACTTACGTCTGTCCTGTGCGGAGGGTCGGTGTGCAGAGCGCCCGTTGTACCTGAGCCTGGTTGACGCCGTAAATGGCCAGCCAAGTGAAGCCGCCGCCAATACTAAGGCTCCAGATCGAGTGACGGACCCTTGGGTCCGGATTGAAGCTAGAGCATACCATACATATTAAACTGACTTGGAAACAGACCTCTTTGTACGTCTGTCATTCATTCTGGATGCCTGTCTGTCTGAATGTTTTTGTCTCTCTGTCAGTCCCTCTTTCTTTTGGAATCTTGATCTCTTGGTCTCTCTTATTTACTAAATCTATATGTAAATATGTCTGCAAGTATGACTGTCTGTCAGTCTGTCTGTCTGTCTGTCTGTCTGTCTGTTTGTCTGTCTGTCAGAGACCACTTTGTAAACGTGGCGCTCTGTCAAATAGTTGTCAAATTGCCATCGCTTTCGAAACAAACGAAGATAGTGCGTAGTTATCATGGCATTCAACATTTTGTGCGATGACAATGGAAGCGTTTTGAAACATTTGTTATGACGAGCTTATCGGTAGACAATAGTTAAACGGGTAACGTTTGTAAACCTTCATACTGCGTTGAACATCGACATTGCAAAACTACAATATATTGTATTGATGGATCCGCTACATTGGCAATTGCCTACGCCACAATAAACACTATGCGCGTGAGGTCCGTCATTCAAGATTTGCCAACAATGTTAATAACGATTACATTATGTGAATTATATTACTATTGTGGCATGATATATGTTAGATCAAACATTTCGGCATACAGTTGTCACTTTAAAACATTGTCCTGTGTTTTTGTCATAAACAAAATTTTGAGGCCAGAAGTTCAACAAAATGAACGACAGAGAACGTTTAAACGCTCCACGTGTCAGCATCAATTGTTTCCTAGCTCAACGAATATTTTGGTGGGCAACAGGTCACGTGATGGTTCAATGAAAGGAATTACTCAACGACTACGTCAATATTGCCGTACACTCACTCCCAGAACTGGATTCTTTCGCCATTGTTCATTATGTTCCAGATGTTCCCGAATCCTCCATGGTCGATGGAGCCCTTAATAATGATGGCAAAGAGACCGACGAACATGATGCCGACTTGGAAGACGTCAGTCCACATGACAGCCTTCATGCCGCCCTGAAACATGAAGAGAACTTTAGATGAAAGACATCAGTCCATATGACAGCCTTCATACCGCCCTGAAACATAGAGAGAACTTTAGCAGGAAGACGTCAGTCCACATGGCAGCCTTCATACTGCCCTGAAACAAAGAGAGAACTTTAGTTGGAAGACGTCAGTCCACATGACAGCCTTCATACCGCCATGAAACATAGAGAGAACTTTAGCAGGAAGACGTCAGTCCACATGGCAGCCTTCATACCGCCCTGAAACATAGAGAGAACTTTAGTAGGAAGACGTCAGTCCACATCACAGTTTTCATACCGCCCTGAAACATAGAGAGAACATTAGTAGGAAGACGTAAGTCCACATGGCAGCCTTCATACCGCCCTGAAACATAGAGAGAACTTTAGCAGGAAGACGTCAGTCCACATGGCAGCCTTCATACCGCCCTGAAACATAGAGAGAACTTTAGTAGGAAGACGTCAGTCCACATGACAGCCTTCATACAGCCCTGAAACATAGAGAGAACATTAGTAGGAATATGTCAGTCCACATGGCAGCCTTCATACAGCCCTGAAACATAGAGAGAACTTAAGCAGGAAGACGTCAGTCCACATGGCAGCCTTTATACAACACTGAAACATAGAGAGACCTTTAGTAGGAAGACGTCAGTCCACATGGCAGCCTTCATGCAGCCTTGAAACATAGAGAGAACATTAGTAGGAAGACGTCAGTCCACATGACAGCCTTCATACCGCCCTGAAACATAGAGAGAACATTAGTAGGAAGACGTAAGTCCATACGACAGCCTTCATACCGCCCTGAAACATAGAGAGAACTTTAGCAGAAAGACGTCAGTCCACATGGCAGCCTTCATACCGCCCTGAAACAAAGAGAGAACTTTAGTAGGAACATGTCACTCCACATGACAGCTTTCAAGCGGCCCTGAAACATAGAGAGAACTTTAGATGAAAGACATCAGTCCACATGACAGCCTTCATGTCGCCCTGAAACATAGAGAGAACTTTAGATGAAAGACATCAGTCCACATGAAAGCCTTCTTGTCGACCTGAAACATAGAGAGAACTTTAGTAGGAACATTTCACTCCACATGACAGCCTTCAAGCCGCCCTGAAACATAGAGAGAACTTTAGATGAAAGATATCAGTCCACATGACAGCCTTCATGTCGCCCTGAAACATAGAGAGAACTTTAGTTGAAAGACGTCTGTCCATATGACAGCCTTCATGCTGCCTTGAAACATAGAGAGAACAGGTGGCAGCTCCGTATTGGTGGATTTACGCGAACTCAGTAGCTGGCCAACCAGTGTTTGTATTGAAACAATAATTTTACATCCCTGAAAGTTACACATTTTCTACATTAACCATCTTGACAACGTCAATGCCTCCTAGCAAAAAACAACTAGTAGCCTATAAATCTTAGTACCAGTGTATTTATATATAAAAATACTGTATAAAACTATAAGGAAACGTGTGCACTAGTGAACAGTAATACATAAAAACAAAGTAAGAAAATACATTAATATGATAACATACCATGAACTGCGTGTTTGCAGTGCGTTTTCTTGTATGTATGTATGCATGTATGTATGCATGCATGCATGCGTGCGTGCGTGCGTGTGTGCGTGTGTGCGTGTGTGCGTGTGTGCGTGTGTGCGTGTGTGCGTGTGTGCGTGTGTGCGTGTGTGCGTGTGTGCGTGTGTGCGTGTGTGCGTGTGTGCGTGTGTGCGTGTGTGCGTGTGTGCGTGTGTGCGTGTGTGCGTGTGTGCGTGTGTGCGTGTGTGCTTGTGTGCTTGTGTGCGTGTGTGCGTGTGTGCGTGTGTGCGTGTGTGCGTGTGTGCGTGTGTGCGTGTGTGCGTGTGTGCGTGCGTGCGTGTGCGCGTGTGCGTGCGTTCGTACGCGCGTACGCGCGTACGTATGTAAGTATGTACGTATGTACGTATGTACGTATGTACGTAAGTACGTATGTACGTATGTACGTATGTATGTATGTATGCATGTAAACGGGATCACTAAATTCATATCGTTACAACACTCCTTTTTTTATTGGATTGCTGTGTGGTAAGCAATGAACTAAACTGTAAAATAGCAGACACGTTGCTACGTAAATTAATGTGTACTGCCGCTGTTACGACGCAATACACCGGCGATATACAACGGGATATAAGTGACGTAGATCTAACTAACCAGTGTCGTGTAGAATATGCAGACGAGTCCAACGGTGATGACAGACACCCACACGTTGAGTCCAGTCACTGCAAATACACATACAGAACACGTGGTACACAGGTATGTTTAGTACACAAGTAGTAGTAGCTATAATCATCGTTGTTGAAATCATTGTCATCATCATCATGATCACTATCACCGTTTATATCATCATCATCATCATCATTATCATTGTCATCACCGTTGTCATCACTATCGTAATCATCATAATTATCTTAGTTTCCTATAATAGTTTATTAATACGCTAAATTGACTTCATTCTACGTGTATATCGTCCGAGGCGACGAGGTCAACTTGACTCTTTCTATGTTAATTCGCTTCCTTGGTTGGGTCTTCAGCCACGTCGTCATCTTCGTAGTCGTCATCATCATCGTCGGTATCATCACCATCAACATCATCGTCATCATCGTCGTCATCGGCGTCGTCGTTGTCACCAATATCGTCATCATCATCGTCACCACCATCGTTATCATCATAATAATCGTTATCATAATAATAGTAAAAATAATAACAAGTGTTTTATAATAACTGTTACTAGAATCATCATCACCACCCTCATCATCATCGTCATCACCGTCATCATCAATGATTGATGCAGAAACAACAACGAGTACATATTACTAGATCCGACTAGTGAATCGCATCTTTCTACTCCAATTCAACTCATAGAGCCGGTACGTAATCTCGGTTACCGTTCGCATACGATTGGGAAGTACTTGCACTTCTGCAGCTGATTCTGTGGTTCCTGGAGGAATATCATGCTAGCTATGTCTAGGTTGTTCATAACGTTTTCATAAATGTTATTATAAATACTCTTATAGTTAGGGTTATCAAGGTTAATGTCATAAGGCCCCCGTTATGATTTGAAAAGGGATCACTTACCGATGGTGAGGGCGAGAGCCGGGGTATACAGAACGATAGCCATGTACAGAATCTGTCAAAATGACAACCCATAAAATGAACAAAGAAAGAAACGATTACGCGAACTCAGGCAATAGTTGACAGACTGTGCGTAAGTGTAGGAGAGTGTAAACAAAACGCATTTAATGTAATGGAGAATGGAACAAAACGTGCAGCAAGAACTGGAGCGCGGAAAACGCGTTGACGAAAGGACGCACACAATGAATAGTAGAAAAGGGCGATTGATATTAAACGAATCACCGAGTGACAGTCAAACGCATAGTAAGTAATGGATACTGGAGCAACGTACAGTGAGTACCTCAGATTGGAAATAAAACACATCGTAAATGTCGGTGAGATACATTCATGTGAAATAGAAACAGGAAAGATATTCAATTCTTTATTCCCAAGTGATAATGCAAAACGTACGTACACAATATACAATAACATTACAAACGGAAATAGAGGGTTGCAGTACATTGCAGGACCTCATTAGCGGGACTATTCTCCTATTCTTTACTCTCTATGAAAATAATATGGGACTATCCTAAGGTGACCTTAATTACAAGGTGGTTTCATTACCGAGGTAACCAAACAGAGATATTCGACTGACTGATTAAGCACTTTCCACCAACACGTGTGCAAGTATATTAAATATAATTTTATATACTTTTTACTTACCGTTTGTATGATATAAAAGATGCTGACCAGCAACCGGATCCCTCGGTCATATCGCATCTCCAGATACTGCAACGAACCGAAAGAAGATTAATTTTTGTTTAGACAATATCCACCGTCCGGTTATGCCTTATTAAAGTACGCCAGACAAAACTGTGGCCACAGCTAGAACCCCCAGATCCCTGGACAGTGTTTACTAAGCATTATAAACAATCGTTTACATGTCACTGTCCGAGTGATGTACACATATATTTGCGTAATAAATGCCAGCCGTGTGTGTTTCCTATGTTGAATTTGGCGTGCACGACCGACAGATCTCATTCGCGCGTTAATATCCGTTAATCCCGCTACCTACGGTTAATCCGCCTCCGTCGTATTTAACTATAGATGTGCGATCGTACAGTAATACAAAATGGTGCTCTTGATTGTATTGTGCGTTTCACTGATTCTCTTTTCCTTCCTTCTCCGAAATTCTCTACGTAGTCCACCCCTAGATTCCTCCCTTCATCTCTCCTCATCCGTCCCCTTTTATTCGATCCCTTTCGTCCAACTAACACTACTTCCTTGCCTCACTCTAAATCGCCTTCTTTCAAAATAAAGGTAAGTTCTTAAACAGCGCGGCATCCAGTCCCTCAGACCTGCTCAAAGCGCTTTACACGTTACTGACAGAACACGGTGCGTCAGTGTTGACGGTAAAAAATGTGTGTTCTTTTAAGCGTCGGAAACGAAGGTTGTATGCGTGTATAGGCGTATGCACGTATGTGCACGCAAATACATTGGTAAGTACGTACTTGCGTCTGTATGTAAGTGTATGTCTGATAGTGTTCGTGCCTGGGTGCGTGTGTGTGCATACGTCCATACATGTGGGTGCACGTGTGTGTGTATGTGTCGTGTATGCAAGTGTCTATGTGTGCATAATGTGAGCAGTGGGCGAGCCTTGGTGGAAACGTCACTCAAACTACAATTATTGCTATCACATACCACACAATATTTCAAAATGACCTGTTATCGTCAGTGTCACAAAATCGAGTGTAAGTATTAATAAATTAATAAATTGGCGGTACCCGATTTGACATAGCAAGTTATAGGTTCAGGTGCACTAGGATTCGGAGTGAACGAGAGACATAACGTGACATCAGATATGTATATACGAGATGCCAACTGGCATTCCATTTTAATACAACAACATAAACATATTCGGTTCAGTGATAGCTGGCCAACCGTTACTCTGCTATGACATTATATTTATAACACTATACATTGTACTCGACGAGTATGCATCCAAATACGAATTTATATGGGAGACAATTTAAACAACTGATCTTAGGTGGTGTTAAGTGATTTACTCCAAACAGCCCAAACTTGAGCAAACGCAGGAGTTGTATGGTGCTTGTTTGTGCGCATATGCGTTGTGGGTATATATTTATTTTTATTTTTTATAAGCACTTTAGATGATTGGGTGTGGCGAAAGGGAGGTTCATGATCGCTGTTTGAAACGCTATGGGGATTTCTAGTTCAGTAATCGGTGGTGGAATCATATTCCAGATTCGATTTGCTCGGGGGTAGAAAGAGAACACTGCTGCATTGATGCGGCACCTGAGGGCTACGTACTGGCCACGGTTTTTTGACTGTGTTAGTAGACCTGGTGGGGGTGTGATGTTGATTATGTTATTTAATATTTTGTAAAATGTCATGGCTTGTTTGATAATGCGTCGTCGTTCAAGAGTTGACCATCCAAGGGTGGCTATTAGGTCTGCTGCGTTTGTTTGGCGTCTGTGGTCATTTCTGACAAATCTGGCAGCACAGTGTTGTACTCTTACAAGGTGTTTAATTTGGGTGGCAGTGTGTGGGTTCCATATGGGAGAGGCATACTCGAGTTTTGGTCGGATTAGCATGTTATAGGCTGTTTCTTTTACTTCAGGTTTGCATGGTCCGAGGGTTCGTTTGATCATGCCTAGGACTTTTGATGATTTGGAAGCTATGTCAGTGATATGGTTAGCCCAGGTTAGTTTAGAATCTAATTTTATTCCAAGATATGTGTGGCTAGAGGCGGTAGAGAGTGGTATGCCAAAGAGTGAATACGAATGTAGTCTGGGTTTTGTTTTGTTTGTTATTGGGAGATGCACACATTTAGATATGTTAAATTCCATCTGCCATTTATTAGACCATGTTTGGAGTTTGATCAGGTCAGATTGGAGAGTTTCGTGGTCGGTTTCGGATGTGATTTTGCGATATATAATGCTGTCGTCTGCAAAGAGACGTACGGAAGATTGGACATTTTCGGTTATGTCATTTATGTAGAGTAAAAATAGGACAGGTCTGAGCCCTGTGGTACACCATACCGACAGGGCTCCATTGACTGAGACTCTCTGTTTGCGATTGGATAGAAACGATTTGATCCAGTTTTGTGTGTTTCCATTTATTCCATAGAAAGCTAATTTGGATAGGAGGCGTTTATGGGGGACTTTGTCGAAGGCTTTGGCGAAATCGAATAGGATGGCATCTATTTGTGTCTTATTGTCCATAGCAGTCATCCAGTCGTGGACTGTCTCGATGAGTTGGGATTCACAAGACAGACCTGGTTGGAATCCATGTTGGAAGTGGATGATGATATTGTGTTTGTGTAAGTGTTTCCACATGTTGCTTAGAATGATGTGCTCCATAACTTTGCAGAAGATGCATGTTAACGACATTGGTCTATAATTAGCAGGGTCTGATTTGTGGCTTTTTTGTGTATTGGTGTTACTAGTGCTTGGAGCCAGTCATCTGGGAGTTTGCAAGTGTTGTATGACTGCTGCAACATGTGTCTGATGATGGGGGCAATTTCCACTGCAGTCTCTTTAAGGACTCTGGCTGGGAGTTCGTCGGGGCCTGTAGCTTTATTTTGGTTTAGGTTTTTCAGTTGCTTAATTACTCCGTCTATCCCGATTTCGAGGGAGGGCATATCAGGATAGATGGATGGAGCTAGTTGGGGGATGGGGTAGATTTCTTGAGAAAACACGAAACTAAATTGGTGGTTAAGTGTATTTGCTTTGTCGTGATCATTTGTGATTGGTTGGTCGTTTGCTTGCAGTGTAGGGATGCCAATGTATTCTCGTTTGTTTGCTTTAATGAATGACCAGAATTGTTTTGGGTTTGTTTTTAGGCTGTCTCCAATGTGATTGTTTAGGATTTGGTTGCAGCTTTAGTGGCTTGTTTTCGGAGTTGCCTAAACCTTTCCTAGTCACTATTACGTCCAGTTTGTTTAGCTTTGTTATGGCTTTTGTTGCGTTTTCTTTGCATTCTTATTATTTCACGTGTTATCCAGGGGAGGTGGGTTTTTGCTTTGGTGTTGCGACTGGGAATATTATTGTTGACTAATGAAGTAAGATTATTCCGGAAAAAGTTCCAATTTGTGTTGACGTGTTGAATTTGGATTCGTGTCAAAGTATGTTGTTGTTAGTTGTTTTATGTCATCTTCAAGCTTATCCCAGTTTGCAGATTTATATTGGAACACTTTGTGTGGTGGCTTACTGTTACGGATTGGATTTAGGTTTACGTTAAAGGTCACAGCTTCATGATCACTCATGCCGGGAGTGGTGTGAGTGTTAGCAATTATCGATGGATTAGAAGTGAGTATGAGGTCAAGGATATTGCCGGAATCAACTCGTGTGGGATCTTTGACCATGTTTTGTAATCCAAATTCTCTCATTATTTCTAGCAGTTTGTTATGCTTGCTGGCAGTTCTGTTGTTAGTGGTTTGCTGCTTGCCCCAGTTAATATCAGGAAGAACGAACGAACGAACGAACGAAGAAGTTTATTTACCCCATGTATATAAAAAGTACAAAACAATAAAGCATATACAAACACAAATATATATACTATGCATGATACATAAGTATGTAATTCAGTAATTTGCAGGACTAAAAAAAAAAAACTTTTATTTGATAACATACTGTCTATATATATATATAGATATCAGACGGGGTCGGTGACTCCTATTAAGACAAAATGTCGCTATCATAAGAGCCACCAGGAAGGTTGAAGTCACCTGCTATAACTACATTAGGAGACGTTTTTTGTGATCTGTACAGTTTTGTTAGGGATTCGTGGAGAGCTTCAAGGGATTGAAGGTGGTCACTGGGGGGGTCGGTAGTAGGATGCAAAGTATATGGATTTGTTTCGTGTGAAATGGATTTTTGTCCATGCTATTTCACAGCTTGAGTTTAGTTTTGTAAGTGGTTCTTCTACAATGTCATCGCGGAAGGCTATGAGAACTCCACCACCATGGGTGTTTCTGTCCTTTCGGATGGCGCTATAGTTAGGTGGTAGGAACGAATAGGTAGGGTAGTTTTCGTCTATTTCGGCTTCGACTAGGAATATGATGTCAGGATTATTTGACTGAATAGTTGTTTTTAATTGGGTTGTCTTTGCGATGCTTTTGACACTGTTGGTTTCGATTAGAATTCCGCTAAGTGTGTTACGTTTGGTTTTCTTACGACGTTCAGGGGTTGATGCATTTTGAGGGTTTGGTCCAAAGGTTGGATCCAGGTTTGGGATGTACAACTCGTGTTTGTTTGAGAGATCTGTGTGTGGGGGTCAATGTTTTGGTTATTTTGGTCTGCGTCACTAAGGCTGTTATATCGGTTGTGAGAACATTCCAATAAGTGGACTTGGAAGAAGGAATGACCGTAGTTAGGATGGTCGCATTTCATGCAGTGCCAGGAACAGGAACTGTTACAGAGGAGATTATATTGATCTGGACTTATGTCACAACATTTAATGTGTACCCATTGGTTGCACCGGTTGCAGCAAACTGCTCGGTGATTTGAAGCAACAGGCTTTTTACAAAATCCACAGGGGTGTCTGACAGGGCCGGGGTTTGTTTGGATGTCCCCACAGAGGATTAGTAGGACAAGATAACATGTTTTGTGTCCCGATGTAGGGATTGCATAAGCCAGTTTGGTGTGGTACTTGTTACGGGTGTCTCTGGTGAAAGCTAGTGCCAGTCTAATACTTGTGTCAGTCCAGCAAGACCTGTCATATGTTAGCAGACCATTTGGATCGTCCGTGAATTGGGTATGGTCACTCACATGAAGACGGGTATACACCGTTGTAAAGTCTATGAACTGTAACCAATGAATGTCTCGTGATGTGCGAATGTCAACGTTCGTATCGGTCGCGTTCGGCGTGATGTCAGGACGAAGTCGAAAGTCGCTCGGCGTTCGGCGAACGAATTCACGTAGATGAAAGCAGGCGACTCGGGCGACAAAGTAGACTGTAGATTTGCCTTGTCGATCCCACGCGAAACACCAGGCAACAATACGGAAACGATGTCACGACGTCGGCGATGTCGAGAAGGTCTGTCACGGAGTCTGTGTTACGACAGCTAGCAGACGAAACGGTGGTGGCCTCGCATTCGAAGATCACGTCAAAACGGAACTGCAGTCGGTTATCGCTCGGTCTTCTTCAACACGTGAGAAGTGCAGCGTCTCACAACTAATCAGTACTGTTGAAATCGTAGAAGTATTTACTACAGGCGTTGGGCGGACACACGTTTCAGCCCAATTCCTGGAGACGAGAGTGCAACACTTTCTTCTGCTCAAATGTTCGTCTGGCCTCGAATGGCCGTCCTGCCCTTATATAGCTTGATGACCGGAAGTTAGTCTGACCAATTACAACACTTAATGCAAATTAAAGTCGCTTCAAAAACCAACTCCCGAAACCTTTCACACATCGAAGCAATCCATTCAACTCGCTGAGTTTAAAATAGATTTTGCGAGCTAAACGTCTGGCTATATAAGTGCCCATTCAATCTTTAACTTACGTGAATTACTTACATAATTAATATCACTGGATTCCCTGTATCGAGCCGGATACCACAATATTCATCGTACATTCCAACTCTCATGAATTAATCCATAATTTTAATAAAACACGCACTCTATTCATAAGGTAGGTGTGACCCTAGTGTTTTTCACACCTACATTTCTGTAAAAAAACTTTTATAAGTTCATAATATAATCTTCTTATAACCACAACATAAGTAGTTTGACAGGTCACCATATTACCAGTCATGTTAAATAATTTCTACAGGTACCAAATTTGATATACCTAGAATTAATGGTGTACGCTACAAATGAAATTAATTAAATCTGACTCGTCGGCAGTTAAAACGTTACGCGCCTTAATCGCCAGAGGGCACCAGCGTATACCTCCGCGACAATACATACCAGAGATGGCAGCACCATCCCATCAACCATACTTTGTATACAAAACCAGTGTTCTACAGCCTGATTAAATTCTATACAAACCACTTTGTGACAGTCAGTGTACAACTGCACTAAAATATCAACCTCTGATTTGAGCATGCCTATTATATTTGGTTCCTTAATCGTATGTTGCCCGTTAAACTGCTGGCCCCACAATCAACAGGCAAGATGAATAACGTACGTAGGCTAATTGACGTCCCTACACCGAACTTGATCTCTGCGTCGTTGGTCTCCACCCACCACATGTTAATAATTGCGTTAAGCATACATGCAGATCAAGTTTATCTAAACGGGCGACTGTTCATATGAATAGTACATAATTATAAAAGCGGTTCAGTGACATGGCGATAACACAATAACTCCATGATGTTTGTAGGATTCCTTTGAGAATCGTATTCACGAGTACAGCAATGTTATTCATCCATTAATTAACAACTTAACATTTACACATTCAGCTGGTTATATTTTATATTTTCTTCATTCTTATATCGAATAAATGTTCATATTGTAATGCTAGTTGTACCACCTATTTTATGATTGAAGAAACTTCCTTTATTTATTTTAATTTGTTAGTTTCTACGTCACATCTCATCACTTTACAACTCTTTAGTCGTGACTAGGCTTCTCAACGTGCTCATTCGGTCGTCAGTTCGTAGTTCTAACATATGTTAGTTCAATAATTAAACACAATGCTGTTAATTCTATAAATACAGTTTCTCATCAAGCACGGCAAAGCTGGACACATTTTAATTCAGTCATTGCTGCGAGAACGACACCAAAACGCGTTGTTGTTGTAAGTTGCACTTTGGGCCACAAACAAAAAACCTTTGACTTTTTTCTTTCTACTTCAAATAACATTTTGTATAGCTGTGAAAATATTCATAAATATCGCCGTTATCCTGCTTGAATGAGTTTGTAATCCACATACACCCGCATGAATGTTAAATTCTACTAGCGTTGAATGCCAGTGTACTAAATTCAAAACACTCTCCCTCAAAAACAACATGGCAGTGTTTTCAACTTCAGTTCAAAACACTCAATGCCGAATTTCAAGACTGCTAATTTTGGTCATAACATCTTAATCGTTTTTATCACACAAGCATATTATAACGTTTCACGTATTTATATTCTTATATGTTACGTCTCCATGTGTGTCTTAGCCAGGTGTGAGTTCAAACGCGAGGTTCAAATGCGAGAATATCGACATATTTTCAACATGAGCAGAGTGTTTTCAACATAGGTTGAAAACATGCTACAGTGTTTTGAACTTAAAACACTACAGAGTGTTTTGATCAGGGTGAGTGTTTTGAGCGTTCTACACATACACCAGTGCATGCACTAGACAAAAAAGCACCAATGCCTTTAAATATATCTCACGAAAGGCATTGACAAAGTTACGTAAACGAAATTGCCCGCGTTTTGTAAAGGTGGGCTCAAACGCCGATTCTCTTGACTAACGGCCTTGTGTATGTGTTACGCAATACCGGGCATTGTACTGAACAAACGGCATTGTGAGAGTTGTGCACTACCCCAGCGTGGGTCGCGCTGTGGCTGCAATTATATGTCTTGCTCGAACGCCAACATAACTTATATTTTTCACTAACGTCAATTCAACCATAAAACTGTGCTTTTTCAGACTTCAAGTGCAAGCATGGTGGAAGTTGCATAATACATTTACAAAACAAGCCTCGGGGTAAATAAGAGTGGTATAATTTGTCAAGTGTTCAAGAACGCAGTTTACAAAGAAAGTAATGGGCTACTCTCCAAAAAAGTCTGACAGTTCGTTTTTAACTTTCAACGCAGTATTATTTCGGCATTTGTGGTGCAACAGGTGCAATGTATACATCGTTGGATTCGTTTCGACGATGTGAGCTGAAGGTATTGTAATTCCTTTTAGAATGGCCCAAAACAGGCAAAGTACGCTTTCCATGTTTTTTTTTATTTTACTTCAGATACCTCACAAAAATACTAAATATTACAAATTCAAAATGTCCAGTATATGACTCTAAGGCACATTATCAAATCAATGTGGCACACTATAATGTAGTCGCCTACAATAAATAATTATACCAAAAAAAATGCTAATTGGCCCATTTGTGTTGTCACGCCCGATACCAAGCTTTGTCACCAATGTGCCACTATTCTAAATGAACGATTTTAAAAATGTAATGTTGTCGTAGTAGCCATATACGTTCAATTAACTTATGGAATTTGTCATTCCTAACAGTTGTTATAATAATGTCCATAAATTTGATTTGTGTGTTATTTAAAAAAACCAGTCAAACATTAACTCGTTACGCCCGATACCAAGCTGTAATGAAAACGACTGAGACAAAAGTAATGAACAGAACTACTTCAATATGTATACATACGTACATAGTAAACAGTACTACAGGTGTAAATTGTTGGTATTTACATAAAACCCATTCCTTAAAAAATTAAGCATTTCACCGGAATGGTTACGCCCGGTACCAAACTTCGCTATTGTCATCATGGCGCTATCGCTTGTACAGCATCTTAATCCGTGTGGCGTCCTCGAACAGGAAGTGAAAGAATCACTTGCTGTGACGATGGAAGCAATGAGTAAAGATGACCCCGGGGCACATAAGAACACGTGAAGAACTTCAGGCGACAAAAGATGAATGCGTTAATCTCCAGCGCCAGATTTGGCGGATGCTAAAACAAATGTAACAGTTGATTAATGTTAGTTCAAGCAACAGCTGGCATTGCAACAATAACACCAATGAAAGCATTAGAACTCCCTTGGCAGGGACACTGTCCACACCATTCAGGAAAGGACATGATTTGATGAAGGAAAAAGGCCTTAGTCCCAGAAAAAAAAACAAAGATAAGGAATTGCCTGGCGCTTGCAGAAAGCCTTATTAAAGATGCTGCGACGACACCAACTGCGTGCACGAATAAAACTTATCGTCCGTAAAGCTGGGCAGGTTTGCTTCGCAGAGGAACAAAACATTCAGGGGCAAATATGCAAAGGCCAAAGCTGTGAAAACGATTCACAGAAGGAAGGCCAAGTTGAGGGAACAGCACGTGAACTCTGTCCATATGAGATCAGGTAATGCTACATTACGGTCGTGTGACATGACATAGCACCCGCCAGTCATGCTCCAGCTTGTTTAACATGATCTACGTCATGTGACATGACCGTAAATTAAGTCTGCTGAAGCAGGCCGCGAAATGCGGCCGAAATTATACAGAGACAAAATAAAATGTTTCTTGAGATGGAAATATACCCAACATGAATAACCAAGAAACCGGATTATCACTACATTCAAGGATCATTCGACAACATGAACCAGAAGTTGTGAAAACGCTACGGGGGCTGGAGAAAATGACTAAGAAGGTAGCTTGCTGGAAGAACCACCGCCAATTCAATACACGCTGTCTATATGACAACGTAATTCCAAAGTGCTTACAGCTAAGATCGACGGTGAAGGGAATAAAGGCGTCAACTATCATGAGAAAAACAGAAAAGAAGTTGTTAAACATCAGAAAATCTCAGTGCCATTTTATGGTGACCAAATTACAAGACGAGAAGGAGTAATTTGAAACGAAAACAAATAATTTGTACAAACATTTTTTTGCGGCATAGAACAACAAAATCTAAATGTAAACATTCAACTTACAAAAATAAATTTACTTCTATTCTGTTAAGGACTTCTTAAAAATGCTCCTTCCATCTTCCCCGCCTGGCTGGTCCTTCAGTTAGTAGGTTTCCAGATCGGTCTTTTACTGCATTCGCTGTCTTGTGTTTGTCGTTACTAAATGTCTTTGTGATCTTGTAGATTTCTTTCATCCTTCCATTTCCGGCTGCTTTCTCTGCTTCTGCGGCCAGGTTGTCTACTAACTTTCTTTAACATGTCTCATGCTTTTCTTTACGTCTTTTACTTTTTGTTGATACTTATCTTTGTAGCTCTGCTTTATCCTTTCTGACTTTGGTTGTTCTATGTTGTTCTTTAGTCGTTTCCTGTCTTCTACCAGCTCCCATGACCCTTTGCTGATCCATGGTTGTTGTACTATCTTTTTGTAATCCAGTACTTCTTCAGCTGTTTCTTTGTAGGCCACCTCGAATTCTTGCCTTGCCTCGTCGTAGTCCTGTAGTACATAGTATCTGTTCCGTAGCCTCAATGAGAATTGCATTTTCATGGTTGGTTGTTGCAGCTTGATTGTGTCGAATTTCTTCCTGTTCTCACTGGTCTTTTGCTTCCTCTTTAACTTCAGCCTGATCTTCGAGCGCACTAACTGGTGGTCACTCGCAATGTCTGCTCCCCTCATCACTCTGGTGTCCATAACTGATGTTCTGTGCTGCCTGTGTCACATGGTCAATTTGGTTTTTTGGTTCGCCTTCCTGGAGATGTCCATGTCTGCTTAGGGATGTGTCGATGTGGAAATATGGTATATGTTACCACAAGGTTGTTTAATCCACAGAAGTCAATTAGTTTTTCTCCATTTTCATTTCTTTCACCAATTCCATGGCTTCCCATTATGTCTTCATAGCCCTCATTGTCTTCTCCAACTTTAGCATTTAGATCCCCCGTTACTATGATCTTGTCATGTTTATGTACATTGCCCACAACTGACTGCAACTGTTCATAGAACTGGTCTTTCTCTTCGTCACTTGTTTAATTTGTTAGTGCATATGTTTGTATGATTGATAGTTTCACATATCTTGAAAAGAATCTAGCATAATATAATCCTATCACTGATTGGTTTCTACTCTAGTAATGCTTGCTCTGTTTTCTTTCTCATCATTATTGCCACTGCGTGTCTGTGTAGGTTGTCTTCTCTCCCAGAGAAAATAACACTCTCCAGTGTTTACCTTGACATTCCCGTGTCCTATCCATCTGCATTCGCTAATGCCCATTACATCGATTTTGTATTTATCCATTTCTTTTGCAAGTTGTGCTGATTTACCTGTTGAATATAGCGTTCTCACGTTCCAACATCCTATATTTATAGTTTCCTTTGGTCTGGTCAGCGACGCTGTCGACTGCCGAACGTCCGATTGGCTTTGATCCGGAAGTGTCATACTTTCCATGTATCTGATGTCCTCAGGTATATGGAGCGTCGCCTCGTCATAATCGTTTCCAGCATGTGCTGGCGAAGTCACACATATAGTTTTCGTAACAATTATTGAACTGGGGGGGTTGTTGGTTCTCCGCAGTGGGTTTAATTTTGGGGTTTTCCTTCCCCTAGTCAGAGCCTCGTTCGCCCACAACCGCAAGGTAGTGGTTTCCCAGGGGGAACCACAAGGAGGTGAGATTGACCTGGGTATTCTACGGTTTACCGGCAGGCTACTATTTTTCACTTTTTATCCCCACAGAAGGCTAGCCGGCCCCAACGCCACTGGCTGTGGCGCTGGGCGCTTGAACACCCCTTCCCCCTATATGTATATATGTTGTACGTTGTATTCTCAATTGGAAATAAAGAATTTAATTGAATTGAACCTGCGTACGAAACTAACAGAAAGGGCAATGGAGGAAGTGACAGAGTTCATTGAGCATGCGCACGACACCACTTTCCGTGAAACGCGCGAAAGGCAACAACGGAAGTATGATCAACTGTTACGAAAACAACAACAATTTGGCAAGAGTGTGGACAGTCTGCAACGCGATGACCCGGATAACGTCACAGAGAAGTGGGTCATTAATCTGGCGGATAGAGAGTTAGACAGTGGCGAAGTCAGTCTGTTGAAGAAATGGTTAAATTTTGTGGTTACCCTAGACAGACTCCCCGTTGACGATCTGACCACGGCAACAGTAATGGCATGTAAGAACATCAACGAGAAAAACAGAGCCGACGGGTTGAGAATTGGTGTAACCAAAGCTGTGATGAAACACAGATCCAAGCAGAACAGACCTAATATATCACTGGAAGAGAGGAAAACACTTCAAAACTTGAGGAGGGACAGGACGATCAAGATTCTACCAGCAGACAAAAGGAGGGCAACAATGATTATGAAGGCCACAGAATACGATGCAAAGATAGCAGGTCTACTAGCAGATGTTACAACCTTTGAGCAATTGAAAAGGGATCCCACCAGAGTGTACAAAAGTAAACTTGTAAACACCATGACAGAGTGGAAAAGGACCAAGACTATATCAGATGCCCTATACCATAGGATCTACCTTACATCAGATTCAGTGCCAAAATGCTATGGACTTCCTAAGATCCACAAGGACATCATGTCTGTAAAACCTATCGTTTCAAGTATAGGCAGTATAACATGCAAGACAGCAAATTACTTAGCCACCATTCTGAGCCCACTGGTTGGAAAAACTGAACATTTTGTGAAAAACAGCGCACAATTTGTTAAGAAAATCGAAGAGTTGGAAATTACACCAGGAGGAAAAATGGCATCATTCGATGTGACAGCCCTGTTCACTAGTATTCCAGTGACAGAGGCAGTATCAGTGATCAAGGAGCGATTAAACCACGACACAACACTGAAATACAGATGTGAACTATCAGTAGACCAAATCACCACATTGTTAGAAATTTGTCTAAACACCACATATTTCAATTATAATGGAGTATTCTACAAGCAGATGAAGGGAGCGGCCATGGGTTTACCGGTGTCCCCGATAGTGGTGAAAATGTACATGGAACGTTTTGAAGAAAGAGCCATCAGGGAAGCACCTCACCCTCCAGACATGTGGTTGAGATACGTGAATGACACATTCACAGTGCTCCAAGGGACTGAAGTAGAACAGTTCACACGCCATCTGAATTCAATGGACAATAACATCAAATTCACAGTAGAACCAGAACATGACAACACGCTAGCCTTTCTAGACACATGTATATGTCTGAAGGACGATGGATCAAATAAGGTTAAGGTGTATCGGAAAGCCACACACACAGACCAGTATTTGTACCGGGATTCAAACCACCCATTAGAACACAAACGGTCAGTGGTGAGGACACTCTTCCAAAGGGCAAACATTTTGGTAACTGAAGAGGAGGATAAGACTAAAGAGGTGGAGCACATCAAGAAAGTTCTGAAAACGAACGGTTACAAACCCTGAATGTTTAACACCACACAACCAAAAAGAAATAAGGAGAATGGCAACACCAAAGAAACCAACAGAAGACAACATGTCGTAGGTCTATCCTATGTTTGTAAGCTGTCTGAACAATTGGCAAGGATTTTCAAGTCCTACGACATACCAGTGTACCACAAACCTATCAACACCTTGAGGTACCTGCTGGTACGCCCAAAAGACAAAACAGACAAGTCAGCAAAGTGTGGGGTGGTGTATGCCATCTAGTGCCCAGAATGCGACCAATACTACATAGGAAAAACAGTGACGGCAATGAGCACACGATTTAATTTAACATCTATCATGTCGCCAACCCCTATCAGCTATAAGCGAACACAAGTTGAACACAGGCCATCAGTGTTCGATGAAAGATGCAAAAAAATCTTACACCTCGAGGAGACCTGGCATAGGAAAAAGATCAAGGAGACCATTAACATCTACAGGGGAAGCCTTCACTCAACAGAGACGTCGGCCAGGAGCTCCCGCCAGTCATGCTCCAGCTTGTGTCACATGACGTAGGTCATGTTACACCACCGTAAATGCAGTCTGGAAGAATGCCGCGAGATACGGCCGAAATTATACAGAGAAAAAATAAAGGTTTTTTGAGAGTTAAATATACCCAACATCATGAATGTGCATAGCATTGTGGTGAGAGGGCCCTACCACTACGCCCGGAGAGATCTTGTTATAGGAGCTGTTGTTATGACGCCAACACCAACACATTTATGGGAAAATGTGATGGATGAATAAAGACAAAAGCCAAACGTCAAACACCCTGGAAGCCCCAAACCCAGACACGCACTAGTGATTGTGGTCGAGGAAACGGGCAGAGGTTTGTATGTGGACGCAAAGACTAGTCAACTGTCGTCAAACACGTATGTTCGCTAGCAAGATACAATTGATGGACCACTAAACATCAGTTACTTACATTGAAACATCTACATTTTGTGTTGCAGTATTATCGGATTGTTGTTACGCCCGGTACCAAACTATGACGATTATTGTTACACCCGGCACCAAACTTTAATGTTGTTCATACAAAATAAATATTAATCAAATGATTACCTATGTAATGTATGATGTTTAACACAGAACTGAAAAACGTTGTATGGGAAAGGATTATTTTTTGAAAAAAATGTTTAGCCATTTACCAGTTTTGATAGGTTATAACATGCAATCTGAAGCCATTTCAAATCATATTTCTAGAACACGGTCTCATTGTGTGAATTTATGCGCTTTTCAAATATATTTTTCTGGTGTTGCATTACGAGGAACCTGTTACCTCTGGAATAAAAGTATTTTATTTCAAATAGAGTATTTATTTATATGAGGAGTTGAAATAGACTTTGGTACCTTGGTATCGGGCATAACAGGATATAGTTAATTACTGCAATTATGTCGTTGCCAATTAGTGAGTTTTCGGATTTCAATTAAAACACTTTAGCAATTAAATCTTCAGAGTATGTACGTTAGAGCCACCAAGTTTAGTTGAAATCGGAGAACATGAAACAATTGCCTCTGCCAGGTCAACTGTCAGACATTTTTGGGGAATGGCCCTAGTACGCCTGATTTTAGGATACACATAAGTGATGCAAACTGTTCCATATGAATTATGCTCATGTTTACAGTTATCGGGTGAAGTAAATATGAAATATTGTGTACATACTATACACGGTGGGGTAATTATGTAGGCTATAATGATTGCTTTTAAACGAGTTTGGAAAAAGGTTCTATACGCTTGGTAATCATTATTACCATGTAACCATTTTTTTTAATCTAAATATATTCATGAAAACATATCATACAAAACAAACATGGTTAAAGCAGGGTTATACAAATCAGGGTGCAGACGCTCATTCGGACGACATTCCGTACCACAGCTCGATAGAATACTTTGACGGACTGGTGTCTGACGCGATGCTTTAGATGACAAACCAGCGATGGTATTCGTTTGCAACAAGCAAATGACATTGTGTACGTGTGTAAACTAAGATATTTCATGATCACTATATTGGTTTTGCGATATTATGTTCAATAAAAACACGTCACTATAACATATAGTGTGACTTGTGTGCTGACAACTGAGAGTGAACTTTACTTGTTAAATAGCCCTTGTGTTTTTGCGTAATGTCATGCTAAGAATAACTGCAGAGTCGACGTCGTTTTGTCAAGCACTATATATACCTACGTTTTTCATGCGTAAATTTGCTAAAAGTAAATAATATCCTTTAGTAGCGTCTACACTGTAAGAAGATATCCAAGGACGTCGACCCTACATCAGAGGTCACCGGTGGCGACTTACGTTAGATGATAACGAATGTTCATTCAACCAACTAAACCATTTCTCTTTCAGTAAGTTAACATTAAATCTTTTAGAAAAAAAATCGAGAAACATATATTATATGTATTTTGATGTTATGGTAAAAACAGGAACATTATAAAAGGAGAGTTAAATGGTCCAGCTGCGAAGCGGCATTCAAATCACAATGCCATTCGAAGCAGGAAGAATTGAAACTGTCCCTATATTAGATGGCTTACTTTGTAAAGGCGATAAAGCGCGGTGTACAGGTACTCATGAAGCTTCGTGTCTGAATAGTCTCCAATAACAAAACCTGCTGTTGAATACATCCCAGATAAGTCGATGCCACACCGACGGCACCTTATCACCATGACAGACCGGCAACGAGTGATTTTGTCCAATATACGTGTGCGTGCCTGGGTTCACGCCAGTGTAGAAGTGCGCGCTTGTGTGTGCGTGCGTGCGCATGAGTATGTATGCGCATGTGCGTGAGTCTAGGTGTGTGTGTGTGTGTATGCTTGTGTGTAGGTGTGTGTGTGCTTGTGTGTAGGTGTGTAGGTGTGTGCGTGCGCGTACGTATGTGCGCGTATGCTGCTGCGTGTGCGTCTTTGTATGTGTGTATGTGCGTGAGCATGTGTGTGTGAGCGCATGTGCGTACGTGCGAACATCGTGTGTACGTGTGTAAATGTCTATGCTATGGAATTGTGTGATTTAATAGTGTGTGAACGGTACCTACTGTTGAACACAGGTAAGTACATAAGTTGAGTAAGTTATTGCGTTGTGCCTTGTACAAAACATACACCATCTTTGACAATGAAACGCATGGTTTAGGATGGTAGATCGATCCCGATAACATTTCACAAAACACATCGTTAGTCGGCATTAGCATTGTTGATACTACTATGAAATGGCATGTCGTCTTTTATTGACTTACATAAACCCATATGACTATTCCAATGCCTATTAATCTGATTTGTATAGGGTTTCGCATCACGTTCTGAATTTTATTATTATTATATGTTGTTGTTGTTATTGTGGCAGGTGTTGTTGTTGTTGTTATTGTGGCAGTTGTTGTTGTTGTTGTCGTTATTGTTGTTCTACGCTTGTCCCACGGCTGTTTTCGAAATATTGGGACCACACAGTCGTCTAACTCAAGCGTCATATCAGTTATTTGTGAGAACCGTGATCAGGTCATTACATTATTATGATAGTAGTATATCAAATAACAGGAGTGACCAGACATGATATGTACTTCTCTAGAATCGAAAAGGGAAAGACCAGAAACATCTGAATCAAGGTACATACACTAGTTTCCAGCGTCATCTCATTTGCATAACCAATCAGACCGAGATGCCACCACCATGTAACTTTGTACTCCAATTATCCACTAGGGGGCGCTATGCCGGAAGTGACGTTGTACGGAATTCGTAGCGCAAGTCACGTGACTGTCATGGCCGCCTCTACGGTTCGACCATCCCGGAAGTGTGGACGAATAGAGATCCAGCATGTCTGGTAGATGGTGTTACTCTAACTAGTTACATTGGTATATGTTGGGTGGCGCCGGATGTCACCTATCTCGCGGCCGCGCGCAGTTGGTATATTAAGGGAAGACATGTGATGTACGTTCGGTCTGATTGGTTATGCAAACGAGATGACGCTGGAAACTAGTGTATGTACCTTGATTCAGATGATTCTGGTCTTTCCCTTTTCGACTCTCGAAAAGTGCATATCATGTCTGGTCGCTTCCGCTATTTGTAAATATGGAAGTGTGTCGCTGGAAAAATTGCTGCTTCATATTCATATGCTTTCTGTTAAATGAAGCGATACCTCATACGAGTGTCATGGCCGCATCGTTGGAAGTGAACCCGAACAGATGGCTCTGTCTCTCTCTCTCTTAAAATGAAGGTATGTGACGTGATTTTCCTTAGACAGTTTGGACATAGACATTTTTGATAATAACCTTTTTGAAAGTTATTTATCCGAACTGGTCGCCACCAAACTTACACGGAAAGTCACAAGGTGGCGCTTCTCGGTAGATCAGTAGCTTAAACTATGATGTGAAAGTCGTCGGATGCCACTTGTCGGCGCAACCACGGCGTCGAAGAACACAACTCGATATATAAAATGGTGCCCAACACAAGTTGAGCCGTTTCCATCGTCTGTTGTCTAGTCTGTTGTCCCGTCTGTTATCTCGTCCGTTGTCTCATCCGATGTCTCGTCTTTTGTCGTCTGTTATCTCGCCCGTTGTTTCGTCTGTTATCTCATCTATTGTTTCGTCCGATGTTTCGTCCATTGTTCCATTCAAGCAGATAGTTCCAACTGTCTGGATCAAATTACTACCAGTTTGACCGATTTACTACGCGTACCTACGCAGATAGCCGTCAGTTTGACTGATTTAGCAGATAAGTTTCTATTTGATAATTTCCTATCTTTTAACGTAGGATTTAGCTCCTATGTTTTAACATGGGACAAAATACCCGAATGTTCTTCCGACCTAATTTGTTACCGCTTTGATGGTAGCAGGCCTTCAATATAGTTCTTGCAAATGTCTGCTAACCGAATTACTACCAGTTTGACAAATTGACAACGCGTACCAATTTAATGACGTCAATGAACAAAATGACGTACAGGCGCGCAAGTTCAAAATGACGCTAAAAGCGGCGATACACGGTACGATTGTCTCGGATGAAACCGTCCGATTACCACGTAAACAATGAAATCGTATCGTGTAGCAGTCTAGCCGAGTCAATCGCATCCGAGTCACTCGGTCGAATTTTTTTTCGAGCAGGTTCTATTTTTCGTACGATTCCATCGGACGTTCGGTGATATTGACCAATCAGAGAACAACAACAAGGTTGAACTTCGACCTCCTTCAATAAAATGCTCGCCGATGATTCGCTAAAACCTCACCTTAAATATTTGTTGAGCTATATCATGAAAGATTCGCTGTGCCACGCGGCAAACCCAATTTACACTGATAGAAGCAATGGTTACGGATTGTCTGAAAGTTCTCGAGGATGATGTTTAAAAAATGGAAGATTATAACACAGAACCGGACCATCAAAGTAAAATCAGAAAGAAATAATAAAAAGCAGTTCAGGAGAAATTTTATTGTTAAACATAACTTGTTAAACCCATCTCAACATGGGTTTCTAAAGGTCATAATATGTTATGTTTTTTGGAAGATATCACTAAGTGGGTAGACGAGGGATCACCAGTAGATATCATCTACCTAGATTTTCAGAAAGCTTGTTACAAAGTGCCACATCAAAGGTTACTGCTTAAACTAAAGGCCTACGGCATAGGAAATGGTTTAATTAACTGGACAGAAAAATGGCTAATTGACAAAAGACAACGGGTAGTAGTTGATGGGGAGGCTTCAAACTGGAAATCAGTTTTGAGTGGGGTACCACAGGGATCAGTACTGGGATCTATATTATTCTTAATATATATCAACGATTTGGATGACGATATAACAAGTAAGGTGTTGAAATAGCCGCCAGTTTGACTGATTTAGTAGAGAAGTTTCCAATTTTATATATTGATTATAAGCTATAAGTAGGTTTCAGAAACGTATAGTGGTCTGTCAGTATGTGTAATGACCTATTTCATGAGACGTTTGATATATTTCATAACGTCTATGACTTATTTTATAGTTCACCAAATAAAAGGCGCGAATTTAAGCACTACCGTAGGGAACTAATTCCAAAGATCTATTTCAAATATGGTCGCCCTGTTCGAAAAAATGAGGCTTTAGGTCCTGCTATGACATCGTCTGATGTGTATTCTACATCTACTATCCAATACTTCAGATAAATAGGCATCTGTTGAATTTATAATGCTTTTATTATAAATTACGCCTATTATAACACCACATTTTAGACACGTCATCTTCAATCAAAGAAGGGCTCGGTCCCTTGACGGAGCTTCGGCCTACGGGCCAACCAGTCTCGTGTGTGACAGGTTCAAATGCTGGTCGGTATATTTGGTCTCAAACGAGCCTATCTGTTAACATGGGGAAATGTCCCTATCGTTTAACCTGAGCATTTGTTCCCTATGTTTTAAAATAGGATTTGTAAGGCTAAAAAGTAGGGGTGAATTGGTACCTCAAACTCAAAAAGTCGTCGTATACCTGTACGATACATGGAATTTACGTTTTGCCTTATATTTATAGTTCAACTTACTACTTTTAGACCTATACTTTATGGGTACAAATTGGTACAAATTAGCGCGGGTCGGAGCCGTCGTTGGTGCAACCGGGACTACTTCCCTATCTTTTAACATGGGAACCGGAACTAGTTTCTTGCTCTTGCTCCGCTCCACGCCAGCGTCCTTTCTAGACCACATGATATACTACTTATGATGTATCAGTACAGAGCATGACTCTCTTACAACACTTCACAAACAACTGATGTAACGTGAATATTCATAAATATTCGTAACACTGATTATCTATATTCTCTAACTGGACAAATAAATTGTGATTCACATAAAAACAGAGAGATGGTTGGTGTTGTCCCTTACTTTACAACACCGTTCCTTAAACAACCTACTGGAGAGTTGTGTGCGTAGTAAGTCCTGCTGTATATACATTTTACACAAAATACCAAAGATAGATACTCAATTCAGATCATGTGTACACGCCCAACATCGGTGATCAATAACTGATAATCATCCACCAGAATGGGAAACAAATTCTGCTGTACTAATCTGTCGCCACTTATGACTCTGCTAAGGTTATTTGTCAATAAATTGTATAGGTGTGTTCTTATGCTCTGCGTCACCCGGTCTATGTGATCGTTCAAAACCCTCTGTTTCATCTCCTCCTGGCAGATCTGTGAACTCCGAATCGTCGGGAAGCATTCAGCCATGCTGCTGTTACTGGGGAAGATTACTCGGTGATTTATAACCACAACAATTTATTGTTAGATATTCTTTTATATATCTGACTCAAATGAAGCAACATAGAATGACCGAAAGTGTTCCAGCTTCGAAACAGTAGCGAGATGTTTCAAACCCCGAACATCTCGGATAAGTGACCGACATTGCACTCCTTGTGCACAATGTGACCAGTGTTTTGATGAATTAGGCATAAGAAGTCCTGTTGCCTTGCTAAAGCGGATAACCTCTAAATAAATATCAGGACTATTATGACGATCAATTTTATTACTTTTATAATAAATTCATATTATAGACCCAACAGGTCGTTTCAGACATTCAAAACATGATTGTAAATAAAAGTATAACTCACATGTAATCATTGACTTTGCCATTCTGTATTACAAATGTGACTTTGTGGTGATGTGTCTCCTTGTTTCCATTATTAAATCCGTTCTGATTGGTTTGACAAACATACCACTGGCGCAGTAATGGCGTAAATTAAACACCTGTCCATAGATGACATCGGCGATATTCATTTGGCACCTTCAAATAATTGTCCATTATAGGTAGATGTGCGTTATGAACGGGTTTCAATGTAATTGGCTGGTAGATGTTTGCACATACAATTCACCTTGTTATGCCGGCATAGTAAATAAACATAAACCAGAAGACAATGTTTCAAGAAGGCACGTAATTACTCACCTCGAAGACGGTGGTGAGCGAGAGGTTGTAGAAGACGGGAAGGAAGAAGTGAGCCGCGAGAGGGATCGTGATACAGTATCCGAGCCACATCATCCAGTACTGCGAGCCGAACACGTACATCTCGGCCGGGGTTCCGAGCACCGTGATGGCAGAAATGAAGCTGGCAAGCATCGACAAAGACACGGGAAGTGCGCCCATACTTCGGTCGGCCATCAGAAATTCCTTCGTCGTGTTCTGTTTGCCTCCAGTACAGCCATAATACAGCCCTATAAAGGTCGATATCAGTAACATCAGAACGAAAACGATGTAGTCCCATGCTGTGAAATAAGCCTTCTCCATTGTCGCGGGTTCACCGTCGCTTCTGTCTCTACGTATACGTCTGTCTATCTTGCAAAAATGTTCTTCTGTGACGCCGGAGTAGACGTCAGCTGAGTGCTTAAAAACACGGGCTATTCAACGCTTTGAAATAAATCAAGGCTTCGCTTCGCTCGGATGATACGCTCCGTCGCATGTCTATGACCTTAACAAGTGCGCACACTTGGTGATGCAAGGGTGGTATACAAAATATGATCAGTTCATCCGACGGCGCCTTCATCGTAACTTAAATTAATTATTGAATGCTCACCTGTAAGCGTTAAACCCCCCAGCACACACGCACGCAGCCGCATGTTTGCAACCTTTTGGCATGTCACGATACCCTTTTGGCATATCACGATACTCCTTTGGCATGTCACGATATCCTTTTGGCATGTCACGATGCTCTTTTGGCATGTCACGATACCTTTTTGGCATGTCACGTTGCCCTACGCGATGCAAGAAAGGGACCAAACCAAATAAATGATCTGCAATGTTATGCATAAATATTTGCATGTCGGTTTGATCCGTACATAGTCCGCCTAGAGGTAATATTGAGTGTCAGAATTTTCATAAAGTGGCGCCTAGGTCCAATGCCGAGATGATCGCAGCATAACGGGCTCTTCCGAGCTGTATCGATTTACAAGCAGCTGAGCCAAACATTAAACAATTGAATTCATATATTTTCTTGCTTATATGCATTGCCTTATGACCAGTACACACACAAATACCGATGTAAAATAAATATATTCCGTGCTGTATCATTTGAGTTGTTGGCAGTTGGGCCGAACCATACACAATATATCCAATACATCCAATATACACTGTTCATTTACAAATGTTGCTTCATGTTCACTAATCGTTCTATTTTTCTAAAGTGAATCTGTATGCTTCTGTCAATTATAATAATATGCTTACGTCTAGGTGTATGTTTAAACGTTCGCCATTATCGATTACGTAGATCGATGACGATACGATTCAAATTAGGATTCAACGAAAGTCTACCTTTCTGATTAGACACGCGTAGTGAATAACTAAACGAATACTGACATCGTCATTGGGTTTTAGGTAACCAATTTGTGGACTATATAGCATGTTGAATGGTATAACAAAAAATATTGCTCGTAGCAATTACAATCCATCTGCGTTGTTTGTTGTCTCGAATTGTGCGTCTGCAAATCGAGGGAACTTTAATGAGATGTTAGACACATAATATCACATGCAGGTGTGTTTCACAATTTATTCAATACCACGCCATGTCAGTTATGCCGCCATAACTTGGCTCACAATAAGGCAGACAGTGACAATGCGTCACACAGACATGTTTACGGTGTGGTGCCCTAGCGTAAGGACTATCATTATAAACGTAAGACATCTTCACGTAAATTACACCGGGTGTTATTAAGGCGTAATTCACATGTTGTGACACGCGTCACCGATGCTAGTGACAATGGATTACAATTGGAACGTTGTCAATGTTTTGAAATCTAGTTCTGTCCGCCGTAGCAGATTTGACTATAGGTGCACTCGGCGAGAATTGGGAACAGAAATGTTTGTGTGCGTGTAATGATGATGGATTGTTATTAACAGTAATTGTACTCACGTCGTGCGAGCCTGTCTAACTGTCAGTCAGTCAGTTAGTCAGTCGGGCGTGTCTATCTGTCTGTCGGCCTGTCTGTTTGTATATCTGTTTGTCTGTCAGTCTGTCTGTCTGCGGGCGTGGGTGCGTGCATGTATATATCTCTCCCTCTCTCCCTCTCTCCCTTTCTCCCTCTCTCTCCCTCTCTCTCCCTCTCTCTCCCTCTCTCTCCCTCTCTCCCTCTCTCCCTCTCTCCCTCTCTCCCTCCCTCTCCCTCTCCCTCTCCCTCCCTCCCTCCCTCCCCCTCCCTCCCTCCCTCCCTCCCTTAGTGATAAGTGGTTGTTGGGCCGTATTTTCTTAAAACTTTTTGACAACTGTTCAATCTCTTGTGTTAAATTGTGCTGACTATGTAGATTTGTGATTATCATGATGGGAATATCGCTCTTTGCCTTGTGTCAAACACAAATATAATCATGCCATTGAGGAAATTACAATATGTGTAAAGATGTGTACTTATGGCATACTTTAAATTTTGAATATGCACATATTCCATTGCATGTTTTCAATTATTGTAACTAGATGGTTAGATGAATAGCAAATTCGAATAATATAATATTGATGTCTCAAAATACATGTATGTATGTATGTGAATATATGTATGTATATATGTGTGTATATGTGTGTATACATACATGTATATAATTATATATAAACACATGTCAGGGGTAAATTTACACAAAAGTCAATGACTTCGTATTTACCCCCTTCAAACATTGTATATTCTCACTTGTATTATAGTTAAACTTGTTTAGTTGTCTTGTCTTGTATATATTGTTATCAATGTTCTGAATAAACGTTCATTCATTCATTCATTCATTCAACATTAATTCAGTGAAACGCATTTTGAAAACACTCCTTGATTTTTCCGTCAGATTCTGTTCTAGGGTGGATTTGACTGAAAAGCTTAAAATGTTAATGAAACGGTCCCCAGATTCCTTTACAAAGGAGACATTTCAGACGCCTCACTGCACACTGTTTTTGTGTATTACAGATCTGCTATTGTACCTGTTGAAAGTAGAACGTCTGGTGGGAGAGTTCATGTGTATTTGTGGCTTATCAAGAGTAATCTGTAAATTGAAAACTCAGATTGCTGCGTAAGTTATTTGTGTATGTGATATTGATCGACACTGTACATACGGCGTACCGGGACGACGTTCAGGAAAACCAATTAAGTAACACGTAATAACTCGTTAAAACACTGAAAATTGTCAACTAATTCTTTCAATGATGACAAAACTATGTCTAGCACATTTTCTCTCCTGGTTGGTTCTAGCACATGTTGAGAAAGGAAACTATCTTGTACTAACATTTAAAAATTGTGGTCTTCACTCCGTATACTCTGTAGAAATGTCCACTGTATATGTCCATGGTTAAAAGAAGAATGGGATGACATCAGGCAAAGACCATGTAAACATTGAAACGTTAAAAGCAGGAGAAAATACCGCCTCGAAGACACTGGCTAAGCGATATACTAAATGCTTGTCAGAAAGACGAATACCCACCGCATGGAAGAATGCAAAGGTGATGATAATATTTAAGAAGGGAAATAAGAAAGACTTCAAGAACTACAGACCGATATGTCTTATCAAACATCTACAAATTACTAACAAAGATACTAACGAATAGGCTAGAGAAGACACTAGTCGAAAACCAACCACGAGAGCAAGCAGGATTCAGAAGAAGTACCCAAAGACAAACCACATACACGTCGTAAACCAACTGAAAGAGAAGTGCCGATAATATAATATTCCGATGAAAGTGATAAACAAGGCCTGAAGATAAACATTTCGAAGTCAAAAGTGATTATAGAAACTGACACACCAATATATATATATATATCAACCCCACGCAGATAGAGAACGTTGAAAGCTACGTCATTCTAGGACAGCGATACAGAATCAGAGACAAAAACCAAGGTAGGGAGATTCACAGAAAAATCACCGCCTGCTTGGCAGCATTCGCCAAACACTTCGACTTCTTCAAGGGCAACTTTGGAACCTGCTCATGCGTACTCATGCGTACTTCCAACGATGACATAAGGCGCGGGAACATGGACACTCACCATCCAGGCAAAGCACAAGCTAGCAGCCGCACAAACAAATACATCAAGTGAATGATTACGCAATTGTAGCTAATAACAATTTAACTCTATACAAACATATTGTGGTAGTCACCAGATGGCAGCACTGCTCATCACCACCCACCCACTACCCCTTGCACATACATCTGTACATCAATACCCCAGCCCTGTATATAAACCCCAACCACACCCATACCAAGGGCGCCACTCCGATCCAACCGAGCAAGACATCCGACTTCCGATGTACTCGCCCAGGATCAACTGCGGCCACAGATAGAAACGAACGCAGCTACCGAACGTAAAGAGCGAGCCACGGAAGTTACCACTTATTACCCATTCGCTCATTACCACATTGGTACCATTTTGGGCAAATAAGTCGCAAATTCTAAACGTCAAATTGACTATGCTATTTGAATTTTTGTGCAGTTCCGTTCATTCGTTCAACTTTTTCTGAATTTATTCGGAAAGACAACGAATTTGTTATACGGGGCAACGCCCATGACAACAACAAATACGCCGCTAGTTTACCGAGGGAACTAAGTCGATATAATTTCAAACATCAATTCGATTGTACTATGTGAATTTATACGCGTTCTCGTTTACTCGATCTATTTTTTTTTCGAAACTTATTCGGAAAAACGGCAAACTTGTCATACGGATTTTTTTGCAGTCTAATATTGGTCTGCGCCTATGTGGCTGCACCTACAGATGCTATCTGGATATATTGAGGATTTTACCAGTTCTAGCCAATCTACAGCACTCAAGTTTGTATATATATATTTTATTAATACACCAAGAGGACACTGGACTAAATGGTGTTATCAAGTGTTTTATGACTTTTTACTATTTTAACCGACTTACATTTTACATTTGCGATTGCACCTGTGTGACATTGACAAGCTTGTGATCGGTCATGTGTAACCCGGACAAAGAGAACATTGTTTACACGCCCAGCATGACCCAAGACTGCCTGTATCGGTTACGGCCAAGCGGTCGCAGTCTCATTCGGCTCAACAATGCTGCTTGGAGAGCTGCTTGTGAAGCGGGGGTGGCACTCCATCGGCACACCCATCGAGGTTGTCGTGGGGGTGCACGCAAACAACGACCGATATGTGTACTTGTGTCAGCGCGACCAACAACTCCCACTAAGCCTGTACCTCGACGTGACAACTTGATTACTCTGACATTACCATACAATCTTTGCAACTGCACAAACCTTGCTCTGCAAAATGCAAGATCCGTCAGGAACAAAACTGATTTCATTACCGATTATATCCACGAACATGATCTCGACATCATCGCGCTTACAGAGACGTGGCTGACAGATGACCCTAAGGACATCCCAAACACCAGCAAGTTGACCCTGGATGGATACAACTTCGTCCACCAACCTCGGCCCGACCGACAAGGTGGGGGAATCGGTGTTTTATACAAGTCGTGTATCAACATGATCTTATCGCAACACTGGCCAGCATTGTCCTTCCAGTGCCTCGCGGTGGTGTTTGCTACACCATCAAGCGTTATCAGGTTATTACTTGTTTACAGACCTCCATCCACATGCCGAGGCGGTGTTTCTTTCAAAACGTTTATGGCCGAGTTCACCAATCTCCTGGAACTTTTCACAGCACAGTTGACTGGACTAATTATCGTGGGCGATTTTAACATCCACTACGGAAAGGCCGGAAATAAAGACTCAAATGACTTCTCTGATCTCCTGCACATCACCAACTTGCAGCAACATGTTCGTGATCCGACACACTCCATCGGCAATATTTTGGACCTAGTCATTTCACCATCGTCAGGAAGCGTTCTGACATCAGTGACGGTGGGATCCCTGCTCACCGATCACCACGCTGTACACTGCCTGCTCCAAGCACCAAAGCGGAACCGAACAAAGAAGCGGGTTTCTTATCGAAAATATGCTGCGATTAATCCCACGAATTTCAGATCAGATTTCGAACTTTCACACCTGGCAACACGCCCGTGTAACAACATTGCAGACTTGTCGCAACAGTATGACACTTCCTAGCAAGAACTGTTAGACAGCCACGCTCCGTTCATCACACGGTCAATTACTGTGCGCCCCAACACGCCTTGGCACACAGTGGAATTATCGCTTGCTAAGCGAAAGCTCCGACAAGCAGAGCGGAAATGGAGACTGACAAAGCTGCAAATTCACCGAGACATCTACACTGGACAGCGTGAAACTTACAAACAGCAAATACAGTCTGTGAAAGCCAAATTCTACACAACAAAAAATTATGAATGTGCACGTAACAACAAAGCACTGTTCAGGATCATGGATGACTTGATGAAGAGAAAAACTACTCCAAAACTGCCCAGTCCTGTGTCTGGTATAGCACAACTGGCAGATGACTTTCTCGTGGACTTCACACGCAAAGTGTTAGAAATTCGAAGCCAGTTAGCGAGTAGACGCCTGCAAACTGTCAACGATGAGTACGTGCATTGTGAACAGTCTTGCACAGTCAATGCGTTTTACGGCATCACCACAGACGGCGTTCTCTCTTTGGTAAGGAAGTGTCCAACAAAATCAAGCGCGCTCGATCCACTTCCTACCTCACTCGTGAAAACCAACATTGACATTCTTGCGCCGACATTAGCTACAATCATCAACATGTCGCTCGAGTCGGGGTCCGTGCCGGCCAACTTCAAACATGCTGTGATCACACCTCTATTAAAGAAACCAAACTTTGATTCAGACTCGATGAACAACTACCGGCCTATATCGGACTTGTCATTTGTTTCAAAGTTACTGGAGCGCCACGTAGCAGTCCAACTTCGCCAGCATCTAGACGACAACAATTTGATGGACATCTTCCAAAATGCGTACAGACAACATCACAGCACTGAGACAGCACTGGTGCGCATTCAGAATGATCATCTCCATTCCCTTGTCAAAAGGAAAGGTGTGCTGGCAGTGCTGCTCGATATGAGTGCGGCGTTTGATACTGTTGACCACTCGATATTAATCAACCAGTTGCGCAGCATAGGCATTGAAGGCATCGCACTGAAATGGCTGGAGTCATACCTGTCGAACCGGACTCAGTCAGTGTGCATTAGTGGCCACAACTCAAATAGAACATTGCTCGAATCTGGCATCCCACAGGGGTCTGTGCTGGGCCCAATTCTCTTCTCCATATACACTCTGCCATTGGGTGCTATCTTCAGAAGGCACAAGCTGCAATACCATCTTTATGCAGATGACGCCCAATTGAATGTTGACTTGAGTGGAACGCGGGATGGAGAAGCCGCTGTTGCGGTTGACCGCATCGAGCGATGCATCGAAGAAGCGAAGCAGTGGATGTCAGACCACAATCTACTGCTGAACGAAAACAAGACCGAGGCTATTATCATCTCGGCACCAAATCGTAAACACCTGTATGACGTTTCGTGTGTTAGGGTGTGCGGATGTAACATTGTTCCGTCACCAACCATCCGCAACATCGGGATTACAATCGACTCTGGACTAACAATGTCGTCACACGTGTCACAGATGTCCAAATCAGCGTACTACCATCTCTACGCAATTTCATGATGCATGTAAGACACTAGTCCACGCCCTGGTGACATCGCGGCTGGACTACAGTAACGCGGTCCTGTACGGCATCACCGAAGCACTTATGAACAAATTGCAGATGGTACAGAACTCGGCAGCAAGACTAATTTCAAGACACCGAAAGCCCCAGCACATAACACCTGTGCTGGTCGAACTGCATTGGCCTCCAGTTCGCAGGCGTATCCAGTACAAACTGCTGGTCCTTGTTTTCACGGCTCTACATGGTCTTGCTCCAGCGTATATCCAAGATCTCATAATACCGTATACGCCCACCCGCAACCTCCAATCTGCTGATCTACATCTGCTTGTAGTCCCGCGCTACAACTTAGAGGGCTACGGCAGACGAGCTTACTCCGTATCTGGACCTACGCTCTGGAACGCTCTATCAATAAACGTTCGTCAAATAGAGACTTTGGATAAATTCAAAACTTGCCTTAAAACGTATCTATTTAAGCAGGCGTACATCGACTGAGGAACTGTGCTGTAGGACACTTTTTATGAACATGTATTTAATCATTTAATTTATTTATATGATATAATGTATTTTAATTAATTTATTATTATTTATCTTTTAATATAATGTTATATATCATAATATATATTCTTTTAATTAATTATCTTAATATTTGTGCAAATATGACATGTATTTTAGCCACATTATATATATATACAATCTTGTCAATCTTAATAATTATTACATTTACCGGCATCTTTATACATATATATTTTTACATTTGTTTCTATGTACGTCTTACAATGTGTGTACGCGCCTATGAACGGGCTGGTCCCGGAGATATGGCGCTATAGAAATGCTAGTAATAATAATAATAATACGGGGCAACGCCCAGGACAACAATGCATACGACAATTTACTAAGTTACATCTATGTTGTCCAAGTACATATACATTTTGACTACGAAGCTTCAATATTGCGATGTCAGTTGACTGTATTTAAATACTTCGCACATTCCCTTGTACCTCACAGCGGAGCGACAAGGGCGTGGTTCAATTGGCAATTACACACAGGTGACTTCGCGGACAAAGCGCATTGTCCACTCGTATTGTACGCCAACATTAAATTCATTGTCTCGACATAACATTCGTTAAACTGCTTACCTAGTTGAAATAACGCTGCTGGTTAACGATAACTCGCTGACATTAGTCAATAAGTCGAGGATATCAGTTTCACCGTTTGCAACTATAAAGACGGCATAATGGGGAATCTTGTTACAGTGTGCCTTATTACAGGTAGCAATGGATAGTTGATAATTCATAAATTATTGTCCGGTAGTTGTCTTTAAAATAATCATCTCTAAACTAATTGGGTATTCCATCCACAGTTTAAAATGTACTGTATAGACATGCAATGACAGACTAAATACCACTGAACATGGCACCATCAAGAAGCCAAAAAAACCGTCAGGGTAGTGGGATTGTTGATTCAGAAATCGACAATCAAACAACTACAGAGGATGTCAAACAAACGGACGAATTTGAATTTGGTAGCTATAGTCGTACAACCTCAACAGAGCGTATTTAGGACAGCATAACCAAGCTTGGGGCCAGATTCTCTCAATTAGAGGATAGGTGTAACAGAAATGAATCTGTCATCGAATCGATGCAGAAAGCGTTGTTTGAAATAACTGAGAAACTAAACAAACAGGACACAATTGAAGCAACCGTACGTGCTTTACAGGCAAAGGTGTTCGGCCCGGAAAGAGGCCCGGTTGTGGAAATATGTGCCGGGTTCTCTTCAGGAGCCCGACCGAAGTATGCACAAACAGATCCAACACAATGTACATGGGGGATATAGGCGAAACTAAACATCGCGATGAGCACAAGTCCCTGTCAACGGACGCCGTGCATGCCGACACCTTCCCCATCAGTGATTACGATGGTCCGCAACGGTATCCATACGAACGATCTAGCCATGACCGGTACTTCACTGAACCTGGGGGTGACCAACCAATGGAACGCCCCAAACACAGGCAACGACGCCAGGACAGTAGGAATGGTCTCGAGATATCTCGTAGGCCAAGGGACAGAAATGTCACTATCGAGAAGTTTGATGGTAAACCAGGTGAATGGGATAACTGGATTCACCAGTTCGAATTCATAGCCGAGGCTTACAATTGGGACCCAGATGAAAATATGACACGATTGGTGTCATGTCTTCGAGGGCCAGCTCTAACGGCTCATAGAAGCCTACCCAAAGAGGAACGCTATGACTATAGTGGTTGCATAGAGTACCTCGGTATGAGATATGACAACACCAGACCCGTCGCTAGGACAACACTCAGAGCAGAGTTGTCAGTTTTAAAACAGGAGGAGGGTGAGAGTTTAGATACCTTCGCAGATAGGGTATACGCACTAACAGTGGAGGCTTATCCGGATATGCACAAGGACTTGTACGATAACCTATCAGTACCAGCCTTCCTACCGGGCATCCGCGATCGGATTGCCGCCCAGGATGCCATGCAATTTAGTGACCCGACAACAATCCGGACGGCAGTGGAAGCGGTACTGCTCATCCAATGTGCAACGCATACATTTGGCGGTCGTAACCTGTTTAACCGACAAGTTGCCTTCAACGATGAGTCTGCAGTCAATTTGACCGGAAAATGCTCGGAGGAGACAATTTTGGTTGACCAGGTAGTACAGGGTATAGTGAGACAGCTACAGCAGTCAACTATATCCCTGGGACGCCCACCAAGTGACACTTGCTTCACATGCGGGGGAAGGGTCACAGGTCACGTGACTGTACCAATAAGAGTCGGCGCTCCCCGTCTCTCCTGAGCTGTTTCCAATGCGGAGGCAAGGGTCATCTATCCAGGGAATGCTCGAATACACTGTCACGACGGGACTCGCCAGTGAAACGTCAGGTTCAGAGACACCGTAGCAATAGCAGTAGTAGCATCAGTAGCACGGATTCTGACGATAGTCGCAGGTATCGCAGCCCTAACGATATCACACTAACCACGTAGGTAGAAGGGTTTTTCCGAAACAATCAACCTGATGGCAGGTATGCCGGGGGAGAGGATGCACGTCGTGGGAGATATAGAACTCATGAGCATAGCAGTAGGCATGGTGGGAGGGATGATAATATTCGTGGGCAATATAAGACCCATAAACCCCCACGAGAGGATAATCGGGATGATACTCGTGGACGGGATACGACTCATAACTCCCATCATGATGATAACCGGGGAAGATAATATTATCAGCATCCGGATAACAATTACAGCCGAAGTCTCAGTCCTCGTCGTGATCTCCCCGCCCCTTCCAACAGAAAAGGTGATGGAACGGATAAACCACCGTCAAACTAAATTAGGTGAACCCAGTTGGCCATGGGTCCACCACCACTCTTAGGGGTAATGGCCAACCAACGCACAATAATGACAGACCAACTCCATGTATGTCCACCAGTCCGGACAATTGTAATGGAGTAGGTATCACCAATGAGTCGAGCATTAGGGTACCTACAACACCACAATGGAAGATTGACCAGGCAGGGCACTGGGGTGCTAATACAACCTCCAGCATGTCCACTAGCCAGGACAACGGTGGTGGTGTTAAAGTAGATACTCTGTGTAGTATTGGGGCAGGTGTCAAAGTAAATACAATAGCCACAGAAGTACTTTGGACTACTGACCAACAAACACACCCAGATAGCAATGAGCTCCTAGACATGTCCAATAAACAGGACAAAGATAATGGAGAACATGTGACAGTCAGAAGTACTCACTTGAGCCCAACAGTGGGCCACACACTGTTAATACCAGCCACAATTTATGTGAAGGATACACTCGTGGTAGTAGATACTGCCGCCCAAATGTCAATGGTCAGTCAATATTTTACTGATTCATTAAGACATGTGTGCACTAAGACCCCGGGGTTCATAACCATTAAGAATGCAGAACACGGCTCGTATATGCAGTGCTATCTAATCAAGAAACTCCCAATAACCATACAACAACATCAGTACAACATCGATGTGGCTGTGGGACGGATAACAGATGAGTTTGTTCTAGGGCTTGATTTTCTATTAAAGCATCACTGTATTGTGGATATTGATAACAGCACTGTAATAATGGACGGCATCACTGTATTGTGGATATTGATAACAGCACTGTAATAATGGACGGCATCACTGTCGGTCGGTCGGTCGGTCGGTCGGTCGGTCGGTCGGTCGGTCGGTCGGTCGGTCGGTCGGTCGGTCTTTCGCGCAATAAACCAGGCAATAACGCAATTTATTAATGTATTACGAACACGTAAAACACATTTAATCAATAATGCGCCAACGCGCTAATGCATATTTCAATATATATATATATATATATATATATATATATGTATTGAAATATGCATTAGCATATATATATATATATATACCTAGAAACCTAGAAAAGATGTTCATTCCGTAGTTGTGAGGCATTCTAAAAGATTGCATATAAAACGATTAAATTTAGTAAGAACTACTAAAACACGTGAGTATCTAGGAAGCGAACCCATCTCCCTTCACGACGACCTACAGCCGGGTGTATGTCGCGTGTGCCTCGTTTGTGTAGCACTTTGTGTCCATCTTCGACGATTCGATTATTGCGTCGACGTTGGCGTTACCCTGAAGTAGCGAAAGAATCGTTACAGACGTTCTTACAGTACATTCCCTACGTAGAAACAAAGCCTTTATGATTGCATCATTATGCTCATACCTGGCACGTTTTTGATATCCCAAGGCCCGATTGCGCCCTTCCCGTCACGAATGTGAACATATTTTACGAAATACACCGAATTATACATAATACACGAGAAACTTTACCAACGTACAAGTTGTGATTCAGCTCAATGATTTAGAAGGAAGACGGCGGAAGATAGAGTGTTAACATAGGAGGTTCCCCAAGCATATATAAGTATCGTAGCTTGTAGCAAGACTATCTTTCTCGTATGCTACACATGATTTGATGTATATCTTCAATCCATTATTGTTACAATCAAAATGAGTGTACGGTGAATTCGACCGTACACAAGATCATGCCAACATTTTTGTTTGCCGACAACTGCGTGATACATACATTATGTAACGCTATACATTATTCTCGGGGAGAGGGGTGACATCCGAGGTGACATAAAAAATGACACGCGTCACTCACCGAAGTTCGGTCGATGTTGCATTGAAGCGCTCGTCGGAATATCGGAGGCAAACAACAGCAGAATGATTCGACAACTAGCGTCAGCAGTCTGGGATCTACGCTGTTTGGGTCAGCGGAGCCTTAGAAAATATGATAGCAAATATTCAGGCCACAGCATCAACACATAGGTATGGGTATAAAAGTGATAATTTATGATGGTGGAGTGCAGTGGTATGTGGCTAGAGCATCGGAGTCTCAATCGAATGTTACGACCCATTTTGTAATAACGACCCATTTTGTAATAAAAACGGGCCCGTTTTGTAATAAACCGATGTAATGATGCAATAACATTATATAATGGCATTGAGGCCCATTTTGTAATAATATCAGGTTTGCACATTTTGTAAGAACATGCAAGCCCGTTTTGTAATAACAATGACAGATCATCAACTAATGTCAAAAAGGACTAGAACATATTGACTACAATACGTATATCCTAAATACGCGCGCATACGCACGCAAGCACGCTCGCACGCTCACACACACACACACACACATAATATGAGGATGACGACGAAGATGAAGAAGAATATTGTGTTAACGGAAAAAAGAAGATGATGACGACTAAAATATAGATGATGATGAAGACGACGATGATGGTTATGATGAAGATTACGAATATTAGGGTGAAGAGGATTGTACTAGTGACAATGAAGATGTTAATTAAGATGAAGATAAAGAATATGACGATAAAGATATGATGATGACGAAAAAGACGATGATGCATATGAATATGAAGATTATGAAGAAGATTAAGATGACGACGATCAAGGTGATGATGACGATGATGACGATGAATGTGCAGATTTTGATGTAGATGGTGCTAAATAATGTTTATGAATATGAAATTTACCATGATGATTATGGTAAAGTTGAAAATGGTGAAAGTTATTACAAATATAGAGACAAAATGATGAGGAAGGAGGTGATGACGATGCACATTATGATGAAGACGATGATGGTGATGATGAAGATTATTATTGTGTTTAGACTGACGACGAAGATGTAAACCCCGATGATGATTATGACAACGAAGAAGGCGTTGATGAAGACCAACATGTTGAGAACGTAGGTGATGTTGAGGAAAACAATTATGAATATGATCTCTAGGAGGATAATAATAATAATGATGACAATAACAATACTAATAGCAACTATAGCAATAATAATAATAGAATTAAGCTTACAATTCAAAGAAGATAAATATTCAACGTATATTGATTGTATATTAGAACTGGGAACACTGAAATGTATATTACTATTTTTGGCTAATAAATTAAATTAATCAAAATCATAATATGAAGATCGGCTTACTAATGGCAGTTCATTATTTTTTGGTATTCACGTCTAACTTATAATTTAGACAATTGTTTTATACAACCCGTAAATAATAGAAATGAATCGTCATTTATCATTTATTTAATTATCATTAGACCAATATATTTATTTTCAAAATTGGTTTCAGTAAAAGTGAGTGCCTGTAGTGTTTGAATTACTAGATAAAGTGGAGCAGAGTTTGTCTTACGTTCATGTGAGGATGAATTGATGTATGACAACAAAGATAGGATGAATGAAAAGAAAAAATACATTAAATAATACAAGTTCTCACTGTTAAACATGAACATAACAAAACGTAACAACAAAAATAGAAAGCTGGAGTTTGTTTTCTCCGGAAATATCTTCAACTGATGATTGGGTGATACAGTAAAGAGCCTAGCGTATTACATTTAAACTCTTAAAAGCAAGTAATACCTGTTAGTACAAAAGCTTTCTCAGGTTAATTGAGTAATAAGTATGATAATAGATTTAACAAGATTTAACAAGATTGCCATCCAGAAAATTACTCTGGAAGGCAGGTGGACAAGGAAGCCTTTTGGCTTATCGAGAGTCCAATACTTTTTATCTACATGTATCCTGCCTTTTTAAGGTGTGTGTCGATTTTATTTTTAAACATATTCACGCTACTAGCACCAACACAATCAGGAGATAATCTGTTCCATTCATTTACAGTCCTTTGTGAGAATGAGAACTTTCTTATATATAATCTACACTGCTCCTTTACTAATGTAGCTTCATGTCCTCTGGTCCTTCTATCTTTCTTAACTGAGAAAAAAATGTTTCTATCAATATTTTCATAACCATTCAATATTTTAAACACTTCTATGTGATCTCCTCTCAATCTCCTGGTCTCTAGTGTTGTTAAACCACATTCTTTTAGGCGTATTTCGTAACTAAGATCCCTCAGATTTTGTATCATTTTAGTCGCTCTCCTCTGTACTCTTTCTAGCATATCTATGTCCTTCTTGCGATATGGCCTCCATGCTTGTATACAATATTCTAAATGAGGCCTCACTATTGTTTCGTACAGCGGTACTATTAATTCATTTTTCTTATACGCTATATTTCGCCTAATTAATCCAAGGATTTGATTTCCCTTTGACGCTGCAATTCCGCACTGCTCTGAAACCTTCATATCAGCACTAATGGTTAACCCTAAGTCCTTTTCTTTTACAGTAGTACTTAGAACAGTACCCCCCATTTTACATTTTACCTCTTCATTCCCATGACCTGTGTGGAGGCATTTACATTTCCCAAAATTGAACAGCATTTGCCACTTTTCAGACCATTTGATCAACCTATCAAGATCATCTTGTAAATGCTGTCTGTCTCCATCACTTTTAATCCTTCTAAACACTTTTGTATCATCCGCAAATTTTAACACCTTGCTTGTTATATCATCGTCCAAATCGTTGATATATATTAAGAATAATATAGGTCCTAGTACTGATCCCTGTGGTACCCCACTCAATACCGATTTCCAGTTTGAAGCCTCCCCATCAACTACTACACGTTGTCTTCTGTCATTCAGCCATTTTTCTATCCAGTTTATTATACCATTTCCTATGCCATGGGCCTTTAGCTTAAGGAGTAATCTTTGATGTGGTACTTTGTCGAAAGCTTTTTGAAAATCTAAATAGATGATATCTACTGGTGATCCCTCATCTACCCACCTAGTGATGTCTTCCAAAAAACATAACATATTTGTTAAGCATGACCTCGCTTTTAAAAACCCATGTTGAGATGGGTTTATCAAATTATGTTTAACAAGAAAATCCACCATGTGATCTTTAATTAGTCTTTCTAATAATTTGCAAATCACTGATGTTAAACTCACTGGTCTATAGTTCTCTGACTTGTTTCTCGAACCTTTTTTAAATAACGGTATAATGTTTGCCTCTTTCCATTCTAAAGGAACCACTCCCTCTTCTAATGACAAATTGAAAACTGTTGCAAGCGGTGCGCTAATTTGTTCTACAATTTCCAATAGTAGTTTGGGCGGAATCCCGTCCACTCCAGGTGATTTATTATCCTTCATAGCCCTTATTTTCTTAGCTACCATTTCCGAGGTTACAACTAACTGTCCTAAATAGTCTGAATCTGCCCCCTTGAACTTAGCCTCTGGTACTGGCAGTGAACTAATATCTTCCCTGGTAAACACTGAACTAAAATACTCATTCAGGTCTTCTGCCATTAAGAATCCCTCTGATATTGTATTTCCAGCACTATCTTCTAGAGGACCGACCTTATCCTGAACTTTCTGTTTGCTTCGAATATACGCATAAAAACTCTTACTGTCATGTTTTATATTACTAGCTAATTTGTTGTCATAGCTTCTCTTTGAATTTCTAATTTCAGCTGTAGCTTGATTAAGTGCTTCTTTATAAATGTTGTAGTCTTCATCATTTCCAGTACATCTATATGACTTCCACATCATTTGTTTATACTTAATTTTTCTAATGGCTTCTTTCGATAAGTGTTTCTTTTTAGACCGTTTCCCTTGTTTTTTGAAAGGTACAAATTTATCGACTATGCACTTAATTTCACTATTTAAGATATTCCAGCATTCGGTTGCTGTCTTATTCTTCAGTGTGTTATTCCAGTCTATCTTTGCTAAATATTTCCTCATGTCCTTATACCTTCCTTTGTGGAAATTTCTCCTATACTGCTTTTTACTATTCCTTTCTGATTTTACTTTGATGGTAAAATGTATCTGGTTGTGATCACTACTTCCCAGTGGCTCACATATATTGACATTGTCAACTAATTCATTCTGTGAGGACAAAACTATGTCTAACACATTCTCACCCCTGGTTGGTTCTAGTACATGTTGAGAAAGGAAAGTATCTTGAACTAAAACTAACTTGTGGTCCTAACTCCCCATACTCTGTAAATATTTCCATTGTATATGTCCGTGGTTAAAATCCCCCATAATAATACAGTCCCGTTTGCTTACTTCCCTTGTAGTGTTTTGTATTTTTTCATTTTCTTGTATGCTTATGTTTGGACTTCGACAAAACTAATCCAACTGTTAACGTTGAGTTTCCTGCAATTATGTTACACCAAACAGCTTCTTCGCAATCTGCTTCTCTTTCTAATTTATTTCATTAACCTGAATATATTCTTTAATATATAAAATAACTCCAATTCCCTTTCTTCCTATTCTATCTTTTCTAAACGTTACATATCCTGTCAGTCCCAATTCAGCATCTGATATATCGGTGGTGGTCCAGGATTCGGTTACACCTATTATATGAGGGTCAATATCTTCTGCCATAATGATTAGTTAATTTCTTTTGTTTACTATATTCCTTGCATTTAAACAAACACATGTATATCCAGCTTCAGAAGAGTTTTCCAGACCCAGACTGTTAGTTGCTGACATTTGGTTGTGTGTGTGACGTCAACGGTCTATGCGTTGTTCACTGCGCGGACATAAATATTCATTATTCTCATAATTAATCACCCACGTTGCAGCAAGCTCAAAATTGATTCGCGTAAACACAATTGTTTATCGGCTGTTTGCGAATATAACACCGAAATTATGCATAAACATGCAAGACATAAGAAGCAGAGAAAGTACTTATGGGAAATTAATACTTTTTGATACGGTACACCTCGAATGTGCATTAGCTTACAGAGAATCCCCTTAAAGACGAATGATTCAAATCAGTGTTGCCAGCAAATCTAAGACTTAACACACTTCAAAGCCTACATTTACACCAATTATCGAAGAACAAACGAAAACAATTATAAATAAACTAAAACATAAGAAAATTTCTGGATATGACTGCATTTCTCAAATTTTATTAAAAGCTACAGTCAATGCCTTAGTCAAGCCAACTACTTGCACAATTAATCAGTCACTGATAACAGGAAGATTTCCCAATAAATTGAAAAGATTGTTCCTATTTTCAAGAAAGATGATGAACGCGATATGAATAACTAAAGACCTATATCACTTTTACCTTCTGTATCTAAAGTGTTTGAAAAAGCAGTTCATGCACAACTATTTAAATATTTCACTATAAATAACCTCTTATGTGTAAATCAGTACAGATTCAGAGAAAGTTATTCTACTGAATTAGCATTAACTGAAATTGTAGATCAAATATATTTAGATCTTGATGAAAAAAAACTACTTCTATCAATATTCCTAGATTTGTCAAAGGCCTTTGACACTATTGACCATACAATTCTCAACAGCAAGCTAAAACATTACGGCATAACAAATGTAGAGTTAGATTGGATCAGAAGTTAGTTATACGACAGACAGTTAACAACGTACAATCATCTGCAGAAACAATCGCAGGAGTCCCTCAAGGGTCAATATTAGGACCTCTACTATTGTTAATATATATAAATTATTTAGCAATGGCTAGTACAAAATTTACACACATCATGTATGCTGATGACACCACCCTGCTCAGCACGTTGGGCAACTTCACAAATAATCATACAACTAACTCAACATATAATCAAGTAAATTCGGAATTAACCAAGATAACGGACTGGCTAGCAGTAAAAAGCTCTCACTCAATGTAAGCAAAATGAAGATGATGATTTTTCATAGTAAGCAACAACAACAAAATAGCGACATTCCTAATATTGAGGTAAACAGTATTCCAACTGAACATGTAACACACTTTAAATTTCTTGGTATTCTCATAGACTCGAACCTAACATGGTCTTCTCATCTCAATTACTCAATTACATAGCCAACAAATTGTCATGGATATGTGGAATTATATCTAGATTAAGACATTATATTCCAGTGTACATCTTGAAAATATCTACAATTCATTATTTTTATCACACCTAAAATTATGGAATAACAGCATGGGGTCTTAATGTAGGACCACGAATAAGTAAATTGCAAAAAGGCTGTCAGAGCAGAATCAAACAGTAAATATAATTCCCATACTGCATCTCTGTTTAAGAATCTTGAATTACTAAAGGTAGAGGACATTTATAATCTATCATGTTTGAAACCTTTTTTTAAATATGAAAACGGAAACCTCCCAGGATACATCCAAAACATGTTTCAAACACAGAAAAATACAATAATAAGATTAACAAGGACCAGATGGGCACCTCATTGTTTTAATAATATGGAAAACAACCTTCCAAACAACAATAATTATGATATCCAAGTAAAACATACAAATTCAAAGTATTGCCGCCTTTGCATCAGACATGAAATTCCAAAAATAATCCAAGAAACCTTTTTTCCAAAAATTGTACTTGAAAATATTAAAAGTAATTAATACCAAGGCTTTATAAACATATATAATTAGCAAATATCTGTCACAATGTAACATTCAGAACTGCTATACATGCAAGCCAAACGGACCATATCTACAGTAGACATTTTATAATATAAAAATATTTTAAATAGTGATACTCTAGTATGTGTTAGATTATGTTTGTAAATGTAGGTTAGGCTAGTTTTGTTTCGGTTAACATTAACTGACAATAATGACGTCAGTGGGTTTAGAGACAGTAGATAATTATTGATATCAATATTTGCAAATGATGGTGTTATTTGTTTTATTATTTTTCTTGTACTTCAATTAATTTACAGTTACTATTTTTATAAGTTATATCTATACCAACATATTTATTATATATTCGTCATGGTGGCCAGGTTTTAGTGCAGGTCTCCAAAGATCAATCATCAAGTACACTTATAATAATGTATAAACTGTATTATTATGTACATAATTGATCTGAAATAAATGTTTCTATCTATCTATCTATCTATCTATCTATCTATCTATCTATCTATCTATCTATCTATCTTATTTCTTCTCCACCTCTGTGAGTCCCCCCTACGAATCTAGTTTAAATAGATGCAATTTGTCCCACTGTCAACAGATCGCAGCAGGTTCTAAGAGGGAGGCCGTCTCTCATGTACATATCTTCCCTCCCAACAAAGTATCCCCATAAATCTGTGAATCCCACCCCCTCTTCTTCACACATCTGCTCAACTAGTGCGTTGAACGCCATCCTCTTGCAGTTTCTATACGTTGCCCCCCTTCCTCCCATTACTGGCAAGATTCCTAACAAAATACTCTGTTCAACTCTTGTCTTCTTTAGCTTCCTCACTAACTGTCTATACTTCTGTACTATCCCAGTTGTTCCCTCCCTGTCTGCATTATTTGTTCCTACATGTACCAGTATAGACCCTCCCTTGCCATGTCCCAATACCTTCTCTACCCTGTCAGTCACATGTTCAATCCTAGCCCTCGGTAGACAAACAACGACGTCCTTCCCCTCGCTCAGTGTCTTGTCCGTCTTTCTCATAATGGAGTCGCCCATAAACACCCTCTCTTTCCTCATTACCCCCCTCAATCACTGCCTTAGAGTAGCTCCTACTTCGGTTTGCATCTTTCTGGTTGTTGTCTTTTCCCCCTGTCGTCTTCTCTCCTGTCACATTCTCTTCCGATACATTCTTTCCTGTCACTTCCCTCCTCACAATCTCCTTTCGTCAGTTTTCTTGCCACTGCTATTCTCCTTCAGTCTTGCAGTATTCTCACCTCTCTCCCTGTCGTCTCTCTCCATTCGACCTGACTCCTTGCTAATTCCCATCTCCATTCCCTTCATAATATCTGTCAACCTAACTATCTCCTTCTGCAGACACTCCACCTTCCAACACCCAATGCACTGAAAGGTGAATCCTTCCTCCATATTTTCTGCCCATGACTTCCCGCAGCCGGACAATGCAAAATCTACCCAGCTGTGGCAGTGATCGCACATCAAGTGTCGCTTTGCCTTGACTTCCCGCTTGCATTTAATATAAAAATATTATTTAATAACTTAGTATTATTTATAACGACTGTTTTCTGTGTACTACAGCACAATTTGTGTTACAGATTTTAATTACACAACCGACTATTTATCCTATCACGAACGCTAACATTACCGGTAGAGACCTAATTTAAATACAATCAATTACGTTACGTTAGGCTGTTTAATTTATTTAGGTTACGTCGCCCGACTATCGCCCTTGCTTAATTTTAACAACAATGCTACCTAATCAAAATATCTAGCAAGTACTGGCTTACACAGATATTATCTTATGTAAGTAGTTGGTTGGTTGTTACTTTATCTCCTATGCATTCTACCACATAATCAGGTTTGTTAAATTTATCTAAGGCTACGTTACCCTATTATCACTCACTGTACTAAGGTGTTCTAAAATACTTTAACTAACTAACTTTTAGCACAACTGCTACTCAATGTATGTTTACTGCAACTTTATGAATGATATTAAGGCAAGAATAAAACTTATCAATCAGTAATTCCACTTGTTTATCAACTTTTCTGCACCGCCAATTTCTACGATCTATCTCCGCCAAATATCCATGATCTAAAGGCTATATCACATAGGTACTTACTTTTCGTGTTTAAGTGTTTTTTTTTCACCTAAGGATTTCCATGGGATTATTGATGGTACCGTACAACAAAGGAATACACTAATAAGTCGTTATGGCTACCAAGCTTGCTACTATAATACTGAACATATAGGCTATCAAACATTCTATGCTGAGAAGTAGCCTTACATAAACTTACATAATCTTGTTCCATATAACGTTGCAAAACGATACATTTGTTGTTTCATCACATTACTATCACCTTCATTGCCATCATCCATCACATCAGATACCCTGTTATTATGTCAATTATAAATACAAAAGTTGTCGCATGCTAGCTTTGCGTCGGAGCAGTGTCAACGACTCCCGTTGGTACAGTGACTGGGGAGAGTGACTTCGACACTACATCCGTCAATCAACCAAAGCCTGCTGGATTTCGATCAACAGGTCATTTCGTCAAGACTAATTCCTAAATATATGTATGTACAAGTGTTCGGAAGTGAACACGTTTGACCTTTCCCTCAAACGCTTCTGACATTGTAGGGAGTTACTTCAACTTCGCGGTTACATAGAAGTTTGCTCTGTGTCACGATTTTGTGTTAAGAACTTAACATATGTTGATAGCGACTGTGAGTACAATTGGGGTGACCCTGTACGGCTATTGACAGCTGGTTAGTGCTTACGCAATAGTATGAATGCACTTGGAGATGGCATTGGGTCAGATTTTAAAGAACCGGGAAAAAATTACATTGTAGTTAGGGTAGACATGTAGGAAAATGGAATCTAACATGTAATAATTATAGAATGGTAGGCTGAGTTATATGAATAGGAACTGTGGTACGAGTGGAAATTTATATGGGATAATTTCACAGCGTATATGAATGTCGTAATATTGAAGATGTATATACATGTTGAATTATTGTATTACCTATTGGGCGGTTAGATTATTACAATGGTATCAGCATCAGCAGGGATCATATGCCAGATGCGAAGTATATGGTTCATTAACTGAGGTTTGGGAGATGTAGAACACACCAGTCCAGAATGATCCACAGACAGGACGATGTAACCTGGTCTCCTCTGTAACGAGAGATGATTACATTGTGGTTATCAAACCCATACATAGAAGCAATACCGAGCGGTTGGTTACGTAGACGATGAAATCTTACATTTGTGTATATTCTAGAAGAGCATACCGGAGGTATATAAAATATATGTTCTGTGTACACCAGAGTGGATTTTAGATTATTGTCTTGATTATCTGGTTTTGTATTGTTAAATTTGTTAAAGGGTGTGGTCAAGAATAAACGAACCTGGGTCAGCGCGACGATATTGATGTCGCGAAGTTTATACGGAAATCATCGTTCAGCTACGCGGTTGTTATGTAGTAACGATGATCGAACGTTGGTGGCAATGTGGTTGTCACGGATGATATTCACGGGTGTATAGGTTGATCAAACTTAGAATAGTTTTGGTGGTGGGGTTGTTTTATAAAGTCATATTGAATATTTTGCTCTGATATGTAAACGTCAAATATATGTATATATATACATATATATATATATATATACAGTTGTATATATATATACAGTTGTATATATATATATATATATATATATATACATATACATTTTATGATTGTGTATTGTGTTGTTGAAATAACATATACAATGAAGGGTGTATAGTACACAAGTAGTATATAGACACCACAAAGGTAGACACCACAAAGGCTCGCCCCGCCCCTTTTTGACCTACTTTAGGCCTAACTACATGCATAAAAAACGTCCTTATCTTTTTCGGGAACCTACTTAAAAAAAAAAGATCAAAGGGTTTTGTGTAACCTGAGAGAAATCGGGAACCTACTTATAAAAAACGTGATTGATGGCCTGTCACTTTTGATTGATGATATTGAGGTGCCACCTAGCGATTATCCCAGTAATTAGTTTAGCCCTAGCGGAGATAACGGCGTCCCTAGTCACGTTAGCAGCGTCCCTAGTTACGTTCTTTATATAACCATACGGTTATAGCTAAAACCACCGTGGTTATAAATAAATAAATAAATTAATAATTAATTAATTATATATATATATATATAGGCCTGTCACTTTTTGATTGATGACCCTTCCCTTGAGGTGTCACCACCTAGCGGTTATCACAGTGACTAATTCCCTAGCGATCAACGTAGGACCTACCGTTGTGCTTACGTAAGCACTTATATAGCGTCCCTAGCGACCGTTGTATATATATATATATATATATATATATATATATATATATATATACGTAATAGGCCTTTATATAACCACAACGGTTATAGCTAAAACCACTGTGGTTATAACGGCGCTCTAAACCCATTGTGTGAGAATAACACCGCGGTACCCTATGTAGCAGTAGCCAGCAGCGCTGGCCTATGATCTGGCGGCCTAGTCGCCTTTCCACTACGTCTTACGCACACCGAGCTCCACCTTCGTGCCAGTTAATGCCAGCACGATATATATATATATATATATTTTATATATATATATATATGCTTATGTAAGCCCGTATATAACCACAACGGTTATAGCGGCGCTGCGCTCTAAACCCATTGTGTGAAAATAACCCCGCTGTACCCTATGTAGCAGCAGCGGCGTGCGCTCGCAGCAGCAGCAGCGGCGTGCGAACGCAGCAGCAGCAGCAGCAGCAGCAGCAGCAGCAGCAGCCATGACCTATGATCCGGCGGCCTAGTTTCTAAATATAACCATGCGACTAGCCGGCTCTGTAACGGCGTTAATTTCAGCCGTGGCGCTATCAAAACGAAACGAATCCCATGCATGCGTTTAGCGTTTAAAAGCTGTACTCAGCGGCCTGTTAAAGCAGGATGGTTATATGCGGTGGATAGACGAATGGACGCAAAATGGTGTAAGTTATGTTTTATTAATAGAAGTCACGGTGGCGTGAGCCAGGTCTGCGTAATGTTTGCTTGAGAGCATCGTCCCTGCCGTAGCCGAGCGGCGCGTGAGTTGTCCCCGTCAAACTGCCGTTGTAGCATTGTTGAGCGACCGGCTGGAATTAACGGCAAGTTTTCACACGACATACAGGTTTGTTGTAGAGTGTTGTGTGTAGGCAGGTGTATTTCCTTTCCACGTCGAGGCAGGTGGATTCTGTGAAATAATGCATATGAATAATGAGGAGTTTCCCAAGAACTAAATCACTGTTATTAATATAAAAGTAAATAATAAAGAATAGTTTAATACAAGAATAGCATATAAATAATATAAAAAGTAATTAATATAAAACTTACCGATAGGATAAAAGACGAAATACCGCTGTACTAAATAAAATAAATAAAATAAAACTTACCGCTGTTCTTTGCATATGAATAATGGAGGAGAACTAAATCACTGTTATTAATATAAGAGGAGAACTAAATCAATAATTAATCAAGAATAGTAATTAATAAAGAATAGCATATTATTAATATAAAAGTAATTAATAAAGAATATAAAACTTACGGATAGGATAAAAGACGACTTAACGCTCTACTAAATAAATAAAATAAAATAAAACTTACCGCTGATCTTTCGTGGAAGGTTGCTCAGACGTTGTGCTGGCGGTAGCCATGATTGAATGAAAATGAGCAACGACCGTTGCATGCATGCATTATTTCCTAAAGTCATTTATGCGTTAAGCGCGCATGCGCGAAAATGTTAAGTGCGCATGCGCGAAAGCGACGTAAAAACAATGAATGCAAAGAGTTCGAAATAGCAATATAAACGGAAATTTAAATACATGAAATGAAGCGTTGTATACGCTTAGCGAGGGATCGGGCATCTTGTGGTGAATTAATAATAGAGACATTCGATGTAAAAGTCACATTTGACAATGAATGTACTAAAGTGACCGCTAATTTTTTTTCCTCCTGAAGCGGAAACCGAATGGTGACGCATAAACAGCTGTGGCGTTAATCGGGGGATCGCATATCACGATCGGAATGTGAAGCTAGAACAATACCATTTCAAAAACGATACACGAACTATAAAAGCATGAATTGAAGCGTTGTTTAGGATCAGTGGGAAATAGGGATCTGTGTAGTGCCATTATATTATAGAAAATCGATGTAAATAACGTTTGTGAACGAAAAGCACTACATGACCGTTCATTTTTTTTTCTTCCCGAAAGCAAAGACATCCGAGACTAGTCAGTTATGCGTTAGGCGAACTGTTGTAATAGAACCGTAAATTACATAATGGCATGGTGCTCAGCTTACGAAGCGAACTTATTTAAAGCATGATATTTTCTTCTGTAGGAGGTGCGTCGCGTACTGCTGTACTGTGCTGATGGCCCGAGTTGCTAAAAAGGGCGGACTAATCATAATAATGTGTGTTTGTAGGCGGCACGACAGCGCACCAGGCGTTAATGTATTCCTAGATGCTGACGGTGGTCGTAAAGATTAGTAGGATCTGCTTTGTGATGTAGTGGTGCGTGCGTAGCGATAACGAGTTGGACGTTATCATCGAGGAGGCGCTAGGCGTACCACACATCGAACCGCCGACGTACGAGAGTCTGTACACGGTGTCGCCAACACCGCCGGAAGTGATACAACGTCAAGTCATCGCGACGGGTCGGGGTCAGTTGGCCTTCCGCTATGAGCGGCATGCGATGTCCCCCCTCGCCGAACACCTCAGTGAGATGATTCTGGAGAGGGCGCGCGATCGATGCGGCGCTGTATCTGGTCCAGTTCGTTTCGGACTGGCTGCTAGGCACGGACTGGCGCGACTACATCAACCGCGCTCTGCTGGAGTCGACCGTCCATACGTACATTCAGCGCAGGAGCGGACTCGAATAGAACATTATGCTTGCTTTGTTTGCTATAACATTGGTAAAAAATAAAAGCCGTTGTTTTGAATGTTGTACTACGATGGCGACGCTTAATAAAACGTTGAAAATGTACTTTCCGTTCGACAGTCCCACACAGCTCCCTGAAAGTGCCACACAATTTCCTGACAGTCCCACACAGCTCCTTGACAGCCACACACAGCTCCCCGGCAGTACGTCTAGCTTGTTACATGTTTGCCTTCCGTACATGGTCTAGCTTGTTACACGTCTGCCTTCCATACATGTACTAGCTTTTTACTTATTTGCTATCCATACATGGTCTAGCTTGTTACATGTTTGCCTTCCGTACACGGACTAGCTTGTTACATGTTTACCTTCCATACACGGTCTGGCTTGTTACATGTCTGCCTTCCATACATGGTCTAGCTTGTTACATGTCTGCCTTTCATACATGGTCTAGCCTGTTACATGTCTGCCTTCCGTACATGGACTAGCTTGTTACATGTTGGCCTTCCGTACATGGTCTAGCTTGTTACATGTTTGCCTTACGTACATGGACTAGCTTGTTACATGTGTGCCTTCCATACACGAACAAGCTTGTTACATGTTTGCCTTCCATACATGGTCTAGCTTGTTACAGGTCTGCCTTTCATACATGGTCTAGCTTGATACATGTTTCCCTTCCGTACATGGACTAGCTTGTTACATGTTTGCCTTCCATACACGGACTAGCTTGTTACATGTTTACCTTCCATACACGGACTAGCTTGTTACATGTTTGCCTTCCATACACGGACTAGCTTGTTACATGTTTGCCTTCCGTACATAGTCTGGCTTGTTACATGTCTGTCTTCCATACATGGTCTAGCTTGCTACATGTTTCCCTTCCATACATGGTCTAACTTGTGACATGTTTGCCTTCCATACATGGTCTAGCTTGTTACATGTTTGCCTTCCATACACGGACTTGCTTGTTACATATTTGCATTCCATACATGATCTAGCTTGTTACATGTCTACCTTCCATATATGGTCTAGCTTGTTACATGTCTGCCTTCCGTACATGGACTAGGTTGTTACACCTCCCTGACAGTCCCACACAGCTTCCGACAGTCACACGCAGTTCCCTGACAGTCCCACACAGTTACCCGACAGTCACACAAAACTCCCGACAGTCCCACACAGCTCCATAACAGTATTGCACAGCTTCCTGACAGTCCCACACAGTTCCTGGCAGTCCCACACAGCTCCATGACATTTATTTTATTTAGTTCTTATTATTTAGCAATAGACCGGTAAGTTGCCTTTTACACGAGTCCTATTAATTATCTTTATTAATTAATAAGAACCTCATTAGTCATGTTTTGATTTAATTTGGGAACCTCCTCATTAGTCACAGCGATAGAGCGGTAGGTTCTGGCAGTCCCACACAGCTCCATGACAGTCCCACACAGTTTCCGACAGTCCCACACAGCTTCCCGACAGTCTCACACAGCTTCCGACAGTCACACGCAGTTCCCTGACAGTCCCACACAGTTACCCGACAGTCACACAAAACTCCCGACAGTCCCACACAGCTCCATAACAGTATTACACAGCTTCGTGACAGTCCCACACAGTTCCTGGCAGTCCCACACAGCTCCATGACATTTATTTTATTTAGTTCTTATTATTTAGCAATAGACCGGTAAGTTGCCTTTTACACGAGTCCTATTAATTATCTTTATTAATTAATAAGAACCTCATTAGTCATGTTTTGATTTAATTTGGGAACCTCCTCATTAGTCACAGCGATAGAGCGGTAGGTTCTGGCAGTCCCACACAGCTCCATGACAGTCCCACACACTTCCCGACAGTCCCACACAGCTTCCCGACAGTCCCACACAGCTCCCTGGCTACATGTCTCACTTCCATACATGGTCTAACTTGTGACATGTTTGCCTTCCATACATGGTCTAGCTTGTTACATGTTTGCCTTCCATACACGGACTAGGTTGTTACATATTTGCCTTCCATACATGAACTAGCTTGTTACATGTCTGCCTTCCATATATGGTCTAGCTTTTTACATGTTTGCCTTTCATACATGGTCTAGCCTGTTACATGTCTGCCTTCCGTACATGGACTAGGTTGTTACAGCTCCCTGACAGTCCCACACAGTTCCCTGACAGTCCCACACAGTTACCCGACAGTCACACAAAACTCCTGACAGTCACACAAAACTCCCGACAGTCCCACACAGCTCCATAACAGTATTGCACAGCTTCCTGACAGTCCCACACAGTTCCTGGCAGTCCCACACAGCTCCATGACATTTATTTTATTTAGTTCTTATTATTTAGCAATAGACCGGTAAGTTGCCTTTTACACGAGTCCTATTAATTTTCTTTATTAATTAATAAGAACCTCATTAGTCATGTTTTGATTTAATTTGGGAACCTCCTCATTAGTCACAGCGATAGAGCGGTAGGTTCTGGCAGTCCCACACAGCTCCCTGACAGTCCCACACACTTCCCGACAGTCCCACACAGCTCCCTGGCTACATGTCTCCCTTCCATACATGGTCTAACTTGTGACATGTTTGCCTTCCATACATGGTCTAGCTTGTTACATGTTTGCCTTCCATACACGGACTAGGTTGTTACATATTTGCCTTCCATACATGAACTAGCTTGTTACATGTCTGCCTTCCATATATGGTCTAGCTTGTTACATGTTTGCCTTTCATACATGGTCTAGCCTGTTACATGTCTGCCTTCCGTTCATGGACTAGGTTGTTACAGCTCCCTGACAGTCCCACACAGTTCCCTGACAGTCCCACACAGTTACCCGACAGTCACACAAAACTCCCGACAGTCCCACACAGCTCCATAACAGTATTGCACAGCTTCCTGACAGTCCCACACAGTTCCTGGCAGTCCCACACAGCTCCATGACATTAATTTTATTTAGTTCTTATTATTTAGCAATAGACCGGTAAGTTGCCTTTTACACGAGTCCTATTAATTATCTTTATTAATTAATAAGAACCTCATTAGTCATGTTTTGATTTAATTTGGGAACCTCCTCATTAGTCACAGCGATAGAGCGGTAGGTTCTGGCAGTCCCACACAGCTCCATGACAGTCCCACACAGTTTCCGACAGTCCCACACAGCTTCCCGACAGTCTCACACAGCTTCCGACAGTCACACGCAGTTCCCTGACAGTCCCACACAGTTACCCGACAGTCACACAAAACTCCCGACAGTCCCACACAGCTCCATAACAGTATTACACAGCTTCCTGACAGTCCCACACACTTCCCGACAGTCCCACACAGCTTCCCGACAGTCCCACACAGCTCCCTGGCTACATGTCTCACTTCCATACATGGTCTAACTTGTGACATGTTTGCCTTCCATACATGGTCTAGCTTGTTACATGTTTGCCTTCCATACACGGACTAGGTTGTTACATATTTGCCTTCCATACATGAACTAGCTTGTTACATGTCTGCCTTCCATATATGGTCTAGCTTTTTACATGTTTGCCTTTCATACATGGTCTAGCCTGTTACATGTCTGCCTTCCGTACATGGACTAGGTTGTTACAGCTCCCTGACAGTCCCACACAGTTCCCTGACAGTCCCACACAGTTACCCGACAGTCACACAAAACTCCTGACAGTCACACAAAACTCCCGACAGTCCCACACAGCTCCATAACAGTATTGCACAGCTTCCTGACAGTCCCACACAGTTCCTGGCAGTCCCACACAGCTCCATGACATTTATTTTATTTAGTTCTTATTATTTAGCAATAGACCGGTAAGTTGCCTTTTACACGAGTCCTATTAATTTTCTTTATTAATTAATAAGAACCTCATTAGTCATGTTTTGATTTAATTTGGGAACCTCCTCATTAGTCACAGCGATAGAGCGGTAGGTTCTGGCAGTCCCACACAGCTCCCTGACAGTCCCACACACTTCCCGACAGTCCCACACAGCTCCCTGGCTACATGTCTCCCTTCCATACATGGTCTAACTTGTGACATGTTTGCCTTCCATACATGGTCTAGCTTGTTACATGTTTGCCTTCCATACACGGACTAGGTTGTTACATATTTGCCTTCCATACATGAACTAGCTTGTTACATGTCTGCCTTCCATATATGGTCTAGCTTGTTACATGTTTGCCTTTCATACATGGTCTAGCCTGTTACATGTCTGCCTTCCGTTCATGGACTAGGTTGTTACAGCTCCCTGACAGTCCCACACAGTTCCCTGACAGTCCCACACAGTTACCCGACAGTCACACAAAACTCCTGACAGTCCCACACAGCTCCATAACCGTATAACACAGCTTCCTGACAGTCCCACACAGTTCCTGGCAGTCTCACACAGCTCCATGACAGTCCCACACAGTTCCCCGACAGTCACACACAGCTTCCCGACAGTCCCACACAGCTCCCTGAAAGTATCACACAATTCCCTGACAGTCCCACACAGCTCCCTGACAGTCACACACAGCTCCCCGGCAGTACCACACAATTCCCTGACAGTCCCACACAGCTCTCTGACAGTCCCACACAGCTCCTGACAGTCCCACACAGTTCCCTTACAGTCCCACACAACTCTTGACAGTCAAACACAGCTCCCTGACAGTCCCACACAGTTCCGGTCAGTCCCACACAGCTCCCTGACAGTCCCACACAGCTCCCTGACAGTCACACGCAGTTCCCTGACAGTCCCACACAGTTACCCGACAGTCACACAAAACTCCTGACAGTCCCACACAGCTCCATAACAGTATTACACAGTTACCCGACAGTCCCACACAGCTCCATGACAGTCCCACACAGTTCCCGACAGTCCCACACAGCTTCCCGAGAGTCCCACGCAGCTTCCTACCACACAATTCCCTGACAGTCCCACACAGTTCCGGTCAGTCCCACACAGCTCCCCGACAGTCTCACACAGCTCCCTGAAAGTACCACACAATTCCCTGACAGTCCCACACAGTTCCGGTCAGTCCCACACAGCTCCCTGACAGTCTCACACAGCTCCCCGACAGTCCCACACAGCTCCCTGACAATCCCACACAGTTACCCGACAGTCCCACACAATTCTCTGACAGTCCCACACAGCTCCCTGACAGTCCCACACAGCTTCCCGACAGTCCCACACAGCTCCCTGAAAGTACCACACAATTCCCTGACAGTCCCACACAGCTCCCTGACAGTCACACACAGCTCCCCGACAGTTCCCTGACAATCCCTGACAGTCCCACACAGCTCCATGACAGTCCCACACAGCGCCCGGCAGTCACACACAGCTCCCTGGCAGTCCCACACAGTTACCCGACAGACACACAAACTCCTGACTGACAGTGCCACACAGCTCCCTGACAGTCTCACACAGCTCCCTGACAGTACCACGCAGTTCCTCGTCAGTCCCATACAGGGGTTCTGTATGTATGTATGTATGTATGTAGGTATGTAGGAGCCGTCGCACCACGGCGCCGATACTCGTCTAACTCGTATAACTAACTAACTAACTCGTCTAACTCGTAGGGGGGTGGCGGGGGGGTTCTGTATGTATGTATGTAGGTATGTAGGGTAATAAAAACATACTTTTATCGGGAACTGCGTGGGACTGTCATGGAGCTGTGTGGGACTGTCAGGAACTGTGTGGGATTGCCAGGAAGATGTGTAATACTGTTATGGAGCTGTGTGGGACTGTCAGGCGGAGCTGTGGGTGATGGTCAGGAGCTGTGTGGGACTGTCAGGGAGCTGTGTGGGACTGTTAGGGAATTGTGTGGTACTGCCGGGGAGCTGTGTGTGACTGTCAGGGAGCTGTGTGGGACTGCGCGCTTTTACGTGTATAGTAGTAGTAATAAAAAAAAACTTGAAAACAAGTGTGAATTGTATGTTTTTATTACCCTACATACCTACATACATATATACAGAACCCCCCGCCACCCCCCTACGAGTTAGACGAGTTAGTTAGTTAGTTATACGAGTTAGACGAGTATCGGCGCCGTGGTGCGACGGCTCCTACATACCTACCTACATACATACATACATACAGAACCCCTGTATGGGACTGACGAGGAACTGCGTGGTACTGTCAGGGAACTGTGTGAGACTGTCAGGGAGCTGTGTGGCACTGTCAGTCAGGAGTTTGTGTGTCTGTCGGGTAACTGTGTGGGACTGCCAGGAAGCTGTGTGTGACTGCCGGGCGCTGTGTGGGACTGTCATGGAGCTGTGTGGGACTGTCAGGGATTGTCAGGGAACTGTCGGGGAGCTGTGTGTAACTGTCAGGGAGCTGTGTGGGACTGTCAGGGAATTGTGTGGTACTTTCAGGGAGCTGTGTGGGACTGTCGGGAAGCTGTGTGGGACTGTCAGGGAGCTGTGTGGGACTGTCAGAGAATTGTGTGGGACTGTAGGGGTAACTGTGTGGGACTGTCAGGGAGCTGTGTGGGACTTTCGGGGAGCTGTGTGAGACTGTCAGGGAGCTGTGTGGGACTGTCGGGGAGCTGTGTGGGACTGACCGGAACTGTGTGGGACTGTCAGGGAATTGTGTGGTAGGGAGCTGCGTGGGACTGTCGGGAAGCTGTGTGGGACTGTCGGGAACTGTGTGGGACTGTCATGGAGCTGTGTGGGACTGTCGGGTAACTGTGTAATACTGTTATGGAGCTGTGTGGGACTGTCAGGAGTTTTGTGTGACTGTCGGGTAACTGTGTGGGACTGTCAGGGAACTGCGTGTGACTGTCTGGGAGCTGTGTGGGTTTGACCGGAACTGTGTGGGACTGTCAGGGAGCTGTGTGGCACTGTCAGTCAGGAGTTTGTGTGTCTGTCGGGTAACTGTGTGGGACTGCCAGGAAGCTGTGTGTGACTGCCGGGCGCTGTGTGGGACTGTCATGGAGCTGTGTGGGACTGTCAGGGATTGTCAGGGAACTGTCGGGGAGCTGTGTGTAACTGTCAGGGAGCTGTGTGGGACTGTCAGGGAATTGTGTGGTACTTTCAGGGAGCTGTGTGGGACTGTCGGGAAGCTGTGTGGGACTGTCAGGGAGCTGTGTGGGACTGTCAGAGAATTGTGTGGGACTGTAGGGGTAACTGTGTGGGACTGTCAGGGAGCTGTGTGGGACTTTCGGGGAGCTGTGTGAGACTGTCAGGGAGCTGTGTGGGACTGTCGGGGAGCTGTGTGGGACTGACCGGAACTGTGTGGGACTGTCAGGGAATTGTGTGGTAGGGAGCTGCGTGGGACTGTCGGGAAGCTGTGTGGGACTGTCGGGAACTGTGTGGGACTGTCATGGAGCTGTGTGGGACTGTCGGGTAACTGTGTAATACTGTTATGGAGCTGTGTGGGACTGTCAGGAGTTTTGTGTGACTGTCGGGTAACTGTGTGGGACTGTCAGGGAACTGCGTGTGACTGTCTGGGAGCTGTGTGGGTTTGACCGGAACTGTGTGGGACTGTCAGGGAGCTGTGTTTGACTGTCAAGAGTTGTGTGGGACTGTAAGGGAACTGTGTGGGACTGTCAGGAGCTGTGTGGGACTGTCAGAGAGCTGTGTGGGACTGTCAGGGAATTGTGTGGTACTGCCGGGGAGCTGTGTGTGACTGTCAGGGAGCTGTGTGGGACTGTCAGGGAATTGTGTGATACTTTCAGGGAGCTGTGTGGGACTGTCGGGAAGCTGTGTGTGACTGTCGGGGAACTGTGTGGGACTGTCATGGAGCTGTGTGGGACTGCCAGGAACTGTGTGGGACTGTCAGGAAGCTGTGTTATACTGTTATGGAGCTGTGTGGGACTGTCAGGAGTTTTGTGTGACTGTCGGGTAACTGTGTGGGACTGTCAGGGAACTGTGTGGGACTGTCAGGGAACTGTGTGGGACTGTCAGGGAGCTGTAACAACCTAGTCCATGTACGGAAGGCAGACATGTAACAAGCTAGACCATATATGGAAGGCAGACATGTAACAAGCTAGTTCATGTATGGAAGGCAAATATGTAACAACCTAGTCCGTGTATGGAAGGCAAACCCGTAACAAGCTAGACCATGTATGGAAGGCAAACATGTCACAAGTTAGACCATGTATGGAAGGGAGACATGTAGCCAGGGAGCTGTGTGGGACTGTCGGGAAGTGTGTGGGACTGTCATGGAGCTCTGTGGGACTGCCAGAACCTACCGCTCTATCGCTGTGACTAATGAGGAGGTTCCCAAATTAAATCAAAACATGACTAATGAGGTTCTTATTAATTAATAAAGATAATTAATAGGACTCGTGTAAAAGGCAACTTACCGGTCTATTGCTAAATAATAAGAACTAAATAAAATAAATGTCATGGAGCTGTGTGGGACTGCCAGGAACTGTGTGGGACTGTCAGGAAGCTGTGCAATACTGTTATGGAGCTGTGTGGGATTGTCGGGAGTTTTGTGTGACTGTCAGGAGTTTTGTGTGACTGTCGGGTAACTGTGTGGGACTGTCAGGGAACTGTGTGGGACTGTCAGGGAGCTGTAACAACCTAGTCCATGTACGGAAGGCAGACATGTAACAGGCTAGACCATGTATGAAAGGCAAACATGTAACAAGCTAGACCATATATGGAAGGCAGACATGTAACAAGCTAGTTCATGTATGGAAGGCAAATATGTAACAACCTAGTCCGTGTATGGAAGGCAAACATGTAACAAGCTAGACCATGTATGGAAGGCAAACATGTCACAAGTTAGACCATGTATGGAAGGGAGACATGTAGCCAGGGAGCTGTGTGGGACTGTCGGGAAGCTGTGTGGGACTGTCGGGAAGTGTGTGGGACTGTCATGGAGCTGTGTGGGACTGCCAGAACCTACCGCTCTATCGCTGTGACTAATGAGGAGGTTCCCAAATTAAATCAAAACATGACTAATGAGGTTCTTATTAATTAATAAAGATAATTAATAGGACTCGTGTAAAATGCAACTTACCGGTCTATTGCTAAATAATAAGAACTAAATAAAATAAATGTCATGGAGCTGTGTGGGACTGCCAGGAACTGTGTGGGACTGTCAGGAAGCTGTGTAATACTGTTATGGAGCTGTGTCGGACTGTGGGGAGTTTTGTATGACTGTCGGGTAACTGTGTGGGACTGTCAGGGAACTGCGTGTGACTGTCGGAAGCTGTGTGAGACTGTCGGGAAGCTTTGTGGGACTGTCGGAAACTGTGTGGGACTGTCATGGAGCTGTGTGGGACTGCCAGAACCTACCGCTCTATCGCTGTGACTAATGAGGAGGTTCCCAAATTAAATCAAAACATGACTAATGAGGTTCTTATTAATTAATAAAGATAATTAATAGGACTCGTGTAAAAGGCAACTTACCGGTCTATTGCTAAATAATAAGAACTAAATAAAATAAATGTCATGGAGCTGTGTGGGACTTCCAGGAACTGTGTGGGACTGTCAGGAAGCTGTGCAATACTGTTATGGAGCTGTGTGGGACTGTCGGGAGTTTTGTGTGACTGTCGGGTAACTGTGTGGGACTGTCAGGGAACTGCGTGTGACTGTCGGAAGCTGTGTGTGACTGTCAGGGAGGTGTAACATCGTAGTCCATGTACGGACGGCAGACATGTAACAAGCTAGACCATATATGGAAGGTAGACATGTAACAAGCTAGACCATGTATGGAAGGCAAACATGTCACAAGTTAGACCATGTATGGAAGGCAAACATGTCACAAGTTAGACCATGTATGGAAGGGAAACATGTAGCAAGCTAGACCATGTATGGAAGACAGACATGTAACAAGCCAGACCATGTACGGAAGGCAAACATGTAACAAGCTAGTCCGTGTATGGAAGGCAAACATGTAACAAACTAGTCCGTGTATGGAAGGTAAACATGTAACAAGCTAGTCCGTGTATGGAAGGCAAACATGTAACAAGCTGGTCCGTGTATGGAAGGCAAACATGTAACAAGCTAGTCCATGTATGTAAGGCAAACATGTAACAAGCTGGTCCGTGTATGGAAGGCAAACATGTAACAAGTTAGTCCATGTACGTAAGGCAAACATGTAACAAGCTTGTTCGTGTATGGAAGGCACACATGTAACAAGCTAGTCCATGTACGTAAGGCAAACATGTAACAAGCTAGACCATGTACGGAAGGCCAACATGTAACAAGCTAGTCCATGTACGGAAGGCAGACATGTAACAGGCTAGACCATGTATGAAAGGCAGACATGTAACAAGCTAGACCATGTATGGAAGGCAGACATGTAACAAGCCAGACCGTGTATGGAAGGTAAACATGTAACAAGCTAGTCCGTGTATGGAAGGCAAACATGTAACAAGCTAGACCATGTATGGATAGCAAATAAGTAAAAAGCTAGTACATGTATGGAAGGCAGACGTGTAACAAGCTAGACCATGTACGGAAGGCAAACATGTAACAAGCTAGACGTACTGCCGGGGAGCTGTGTGTGACTGTCAAGGAGCTGTGTGGGACTTTCAGGAAATTGTGTGGCACTTTCAGGGAGCTGTGTGGGACTGTCGAACGGAAAGTACATTTTCAACGTTTTATTAAGCGTCGCCATCGTAGTACAACATTCAAAACAACGGCTTTTATTTTTTACCAATGTTATAGCAAACAAAGCAAGCATAATGTTCTATTCGAGTCCGCTCCTGCGCTGAATGTACGTATGGACGGTCGACTCCAGCAGAGCGCGGTTGATGTAGTCGCGCCAGTCCGTGCCTAGCAGCCAGTCCGAAACGAACTGGACCAGATACAGCGCCGCATCGATCGCGCGCCCTCTCCAGAATCATCTCACTGAGGTGTTCGGCGAGGGGGGACATCGCGTGCCGCTCATAGCGGAAGGCCAACTGACCCCGACCCGTCGCGAAGACTTGACGTTGTATCACTTCCGGCGGTGTTGGCGACACCGTGTACAGACTCTCGTACGTCGGCGGTTCGATGTGTGGTACGCCTAGCGCCTCCTCGATGATAACGTCCAACTCGTTATCGCTACGCACGCACCCCTACAGCACAAAGCAGATCCTACTAATCTTTACGACCACCGTCAGCATCTAGGAATACATTCACGCCTGGTGCGCTGTCGTGCCGCCTACAAACACACATTATTATGATTAGTCCGCCCTTTTTAGCAACTCGGGCCATCAGCACAGCACAGCAGTACGCGACGCACCTCCTACAGAAGAAAATGTCATGCTTTAAATAAGTTCGCTTCGTAAGCTGAGCACCATGCCATTATGTAATTTACGGTTCTATTACAACAGTTCGCTTAACGCATAACTGACTAGTCTCGGATGTCTTTGCTTTCGGGAAGAAAAAAAAATGAACGGTCATGTAGTGCTTTTCGTTCACAAACGTTATTTACATCGATTTTCTATAATATAATGGCACTACACAGATCCCTATTTCCCACTGATCCTAAACAACGCTTCAATTCATGCTTTTATAGTTCGTGTATCGTTTTTGAAATGGTATTGTTCTAGCTTCACATTCCGATCGTGATATGCGATCCCCCGATTAACGCCACAGCTGTTTATGCGTCACCATTCGGTTTCCGCTTCAGGAGGAAAAAAAATTAGCGGTCACTTTAGTACATTCATTGTCAAATGTGACTTTTACATCGAATGTCTCTATTATTAATTCACCACAAGATGCCCGATCCCTCGCTAAGCGTATACAACGCTTCATTTCATGTATTTAAATTTCCGTTTATATTGCTATTTCGAACTCTTTGCATTCATTGTTTTTACGTCGCTTTCGCGCATGCGCACTTAACATTTTCGCGCATGCGCGCTTAACGCATAAATGACTTTAGGAAATAATGCATGCATGCAACGGTCGTTGCTCATTTTCATTCAATCATGGCTACCGCCAGCACAACGTCTGAGCAACCTTCCACGAAAGATCAGCGGTAAGTTTTATTTTATTTTATTTATTTAGTAGAGCGTTAAGTCGTCTTTTATCCTATCCGTAAGTTTTATATTCTTTATTAATTACTTTTATATTAATAATATGCTATTCTTTATTAATTACTATTCTTGATTAATTATTGATTTAGTTCTCCTCTTATATTAATAACAGTGATTTAGTTCTCCTCCATTATTCATATGCAAAGAACAGCGGTAAGTTTTATTTTATTTATTTTATTTAGTACAGCGGTATTTCGTCTTTTATCCTATCGGTAAGTTTTATATTAATTACTTTTTATATTATTTATATGCTATTCTTGTATTAAACTATTCTTTATTATTTACTTTTATATTAATAACAGTGATTTAGTTCTTGGGAAACTCCTCATTATTCATATGCATTATTTCACAGAATCCACCTGCCTCGACGTGGAAAGGAAATACACCTGCCTACACACAACACTCTACAACAAACCTGTATGTCGTGTGAAAACTTGCCGTTAATTCCAGCCGGTCGCTCAACAATGCTACAACGGCAGTTTGACGGGGACAACTCACGCGCCGCTCGGCTACGGCAGGGACGATGCTCTCAAGCAAACATTACGCAGACCTGGCTCACGCCACCGTGACTTCTATTAATAAAACATAACTTACACCATTTTGCGTCCATTCGTCTATCCACCGCATATAACCATCCTGCTTTAACAGGCCGCTGAGTACAGCTTTTAAACGCTAAACGCATGCATGGGATTCGTTTCGTTTTGATAGCGCCACGGCTGAAATTAACGCCGTTACAGAGCCGGCTAGTCGCATGGTTATATTTAGAAACTAGGCCGCCGGATCATAGGTCATGGCTGCTGCTGCTGCTGCTGCTGCTGCTGCTGCTGCGAGCGCACGCCGCTGCTGCTACATAGGGTACAGCGGGGTTATTTTCACACAATGGGTTTAGAGCGCAGCGCCGCTATAACCGTTGTGGTTATATACGGGCTTACATAAGCATATATATATATATATAAAATATATATATATATATATATATATATATATATATATATATATATATATATATATATATATATATATATATATATATCGTGCTGGCATTAACTGGCACGAAGGTGGAGCTCGGTGTGCGTAAGACGTCGTGGCAAGGCGACTAGGCCGCCAGATCATAGGCCAGCGCTGCTGGCTACTGCTACATAGGGTACCGCGGTGTTATTCTCACACAATGGGTTTAGAGCGCCGTTATAACCACAGTGGTTTTAGCTATAACCGTTGTGGTTATATAAAGGCCTATTACGTATATATATATTTATATATATATATATACAACGGTCGCTAGGGACGCTATAAAAGTGCTTACGTAAGCACAACGGTAGGTCCTACGTTGATCGCTAGGGAATTAGTCACTGGGATAACCGCTAGGTGGTGACACCTCAAGGGAAGGGTCATCAATCAAAAAGTGACAGGCCTATATATATATATATATATAATTAATTAATTAATTAATTATTAATTAATTAATTAATTTATAACCACGGTGGTTTTAGCTATAACCGTATGGTTATATAAAGAACGTAACTAGGGACGCTGCTAACGTAACTAGGGACGCCGTTATATCCGCTAGGGCTAAACTAATTACTGGGATAATCGCTAGGTGGCACCTCAATATCATCAATCAAAAGTGACAGGCCATCAATCACGTTTTTTATAAGTAGGTTCCCGATTTCTCTCAGGTTACACAAAACCCTTTGATCTTTTTTTATAAGTAGGTTCCCGAAAAAGATAAGGCCGTTTTTTATGCATGTAGTTAGGCCTAAAGTAGGTCAAAAAGGGGCGGGGCGAGCCTTTGTGGTGTCTATATACTACTTACACACCACTGAGTAGGAATATTGTATTAACAAGGTCTGTACGTTTGTGCTTGAAGACGAGTGACCTGTAGTAACAATAAGAGGTCGCAGTCCGTAGTTAATACGTTGTGACTGATCGATCGTAGCGCCGCCTGTCCGCAGTGCAGCCATAGCCAGCCATCGGCATTATTGTGCGGCTTTTCATTGCCACAATAGTGGTAAAAAAGACCCGATTTGAGTTTTTTCCGGTTCCCCCGAGACGATTTAAGGTTGGTTCACCAAACTATGTTACCAAAAATAATATAAACTGCAATTTATAACTGAAATAATCTTTAAAATCGTAAAAATTTGGCGATATTTAGGGGTGTATTCTATTGTACCAAAGAGTATAAAATAGTAAGAGGCCGCAGGTCACAATTTTGCGTGATTCCGCGATAGCAGCTATTGTAGTTTATGATACTTTTTAGATGTCGCAAATGGGTGCAATACACTCGCAGAGAGGACCTGCATAAAAAATATGCCAAATACCTGAATGCCAACTGTTTCATCTGTGCAGAACCTTTTGAGGTTTGCATCATTATCAATTTTATGTAATTATCCCGCCAAGGTACAAATAATGTGATTATCGTACATATGTGCAAAGAGTGTAAATTTTTTGTTATTCTACCGTCATTTATAAATAAAATTATTATTATTATTATTTCCCTGTAACGTTCATAGAATACCTATAAACGGACCTACAATCGTGCGGTTTTCGGTGTTCTGTACGGTTCCGAACGAAGTTGGCGGCGGATACTAAGGACAATAATATTCCGATTGCGGTGCTGTTTTCCTAATTTGCATAGGTTCAGACATGCGCACTTTCTTGATTTCATGTTATAAACTCCACCCACTTTTAAACCGCGGCGAAATTGATATGCTTTGATCGCAGCAAAACCGATATATCTCTACGTCGGCGTGACGTCACAATAACGTACGCCACCCAACGGGTCTAAATTCGTTGCGTTGGTTGGTTGATATACGTGATTGTGACGTCACGTCTACTTCGCGTATGTCATTTTAGCAGTCGTTTGAAAGTGGGTGGAGCCAAAGCAATTATATACCAAGCATAGTCACTCAGCGATCCGCCATTTTGAACTGGTAGCGTTATATCATTACGTTCATACATGAATAACAGAGGGCGTTGCGCGAGTGACTATGCTTGGTATATAATTGCTTTGGTAGAGCATATACCATGAAATCAGATAGTGGTGCCTCAATCGGTAGATTGGTGAACTGTGTCATTCGCAGTATCTAAGAAACAGGAACCAGTACCATTGTTTGTCCGTTTATTCTTTCTTTTAGAAATGACTATCAGGAAACCATTTATATACATTTGGATAGCAGAAATCGTAAGCTTTCAAACGATATCAAGATTGTTTAGATCGGACGAGGCGTAATTGTACAAGCAGTCGTTCAAAAAAGCATTGTTTTCAGTTGTCCATTTTTCGTTCGCTTATCTATTTTTGATTATATGTACCATGATTAGTCATTTTCAGATGAGATAAGAATACATGTATATATTCATGAATATTATTATATTTGTTGCGAAGATATAAAAGATAACTTTGCGTCATTTTAATATATTCCATTGTAGGCCGCAAACTCCCGTGCATTGAGGACTGGGTGCTCTGCTCTCCATCAATGCACTGCTGGCAGTTTGGGACGTGCTTCACCAACAACATGGCTTCAAGTACCTGTTTACACAACAACTCAACTAAGATTGCGTAGAAAACTTGTTAGCCATCATTCGATTAAAACGTGCAACCAGGGATAATCCGGATGTTCAACAGTTCCGAGCTGCCCTTAGTCAGGCAGGATATATTTAGTTTACACATACATAATATCAAGGAGGTACACTTTTCTTTTTATTGAATGGAATGTTTACAGCTGCAATGTCTGATGAAGATACTGTCTGGTATCACGTTATAGGTGATGTTGGATGCAGTGATGCCACGAAGTAACCGAGCAAATTGCGAGGAAGATATCGATCATCTCCTTCTCAATTTAGGAAGCTGGAAACATCAGATAATGACAACTTTACAATTGCCTTATCCATGTTATCTACACGTCTTACATATTGTATGTTTATACAAAATGAAGAAACATTTAACAAATTGTCTGGAAAATATTTGTGTAATATGAATGTAACTGTAATAATAAAACATTTTCCTGGACAATTGTCCTTTGGAATATTTGGGAAAAAACCATTAATATTCCAAAGTTTGTGGGTGGAAAAACAACAAATCGTGAGATTTTGAGATTATTTCGAGTAATTATTTTTTATTCCACACCGGGTTCCACTTTTAAACTTATTCACCTTAATCACAATATTGGGCTATATTGGGCTCTGTTGTCATCTATTGTAATTGTTTGCTTTAAATACATTTTCAGCCTGTTCCCAACCTTCTTCCAGTCATGGCCTCGACCCGTGCCGTTCCCCTGAGATCAGCAGTGTCATGTCGGAGATCGCAGGCCCCTCGGAGGAAAAGATGTTGTCCATACAAGAATGCAATGTGATCATCACATTGGCGGATACATTGTCCGAAAGCTGACTGATCTGTGACGGTTAGGGGTGTTTGGAGAAAATCAGCTCCATAGATGACATCGACACGACAGAACCTGTCCATGCTCTTCTGGCAGAGAAGAATATCAAAGAAGCGAGGCACGTGCTCAAGGTTCCAAGCAAGGTCCTAACAACAGTACTGAAGTACATCAAGCAGCAGTACTGCAGTGCCATTGGTGACGTCATCACGAAGCTTAACGTGAAAACGACTCTGGAATCTGTTCTGAGGGAGAAGTTGTCGTTGGCATCGATCGAGTGCAGTTCTTGTCATGTTCGTCTGTTGGTTCTCCATCTCATCATAAATATCAGACTTCATCGCTCTATTCGCACTACCAATAAATATCTTCCTGACAACAAGCAAAGAAAGAATCGTAAACTGTTCAAATTTAGACATTTATAAGTTGTCAGATTATGCGTGGGATCATTTCATATTGGGTCAAATAATCTCAACCATCAATTTGATTCAATACTTCTGTAATGTTTTTGATCTGAATACAATATATAATAATGTTTGTTGTTGTTGTTGTCATTTTGATATTTAATTTAAATTATTTTTGCCAGTCAATATTAAATGTACTTTATATAGATAATTAATGTTACCATACATTAATTATGGCCTACTGATACGTATTAATATTCTTCTGCTTCGTTGTGGCTCCGTTGTGTCTCACTTTCTGGTACACATTCATCACAGATAATGGAGACCAACTGCCTTTTGTTTTCGGCAACTCTGAGAATAACCTTCTGAGATAGCAGTGGAGTAACAACCTGTGGTGCTTGCTGATAGTTTGTTCTCCGGTGCGAGACGAACTTGTACAACTGTTGATATTGTTGTCGTAGTGTCCTTCAAACACGATATATGCATGCGTGCGTGCGTGCGTGTGTATGTGTGCGTGTGAGTGGTGGTACGTGTGTATGCTTGTGCATGTGTGTGTGTGTGTGTGTGTGCGTGTGCGTGTGCGTGTGCGTGTGTGTATGTATATGTATACCAGGTCTACACATACACACAGACGGGACGTGCAAAAACAGTGTCTAATAACTCACCTCAAAGACGCTAGTCAGTCCGAGGTTGTAGAACACGGGAAGGAAGAAGTATGCTGACACGGGTATAGCGATGGCGAAGCCGATCCACAACATCCAGAACTGTGAACCGAACACGTACATCTCGGCCGGGACTCCGAGCATCGTGATGGCTGACATGAAGCTGGCGAGCATCGACAGAGACACGGGCAACACACCCATCTTACGGTCGACAAGCATGTATTCCTTCGTCGTCCTCTGTCTACCGCCTGTACAACCGAAGTACAGCCCGATACCAGCCGGAACGACTAGCATCAGAACGAAGGCAGCGTAGTCCCACGCCGTGAACATGGTGGATCACTGGTGAAGGAAGCTTCGTCTCGTTATGACTACTTCGTTCTTGGGATTTGTCGGGGTGCTTTGTTGGTGGCGCCTGCCTGTGATCGTCCTAATGGTGCTCCATCGCACAAACCCGAAGTCCATGACACGTAGCGGGCACACACATACCGGCTAGTCGAGGTGCGCAAAATGTACGTAACCAATTTCAAACAAACCACACTGGTAGGTTTGCATTACACTTGCCGTGTCATTTATGCGGAAACACGCCTAACACAAGCACGAGTACAACAAGGTCCCGTGGGTGACAGTGGCACTCCCGACAAACATGCACCGCTGGGACCTGATGTATGAGTTGCCGTGTGCACTTCGAACCATAAACTAATTTATATGTAATGCAATATAAGGTCAGTTGCGTATAACTGTAGCTTATTTGTACCACCTGTAATTGCATTGCTTGTTTTTACATCACAAAGTGTCTGTCTGGGACAGACATGACATGACTTCTAAATGTATGGGTTCACCCGCTTTTTGTTCTGCTGCGCTGTTCACCCAAAGCCTCGGTAGATTACTCTCGTTTGCTTTTAGAATGGCTAGTCTCGCGACATTATCTAATGATGACTCAGTTTCTGCTGCTTGGGTTAACTGTTCAATAAAGTGTTGTTTCTTACTGTAAATTTTCTTTCATATTTTATGTGAACATAAATTCTTAACTAATAAACACAGAATGAAAAACAAAAAGACACGGTTATATACACCACTGAATGTATGTAATATATGTATATATAAATTATAAACACACACACGCACACACTCTCTCACACACACACACACACACACATATATATATATATATAAACCCGGAGGGTGGTAAGTAAATGTTATCTAAAAACGAGTTATTGTTCACTTCGTGGACGTGTATTAAAAGGAGAATTCCAGGTGTTTCATAATTTGATGAGATATTACAAGAACATGGATTTTCACTATTCCATAATGTGACAGGTAACTTAACACGGGTTCTCGCTTGCCTTCCGTTGTATAAACTCGCCAGGTGGCGCACATGACGCGTACTGACCTTGTTCTTGCCAGCTCGATTGTTCACCGCATAATCTAGGGCGATCAGTAATATAATACAATTATATAGACGTGGCATGTTTGATTAATTCTTACGTACTTGGATCATATGTGTGTGCAATGGTAATGAGAATTAAGTCATCTTGATAAGCTGAAAAATACGTCACATGTACACATTTAAATATGGCTATGTTAATTAGTTCTTGTATTGAATAACATTTTAGTAACAATGACAATAACTTTTTTGCATTTGTAATATCAGTGATATATTGTATAAGGAGATATTAATTCTAAAACGGAAATCTAGTCTGTTGCAGCAGTCAACGTCGTCTGGGATGGAAAGGTTTTATTTATTTGAGTTGGAAGCCGTTGTCCCAAGTCGATGTCCCAAGGTCTATACACGAGCTGTGGTGTGTAAACGTAGGTCTGTGTGATGCGCCAAGTGCAGTGGTTTAGTGTGTTGTATGTAGTTTGTGCTTCCTACTCTCGCTTTCAACAACAGCCGCCAGATAGTTCCTCTGGCACAGAGAAGATTCTAGCATAACCTCCTTGAGGTACACTGCGGATACTGGGCACCTTACGGCCCCAGGCAAATGTGCTAGGAATCTCGTAGCAGGTTGGAGCCCCAAAGGTGGGGTGTTGGGCCCACCTAGGGTGGACATGTCCCGACATTCAGTAGTTCAACCCCCAACTATGGGTAAATAGTACCGGGCAAATCAAGGTCATTAGCCATGGTAGGCAATTGATCTAGGGGAAGGAAAACCCCGACCAAAACCCTGCGCAAGTGGAGCTCGTAAATCTTGACAGACAGTCCACCTAGGAGAAGGAAACTACCAAAAAGAAACTGCACTGGAGGTCAGTCAGGGCAGCGCTGCACTGGCTATCAAGTCCCAAGCAAATGGAATGGCAAGGATACATATGCAGTAGTCGATATTGCTACCGCGTCCGGGGCAGCTGACGCGCCACGCTTCCCGGCAGTGGTGAGAAATCAGCGAAGTCCGGGTGGTTCGTTCCGCCGGCGGCGACCAAGATGCGAAGTCCGGCTAGGGAGTTCAGTTGGGGGATTTGGATGGGGCACAAGGACACGAGAGGGCCAGAAGTTAGTAGAGCTGGTGATGCGAAATGGGCTGGCGATGGCGGGGTAATTTTTTTCAAAAGAAGGAAAACCACAAAATATCTTATAGGAGTGGCCACCATAAGAAAGAGCTGAACATGCTAATAGTGAGGAAACAGCAAATGTGGTGTCTGGAGGACTGTAAGGTCATCCCTGGTGAACACGTAACTACGCAACACAAGACCATCGTTTTCATTGTGCGTATGCAAAATAGGAGGGAGACTAAAAATGTGGGGCGAAAGACCATTAATTGGTGGAAATGTCACGGGGACACAGCCATAGCATATAGACACAGAGTGACATCAGAGTATGAGAAATTGTGGCCACCAATAGGAACTGTGGAGGAAGAGTGGAAGCACTTTAATAGGACCAGCAGAGGAGCTATGTGGCAGAACATCTGGTAAGGGAGGAGCTTCCTCGAAGAGAAAAAATCAAACATGGTGGCCCGAAGAAGTATCGAAAGAAATTGGAGAAAAGAGAGAGGTATGGGAAGAAATAGAAGGGATCAAGGGGAATAGAGGACAACCGGGCATTGCCACACAGCAGCTGTATTGACAGAAAAAGAAGGCAGCTAGGAGAGCTGTGGATAAAGCAAAGAGAGAAATGGAAAAGAAGCTATACAGAAAACTAGATGAGGACAGCGGAAACTAGATGATCTATAAAATGGCTGGAGAGAGGGATGAGGACAGCAAATATATAAAAACTGGAACGGTGATTAAGGACAAGAATGGAAAGCTAGTTACGGGCAGGAAAGATGTGCTACATGTCTGGGAAGAGTATTTCAAGACTGCTGAACCAACAAGAAAGCAAAGGATTATATATGCCAAGTGCAGTGGTTAGGAGAAGTAAAGGTGAAGGAGATTGTGGATGAAAAGGTAGAGAGAACAATGAAGAAGATAAAGAAAGGACGGGCGCCTGGTATGGATGAAATACGAATGGAAATGCTGGTAGTGGCCGAACGTGTGGGAATCTGGTGGACAAAAAGATTGTTGAATACATGCATGAGAGAGGAAAAGATCCCAGAGGAGCAGGGATAATAGTTCCGATATGGAAAAGGGAAATACAGAGACATCACGTTGTTGAGCCACATGCTGAAGATGTTGGAGAGAATCCTGGATGGAAGGATAAGAACAATAGTGGAAGGAGACATCGGAGAAGAACAACAGGGCTTCAGAAGAGGAAGAGGTACAGTTGATGGAATGTTTGTGCTGAGACAACTGATCGAAAAGAAGTTGGAGGGAGAGGAGAGTAGGCTGTGGGTTTTATAGACCTGGAGAAAGCTTATGAAACGGTACCGAGAAAGATGGCAATGGCGATACTGAGATGGATGGCGTCCCAGAGGCAGAGGTCAGGATGGTGGAAGGGACATATGAAGAAACGAAGAGCAGAGTGGTGTGTGGACCTGGAATCTCGGAAGAATTCAACGTGAATGTTGGCTTGAGACAGGGGAGTGCCATGAACCCACTACTGTTTATTGCAGTGATGGAACTGATAAGTAGAAAGACCAGTACGAAAGATATTCTCCACAAAATACTGTATTCAGACGATCTAGCGGTGGTAGCAGACGGGGAAACGGATTTACAGGAACAACTGATAGAGTGGAAGGATATCTTCAGCTAACACGGACTGAAAGTGAATCTGGAAAAGACAGGTACTGTGGGTTGGGCAACAAAGCAAAGAACTGGAAATACACCTGAAGAGGAAGAAACTAAAAAGAGAGACAGTGTTGTATACCCTGGGCGGAGTGGTATGTGGAGATGGCTCCTCAGAGACAGAAATTCGCAGGAGAATACAAGCAGGGGCGAAAGCATGGAGGAAAGCAGAAGGTGTGATGGGAGACAGGCACATATCGCGAAAACTCAAGGGAAAGGTAATATGCGCATGTGTGACACCAGCCCACCTGTATGGCATAGAGACTATAGCAATGACAGAGAAACAACAGGAGAGGGTATAAGTGTGCGGAAATAACTGGGTTATGAGAATTACGGGGGTAACGAGAATAGATAAGCGAAGAGTGGAAGAATTGAGGGTGGATGTTGGTGTGAAAGAAAGTTTCAAGAAGAAGTTGGTGAGAAGTAGGTTGAACTGGGCAGGATATATGGAGCGAATGGGAGAAGAAAGTGTGGCAAAGAAACCAGATGCCCGGAAAGTGGAGGGAAAAGAAGACGAGGGCGACCGAGATTGAGGTGGGGGGATTGCGTGAAGAGAGACCCGGAGGGATGGAAAGGGGAATGGAGGAAAAGAGCAAAAGACCGAGGAGAATGGAGAAGGGTGGTAGAGAAAGTATTGCAAGTGTAATGAGGAGGAAGAGAAAGAAAATGTCGACGTATCCAAGCCAGCCTCATCCCTGAAGACAGGGAACGACGAGGAGAACAACAACTGAATACTGTTACGTTCACAAGCCAAGTTTTGTTTTGTTGCTATTGGGATAAAACCGTAACCAGTTGTGTGAGAATGTGCGTGCAAGTGGGCGTGCGTGCGTCCTTGTGAACGAATGTGTGTGTATGTATGCGTGCTTGCGTGCGCATGTGGGTGCGTGAGTGTATCAGTTGGAGTTGTACATATCGTATTAAACGAGACTTGATACATATACCGAGTGCAGCGCCAAGCGTGAATGGACTCAGAACATTAGCTCTGAACTACCGTTTGGTATGAGAATGTAAATACCATGAGGCAAATTAAATAGTTGAACGGATTTCTTCCCAAACAACTTGTCCTTAATTAAGTTTGAATACACCTCAGTGTTACGTGGAAGTAATCATAATTGTTCAAACCAATTCGTTAATGATGGATTGTTGATTAACCTCTATATTATAAAATAATACGGTTTTCTATGTCTCTCTGTTTGCTTGTCTGTCTGTCGGTCTGTCTGTCTGCCTGTCGGTCTGTCGGTCTGTCTGTCTGTCGGTCTGTCTGTCTGTCTGATTGTGAACCCATATCTCAGTCAGTTTTGTATGAATGGTGCTGGGCATTTTGTTTGTAATCTAGTGGGCCTATTTGGGTGGTTCGTAGATTTACGTTTTTTCGAAATTCGTCGGGGCGGTGGGGATCTCGGGAGGGGTCACAAACATATGGTTGCCTTCTTACCCAGGCAACGCCGGGTAGCTCGGATTGTATTAAATAAGGATAACTATTATTGTTGCGCCGTCTTGCAATATACATAAAAAGGCGTGTTTGAGTTGCGTGTCATTAATCGCCGAGTTTACGCTGACGTGAAGTTGACGGACGGTTGGTTGTACATTTGAATTGAACGTTGACAGGTGATCAGGGAAGAGTTCATGAATGATTGTGGTCGTGTTGGTAGATCGTACCGTTAGATGCTGACTGAAGGCCGGGACAAAGATGACATATATATTTGGTAATGTTTGCGGTTGGTCGAGAGTTTTGATAATAGTTCTACTGTACGTTGATGCAGGTCCAACACATTGTTACAGCAGTGAACAGGTGAGTCTTCAACACGGATTTAAATTAGTCCAGTGATGTTTTCTTGGTTACACTTGACGGCAGAATGTTCCACATCACTAAGTCGAGTTGACGCCTTACCATGTTCAATATGGAACCCGGAAATGATTGATAGTGTAAGTTTTGTGCTGAAACATGTAGGTTATGGGTCCTTTAACTCAAATCAGTGGGATGGCAACGCGCCATCGTTGGGCAAGTTGTGGGAACCAGGCAAATCCAAGAAGGCTGCCGTGAACCTAGGTCAAATTAGAAAATGTGTTACATATTTGCACTGGAGCATGCTAGGAACATGGTTTTGGTGTACATACATATATTTTGGCATATGAGGAATTCAATGAACCATTTCCAATGATGTCCGACTATGTTCCCGTGACACAAATTAAAAATGGCCGCCATTTTCACCGAAAATAGCCTAAATCAAGCATTTCTTTTGATTGGTTTATGCTAGAGACAAGATTTGTGTGTCCATCCATATGTTTTGTCATATTAGGAATTCAATGGAACCATTTCCAATGATGCCTGACTTTGAACACCTGATCAAAATTCAAAATGGTCGCCATTTATACCGAAAATATGCCAGAGACACGACTTTGGTGTCTATACCTATGTTTTACCATATCGGCAAGAACACAGTACTAATACACACTTGTACTGCCTTAATTACAAGTAAAATAAATATTGAACAATAAAAGAAACTGTTTTCTTTGACTTGGCATTGGCACTAATTAATTTGGGAAGTTATTTTTCAAGAAGTATAAATGACAAGACACTATCCAGCAAGCTCCCATGCCGCGATGCCTTCATGAAGAGCAAGGCATGTAAAAAGGCTCCCATCAGGGTTCTTTCCACATTCAGTTTGGGCAACAATGTGACGATGGTTGGAAGAGAAGAGAGCGTGTACAGCCATGATGAAGCAGATATTACTATCATTACTTGTTTTCTGGAGGCTGTAAAGAATGATAAGAAAACTGTACGAGTGATCAGAGATGACACTGACGTCTTTGTTCTGCTTATCTTCTGGGTGTGGAGTACGCAGCTGACAGCCCGTGTGCAGCTAGATCGATGGAGTGGGGCTATCTTCAACATCAAAGAAAGTTCTTTCCTCCTTGGTCCGAAATCCGTCCAACTGCTTGGTATGCATGCACTGTCAGGCTGCGATACCGAGTCCTATCCATTTGGTCAAGGCAAAGCGATGGCGCTAAAGGCATTGAAGTCTGCTGACCACTCTGGCCTCTCCAGTGTCTTCGGTGAAGAGGGTGCTATTCTTGAACAGTTGATGGAGACTGGATGGAAATTCATCTGCTGAACGTACAAACATGGCTTCTGCCAGGTATGCTCTCTACTCCAAAAGGACCAGAGGGAAAGCTATATGTATCAAGACTCTTCCTCCGACAGACGCTAATCTGGCCTACCACATCATGCGAGCTCACTACCAAGTCATGCTCTGGAAGGCAGCAGATCAGCAAACTCCGCACGTGGTTGATATTGCTGATTATGGATGGGAGTTTCTCAGTGGTGCAGGGGTATGCCAACTCCATGCATCGCAAGAGGACCAGCAGCCCTCCTGCCCTCATGGACGTCATCAACTGTCAGTGTAAAGCTGTAAGGAAAGCTTGCAGCAGTCATGCATGTAGTCATACTGTCATTCTGCAGGATTGTCCTGCACACCGTACTGCTTCTGTGTTGGTGGAGCCATGTGCCTCAACCCGTTCACCAAACATGATGAGCATGAGAATGACGCTAGATATGATAATAAGGAAGAAGGTGACAGTGAAGAAGAAATAGAAGTGTAGGATGAGAGAGAATGGCATGACTAAACTTTTCAATGAAAATGTAATGTGAATAGTGTCCCTTTCATATACCGTTGGTTTTGAATTGATTCATGATATATACATTGTCAATGTGCGTTTCAGCAAATTTATAATTGAGTACTTCTTATGTACAAGTAAGTAAAGCTATTAGCATACTCGTAGTTCAGTCATGATGACTGATCATTGCAAATGAAGAACTGTAAATACATTTATCTTACAAACGTCCCAAGTTTATATGTCATATCAATACAAAATCATTTGAAAAAATTCCAATAGCTCAAAAATGTCGATCATTTTGAATTTTGGTCAGGTGTTCATAGTAGGGCATAAGTGGAAATGGCTCCATTGAATTCATGATATGGTAAAACATTGGGATGGACTCCAAAATCGCGTCTCTAGCATAAACCAATCAGAAGCTATGCTCGATCTTGGCTATTTTCGGTTAAAATGGCGGCCATTTTGATTTGTTGTCATGTGAACAAAGTCGGACATCATTGGAAATGGTTAATTGAATTCCTCATATGCCAAAACACGTATATAGACACCAAAATCATATTCCTAATATGCTCCAGTGCAAAGATGTAACATATCGCAGCACCTTGAACATAAGTACGAACAGTAGAGAGTTGCAGTAGTCCAAATTGGATGTTATCATGGCATTGACTACACGTTCCGCTGTCGGTTGAGTTAGGTAACGGTGAATCAACCCGATGTTGCGCAAGTGCTGATAGTACGTGACACTTGCACAGTCACATCCAGATGTCTATCGAAGTGGACGCCGATATTTCTAACATGTTCAGTTGCACCGATTTCATCTGTCCCGACGCGCACACGGAGCCCACTTACAATAGCATATGCGAATTTCTGCCTTGGCATCATTCATGAGCAGATAATTCCAAGTCATCCTCTCCTTTACGTCATCAATACATCGCTCGATCCGAAGCACGGTTGTCAAAAGAGAAGATGCATCCAGGTAGAATTTAGAAAACGGTTGTAGATCATCAACGTAGATGTGATATTTTAAGTCGTGGTTGTGAATAATATCACCGATTGGCTGGACATATAATGAAAATTATGAGTGGTCCCAACACTGACCCTTGCGGCACTTCGATTATCAAAGTCGTCTCGCTGGATAACACGCGGTCGTTGACGACACTGCTTGCGATCACTTAGGTATTCCTGCCAATGTAGAATCACCACTCCGGCGATGCCGTAGCGTCGTTGTAGGCGATCCAGTAGTATTGTATGATTTACCGTGTCAAATGCGGCACTTAGATCTAGCGCAGTCCTGATCTCGTTGACTACCCACAGTAGGGCTGTCTCGGTCGAGTGGTTTCGCTTGTATGCGGACTTAAATGTGTCCGTAAGTGATTCATTGGCTAGGTGATTGTTCAATCTGTTGGCCACAACCTTTTCAATTACTTTCGAAAGTTGGGACAGATTGCTGACTGGGCGGTAGTTACTTAAGGTATCCTTACATTCAGAAGTGGATGCACAGGTGCTCGATTCAGTTCACCCGGCATTGTTCCTTCGGCCAAACACGCATTTATTATGTCGGCAACAATTATTGCATATGCGTCAGTTTTCTGCTTTACAAGATCGGATGGTAACGGATCAACTGTGCAAGACGTACACATTCTAGTGATGATAGCCATTATTTCACGTGTTGTTGCAGGTGTAAATGTGTCAATTGGTGTGACAAAGCGACGGGTTTCACGTGTAAACTGAATCGAATTTCAGCTACCTATTTGCTAAAATAGTCCAAAAATGAATCGCAACAGGTAACGACCGAGTCATATTCGGGATGCGAACGTGATGGCTTTCCCCTCAGCGATTTCACGATGTTGAACATGCTTCTGTTATCAGAGTTCTGAAGTTGATCTCGATAATAGTTGGTTTTCGAGGGTGCAATGAGCCTGTTACACTCGTTGCACGCATGAACGTACATCTCAAGCTTTGTGAGTCTCCACAACGACTCGTTCTTTCGCCGTTGTCTCCTCGCGTCGTCGATGTTCCCATTGTACCACGGGTTTGGTTTATTACCCCGAATGGCAGTGCGTCGCTCTGGTGCATGTTTGTTAATACATGTTCTTAGTGAAGCATTGTAGTCAGTGACAAGCTCTCGGCGCTGGATGTTGACATCATGACTGATATTGATTAAGAAGTTGATCGAATGTCATTGTTGAAAAAATCGGCGTCAAACGAGCGGTAATTGCGTTTTACTGGGATGCTCATGACGTCAACAGAAGTAGCGAGATTGTCATGTTTCGGGGTTATCACAAAGTCCAATGTGTGGCGTGCAGAATGTGTAAGCTCTGTAACGTATTGAGTGAAACGATACGAGTCCAGTAGCTGCCCGAGCGGCCGGACCTCTGCCTGAACGTCGTATTTGATGTTGAAGTCACCAACAATGCACGTTGGTGTTACACATGTCGACACCTCTCGGAGCAGGTGTTCTAGTTCCAGGTAGAACTCCGCCATCGGCCTGGGATTCTTAGCCGATGATGGCGGACGGTAGAGCCTGTACAGGATGAACGTTCTAGAAGTGACTAAAAATACTCATAGTTCGGCTTAGGGAGCATCTTGCATGGAAACGTGTTCCTGTGGATGATGCCGACACCACCCCTGCGTACAGCCGTACGAGGAACGTTGATGAACGTATATCCGATCGGCGTCAGTTCGGCGATTATAGGATTGTTGCTGGTTTTTTTTAGCCATTTTTCCGTTATGGCTAAGATATAAATGTCGTGTTCGGTCACGAATTCGTTGATGGTTAAAGTTTTATTTCTGACACGACCTACTCCTGTGCTGTAATGCTGTATATGAATACCGTATAATAATATATTTTTGTTATTCTGCTGGCGCTCCACACACACATTAATCTACTGACCCTGTTTTTTGTAACTTCCGTCAAAAAGTACACGTAGGCGTCTATTTGTGTACGCACGTAGGCACGTACGCATACACATTTATTTTTGAAATTTATTATTTAAAAAAACACGTATCATATATATGTACTAAGTTGTTCTTTTTGAAGAGTTTCTACAGACGGGGTCATCCATATAGACAGTAATTCTGAGGGGGTGAAGTGTCTCCGGGCCAGGGTGACGAAAAGTTACATGGGGTGGGGGGTCTCTGGGCTAGCGTTACGTAACGATTACAAACAAAAACTTCTCAGCTCGTTTAGTTGTCAATATCAGAAAATTGGTATTTACTATGCCATATGCAATCGCAACTGTGTCTTTTTAGTGTTTTGAGCATATGAATACAAAAAGAGCTCGAAATGACTTGAATACCTAATAGTTATGACTTACTGTCTTATACTGTGCTGATAGCGAGTGAACGAGGCGCTCGTATCACTTATTCCATGATCAGAACAGTGGTTTTAGCAGCAGCTATTGAAGCGCGCATAACTCCCCTTAACAGGTTGTCCATCTACCTACCTACCTGTATGTATTTGTCATTTCTTATATAACTGATATTAGAAATAACATTACTTGTCACGTCCGAAAGAAACAGGCAACTTAAAGTGAAAGATACTGCCAACATTTCTAAACCGCAGTAGACCAATAGGTTGACCCACCCGACTATCCGCGCAGCTACCGCATCCGCCCGTCTTAATCTCTGTCATAGTCTAAACATGGGCAGTTAGTGTTACTGTTTATTATTATTTATTCACGTACCCTTAATCTACCTGTGGATTACGAATCAAAACATATTCGTCTCAAAACGAACGTACTTTGGGGTGCACACGCCAGCGTCACGAAGCGTTAGAAATGGGTGGGTTGTCTTGAAAAGTCCAAATTTAGCGTGATGTATTATATGGATGGCACCCAAACCAGACAGCTTTTCGGTTTATATTGACGCTAGCACCTAAAGAGGTTTGTATTATTTTCTAGGCTGCTGATAAGAAACACAGGACCCTCATCGCATTTATCCCATGTAAGCTGCTGCAAGTTGGACACTGAAAGCTGAGACCGGAGGAAAAATATCCGCATTTCAAATGACATTTTTTTCAATAAGATTAACAACATTTCATACAGAGACTATGTCACACATATGGCCGATACGCAAGCGATATTTGAAGCCGCAGGACCCCAAGAATAGCCGTAAACTCCAATGATTCGGCAAGACAACTAGGAAGTGCTGTTAGTTGGACGAAAGGGAGGGAGGGAGGGAGGGAGGGAGGGAGGGAGGGAGGGAGGGAGAGGGAGGGAGGGAGGGAGGGAGGGAGAGAGGGAGAGAGGGAGAGAGGGAGAGAGGGAGAGAGGGGGAGAGGGGGAGAGGGGGAGAGGGGGAGAGGGAGAGAGGGAGATATATATACATGCACGCACCCACGCCCGCAGACAGACAGACTGACAGACAAACAGATATACAAACAGACAGGCCGACAGACAGATAGACAGGCTGACTGACTAACTGACTGACTGACAGTTAGACAGCCTCGCACGACGTGAGTACAATTACTGTTAATAACAATTCATCATCATTACACGCACACAAACATTTCTGTTCCCAATTCTCACCGAGTGCACCTATAGTCAAATCTGCTACGGCGGACAGAACTAGATTTCAAAACATTGACAACGTTCCAATTGTAATCCATTGTCACTAGCATCGGTGACGCTAGTCCAAACATGTCAATTACGCCTTAATAACACCCGGTGTAATTTACGTGAAGATGTCTTACGTTTATAATGATAGTCCTTACGCTAGGGCACCACACCGTAAACATGTCTGTGTGACGCATTGTCACTGTCTGCCTTATTGTGAGCCATGTTATGGCGGCATAACTGACATGGCGTGGTATTGAATCAATTGTGAAACACACCTGCATGTGATGTTATGTTTCTAACATCTCAAAGTTCCCTCGATTTGCAGACGCACAATTCGAGACAACAAACAACGCAGATGGATTGTAATTGCTACGAGCAATATTTTTGTTATACCATTCAACATGCTATATAGTCCACAAATTTGTTACCTAAACCCAATGACGATGTCAGTATTCCTTTAGTTATTCACTACGCGTGTCTAATCAGAAAGGTAGACTTTCGTTGAATCCTAATTTGAATCGTATCGTCATCGATCTACGTAATCGATAATGGCGAACGTTTAAACATACACCTAGACGTAAGCATATTATTATAATTGACAGAAGCATACAGATTCACTTTAGAAAAATAGAACGATTAGTGAACATGAAGCAACATTTGTAAATGAACAGTGTATATTGGATGTATTGGATATATTGTGTATGGTTCGGCCCAACTGCCAACAACTCAAATGATACAGCACGGAATATATTTATTTTACAACGGTATTTGTGTGTGTACTGGTCATAAGGCAATGCATATAAGCAAGAAAATATATGAATTCAATTGTTTAATGTTTGGCTCAGCTGCTTGTAAATCGATACAGCTCGGAAGAGCCCGTTATGCTGCGATCATCTCGGCATTGGACCTAGGCGCCACTTTATGAAAATTCTGACACTCAATATTACCTCTAGGCGGACTATGTACGGATCAAACCGACATGCAAATATTTATGCATAACATTGCAGATCATTTATTTGGTTTGGTCCCTTTCTTGCATCGCGTAGGGCAACGTGACATGCCAAAAAGGTATCGTGACATGCCAAAAGAGCATCGTGACATGCCAAAAGGATATCGTGACATGCCAAAGGAGTATCGTGATATGCCAAAAGGGTATCGTGACATGCCAAAAGGGTGCAAACATGCGGCTGTGTGCGTGTGTGCTGGGGGGTTTAACGCTTACAGGTGAGCATTCAATCATTAATTTAAGTTACGATGAAGGCGCCGTCGGATGAACTGATAATATTTTGTATACCACCCTTGCATCACCAAGTGTGCGCACTTGTTAAGGTCATAGACATGCGACGGAGCGTATCATCCGAGCGAAGCGAAGCCTTGATTTATTTCAAAGCGTTGAATAGCCCGTGTTTTTAAGCACTCAGCTGACGTCTACTCCGGCGTCACAGAAGAACATTTTTGCAAGATAGACAGACGTATACGTAGAGACAGAAGCGACGGTGAACCCGCGACAATGGAGAAGGCTTATTTCACAGCATGGGACTACATCGTTTTCGTTCTGATGTTACTGATATCGACCTTTATAGGGCTATATTATGGTTGTACGGGACGCAAACAGAACACGACGAAGGAATTTCTGATGGCCGACCGAAGTATGGGCGCACTTCCCGTGTCTTTGTCGATGCTTGCCAGCTTCATGTCTGCCATCACGGTGCTCGGAACCCCGGCCGAGATGTACGTGTTCGGCTCGCAGTACTGGATGATATGGGTCGGATACTGCATCACGATCCCTCTCGCGGCTCACTTCTTCCTTCCCGTCTTCTACAACCTCTCGCTCACCAGCGTCTTCGAGGTGAGTATCTACGTGCCTTCTTGAAACCTTCTTGTTTATGTTCATTTGCTATGCCGGCATAACAAGGTGAATTGTATGTGCAAACATCTGTCAGCCAATTACAGTGAAACCCGTTCATAACGAACATCTGTCTATAATGGACAATGTGAAGGCGCCAAATGAGTACCGCAGATGTCATCTATGGACAGGTGTTTAATTTACGTAATTATTGCGCCAATAAGAACGGATTTAATAATGGAAACAAGGAGACACGTCACCACAAAGTCAAATCTGTAATATAGAATAGCAAGTACGTATGCAGACAACGATTACATGTGAGTTATACTTTCATTTACAACATCATGTTTTGAATGTCTGAAACGATCTGTTGAGCCTACAGTATTAATTTATTATAAAAGTAATAAAGTTGATCGTCATAATAGTCATGACATTTATTTAGAGGTTATCCGCTTTAGCAAGGCAACTGGACTTCGCATGCCTAATTCATCAAAACACTGGTCACATTGTGCACAAGGAGTGCAATGTCGGTCACTTATCCGAGATGTTTGGGGTTTGAAACATCTTGCTACTGTTTCGAAGCTGGGTCACTTTCGGTCATTCTATGTTGCTTCATTTGAGTCAACTCTATAAAAGAATATCCAGCAGTAAATTGTTGTGGTTATAAATCACTGAGTAATCTTCCCCAGTAATAGCGGCATGGCTGAATGCTTCCCGACCATTCGGAGTTCAGAGATCTGCCAAGAGTTTATGAAAAGGAGGGTTTTTAACGATCACACGCACCGGGTGACGCAGAGCATAAGAACACACCTATACAATTTATTGACAAATAACCTTAGCAGAGTCATAAGTGGCGACAGATTAGTACAGCAGAATTTGTTTCCCATTCTGGTGGATGATTATCAGTTATTGATCACCGATGTTGGGCGTGTACACATGATCTGAGTTGATTATCTATCTTTGGTATTTTTTGTAAAATGTATATACAGCAGTACTTACTACGCACACAAGTCTCCAGTAGGTTGTTTAAGGAACGGTGTTGTAAAGAAAGGGACAACACCAACAATCTCTCTGTTTTATATGAATCACAATTTATTTGTCCAATTAGCGACTATAGATAATCAGTGTTACGAATATTTATGAATATTCACGTTACATCAGTTGTTTGTGAGGTGTTGTAAGAGAGTCATGCTCTGTACTCATACATAATAAGTAGTATAGCGTGTGGCCTAGAAGGGACGCTGGCGTGGAGCGGAGCAAAAAAGTAGTTCCGGTTCCCATGTTCAAAGATAGGGAAGTAGTCCCGGTTGCACCAACGACGGCTCCGACCCGCCCCAATTTGTACCCATAAAGTATAGAGTTAAAGTAGTAAGTTGAACTATAAATATAACGCAAAACGTAAATTCCATTTATCGTACAGGTATACGACGGCTTTTTGAGTTTGAGGTACCAATTCACCCCTACTTTTTAGCCTTACAAATACTATGTTAAAACATAGAGAACAAATGCTCAGGTTAAATGATAGGGACATTTCCATGTTAACAGATAGGCATGTTTGAGACAAAATATACCGACCAGCATTTGAACATGTCACACACGAGACTGGTTGGCCCGTAGGCCGAAGCTCCGTCAAGGGACCGAGCCCTTGTTTGATTGATGATGTCTAAAACGTGGTGTTATATTAGGCGTAATTTATAATAAAAGCATTATAAATTTAACGGATGCCTATTTATCTGAAGTATTGGATAGTAGATGTAGAATACACATAAGACGATGTCATAGCAGGACCTAAAGCCTCATTTTTTCGAACAGGGCGATCATATTGGAATTAGATCTTTGGAATTAGTTCCCTACGGTAATGCTTAAATTCGCGCCTTTTATTTGGTGAAGTAAACAATAAATCATAGACGTTATGAAATATATCAAACATGTCATGAAATAGGTCATTACACATACTGATAGACCACTATACGTTTCTAAAACCTACTTATAGCTTATAATCAATATATAAAATTTGAAACTTCTCTACTAAATCAGTCAAACTGGCGGCTATTTGTGTAGGTGCGATAGTTATTTGTTTACATTATGTGCTTGCATACAGCTTTCGTTGCTTCATGGAAAATGGCGGGAAATTGGTGAAAATGGCGGGAATTCGGTGAAAATTACGTCATTAAATAAATACGCGAGGTATTTCGGTAAAACTGGTTGAAATTCGCTTAAGGCAGCGATACACGTTACGAGACAATGGCACCGATTGACTCGTACGAGTGACTCGGCCGAGGCAATCGGTACAATTGAATCGTACAAATAAACACACGTTACGATCGGACGAATTTCGGTAGTATGGGTAGTGGCTGGTTTGATATTTTGTGTAATTTCTTGGGGCGATGATATAACATCACTTACGGGCATAATAATTATTTTAATTAATTATTTTGATGTAATACAGGCAATTTTACATAGTAGATTTTTTAAAGAACGAGAATGATGCACATACGTGACGAATTCAGCCGGCAGCGTTACTTTTAAGTCATGTATATTGTGTTTAATAACGATTATTTAATATATTTTATAATTGTTATAACACATGTACCTGCACATTGATGTGAGGATTTATTCACATTAATGTTTGGATGGTTTCAGCTCGGTCAAGGTTGAAAACATCCATGTTTATTTTTTTATTGTGTAGTGGTGACACAAATAATAATATAATTCAACTGTAATATATATCCAACGATGTATACATTGCACCTGTAGCACCACAAATGCCGACATAATACTGCGTTGAAAGTTAAAAACGAACTGTCAGACTTTTTGGGAGAGTAGCCCATTACTTTCTTTGTAAACTGCGTTCTTGAACACTTGACAAATGACACCACTATTATTTACCCCGAGGCTTGTTTTGTAAATGTATTATGCAACTTCCACCATGCCTGCACTTGAAGTCTGAAAAAGCACAGTTTTATTGTTGAATTTACGGTAGTGAAAAACATAAGTTATGTTGGCGTTCGAGCAAGACATATAATTGCAGACACAGCGCGACCCACGCTGGGGTAGTGCACAACTCTCACAATGCCGTTTGTTCAGTACAATGCCCGGTATTGCGTTACACATACACAAGGCCGTTAGTCAAGAAAATCGGCGTTTGAGCCCACCTTTACAAAACGCGGGCAATTTCGTTTACGTAACTTTGTCAATGCCTTTCGTGAGATATATTTAAAGGCATTGGTGCTTTTTTGTCTAGTGCAAGCACTGGTGTATGTGTAGGACGCTCAAAACACTCACCCTGATCAAAACACTCTGTAGTGTTTTAAGTTCAAAACACTGTAGCATGTTTTCAACCTATGTTGAAAACACTCTGCTTATGTTGAAAATATGTCGATGTTCTCGCATTTGAACCTCGCGTTTGAACTCACACCTGGCTAAGACACACCTGGAGACGTAACATATACGAATATAAATACGTGAAACGTCATAATATGCTTGTGTGATAAAAAACGATTAAGATGTTATCACCAAAATTAGCAGTCTTGAAATTCGGCATTGAGTGTTTTGAACTGAAGTTGAAAACGCTGTAGAATGTTTTGAACTGAAGTTGAAAACACTGCCATGTTGTTTTTTATGGAAATTTTTTTGAATTTAGTACACTGGCATTCAACGCTAGTAGAATTTAACATTCATGCGGGTGTATGTGGATTACAAACTCATTCAAGCAGGATAACGGCGATATTTATGAATATTTTCACAGCTATACAAAATTTTATTTGAAGTACAAAGAAAAAAGTCAACGGTTTTTTGGTTTGTGGCCGAAAGTGCAACTTACGACAACAACGCGTTTTTATGTCGTTCTCGCAGCAATGACTGAATTATTATGTGTCCAGCTTTGCAGTGCTTGATGAGAAACTGTATTTATAGAATTAACAGCATTGTGTTTAATTATTGAACTAACATATGTTAGAACTACGAACTGACGACCGAATGAGCACGTTGAGAAGCCTAGTCACGACTAAAGAGTTGTAAAGTAATGAGATGTGACGTAGGAACTAACAAATTCAAATAAATAAAGGCTACTTTCTTAAATCATAAAGTAGGTGGTACAACTAGCATTACAATATGAACATTTATTCGATATAAGAATGAAGAAAATATAAAATATAACCAGCTGAATGTGTAAATGTTAAGTTGTTAATTAATGGATGAATAACATTGCTGTACTCGTGAATACGATTCTCAAAGGAATCCTACAGACATCATGGAGTTATTGTGTTATCGCCATGTCACTGAACCGCTTTTATAACTATGTACTATTCATATGACCCGTCGCCCGTTTAGATAAACTTGACCTGCATGTATGCTTAACGCAATTATTTACATGTGGTGGGTGGAGACCAACGACGCAGAGATCAAGTTCGGTGTAGGAACGTTAATTAGCCTACGTACATTATTCATCTTGCCTGTTGATTGTGGGGCCAGCAGTTTAACGGGCAACATACGATTAAGGAACCAAATATAATAGGCATGCTCAAATCAGAGGTTGATATTTTAGTGCAGTTGTACACTGACGATAACAGGTCATTTTGAAATATTGTGTGGTATGTGTTAGCAATAATTGTAGTTTGGGTGACGTTTCCACCAAGGCTCGCCCACTGCTCACATTATGCACACATAGACACTTGCATACACACACACACACACACACACACACACACACACACACACACACACACACACACACACACACACACACACACACACACACACACACACACACACACACACACACACACACACACACACACGTGCACCCACATGTATGGACGTATACACACACACGCACCCAGGCACGAACACTATCAGACATACACTTACATACAGACGCAAGTACGCACTTACCAATGTATTTGCGTGCACGGACGTTTACGTTTCCGACACGTAAAAGAACACACATTTTTGACCGTCAACACTGACGCACCGTGTTCTGCCAGTAACGTGTAAAGCGCTTTGAACTGGTCTAAGGGACTGGATGCCGCGCTGTTAAAGAACTTACCTTTATTTTGAAATAAGGCGATTTAGAGTGAGGCATGGAAGAAGGATGTGGTGTTAGTTGGACGAAAGGGATCGAATAAAAGGGAACGGATGAGGAGAGATGAAGGGAGGAATCTAGGGGTGGACTACGTAGAGAATTTCGGAGAAGGAAGGAAAAGAGAATCAGTGAAACGCACAATACAATCAAGAGCACCATTTTGTATTACTGTACGACCGCACATATATAGTTAAATACGACGGAGGCGGATTAACCGTAGGTAGCGGGATTAACGGATAATAACGGCAGTGTGTAAACGCGCGAATGAGATCAGTCGGTCGTGCACGCCAAATTCAACATAGGAAACACACACGGCTGGCATTTATTACGCAAATATATGTGTAGATCACTCGGACAGTGACATTTAAACGATTGTTTATAATGCTTAGTATACACTGTCCAGGGATCTGGGGGTTCTAGCTGTGGCACAGTTTTGTCTGGCGTACTTTAATAAGGCATAACCGGACGGTGGATATTGTCTAAACAAAAATAAATCTTCTTTCGGTTCGTTGCAGTATCTGGAGATGCGATATGACCGAGGGATCCGGTTGATGGTCAGCATCTTTTATATCATACAAATGGTAAGTAAAAAGTCTATAAAATTATATTTAATATACTTGCACACGTGTTGGTGGAAAGTGCTTAATCAGTCAGTCGAATATCTCTGTTTGGTTACCTCGTAATTAAGGTCACCTTAGGATAGTCCCATATTATTTTCATAGAGAGTAAAGAATAGGAGAATAGTCCTGCTATTGAGGTCCTGCAATGTACTGCAACCCTCTATTTCCGTTTGTAATGTTATTGTATATTGTGTACGTACGTTTTGCATTATCACTTGGGAATAAAGAATTGAATATCTTTCCCGTTTCTATTTCACATGAATGTATCTCACCGACATTTACGATGTGTTTTATTTCCACTCTGAGGTACTCACTGTACGTTGCTCCAGTATCCATTACTTACTATGCGTTTGACTGTCACTCGGTGTTTCGTTTAATATCAATCGCCCTTTTTTACTATTCATTGTGTGCGTCCTCTCGTCAACGCGTTTTCCGCGCTCCAGTTCTTGCTGCACGTTTTGTTCCATTCTCCATTACATTAAAGGCGTTTTTTTACACTCTCCTACACTTACGCACAGTCTGTCAACTATTGCCTGAGTTCGCGTATTCGTTTCTTTCTTTATTCATTTAATGGGTTGTCATTTTGACAGATTCTGTACATGGCTATCGTTCTGTATACCCCGGCTCTCGCCCTCACCATCGGTAAGTGATCCCTTTTCAAATCATAACGGGGGCCCTATGACATTAACCTTGATAACCGTAACTATAAGAGTATTTATAATAACATTTATGATGATATTCCTCCAGGAACCACAGAATCAGCTGCAGAAGTGCAAGTACTTCCCAATCGTATGCGAACGGTAACCGAGATTACGTACCGGCTCTATGAGTTGAATTGGAGTAGAAAGATGCGATTCACTAGTCGGATCTAGAAATATGTACTCGTTGTTGTTTCTGCATCAATCATTGATGATGATGTTGATGACGATGATGATGAGGGTGGTGATGATCATTCTAGTAACAGTTATTATAAAACACTTGTTATTATTTTTACTATTATTATGATAACGATTATTATGATGATAACGATGGTGGTGACGATGATGATGACGATATTGGTGACAACGACGACGCCGATGACGACGATGATGACGATGATGTTGATGGTGATGATACCGACGATGATGATGACGACTACGAAGATGACGACGTGGCTGAAGACCCAACCAAGGAAGCGAATTAACATAGAAAGAGGCAAGTTGACGTCGTCGCCTCGGACGATATACACGTAGAATGAAGTCAATTTAGCGTATTAATAAACTATTATAGGAAACTAAGATAATTATGATGATTACGATAGTGATGACAACGGTGATGACAGTGATGATGATGATGATGATAATATAGACGGTGATAGTGATCATGATGATGATGACAATGATTTCAACAACGATGATTATAGCTACTACTACTTGTGTACTAAACATACCTGTGTACCACGTGTTCTGAATGTGTATTTGCAGTGACTGGACTCAACGTGTGGGTGTCTGTCATCAGCGTTGGACTCGTCTGCATATTTTACACGACACTGGTTAGTTAGATCTACGTCACTTATATCACTTGGTATATCGCCGTTGTATTGCGTCGTAACAGCGGCAGTACACATTAATTTACGTAGCAACGTAACTAATGTTCTCTCTATGTTTCAGGGCTGTATGAAAGCTGCCATGTGGAATGACGTCTTCCTGCTAAAGTTCTCTATATGTTTCAGGGCTGTATGGAGGCTGCCAAGTGGACTGACGTCTTCCTACTAATGTTCTCGCTATGTTTCAGGGTTGTATGAAGGCTGCCGTGTGGACTGACGCCTTCCTACTAAAGGTCTCTCTATGTTTCAGGGCTGTATGGAGGCTGCCATGTGGACTGACGTATTCCTGCTAAAGTTATCTCTATGTTTCAGGGCTCTATGAAGGCTGCCATGTTGACTGACGTATTCTTACTAATGTTCTCTCTATGTTTCAGGGCGGTATGAAGGCTGCCATGTGGACTGACGTCTTCCTACTAAAGTTCTCTCTATGTTTCAGGGCGGTATGAAGGCTGTCATGTGGTATGGCGTCTTCCTACTAAAGTTCTCTCTATGTTTCAGGGCGGTATGATGGCTGCCATGTGGACTGACGTCTTCCTGCTAAAGTTCTCTTTTTGTTTCAGGGCTGTATGAAGGCTACAATGTGGACGGACGTCTTCCTGCTTAAGTTCTCTCTATGTTTCAGGGCTGTATGAAGGCTGCCATGTGGACTGACATCTTCCTACTAAAGTTCTCTCTATGTTTTAGGGCGGTATGAAGGCTGCCATGTGGAACGACGTCTTCCTACTAAAGTTCTCTCTTTGTTTCAGGGCGGTATGAAGGCAGTCATGTGGACTGGCGTTTTCCTACTAAAGTTCTCTCTATGTTTCAGGGCTGTATGAAGGCTGACATGTGGACTGACGTCTTCCTACTAAAGTTCTCTCTATGTTTCAGGGCGGTATGAAGGCTGCCAAGTGGACTGACGTCTTCCTGCTAAAGTTCTATCTTTGTTTCAAGGCGTTATGAAGGCTGTCATGTGGACTGGCGTCTTCCTACTAAAGTTCTCGATATGTTTCAGGGCGGTATGAAGGCTGCCATGTGGAATGACGTCTTCCTACTAAAGTTCTCTCTTTGTTTCAGGGCGGTATGAAGGCAGTCATGTGGACTGGCGTTTTCCTACTAAAGTTCTCTCTATGTTTCAGGGCGGTATGAAGGCTGCCATGTGGACTGACGTCTTCCTGCTAAAGTTCTCTCTTTGTTTCAGGGCTGTATGAAGGCTGCCATGTGGACTGACGTCTTCCTGCTAAAGTTCTCTCTACGTTTCAAGGCGGTATGAAGGCTGTCATATGGACTGATGTCTTTCATCTAAAGTTTTCTTCATGTTTCAGGGCGGCATGAAGGCTGTCATGTGGACTGACGTCTACCAAGTAAAGTTCTCTCTATGTTTCAGGGCGGTGTGAAGGCTGTCATCTTGACTGACGTCTTCCAACTAAAGTTCTCACTATGTTTCAGGGCGGTATGAAGGCTGCCATGTGGATTGATGTGTTCCTGCTAAAGTTCTCTCTATGTTTCAGGGCGGTACGAAGGCTGTCATGTGGACTGACCTCTTCATTCTAAAGTTCTCTCTATGTTTCAGGGCTGCATGAAGGCAGCCATGTGGACTGACGTCTTCCTGCTTAAGTTCTCTCTATGTTTCAGGGCTATATGAAGGCTGCCATGTGGACTGACGTATTCCTACTAATGTTCTCTCTATGTTTCAGGGCTGTATGAAGGCTGTCATGTGGACTTGCGTCTTCCTACTAAATTTCTCTGTATGTTTCATGGCGGTATGAAGGCTGCCATGTGGACTGACGTATTCCTGCTAAAGTTCTCTCTTTGTTTCAGGGCGGTATGAACGCTGCCATGTGGACTGACGTCTTCCTACTGAAGTTCTTTTTGTTGTTTCAGGGCTGTATGAAGGCTGCCATTGGATTGACGTCTTCCTACTAATGTTCTCTCTAAGTTTCAGGGCTGTATGAAGGCTGCCATGTGGACTGACGCTTTCCTACTAAAGGTCGCTCTATGTTTCAGGGTTGTATGAAGGCTGCCATGTGGACTGACGTCTTCCTGTTTAAGTTCTCTCTATGTTTCAGGGCTCTATGAAGGTTGTCATGTGGACTGACATCTTCCTACTAAAGTTCTCTCTATGTTTCAGGGCGGTATGAAGGATGTCATGTGGACTGGCGTCTTCCTACTAAAGTACCCTCTATGTTTCAGGGCGGTATGAAGGTTGTCATGTGGACTGGCGTCTTCCTGTTTAAGTTCTCTCTAAGTTTCAGGGCTCTATGAAGGTTGTCATGTGGACTGACATCTTCCTACTAAAGTTCTCTCTATGTTTCAGGGCGGTATGAAAGATGTCATGTGGACTGGCGTCTTCCTACTAAAGTACTCTCTATGTTTCAGGGCGGTATTAAGGTTGTCATGTGGACTGGCGTCTTCCTACTAAAGGTCTCTCTATGTTTCAGGGCAGTATGAAGGTTGCCAAGTGGACTGACGTCTTCCTGCTAATGTTCTCTCTATGTTGCAGGGATGTATGAAGGCTGCCATGTGGACTGACGCCTTCCTACTAATGTTCTCTATATGTTTCAGGGCTGTATGAAGGCTGCCATGTGGACTGACACCTTCCTACTAAAAGTCTCTCTATGTTTCAGGGCGGTATGAACGCTGCCATGTGGACTCACGTCTTCCTACTGAAGTTCTTTTTTTTGTTTCAGGGCTGTATGAAGGCTGCCATTGGATTGACGTCTTCCTACTAATGTTCTCTCTAAGTTTCAGGGCTGTATGAAGGCTGCCATGTGGACTGACGCTTTCCTACTAAAGGTCGCTCTATGTTTCAGGGTTGTATGAAGGCTGCCATGTGGACTGACGTCTTCCTATTTAAGTTCTCTCTATGTTTCAGGGCTCTATGAAGGTTGTCATGTGGACTGACATCTTCCTACTAAAGTTCTCTCTATGTTTCAGGGCGGTATGAAGGATGTCATGTGGACTGGCGTCTTCCTACTAAAGTATCCTCTATGTTTCAGGGCGGTATGAAGGTTGTCATGTGGACTGGCGTCTTCCTGTTAAAGTTCTCTCTATGTTTCAGGGCAGTATGAAGGTTGCCAAGTGGACTGACGTCTTCCTGCTAATGTTCTCTCTATGTTTCAGGGATGTATGAAGGCTGCCATGTGGACTGACGCCTTCCTACTAATGTTCTCTATATGTTTCAGGGCTGTATGAAGGCTGCCATGTGGACTGACACCTTCCTACTAAAAGTCTCTCTATGTTTCAGGGTTGTATGAAGGCTGCCATGTGGATTGGTGTCTTCCTGCTAAAGTTGTCTCTTTGTTTCAGGGCGGTATGCAAGCTGCCATGTGGACTGACGTCTTCCTACTAAAGTTCTCTCTATGTTTCAGGGCGGTGTGAAGGCTGTCATGTGGACAGGCGTCTTCCTACTAATGTTCTCTCTATGTTTCAGGGCGTTTTGAAGGCTGCCATGTGGAGTAACGTCTTCCTGTTAAAGTTCTCTCTTTGTTTCAGGGCTGTATGAAGGCTGCCATGTGGACTGACGTCTTCTTGCTAAAGTTCTATCTTTGTTTCAGGGCGGTATGAAGGCTGTCATGTGGACTGGCGTCTTCCTGCTAAAGTTCTCGCTATGTTTCAAGGCGGTATGAAGGCTGCCATGTGGACTGACGTCTTCCTACTAAAGTTCTCTCTTTGTTTCAGGGCGGTATGAAGGCTGTCATGTGGACTGACGTCTTCCTACTAAAGTTCTCTCTTTGTTTCAGGGCGGTATGAAGGCAGTCATGTGGACTAGCGTCTTCCTACTAAAGTTCTCTCTATGTTTCAGGGCGGTATGAAGGCTGCCATGTGGACTGACGTCTTCCTGCTAAAGTTCTCTCTATGTTTCAAGGCGGTATAAAGGCTGTCATATGGACTCATGTCTTTCATCTAAAGTTTTCTTCATGTTTCAGGGCGGCATCAAGGCTGTCATGTGGACTGACGTTTTCCAAGTAAAGTTCTCTCTATGTTTCAGCGCGGTGTGAAGGCTCTCATATGGACTGACGTCTTCCAACTAAAGTTCTCTCTATGTTTCAGGGAGGTATGAAGGCTGTCATGTGGACTGAACCCTTCCTACTAAAGATCTCTCTATGTTTCATGGCTGTATGAAGGCTGCCATGTGGACTGACGTCTTCCTACTTAAGTTCTCTCTGTGTTTCATGGCTGTATGAAGGCAGTCATGTGGACTGGCGTTTTCCTACTAAAGGTCTCTCTATGTTGCATGGCTCTATGAAGGCTGTCATGTGGACTGGCGTCTTCCTGCTTAAGTTCTCTCTATGTTTCAGGGATGTATGAAGGCTGCCAGGTGGACTGACGTCTTCCTACTAAAGTTCTCTCTTTGTTTCAGGGCGGTAAGAAAGCTGTCATGTGGACTGGCGTCTTCCTACTAAAGTTCTCGCTATGTTTCACGGCAGCGTGAAGGCTGCCAAGTGGACTGACGTCTTCCTACTAAAGTTCTCTCTTTGTTTCAGGGCGGTATGAAGGCAGTCAAGCGGACTGGCGTCTTCGTACTGAAGTTCTCTCTATGTTTCAGGGCTGCATCAAGGCTGCCATGTGGACTGACGTCTTTCTGCTAAAGTTCTCTCTTTGTTTCAAGGCTGTATGAAAGCTGCCATGTGGACGGACGTCTTCCTGCTAAAGTTCTCTCTATGTTTCAGGGCTGTATGAAGGCTGCCATGTGGACTGACGTCTTCCTACTAAAGTTCTCTCTATGTTTTAGGGCGGTATGAAGGCTGTCATGTGGAATGGCGTCTTCCTACTAAAGTTCTCTCTATGTTTCAAGGCGGTATGAAAGCTGCCATGTGGATTGACGTCTTCCTGCTAAAGTTCTCTCTTTGTTTCAGGGCGGTATGAAGGCTGCATGTAGAATGGCGTCTTCCTACTAAAGTTCTCTCTATGTTTCTGGGCGGTATGAAGGCTGCCATGTGGATGGACGTCTTCCTGCTAATGTTCTCTCTATGTTTCAGGGCTGTATGATGGCTGCCATGTGGACTGACGTCTTCCTACTAATGTTCTCTCTATGTTTCAGGCCTGTATGAAGGCTGCCATTTGGACTGACGTGTTCCTACTAATGTTCTCTCTATGTTTCAGGGCGGTATGAAGGCTGCCAGGTGGACTGACGTCTTGCTGCTAAAGTTCTCTCTTTGTTTCTGGGCGGTATGAAGGCTGTCATGTGGACTGGCGTCTTCCTACTAAAGTTCTCGCTATGTTTCAGGGCGGTATGAAGGCTGCCATGTGGACTGGCGTCTTCCTACTAAAGGTCTCGCTATGTTTCAGGGCGGTATGAAGGCTGCCATGTGGACTGGCGTCTTCCTACTAAAGGTCTCGCTATGTTTCAGGGCGGTATGAAGGCTGCCATGTGGAATGACGTCTTCCTGCTAAAGTTGTCTCTTTGTTTAAGGGCGGTATGAAAGCTGCCATGTGGACTGACGTCTTCCTACTAAAGTTCTCTTTGTGTTTCAGGGCGGTATGAAGTCTGTCATGTGGACATACCTCTTCCTACTAAAGTTCTCTCTATGTTTCAGGACTGTATTAAGGCTGCCATTTGGACTGACGTCTTCCTGCTTAAGGTCTCTCTAAGTTTCAGGGCAGTATGAAGGCAGCCATGTGGACTGGCGTCTTCCTACTAAAGGTCTCTCTAGGTTGCAGGGCTGTATGAAGGCTGTCATGTGGACTGCCGTCTTCCTGCTTAAGTTCTCTCTATGTTTCAGGGCTGTATGAAGGCTGCCATGTGGACTGACGTATTCCTACTAATGTTCTCTCTATGTTTCAGGGCGGTATGAAGGCTGCCAGGTGGACTGACGTCTTCCTGCTAAAGTTCTCTCTTTGTTTAAAGGCGGTATAAAGGCTGTCATGTGGACTGGCGTCTTCCTACTAAAGTTCTCGCTATGTTTCAGGGCGGTATGAAGGCTGCCATGTGAAATGACGTCTTCCTACTAAAGTTCTCTCTTTGTTTCAGGGCGGTATGAAGGCAGTCATGTGGATTGGCGTTTTCCTACTAAAGTTCTCTCTTTGTTTCAGGGCTGTATGAAGGCTGCCATGTGGACTGACGTCTTCCTGCTAAAGTTCTCTCTTTGTTTCAGGGCTGTATGAAGGCTGCCATGTGGACTGACGTCTTCCTGCTAAAGTTCTCTCTACGTTTCAAGGCGGTATGAAGGCTGTCATATGGACTGATGTCTTTCATCTAAAGTTTTCTTCATGTTTCAGGGCGGCATGAAGGCTGTCATGTGGACTGACGTCTTCCAAGTAAAGTTCTCTCTATGTTTCAGGGCGGTATGAAGGCTGTCATGTGGACTGACGTCTTCCTTCTTAAGTTCTCTCTATGTTTCTGGGCTGTATGAAGGCTGCCCTGTGGACTGTCGTCTTCCTACTAAAGTTCTCTCTTTGTTTCAGCGCGGTATGAAGGCAGTCATGTGGACTGGCGTCTTCCTACTAAAGTTCTCTCTATGTTTCAGGGCGGTATGAAGGCTGCCATGTGGACTCACGTCTTCCTGCTAAAGTTCTCTCTTTGTTTCAGGGCAGTATAAAGGTTGACCTGTGGACTGTCGTCTTCCTGCTAAAGTTCTCTCTATGTTTCAAGGCGGTATGAAGGCTGTCATGTGGACTGACGTCTTCCTTCTTAAGTTCTCTCTATGTTTCTGGGCTGTATGAAGGCTGCCATGTGGACTGACGTATTCCTACTAATGTTCTCTCTATGTTTCAGGGCGGTATGAAGGCTGCCACGTGGACTGACGTCTTCCTGCTAAAGTTCTCTCTTTGTTTCAGGGCTGTATGAAGGCTGCCATGTGGACTGACGTCTCCCTGCTAAAGTTCTCTGTTTGTTTCAGGGCGGTATGAAGGCTGTCATGTGGACTGGCGTCTTACTACTAAAGTTCTCGCTATGTTTCAAGGCGATATGAAGGCTGCCATGTTGACTGACGTCTTCCTGCTAAAGTTCTCTCTTTGTTTCAGGCGGTATGAAGGCTGTCATGTGGACTGACGTCTTCCTACTAAAGTTATCGCTATGTTTCAGGGCGGTATGAAGGCTGCCATGTGGACTGTCGTCTTCCTACTAAAGTTCTCTCTTTGTTTCATGGCGGTATGAAGGCTGCCATGTGGAATGACGTCTTCTTAGTAAAGTTCTCTCTTTGTTTCAGCGCGGTATGAAGGCTGCCATGTGGAATGACGTCTTCCTGCTAAAGTTCTCTCTTTGTTTCAGGGCGGTATGAAGGCAGTCATGTGGACTGACGTCTTCCTGCTGAAGTTCTCTCTTTGTTTCATTGCGGTATGAAGGCTGCCATGTGGAATGACGTCTTCTTAGTTAAGTTCTCTCTTTGTTTCAGCGCGGTATGAAGGCTGCCTTGTGGAATGACGTCTTCCTGCTAAAGTTCTCTCTTTGTTTCAGGGCGGTATGAAGGCTGTCATGTGGACTGGCGTCTTCCTACTAAAGTTCTCTCTTTGTTTCAGCGCGGTATGAAGGCAGTCATGTGGACTGGCGTCTTCCTACTAAAGTTCTCTCTATGTTTCAGGGCGGTATGAAGGCTGCCATGTGGACTGACGTCTTCCTGCTAAAGTTCTCTCTTTGTTTCAGGGCAGTATAAAGGTTGACCTGTGGACTGTCGTCTTCCTGCTAAAGTTGTCTCTATGTTTCAAGGCGGTATGAAGGCTGTCATGTGGACTGACGTCTTCCTTCTTAAGTTCTCTCTATGTTTCTGGGCTGTATGAAGGCTGCCATGTGGACTGACGTATTCCTACTAATGTTCTCTCTATGTTTCAGGGCGGTATGAAGGCTGCCACGTGGACTGACGTCTTCCTGCTAAAGTTCTCTCTTTGTTTCAGGGCTGTATGAAGGCTGTCATGTGGACTGGCGTCTTCCTACTAAAGTTCTCGCTATGTTTCAAGGCGATATGAAGGCTGCCATGTTGACTGACGTCTTCCTGCTAAAGTTATCGCTATGTTTCAGGGCGGTATGAAGGCTGCCATGTGGACTGTCGTCTTCCTACTAAAGTTCTCTCTTTGTTTCAGGGCTGTATGAAGGCTGTCATGTGGACTGGCGTCTTCCTACTAAAGTTCTCGCTATGTTTCAAGGCGATATGAAGGCTGCCATGTTGACTGACGTCTTCCTGCTAAAGTTATCGCTATGTTTCAGGGCGGTATGAAGGCTGCCATGTGGACTGTCGTCTTCCTACTAAAGTTCTCTCTTTGTTTCATGGCGGTATGAAGGCTGCCATGTGGAATGACGTCTTCCTGCTAAAGTTCTCTCTTTGTTTCAGGGCGGTATGAAGGCAGTCATGTGGACTGACGTCTTCCTGCTAAAGTTCTCTCTTTGTTTCATGGCGGTATGAAGGCTGCCATGTGGAATGACGTCTTCTTAGTAAAGTTCTCTCTTTGTTTCAGCGCGGTTGAAGGCTGCCATGTGGAATGACGTCTTCCTGCTAAAGTTCTCTCTTTGTTTCAGGGCGGTATGAAGGCTGTCATGTGGACTGGCGTCTTCCTACTAAAGTTCTCTCTTTGTTTCAGCGCGGTATGAAGGCAGTCATGTGAACTGGCGTCTTCCTACTAAAGTTCTCTCTATGTTTCAGGGCGGTATGAAGGCTGCCATGTGGACTGACGTCTTCCTGCTAAAGTTCTCTCTTTGTTTCAGGGCAGTATAAAGGTTGACCTGTGGACTGTCGTCTTCCTGCTAAAGTTCTCTCTATGTTTCAAGGCGGTATGAAGGCTGTCATGTGGACTGACGTCTTCCTTCTTAAGTTCGCTCTATGTTTCTGGGCTGTATGAAGGCTGCCATGTGGACTGACGTATTCCTACTAATGTTCTCTCTATGTTTCAGGGCTGTATGAAGGCTGTCATGTGGACTAACGTCTTCCTGCTAAAGTTCTCTCTATGTTTCAGGGCGGTATGAAGGCTGTCATGTGGACTGACCTCCTCATACTAAAGTTCTCTCTATGTTTCAGGGCTGTGTAAAGGCTGCCATGTTGACTGACGTCATCCTGTTTAAGTTCTCTCTATGTTTCAGGGCTGTATGAATGCTGCCATGTGGACTGACGTATTCCAACTAATGTTCTCTTTATGTTTCAGGGCTGTATGAAGGCTGTTATGAGGACTGACGTCTTCCTGCTAAAGTTTTATGTTTGTTTCAGGGCGGTATGAAGGCTACCAAGTGGACTGACGTCTACCTACTAAAGTTCTTTTTTTGTTTCAGGGCTGTATGAAGGCTGCCATGTGGATTGACGTCTTCCTACTAATGTTCTCTCTATGTTTCAGGGCTGTATGAAGGCTGCCATGTGGACTGACGCCTTCCTACTAAAGGTCTCTCTATGTTTCAGGTTTGTATGAAGGCTGGTATGTGGACTGACGTCTTCCTGCTTAAGTTCTCTCTATGTTTCAGGGCTCTATGAAGGCTGCCATGTGGACTGACGTCTTCCTACTAAAGTTCTCTCTATGTTTCAGGGCGGTATGAAGGTTGTCATGTGGACTGGCGTCTTCCTACTAAAGGTCTCTCTATGTTTCAGAGCAGTATGAAGGTTGCCATGTGGACTGACGTCTTCCTGCTAATGTATCCTCTGTATGTTTCAGGTCTGTATGAAGGCTGCCATGTGGACTGACGTCTTCCTACTAAAGTTCTCTCTATGTTTCAGGGCGGTATGAAGGATGTCATGTGGGCTGGCGTCTTCCTACTAAAGTACTCTCTATGTTTCAGGACGGTATGAAGGTTGTCATGTGGACTGGCGTCTTCCTACTAAAGTACTCTCTATGTTTCAGGGCGGTATGAAGGTTGTCATGTGGACTGGCGTCTTCCTACTAAAGTACTCTCTATGTTTCAGGGCGGTATGAAGGTTGTGATGTGGACTGGCGTCTTCCTAATAAAGTACTCTCTATGTTTCAGGGCGGTATAAAGGTTGTCATGTTGACTGACGTCATCCTGTTTAAGTTCTCTCTATGTTTCAGGGCTGTATGAATGCTGCCATGTGGACTGACGTATTCCAACTAATGTTCTCTTTATGTTTCAGGGCTGTATGAAGGCTGTCATGAGGACTGACGTCTTCCTGCTAAAGTTCTCTCTTTGTTTCAGGGCGGTATAAAGGCTACCAAGTGGACTGACGTCTACCTACTAAAGATCTTTTTTTGTTTCAGGGCTGTATGAAGGCTGCCATGTCGATTTACGTCTTCCTACTAATGTTCTCTCTATGTTTCAGGGCGGTATGAAGGCTGCCATGTGGACTGACGTCTTCCTGCTAATGTATCCTCTGTATGTTTCAGGGCTGTATGAAGGCTGCCATGTGGACTGACGTCTTCCTACTAAAGTTCTCTCTATGTTTCAGGGCGGTATGAAGGATGTCATGTGGACTGGCGTCTTCCTACTAAAGTACTATCTATGTTTCAGGGCGGTATGAAGGTTGTCATGTGGACTGGCGTCTTCCTACTAAAGTACTATCTATGTTTCAGGGCGGTATGAAGGTTGTCATGTGGACTGGCGTCTTCCTACTAAAGTTCTCTCTATGTTTCAGGGCGGTGTAAAGGCTGTCATGTGGACTGGCGTCTTCATACTAATGTTCTCTCTATGTTTCAGGGCGGTATGAAGGCTGCCACGTGGACTGACGTCTTCCTGCTAAAGTTCTCTCTTTGTTTCAGGGCTGTATGAAGGCTGCCATGTGGACTGACGTCTCCCTGCTAAAGTTCTCTGTTTGTTTCAGGGCGGTATGAAGGCTGTCATGTGGACTGGCGTCTTCCTACTAAAGTTCTCGCTATGTTTCAAGGCGATATGAAGGCTGCCATGTTGACTGACGTCTTCCTGCTAAAGTTCTCTCTTTGTTTCAGGCGGTATGAAGGCTGTCATGTGGACTGACGTCTTCCTACTAAAGTTATCGCTATGTTTCAGGGCGGTATGAAGGCTGCCATGTGGACTGTCGTCTTCCTACTAAAGTTCTCTCTTTGATTCATGGCGGTATGAAGGCTGCCATGTGGAATGACGTCTTCTTAGTAAAGTTCTCTCTTTGTTTCAGCGCGGTATGAAGGCTGCCATATGGAATGACGTCTTCCTGCTAAAGTTCTCTCTTTGTTTCAGGGCGGTATGAAGGCAGTCATGTGGATTGACGTCTTCCTGCTAAAGTTCTCTATTTGTTTCAGGGCGGTATGAAGGTTGTCATGTGGACTGGCGTCTTCCTACTAAAGGTCTCTCTATGTTTCAGAGCAGTATGAAGGTTGCCATGTGGACTGACGTCTTCCTGCTAATGTATCCTCTGTATGTTTCAGGTCTGTATGAAGGCTGCCATGTGGACTGACGTCTTCCTACTAAAGTTCTCTCTATGTTTCAGGGCGGTATGAAGGATGTCATGTGGGCTGGCGTCTTCCTACTAAAGTACTCTCTATGTTTCAGGACGGTATGAAGGTTGTCATGTGGACTGGCGTCTTCCTACTAAAGTACTCTCTATGTTTCAGGGCGGTATGAAGGTTGTCATGTGGACTGGCGTCTTCCTACTAAAGTACTCTCTATGTTTCAGGGCGGTATGAAGGTTGTCATGTGGACTGGCGTCTTCCTAATAAAGTACTCTCTATGTTTCAGGGCGGTATAAAGGTTGTCATGTTGACTGACGTCATCCTGTTTAAGTTCTCTCTATGTTTCAGGGCTGTATGAATGCTGCCATGTGGACTGACGTATTCCAACTAATGTTCTCTTTATGTTTCAGGGCTGTATGAAGGCTGTCATGAGGACTGACGTCTTTCTGCTAAAGTTCTCTCTTTGTTTCAGGGCGGTATAAAGGCTACCAAGTGGACTGACGTCTACCTACTAAAGATCTTTTTTTGTTTCAGGGCTGTATGAAGGCTGCCATGTCGATTTACGTCTTCCTACTAATGTTCTCTCTATGTTTCAGGGCGGTATGAAGGCTGCCATGTGGACTGACGTCTTCCTGCTAATGTATCCTCTGTATGTTTCAGGGCTGTATGAAGGCTGCCATGTGGACTGACGTCTTCCTACTAAAGTTCTCTCTATGTTTCAGGGCGGTATGAAGGATGTCATGTGGACTGGCGTCTTCCTACTAAAGTACTATCTATGTTTCAGGGCGGTATGAAGGTTGTCATGTGGACTGGCGTCTTCCTACTAAAGTACTCTCTATGTTTCAGGGCGGTATGAAGGTTGTCATGTGGACTGGCGTCTTACTACTAAAGTACTCTCTATGTTTCAGGGCGGTATGAAGGTTGTCATGTGGACTGGCGTCTTCCTACTAAAGTACTCTCTATGTTTCAGGGCGGTATGAAGGATGTCATGTGGACTGGCGTCTTCCTACTAAAGTACTCTCTATGTTTCAGGGCTGTACGAAGGTTGTCTTGTGGACTGGCGTCTTCCTACTAAAGTACTCTCTATGTTTCAGGGCGGTATGAAGGATGTCATGTGGACTGGCGTCTTCCTACTAAAGTACTCTCTATGTTTCAGGGCTGTATGAAGGTTGTCTTGTGGACTGGCGTCTTCCTTCTAAAGGTCTCTCTATGTTTCAGGGCGGTATGAAGGATGTCATGTGGACTGACGTCTTCCTGCTAATGTATCCTCTGTATGTTTCAGGGCTGTATGAAGGCTGCCATGTGGACTGACGTCTTCCTACTAAAGTTCTCTCTATGTTTCAGGGCGGTATGAAGGATGTTATGTGGACTGACGTCTTCCTGCTAATGTATCCTCTGTATGTTTCAGGGCTGTATGAAGGCTGCCATGAGGACTGACGTCTTCCTACTAAAGTTCTCTCTATGTTTCAGGGCGGTATGAAGGCTGTCATGTGGACTGGCGTCTTCCTACTAATGTTCTCTCTATGTTTCAGGGCGGTATGAAGGCTGCCACGTGGACTGACGTTTTCCAGCTAAAGTTCTCTCTTTGTTTCAGGGCTGTATGAAGGCTGCCATGTGGACTGACGTCTCCCTGCTAAAGTTCTCTGTTTGTTTCAGGGCGGTATGAAGGGTGTCATGTGGACTGGCATCTTCCTACTAAAGTTCTCGCTATGTTTCAAGGCGGTATGAAGGCTGCCATGTTGACTGACGTCTTCCTGCTAAAGTTCTCTCTTTGTTTCATGGCGGTATGAAGGCTGGCATGTGGACTGACGTCTTCCTACTAAAGTTCTCGCTATGTTTCAGGGCGGTATGAAGGCTGCCATGTGGACTGTCGTCTTCCTACTAAAGTTCTCTCTATGTTTCAGGGCTGTATGAAGGCTGCCATGTGGACTGACGTGTTCCTACTAATGTTCTCTCTATGTTTCAGGGCGGTATGAAGGCTGCCAGGTGGACTGACGTCTTCCTGCTAAAGTTCTCTCTTTGTTTCAGGGCGGTATAAAGGCTGCCATGTAGAATGGCGTATTCCTACTAAAGTTCTCTCTATGTTTCAGGGCGGTATGAAGGCTGCCATGTGGACGGACGTCTTCCTGCTAAAGTTCTCAATATGTTTCAAGACTGTATGAAGGCTGCCATGTGGACTGACGTCTTCCTACTTATGTTCTCTCTATGTTTCAGGGCTGTATGAAGGCTGCCATGTGGACTGACGTGTTCCTACTAATGTTCTCTCTATGTTTCAGGGCGGTATGAAGGCTGCCAGGTGGACTGACGTCTTCCTGCTAAAGTTCTCTCTTTGTTTCTGGACGGTATGAAGGCTGTCATGTGGAATGGCGTCTTCCTACTAAAGTTTTCGCTATGTTTCAGGGCGGTATGAAGGCTGCCATGTGGACTTACGTCTTCCTACTAAAGTTCTCTCTATGTTTCAGGGCGGTGTGAAGGCTGCCATGTGGATGACGCCTTCCTACTAAAGGTCTCTCTATGTTTCAGGGTTGTATGAAGGCTGCCATGTGGACTGACGTCTTCCTGCTTAAGTTCTCTCTATGTTTCAGGGCTCTATGAAGGCTGCCATGTGGACTGACGTCTTCCTACTAAAGTTCTGTCTATGTTTCAGGGCGGTATGAAGGATGTCATGTGGACTGGCGTCTTCCTACTAAAGTACTCTCTATGTTTCAGGGCGGTATGAAGGTTGTCTTGTGGAGTGACGTCTTCCTGCTAAAGTTGTCTCTTTGTTTCAGGGCGGTATGCAAGCTGGCATGAGGACTGACGTCTTCCTACTAAAGTTCTCTCTATGTTTCAGGGCGGTGTAAAGGCTGTCATGTGGACTGGCGTCTTCATACTAATGTTCTCTCTATGTTTCAGGGCGGTATGAAGGCTGCCACGTGGACTGACGTCTTCCTGCTAAAGTTCTCTCTTTGTTTCAGGGCTGTATGAAGGCTGCCATGTGGACTGACGTCTCCCTGCTAAAGTTCTCTGTTTGTTTCAGGGCGGTATGAAGGCTGTCATGTGGACTGGCGTCTTCCTACTAAAGTTCTCGCTATGTTTCAAGGCGATATGAAGGCTGCCATGTTGACTGACGTCTTCCTGCTAAAGTTCTCTCTTTGTTTCAGGCGGTATGAAGGCTGTCATGTGGACTGACGTCTTCCTACTAAAGTTATCGCTATGTTTCAGGGCGGTATGAAGGCTGCCATGTGGACTGTCGTCTTCCTACTAAAGTTCTCTCTTTGATTCATGGCGGTATGAAGGCTGCCATGTGGAATGACGTCTTCTTAGTAAAGTTCTCTCTTTGTTTCAGCGCGGTATGAAGGCTGCCATATGGAATGACGTCTTCCTGCTAAAGTTCTCTCTTTGTTTCAGGGCGGTATGAAGGCAGTCATGTGGATTGACGTCTTCCTGCTAAAGTTCTCTATTTGTTTCATGGCGGTATGAAGGCTGCCATGTGGAATGACGTCTTCTTAGTAAAGTTCTCTCTTTGTTTCAGCGCGGTATGAAGGCTGCCATGTGGAATGACGTCTTCCTGCTAAAGTTCTCTCTTTGTTTCAGGGCGGTATGAAGGCTGTCATGTGGACTGGCGTCTTCCTACTAAGGTTCTCGCTATGTTTCAGGGCGGTATGAAGGCAGCCATGTGGACTGTCGTCTTCCTACTAAAGTTCTCTCTTTGTTTCAGCGCGGTATGAAGGCAGTCATGTGGACTGGCGTCTTCCTACTAAAGTGCTCTCTATGTTTCAGGGCGGTATGAAGGCTGCCATGTGGACTGACGTCTTCCTGCTAAAGTTCTCTCTTTGTTTCAGGGCAGTATAAAGGTTGCCCTGTGGACTGTCGTCTTCCTGCTAAAGTTCTCTCTATGTTTCAAGGCGGTATGAAGGCTGTCATGTGGACTGACGTCTTCCTTCTTAAGTTCTCTCTATGTTTCTGGGCTGTATGAAGGCTGCCATGTGGACTGACGTATTCCTACTAATGTTCTCTCTATGTTTCAGGGCTGTATGAAGGCTGTCATGTGGACTAACGTCTTCCTGCTAAAGTTCTCTCTATGTTTCAGGGCTGTATGAAGGCTGCCATGTGGACTGACGTCTTCCAAGTAAAATTCTCTCTATGTTTCAGGGCGGTATGAAGGCTGTCATGTGGACTGACCTCTTCATTCTAAAGTTCTCTCTATGTTTCTGGGCTGTATGAAGGCTGCCATGTGGACTGACGTCTTCCTGCTTAAGTTCTCTCTATGTTTCAGGGCTGTATGAAGGCTGCCATGTGGACTGACGTCTTCCTGCTAAAGTTGTATCTTTGTTTCAGGGCGGTATGCAAGCTGCCATGTGGACTGACGTCTTCCTACTAAAGTTCTCTCTATGTTTCAGGGCGGTGTGAAGGCTGTCATGTGGACTGGCGTCTTCCTACCAATGTTCTCTCTTTGTTTCAGGGCGGTATGAAGGCAGTCATGTGGACTGGCGTCTTCCTACTAAAGTTCTCTCTATGTTTCAGCGCAGTGTGAAGGCTCTCATATGGACTGACGTCTTCCAACTAAAGTTCTCTCTATGTTTCAGGGAGGTATGAAGGCTGTCATGTGGACTGACGTCTTCCAAGTAAAGTTCTCTCTATGTTTCAGCGCAGTGTGAAGGCTCTCATATGGACTGACGTCTTCCAACTAAAGTTCTCTCTATGTTTCAGGGAGGTATGAAGGCTGTCATGTGGACTGACCTCTTCCTACTAAAGATCTCTCTATGTTTCATGGCTGTATGAAGGCTGCCATGTGGACTAACGTCTTCCTGCTTAAGTTCTCTCTATGTTTCATGGCTGTATGAAGGCAGTCATGTGGACTGGCGTCTTCCTACTAAAGGTCTCTCTATGTTGCATGGCTCTATGAAGGCTGTCATGCGGACTGGCGTCTTCCTGCTTAAGTTCTCTCTATGTTTCAGGACTGTATGATGGCTGCCAGGTGGACTGACGTCTTCCTACTAAAGTTCTCTCTTTGTTTCAGGGCGGTATGAAAGCTGTCATGTGGACTGGCGTCTTCCTACTAAAGTTCTCGCTATGTTTCACGGCAGCGTGAAGGATGCCAAGTGGACTGACGTCTTCCTACTAAAGTTCTCTCTTTGTTTCAGGGCGGTATGAAGGCAGTCATGTGGACTGGCGTCTTCCTACTAATGTTCTCTCTATGTTTCAGGGCGGTATGAAGGCTGCCGTGTGGACTGACGTCTTCCAACTAAAGTTCTCTCTATGTTTCTGTGCGGTATGAAGGCTGTCATATGGACTGACGTCTTCCAACTAAAGTTCTCTCTATGTTTCAGGGCGACATGAAGCTGTCATGTGGACTGATGTCTTTCATCTAAAGTTCTCTGTATGTTTTAGGGCGGTATGAAGGCTGTCATATGGACTGATATATTTCATCTAAAGTTCTCTTCATGTTTCAGGGTGGCATGAAGGCTGTCATGTGGACTGACGTCTTCCAAGTCGGCATCATGTTCGTCGGTCTCTTTGCCATCATTATTAAGGGCTCCATCGACCATGGAGGATTCGGGAACATCTGGAACATAATGAACGATGGCGATAGAATCCAGTTCTGGGAGTGAGTGTACGGCAATATTGACGTAGTCGTTGAGTAATTCCTTTCATTGAACCATCACGTGACCTGTTGCCCACCAAAATGTTCGTTGAGCTAGGAAACAATTGATGCTGACACGTGGAGCATTTAAACTTTCTCTGTCGTGCATTTTGTTGAACTTCTGGCCTCAAAAGTTTGTTTATGACAAAAACATAGGACGATGTTTTAAAGTGACAACTCTATGCCGAAATGTTTGATCTAACAGATATCATGCCACAATAATAATATAATTCACATAATGTAATCGTTATTAACATTGTTGGCAAATCTTGAATGACGGACCTCACGCGCATAGTGTTTATTGTGGCGTAGGCAATTGCCAATGTAGCGGATCCATCAATACAATATATTGTAGTTTTGCAGTGTCGATGTTCAACGCAGTATGAAGGTTTACAAACGTTACCCGTTCTACTATTGTCTACCGATAAGCACGTCATAACAAATGTTTCAAAACGCTTCCGTTTTCTTTGCACAAAATGTTGAATGCCATGATAACTACGCACTATCTTCGTTTGTTTCGAAAGCGATGGCAATTTGACAACTATTTGACAGAGCGCCACGTTTATAAAGTGTTCTCTGACAGACAGACAAACAGACAGACAGACTGACAGACAGTCATACAAACAGACATATTTACATATAGATTTAGTAAATAAGAGAGACCAAGAGATCAAGATTCCAAAAGAAAGAGGGACTGACAGAGAGACAAAAACACACAGACAGACAGGCATCCAGAATGAATGACAGACATACAAAGAGGTCTGCTTCCAAGTCAGTTTAATATATATGGTATGCTCTAGCTTCAATCCGGACCCAAGGGTCCGTCACTCGATCTGGAGCCTTACTATTGGCGGCGGCTTCACTTGGCTGGCCATTTACGGCGTCAACCAGGCTCAGGTACAACGGGCGCTCTGCACACCGACCCTCCGCACAGGACAGACGTAAGTCACACCCAGTCATCATAGTAGTAGTAGTAATAACAACAGTAACGAACGTAGCAACAACAACAGCAATAACAAAACGTAATAACTACAATAAAAATAAGAAAACTATTAAGAATAATACGATTAATATAAACAAGTATAATAACAACAATAACAACAACAACAACAACAACAACAATCACAATAATAATAACAACAACAAGAACAGTAATGACAACAAAAACGAAAAATAAAAAAAAACAGCAACAATAACAATAAAGGGAGTAACCACAATAATTGTCATAATATCAATAACGTTAAAACTGCAATAACAACCAACACAACGATAACGACAATAACTTTGATAAAAAGGTAAGTAAGTAAAAGTATTACCTTTTTAATAGCACCAATATTCATAATAATGATGTTTGTGTCGCAGTGCATATTGGGTTAACTTGCCCGGGTTGACGGCCCTGCTTACCATCTGTAGTATGTGTGGATTTGTCGTCTACGCAGAGTACCGCAACTGTGACCCGCTCACAGGCCCAGACCCTATCAAGAAGGACCAGGTAAGTACACGTACAGTGATGAGCTGTAGTATGCGTTGATACCTTCTGTCTTAGCATTGTCAATGCAACCATGCATAGTGTTACCACGTACAATGTGCAATTTAATCACAACATATGGGGGTTCATAAAATGTAAGTATATAACCAGGATATACAAACTACTGAAACAATATGAGCAAACGAACAAATTTGCCCATTGAAACAAAAAATAAACTGTGGTAACTGTGGGAATTTATATATATATATATATATTTATTTATATATATGCAACTGTTGAACTTACTTCCTCGAGGAATTGTGCATAAGTTGACTATGGATAACGTCCCTCCTCTAATGCTAGATTAAAGTCAATAAATTTAAACAACAGTTTAAAACACACATTTCATATAAAGTTAATTTTGTAGTATACGTAACGCCAAGAAGGTAATTTCGTTGAACGGAAGTATTCGTTAACCGGAAATGTTCCATGTTCACAGCTCCTTCCGTTCTACGTTATTAACCACCTGCGGTACCCTCTCATTCCCGGCCTCTTCACTGCATCCGTCTTCAGTGGCGCTCTAAGGTGTGTGTCTCCGTGTCTCTATGTTGGCGCGCAATCATATAGAAATTTCTACCAGTCAAAAGTTCTCATTTATATAGAACACTCAAATACTAGGTTCTTCAACTGTTCAAATAATGTGTGGTAGCGTTTGTGTGTGTGTGTGCATGCGTGTGCGTGTGCGTATGGATGTGCGTGTGCGTGTGCGTGTGCGTATCTGTCCGTGTGTGCGTGTGTGTATGTGTGAGTGTGTGAGTGTGTGAGTGTGTGAGTGTGTGAGTGTGTGAGTGTGTGAGTGTGTGAGTGTGTGAGTGTGTGAGTGTGTGAGTGTTTGTGCGCGCACGTTTATGTGCTATTCAATACGGATCTATTTTCCCTCAAGCGGATCTCTTTCGTCGCAGCGGGAGGATACGCACGCACCTATCGCACCACTAGCCTACGGGTCTGCGTCGAACTGCGGACAGTTAACAAAATAAATGTTGGACATACTGCAACTTACACTGTATACCATATACACCAATAGTGTACATTTAACCAAATAAATGTTGGACATATTGTAATTTACATTGTATGCCATAGACACCAATAGTGTAGTTTGTGTTGCTGTTTGTGTGGTTTACAGCACTGTATCATCGGGACTCAACTCACTGGCTGCCGTCGTTCTGCAAGACATGGTGAAGGCTTTCTGCTACTCAAACGTGAAAGAGTCGACAGCCACTAATCTGTGCAAGGGATTAGGTTCGATGAAGATGTATTATTTTTCATACATTATATGATTGCAAGCCTTTTTAAATCACGTAATATATTGCGGGTGTGTATATTAAAACTGACATTGTAATGATTTTATTGAGTTCACTCGGTATAATCGGATACATTGCACTGAACAAGCCAAACATCATATATAATACGAATCAATGTAGTTTCTACTTACACTAAAATTATATTTACTTTATATATAATTTTATTTATTTCATTAAAATGGTGTATTTTATCAATCACGGCGTCACCGATCAAACTTCTTTATTGGGCTTAATTGAAAAGTTACGTTTTATGAATGTATTAAAAAATAGGTGTGTTTCACATAATGACATCGGATGTTCTTATTTACGTCTTCAGCTATCGCCTTTGGTGTCTTGATGATTCTGCTTACCTACGTAGCATCACAGGTGGGCGGTGTCCTGCAGGTAAAATACGTCATGCTTCACTCTTGGTAACTCATGCGGAGTTTTCATTAAAAGGAATAACCCTAATGACTTCCGAACACCATCACACTGATACTAGAGCAACGTTTGCAAAGCGTCTGCTAGATAATTTCTTACTATAGATTTCTTAAAGGACATGTTTTGACTTGTTCATCTGAAATAGTGTGTATAGACTAACCATTGGCAACTACAATGAAGAATATTATGCCAGCAGTTTACTAGAATCACCTTGTTGAAGACGCATCATTTAAATTTCACGGACATTACAATTACGATAGAAAGCCTGATATCACCAATGCGCACTCATCGCGGTGCGCTGGTCGCCGAACTGAGATCATTACTCTGGTTTCCAACGCTCAGTAACCTATGTAGTTCGGCTACCTGTTTGTTTGCGTTTTAATGATGTGCTCTTAGCTGATTATGCCACTTTCATAGAAGTACGTTGTTTTTATGTATATTGTGACATGTTTATAATGACAGCTGCTAAGCCTACAGCAGATCCAATAGTGAAAAAAGATTTCCATCACCGAATTTGCTGTGTCGCTGTTCCTAATAAAAAATGTTATGTCTGCTTGGTGGATGGTATGGCGTAACAACAGTTCTTACAATATTAACTCCGCATCTGAATCGAAGGGAATAGGAGAAACTAATATATGAATTGACATATTCATATACATGTCGTTGAAAACGAACATTCGACGCCTCACAGCACGTCATGTCAATGTCATCAAAAATGGATAAGCGAGCGAAAAAATGAACAAGTCGGAACACGTCCAAAAACGCTTTTTTTAATGATTGCTAGTACAATTACGGTTCGTCCGATCCCAATGATCTTGATATCGTTTGAAATCTTACACTTTCTGCTATTCAACACATAACTGGTTTCCTAATAATGATTTCTAAATAAATTACAAACGGCCCTACAACCGTGCTGTTTCTGGTATCTTAGAGACTGCGAACGATGTAGGTTCATCGACACAGTTCACCAATCAACCGATTGAGGCACCACTATCTGATTTGGTGCTATAAGCTCCGCCCACTTTTAAACGTAGGCTAAACTGGCATACTCGTAGTAGGCGTAACGTCACAATCACGTATATCAACCAACCAATGCACCGATTTCTGACCCTTAGACTCCGTTGGTTGCGTACGTTATCGTGACGTCACGCCGACGTACAGATGTATCGGTTTCGCTGCGATCAAAGCACGTCAGTATCGCTGCCGTTTAAAAGTGGGTGGAGCTTATAACATGAAATCAAGAAATTGTGAAGTGCGCATGTCTGAACCTATGCAAATTAGGAACGCAGCGCCGCAATCGGAAAATTAGTATACTAAGTACCCGCCGCCAACATCGGTCAGAACCGATCAGAACACCGAAAACGGCATGATTATTGGCCCGTTTCTAGGTGTTCTTTGATCGGTTACCGGGAAATCTCAATGACGCTAGAAAAACAAAAAGTGCATCCTTTGAAATGACACCAAGATCGTCGGGATAGGACGAGCCGTGAGGGTGCTAGCGACGGTAGAATTTCATGTTTTGGAAGTGTTCCGAGTTGTTCATTTTTCGCTCTCTTATCTATGTTGATGTCATGCAGTGTCAGTGAAGCTCTCGGCACTTATTGGTCAATCATCGGGGGCGTGTCTCAATATATAAGCCGTCGTGAACTGGGAGGTTTCACTAGACTCTCTCACTTTGAAAATTATTCATGAGTAAGCAACTGGCGTGATATTGTTGTGGTTGCAAACCAGTATATTGAAATAAGTCTTCTAGTGGTATTGGCCCAAACAATTGCCTTTTGTCCACTTTATCAAATACGTTTGGATCGAGTTTACGAAACAAAACTGGACAAGACTATAAAGTACAGTAGGATAGTGTATACTCACAGGGGTTAATAGATCGGGTACATTTGTATAGTAAGAAGTTTGATTATTCTCAGTAGTTTAACAATAAGGCGGCATCACAACACCGTGTCATTCACATTTATAGGTATTACCAAAAATAGATATACAAGCGAAAAATGAACAACTCGGAACACGTCCAAACATGAAATTCTACGGTCATTAGCACCCCCATGGCTCGTCCTGTCCCGAGGATTTTGGTATAATTTGAAAGGATGCACTTTTTGTCATTCAAGCGTCATTTATATGTAAGCTCGCTAAACGGGTTCTTTATAATAAATAAGTTACATAATAAATAAATCGTTTGTTTTTAAACGTTTATTTATTTGAAATCCCACCAGAACCGCTGACCAATGTATCCAGTCCACAGCTCGACGTCAGCCGAACTACTCGTTCCGTTTTTAAATTCGATTTACGCACGCTCACGTTCTCACGCGAACGCGCGCGCTTTATCGTCACGGTACGCTCCCGCGCTCTAACGTTTTAAATAAGTGTCAGTTGCAGAGCCTACACTCACCCCTCGTTTTGTTGCCATCTGGTTAACAGTGTGTAATAAAACGAAAACACGCAAATATAATATAATATAACAGTTCAATTACGACACGCCGATTGCTGTTCATGGTGCAGGTTTTTGTGCTGACCGGCCGTGCTACGTGTAGGTCGACATGACCGAGTTTCTTGTATTTCCTTATTTGACTCGCCTGCGTATTCGTTGTGTGTCGTGGGCTGTTTAGCACCAACATCCGAACTGCCAAGCCGCGGCGCAGGTGTCGCCATCTCATAGCGACACAGCAATCGTTCATCATCTGATGAGTCGTCAATAACATCTCGGCGTGCTGTGGGCACACACGGTAGACGTCGCTTTGTCAGTACAGGTGCATCGTTGCCAGGTACATACGGTTTCAGAGACGAACGATGCAGTGTGTGTTGCACGTCTGACCCGTAATCACATACACATCGTTTGTTCCTTGTCGAGAGATCACTCTGTAGACCGTGTCGTCCCAAGTGTCCTGAATCTTGTTGCGTCCCAGGATGCCACGCTTTCGACGATACACGCGTTCACCATCAGCCAATGGCATATCGTTAGCTGTACGGTCGAAACAATTCTTACGTTGATCTGCTTCTCTCTCTCCAGTTGTGTGCGAGCACGAGAGTACGCTTCACGCAGGCGTCGCTGATGTTCAGTGACCCAATCAGTATGAGTATCATCCTGATCGCCAGTGCCAAGTAGGAGGTCCACTGGCTGACGCCCTTGCCGGCCAAACATCACGTAATAGGGTGCATAACCGGTGCTCGAGTGAGGTGTCAAGTTGTATGCCTGTACAACTTCACAGATGTGATCTACCCACCGACGCTTCTTTTCTGAACTCAACGTTCTCAATAGATCGTGTAACGTCCGGTTAAAACGCTCGCATTGTCCATTCCCAGCCGGTTGATATGGCATAGTATGGGAGCGTTTGATGTCATAAGTTTTCGCCAACTCCCGTATAATGGCTGACTCAAAGTTACGCCCATTGTCACTGTGCAATCGCTGCGGCACACCGTACCGTTGGAACCATTCACTGACGAGCATTTTCGCCAATGTGTCTGCCTTCTGGTTGCGAGTAGGGACTGCAATGGTAAATTTGCTGAAAACATCTGTGATGACCAATACATTTTCCCGGCCGTCAGAAGATGGCTCCAACACGGTGAACAACATCTTGTTTTTGGGTCAGGACCTCGCCCAAACCTCTATCACTCGCATCAGTCTCAACTGTGAAGGGCAGTCGGTAGTCTGCAAACCCGAGGACTGGTTCTGACGTAAGTGCTAGCATCAAGGCGTCGAACGCGTGCTGACAATCCTCCGTCCAAACATCTACGATGCTGCGCACTAAACTCATCCGTCGTTTCCCTTTGCCGTCTTTGCATGCTGCCGTCACTACTCGGTGTAGCGGTGTCGCTAGTTGTGTAAACCGTGGTACAAAACGACGATAGTACGATGCAAACCCTATGAAAGATCGAAGTTGTCGTAGGGTCTGAGGTATAGGCCACTCTCGTACCGCGACGATTTTCTCAGGATCGGTTGCCACACCTTCCTCACTTACCACATGACCGAGGTACTTGACACTTTTCTTGAAGAAACTGCATTTACTGATCTTTAGTTTAAGGCCATACATCCCCAAACGACTTAGCACTGTGTCAAGTCTAGCCAAATGTTCATCTAGTGTAGCCGAGTATACGACAATGTCATCCAGATAGACAAGCAATATGTTGAACATATCAGCCTGAAACACCGTCTGCATTAGTCTCTGAAAAGTCGCTCGCGTTACATAGTCCGAAAGGCATGCGCGTATATTCATATAACCCGACTGGGGTCGTGAACGCCGTCTTTCGCTGATCCTCCGGATCTATCTGTACCTGGTTATACGCCGACAGTAAATCTAATGTTGAAAACCACTTCGATCCAGTCATCGCGTCCATGGATTCTACGATGCGAGGGAGTGCGTACGCATCCTTTACCGCCTTTGCGTTCAACGCACGATAGTCCACGCACATACGTAGTGCACCGGATTTCTTCCGCACTAAAACGATGGGACTGGCATGATCGCTATGACTCGGCACTATGACACCCGTTCGCAGTAGCTTCTCCAGATGCTCTTTAACTTCGTCCAGCTGGGTGGGATGAACTCGACGGTAACGTTGTGTCACCGGTTGAGTGTCAGTCGTCCTAATGCGGTGTTTAACCGCATCCGTGCAACCGAGATCATCTTCTGATGACGCAAATACATCAACATGCTTCTGAAACATCGCTCTCGATTTGTCTCTGGCCGCGGAGCTATCCTCTAGACCGGATAAGTCCAAACTGGCAAGTATGTCAACAGAAGGTTCTTCACGCGTCGTCCGTGAATGTTCAACCCCTCCGTCCACCATGTTGATTTTGATTTCATTCAAGCTCACCTCCACTTTCGCGGAAATGCATACAGTGGCCGAACACAAAAGACCAATTCTCGTACCTGGGTTCAAATTCACGCCGGTTGAAGAATTGTTGACTACCTTGACAACGAAAGAATCGGATTCGACTAATGTATTCAACGTGAAAAGCTTTCCTGCAAATGCAGTAGATAGAGGTTCCACTATGGCAGTTCCCGACCCACCATGTCCTATTGCAGGAATGTCCATCGTCGAGTGCGCGGGAACAAAGATTGGACGACAGCCAGCCACTCTCGCTACACGTGTCCTGGCTCGGAGTGAATCATCGACAACAGCCATGGAACGAAATGCCTCACTCATAGCAGGGACATGTGATAATACATTGGTTCCGAGCAGACCACACACATCAGCATTCTTGTGTTCACTATCCTTTACAACTAGCACGCCTCGCTTCGGCACCACAACCCATTTGCCGCTCGGACGGTCAACCAATTATTTGGGTTGTGAAGATCATTGCCGGTGGCCAGGTATTTTCGGTAAAACGCCTGTGTGATCGTGGTGACCTGGCTTCCCGTGTCTACCAGAAAACGAATGTTCACGCCACCAACCGTGGCTTCGACGATCGGCGCGTTTCCCACCAATTGTTTCCATGATGAAGAGTCTGTTTTTCTTACCCTCTCCTCTGCTCGACTCTCAGCGGAGGAGACAGTTAATTTAAATGGTTCCTGACTTCGTTCTGTGCCGCTGCATAGGCCCAACACTGGTGCTGCGCATGACCCCTGCACCCACAGAATTTGCACATCCGGCTAGAGTCTCGGTCTGAAAACCCAGGAGATCGCCTTCGACATTTGCGGGCATAATGGCCTGGCTAGCCACACTGGTAACAATTACGTTTAACGTTGCGACGTCTACGATCGTCAGTTGCAGTTGGAGCTCCCAGCGTTCGTATCAGCTGTTATTGCTGTTCAACGATGACTTTCAGCATTGCCATGACCCCGTCTTCCACAGCGGCCTCCTGCGATGCTGCACGTACCTGACGTTTTCCTGCATCCGTTTCAGCAGTCCACCGAATAGCCATGTCCCTGATCTCGATAAATGATGCGATCGGTTGTGCCTCCGTCTTTTTTTTCAGTTCCCATCGTAGCATCGACTCCCGTACATTCTCCACCAGCTGATCTCTGAGCATGGTGTCCCGGTTAGGCACATATCGTGGACTGACACTGTCCAGCCGATCAACACATGATGCCAATTCATGAGAGTATTCTATGATACTTTCACCGTCCCGCTGTTTTCGTTCATAAAATGAACGCAGTAATTGAGTGACACTGGCGCGCTCACCAAACGTATCCCGTAGGATCTTGAAAATGGTCTGTGCGTCACATCGTTCATCTACCGTACGGCACGCCATTTCTTTTTTCGCCGGACCCTCTAGATGACACCACACGTAATCGGCTGCATCTCGTCCGATCAGATTCTGTGTGCGTAAAGCAGCTTCCGCATCCTTGCACCAATGAGTCGCGTCTTCATCACCCTTCCCGTCGAAACTACATAGACGACGCTCTCTCTGCACATCAACCGTCACTGGAGGTGTTACCGTGGTGTGCGCATTCAGCTCACTTAATTGTCGACGCAATTCTTCCAGTTCTTATGCCATGCGGCTACAATGGTCAGACTGATCCTTATCCATAACTTCGCATAAATTCAGAATAATATAAAAATTTAATTTCGAATTTAAGTAACTCACCCCACTTCTGGTACCAAAATGTAAGCTCGCTAAACGGGTTCTTTATAATAAGTTATAAATAAGTCGTTCGTTTTCTAAACGTTTATTTATTTGAAATCCCACCAGAACCGCAGACCAATGTATCCAGTCCACAGCTCGACGTCAGCTGAACTATTCGTTCCGTTTTTAAATTCGATTTACGCACGCTCACGTTCTCACGCGAACGCGCGCGCTTTATCATCACGGTACGCTCCCGCGCTATAACGTTTTAAATAAGTGTCAGTTGCAGCGCCTACATATATTTCCCGGTAACCGTTCATAGAACACCTATAAACGGACCTTTAATCGTGCCGTTTTTGGGGTTCTGTACGGTTCCGAACGATGTTGTCGGCGGGTAATCAGTACAATAAATTTCCGATTGCGGCGCTGATTTCCTCATCTGTATAGGTTCAGACATGCGCACTTCACCATTTCTTGATTTCATGTTTAAATCCCACCCACTTTTAAACTACAACGAAATTGATGTGCTTTGATCGCAGAAAAGCCAATATAATTATATCTACGTCGGCGTGACGTCACAATAACGCATGTCAACCAACGGATCAAAATTCGTTGCGTTGGTTGGTTGATATATGTGATTGTGACGTCACGCCTACTTCGCGTATGTCATTTTAGCAGCCGTTTGAAAGTGGGTGGAGCTTATACTATGAAATCAGATAATGGTGTCTCAATCGGTACATTGGTGAACTGTGTCGACGAAACAACATCGTTCGCAGTGTCTAAGACACCGGCACCGGCACCGTTGTATGTCTGTTTATAGTTTATTTTAGGAATTACTATCAGGAAACCATTTATATATTTGAATGGCAGAAATTGTAAGCTTTCAAACGATATCAAGATTGTTTGGATTGAACGAACCGTAATGGTACAAGCAAAAAAGCATTTTTGGGACGTGTTTTCAGTTTCGCTCGCTTATCTATTTTTGGTATTACTGACATTACGTACGAACATAGCGTGCTTGCAATTGTCAGTGCTTTGGCTCTGTTGAGTTTCTTCGCCGTCCTTGTATTGTACCATTATGTTTCCTTCTGCCAACCAGGCCGCTTTCATGTTGAGTGGGATGCTCGGCGGACCGATGTTGGGTCTCTTTATGATGGCTATGACCAACCCATGGTCCAACACCGTGGTAAGAAACACAACAATTGAGCTGTCAACGAAAGTTTTCATCGTATAACTCAAGAAATATTTGCAAGTGATCTATAAATATCATTCATTTATTTAGTACATATGATCCGAATGTCGTATCCAATACGTTTTGAACAAAAAAGTATAAACTCGTTTTACAAGGCATGTTACACTCTATACGACATGTATATTATAGAAAGACCTCTTATAAAGTACAATCCAAACTTTGACATTTTGTACAGTAAACGACAAAAAAGACAATGACAAACTATGCCCTCCGGGAGTCGTTCCCAAGGGTCTTCAGTGCCGTCCACGTAAATCGTGACATGCCACTTATCTGATGTGGTGTGATTTTAAATCATGACGTATAATTTAACATGCGTGTTACTCTTAAGGGCGCCTTCTTCGGGTACATCATCGGCTTGATGGCGACCATCTGGCTGGGCATTGGAGCGTTCATCTACAAGCCATCTGTCTACAAGCCGTCCGTCTCAAGGGATGGCTGTTCCGTGAACAACGATACCATGTACAACGATACCTTCACCACTGACATGATGTACTCAACAACGACCGCTGCTGTTTCGAGACCGGAAGACAAGTAAGACGACGTATCTGGTCTTAGCGTGTATGAATGCGAAAGAGAACAAAGGTAACATGTATGTCTACATAGCAATAGGCGGGTCCAGGGAGGCCCTGGTTGCACGTGCGCCCCTAGACCTTTGGGATATTTGACCGCGCTGCGGATGAACTATAGAGTGGCGGGCCCCCTAGACTGTTTTGAATGTATCCCCGTTACGCGTCCCCGTAGATGTTTTGAATTTATGAATGTCGCCGCGAAAATGTTCTACCAACACCTGCTGTGTTAGTGTTAATTTGTACCAGTTAAAGAAGTTAATAGTTTGTCTGATTATCAACAAAACCGCATGTAAAAGTTGTACAAAAGAATGTGCGTGTGGTAGAGAATACAATGTAGGGTTGCAAATCGAAGCGGCACTTCCATGGCGTTGTCAGTGAGTGTGAATCTACTGTCCTAAAACGGAATGTATTCCGTGCAGAACATGATGTAACGTATATCTATAGAAACCGGCTTGCAACCATTGAACTACAATATTTTTGCTTTCACAGAGATATTAAAAATGAGATAAACTGATATATTGTCATAACAAGCATATATTAACACATGATAGTAATCATCAGTGGTGTTATTATGCAATTTAGCGAGTATGTCAGTTAATATGGTTTAACGTTTGTAATGTAGGACCTACATGTTATGCGTCAGTTAAATGTTTCACACGACATCTCCAAGCTACGGTAATATCTTCGGTCACACCGTTTGAAGCATGACTGAGGCGAATGAAGGCGGTTGTTTGCAGGCCAGGATACACGAGCTTCTACGAGATCTCCTACCTGTACTACAGCCTCTTCGCCGTCATCGTTGTCAACGTCGTCGGAACTATCGCTAGCTTAATAGCTGGTGCGTATTTATGTTGATGATGAAGATGACGATAATTGAGACAAAATAATGATGTTGATGGAGACGACGACAACAACTATGATGATGATGATGATGATAATGACGACAACGAAGATGGTGATGACAATGATGATGATGATGATAGCGATGATGATAGTTCATCAGCAAGCTTTCGTATCTTGATCGAGCATAGTAAACTAGTTCTTCTTGCCATCGTATTTATTCTTGGCCCAGAGGTTCATCTTTCTCTTCGTCCAGTTTTACCTGAGTATTTCGTGTCGTACCTACACATCGACTACTCATGTACGTTTCCCAAACTCCATCTTGAGTGTCCATGTCGCAGTGAGATTCCTTACCGACTTCAGTGTTAAGATAACCCGCCAACATATTTCGATATTCGAATAGAAAACGTGTTTCTAATTTCAAAACTATTAAGCATGGCATATATTTCGAATTGAAAACATGATCGAAATTAATTCAAAACTGTTAAGCATGACATATAATATTATCGAAAATGCACCAGATACCAAATACTAAGTGGAACAGTTTGCGCTCAAGTGGAAACTTTGTAGTAAAAAACAAAATAAAGGAAGCTGTACCTGACTTCATTGTTTTCCTTTCTAAATACGCTCTCCCACTGACGGTTGGGAAGTGTTACTGCGGCTAAACTGTATTAATGCATTTCACGAACTAATTACTAAATAATCGCTAGCATGTTCTGACCTCATCTACCAATGCGGCTTATGATGTCCAGTTGAGTATAGCATTTCTCATACGTTTGTGTTCTTGGCTTGCACGTGTCATCTTGTACTTTACCAGGTGGCAATAATCCAGACAGCATCGACTCCAGGTTGCTGACGCCAGTCGTCGAGTCAGTCCTGTGTTGTTTACCGAGAAAATTCCGACGATGCATGCAATGCAACATCGACAGAACTCATGTAAGTAACGGATTTTCATGCCACATATAACTGGAGTTACTATTATTCAATCTTATTAATGGTGTCATTAAAACAATTATGCATAATATTAATATGCTAACTTGGAGGCACTGATATGTATCTCCTCCCGGGGTTGATGTCAACTATCTTCTTTCTGTGTACATTTGCGTCTACCAATTGGTGATATGTTTCAAACAACACGAATATGGTTATTTACCTTTTTTCACTAACAAATTGTGTGGTTAGCCACTTTCCATGTTGAGCAGCTGCGACATTATGGCCGATTTATCAGGAGTTTATTATTGCTCCATGCAGTATTGTAACTGGCGATAGCAGAATTTAAACGACCTTGGTAGTGGGACTATGTTCAATATACTGTAATGCTGACACATGCTGCCCTTGGTTTGTTTCTCCGTGGGTTTGGGTGTGAACTCGTTGCTATTGTTTTTGTGTGAACTTGCCCCTTAGTGAGTTGTATCCACTGTGTTGGCCGCTACGATATCGCGCGAAATCTCGTTTTAAGAATCGGTCGTATAAACACTAGCACGAAACAAAAAGACATATTTTGATCGATTGTTTTGTGGAGAATTGGGAAAGTTGGCTGCGATTCTGATGCCCCGTCGTGACCTAATAAAAGATCAAATTGGGGGTGGGCCAAATAAATATCTACATCACAGTATCAATTCATATATTTAGACGCACATATACTTTGTTTGAAATTGATCATGCGGCTCGTTGTAAAACGGCCTTAATGTTTTCTTCGACTTTTGCAGAATGATGACGCTGCCCTCGAATCGAAGCCTGATGTGAACGGTGGAAAGTCCCACACAAACAATGCATATAATATAGACACGAAAATGTAAAAACGCAGACTATGAAAGTGTTGCCCGAAAACACGTAAGTTAACCAGAAATGCACCAGCTAGAATGTGTAGATGCGAGGATGGGCAGGGTTCGTTATTTCTGCGGTGAAAAATAATATTAGTGTTGCCGATGTTGGACCATGATGCATGAATGATGACTTTCGCGCCTCAATTGACCTAACATTGCCTGACCTATTGCTTAGCAACAACGCCGTCTAGTTGACGCACATGACAATTAGGCGGGCTGTCCATTGTATATATTGCTAGAAATCGGAACCCGAATGGTCAGCACCATGACTGAAAACAATATGACGTGTGCGATAACGACGAGAAATATTCATCGCTGTTGATTCATCGAACTGACATCTCTGTTGTGTTTACACATTGACCTGAGATCAGGTTATTCATTTTAAAATTGCGTTCATTTGCATAACGTGAAATAAATTCAATATGGGTAAACAGTGACAAAATCAACTGCGCTGAATTCAGTCAAAATTAGTTAAACTGAGCTTGGGCAGCAAATATACACTGAACAAAAACATTTTCAGGGTAAACACCCAAGACGTGTTTTATACGTTCAAGACATGTTTTTATACGTTCTTTCTTACATGCATCCGTCTTCAGTGGCGCTCTAAGGTGTGTGTCTCCGTGTCTCTATGTTGGCGCGCAATCATATAGAAATTTCTACCAGTCAAAAGTTCTCATTTATATAGAACACTCAAATACTAGGTTCTTCAACTGTTCAAATAATGTGTGGTAGCGTTTGTGTGTGTGTGTGCATGCGTGTGCGTGTGCGTATGGATGTGCGTGTGCGTGTGCGTGTGCGTATCTGTCCGTGTGTGCGTGTGTGTATGTGTGAGTGTGTGAGTGTGTGAGTGTGTGAGTGTGTGAGTGTGTGAGTGTGTGAGTGTGTGAGTGTGTGAGTGTGTGAGTGTGTGAGTGTTTGTGCGCGCACGTTTATGTGCTATTCAATACGGATCTATTTTCCCTCAAGCGGATCTCTTTCGTCGCAGCGGGAGGATACGCACGCACCTATCGCACCACTAGCCTACGGGTCTGCGTCGAACTGCGGACAGTTAACAAAATAAATGTTGGACATACTGCAACTTACACTGTATACCATATACACCAATAGTGTACATTTAACCAAATAAATGTTGGACATATTGTAATTTACATTGTATGCCATAGACACCAATAGTGTAGTTTGTGTTGCTGTTTGTGTGGTTTACAGCACTGTATCATCGGGACTCAACTCACTGGCTGCCGTCGTTCTGCAAGACATGGTGAAGGCTTTCTGCTACTCAAACGTGAAAGAGTCGACAGCCACTAATCTGTGCAAGGGATTAGGTTCGATGAAGATGTATTATTTTTCATACATTATATGATTGCAAGCCTTTTTAAATCACGTAATATATTGCGGGTGTGTATATTAAAACTGACATTGTAATGATTTTATTGAGTTCACTCGGTATAATCGGATACATTGCACTGAACAAGCCAAACATCATATATAATACGAATCAATGTAGTTTCTACTTACACTAAAATTATATTTACTTTATATATAATTTTATTTATTTCATTAAAATGGTGTATTTTATCAATCACGGCGTCACCGATCAAACTTCTTTATTGGGCTTAATTGAAAAGTTACGTTTTATGAATGTATTAAAAAATAGGTGTGTTTCACATAATGACATCGGATGTTCTTATTTACGTCTTCAGCTATCGCCTTTGGTGTCTTGATGATTCTGCTTACCTACGTAGCATCACAGGTGGGCGGTGTCCTGCAGGTAAAATACGTCATGCTTCACTCTTGGTAACTCATGCGGAGTTTTCATTAAAAGGAATAACCCTAATGACTTCCGAACACCATCACACTGATACTAGAGCAACGTTTGCAAAGCGTCTGCTAGATAATTTCTTACTATAGATTTCTTAAAGGACATGTTTTGACTTGTTCATCTGAAATAGTGTGTATAGACTAACCATTGGCAACTACAATGAAGAATATTATGCCAGCAGTTTACTAGAATCACCTTGTTGAAGACGCATCATTTAAATTTCACGGACATTACAATTACGATAGAAAGCCTGATATCACCAATGCGCACTCATCGCGGTGCGCTGGTCGCCGAACTGAGATCATTACTCTGGTTTCCAACGCTCAGTAACCTATGTAGTTCGGCTACCTGTTTGTTTGCGTTTTAATGATGTGCTCTTAGCTGATTATGCCACTTTCATAGAAGTACGTTGTTTTTATGTATATTGTGACATGTTTATAATGACAGCTGCTAAGCCTACAGCAGATCCAATAGTGAAAAAAGATTTCCATCACCGAATTTGCTGTGTCGCTGTTCCTAATAAAAAATGTTATGTCTGCTTGGTGGATGGTATGGCGTAACAACAGTTCTTACAATATTAACTCCGCATCTGAATCGAAGGGAATAGGAGAAACTAATATATGAATTGACATATTCATATACATGTCGTTGAAAACGAACATTCGACGCCTCACAGCACGTCATGTCAATGTCATCAAAAATGGATAAGCGAGCGAAAAAATGAACAAGTCGGAACACGTCCAAAAACGCTTTTTTTAATGATTGCTAGTACAATTACGGTTCGTCCGATCCCAATGATCTTGATATCGTTTGAAATCTTACACTTTCTGCTATTCAACACATAACTGGTTTCCTAATAATGATTTCTAAATAAATTACAAACGGCCCTACAACCGTGCTGTTTCTGGTATCTTAGAGACTGCGAACGATGTAGGTTCATCGACACAGTTCACCAATCAACCGATTGAGGCACCACTATCTGATTTGGTGCTATAAGCTCCGCCCACTTTTAAACGTAGGCTAAACTGGCATACTCGTAGTAGGCGTAACGTCACAATCACGTATATCAACCAACCAATGCACCGATTTCTGACCCTTAGACTCCGTTGGTTGCGTACGTTATCGTGACGTCACGCCGACGTACAGATGTATCGGTTTCGCTGCGATCAAAGCACGTCAGTATCGCTGCCGTTTAAAAGTGGGTGGAGCTTATAACATGAAATCAAGAAATTGTGAAGTGCGCATGTCTGAACCTATGCAAATTAGGAACGCAGCGCCGCAATCGGAAAATTAGTATACTAAGTACCCGCCGCCAACATCGGTCAGAACCGATCAGAACACCGAAAACGGCATGATTATTGGCCCGTTTCTAGGTGTTCTTTGATCGGTTACCGGGAAATCTCAATGACGCTAGAAAAACAAAAAGTGCATCCTTTGAAATGACACCAAGATCGTCGGGATAGGACGAGCCGTGAGGGTGCTAGCGACGGTAGAATTTCATGTTTTGGAAGTGTTCCGAGTTGTTCATTTTTCGCTCTCTTATCTATGTTGATGTCATGCAGTGTCAGTGAAGCTCTCGGCACTTATTGGTCAATCATCGGGGGCGTGTCTCAATATATAAGCCGTCGTGAACTGGGAGGTTTCACTAGACTCTCTCACTTTGAAAATTATTCATGAGTAAGCAACTGGCGTGATATTGTTGTGGTTGCAAACCAGTATATTGAAATAAGTCTTCTAGTGGTATTGGCCCAAACAATTGCCTTTTGTCCACTTTATCAAATACGTTTGGATCGAGTTTACGAAACAAAACTGGACAAGACTATAAAGTACAGTAGGATAGTGTATACTCACAGGGGTTAATAGATCGGGTACATTTGTATAGTAAGAAGTTTGATTATTCTCAGTAGTTTAACAATAAGGCGGCATCACAACACCGTGTCATTCACATTTATAGGTATTACCAAAAATAGATATACAAGCGAAAAATGAACAACTCGGAACACGTCCAAACATGAAATTCTACGGTCATTAGCACCCCCATGGCTCGTCCTGTCCCGAGGATTTTGGTATAATTTGAAAGGATGCACTTTTTGTCATTCAAGCGTCATTTATATGTAAGCTCGCTAAACGGGTTCTTTATAATAAATAAGTTACATAATAAATAAATCGTTTGTTTTTAAACGTTTATTTATTTGAAATCCCACCAGAACCGCTGACCAATGTATCCAGTCCACAGCTCGACGTCAGCCGAACTACTCGTTCCGTTTTTAAATTCGATTTACGCACGCTCACGTTCTCACGCGAACGCGCGCGCTTTATCGTCACGGTACGCTCCCGCGCTATAACGTTTTAAATAAGTGTCAGTTGCAGCGCCTACATATATTTCCCGGTAACCGTTCATAGAACACCTATAAACGGACCTTTAATCGTGCCGTTTTTGGGGTTCTGTACGGTTCCGAACGATGTTGTCGGCGGGTAATCAGTACAATAAATTTCCGATTGCGGCGCTGATTTCCTCATCTGTATAGGTTCAGACATGCGCACTTCACCATTTCTTGATTTCATGTTTAAATCCCACCCACTTTTAAACTACAACGAAATTGATGTGCTTTGATCGCAGAAAAGCCAATATAATTATATCTACGTCGGCGTGACGTCACAATAACGCATGTCAACCAACGGATCAAAATTCGTTGCGTTGGTTGGTTGATATATGTGATTGTGACGTCACGCCTACTTCGCGTATGTCATTTTAGCAGCCGTTTGAAAGTGGGTGGAGCTTATACTATGAAATCAGATAATGGTGTCTCAATCGGTACATTGGTGAACTGTGTCGACGAAACAACATCGTTCGCAGTGTCTAAGACACCGGCACCGGCACCGTTGTATGTCTGTTTATAGTTTATTTTAGGAATTACTATCAGGAAACCATTTATATATTTGAATGGCAGAAATTGTAAGCTTTCAAACGATATCAAGATTGTTTGGATTGAACGAACCGTAATGGTACAAGCAAAAAAGCATTTTTGGGACGTGTTTTCAGTTTCGCTCGCTTATCTATTTTTGGTATTACTGACATTACGTACGAACATAGCGTGCTTGCAATTGTCAGTGCTTTGGCTCTGTTGAGTTTCTTCGCCGTCCTTGTATTGTACCATTATGTTTCCTTCTGCCAACCAGGCCGCTTTCATGTTGAGTGGGATGCTCGGCGGACCGATGTTGGGTCTCTTTATGATGGCTATGACCAACCCATGGTCCAACACCGTGGTAAGAAACACAACAATTGAGCTGTCAACGAAAGTTTTCATCGTATAACTCAAGAAATATTTGCAAGTGATCTATAAATATCATTCATTTATTTAGTACATATGATCCGAATGTCGTATCCAATACGTTTTGAACAAAAAAGTATAAACTCGTTTTACAAGGCATGTTACACTCTATACGACATGTATATTATAGAAAGACCTCTTATAAAGTACAATCCAAACTTTGACATTTTGTACAGTAAACGACAAAAAAGACAATGACAAACTATGCCCTCCGGGAGTCGTTCCCAAGGGTCTTCAGTGCCGTCCACGTAAATCGTGACATGCCACTTATCTGATGTGGTGTGATTTTAAATCATGACGTATAATTTAACATGCGTGTTACTCTTAAGGGCGCCTTCTTCGGGTACATCATCGGCTTGATGGCGACCATCTGGCTGGGCATTGGAGCGTTCATCTACAAGCCATCTGTCTACAAGCCGTCCGTCTCAAGGGATGGCTGTTCCGTGAACAACGATACCATGTACAACGATACCTTCACCACTGACATGATGTACTCAACAACGACCGCTGCTGTTTCGAGACCGGAAGACAAGTAAGACGACGTATCTGGTCTTAGCGTGTATGAATGCGAAAGAGAACAAAGGTAACATGTATGTCTACATAGCAATAGGCGGGTCCAGGGAGGCCCTGGTTGCACGTGCGCCCCTAGACCTTTGGGATATTTGACCGCGCTGCGGATGAACTATAGAGTGGCGGGCCCCCTAGACTGTTTTGAATGTATCCCCGTTACGCGTCCCCGTAGATGTTTTGAATTTATGAATGTCGCCGCGAAAATGTTCTACCAACACCTGCTGTGTTAGTGTTAATTTGTACCAGTTAAAGAAGTTAATAGTTTGTCTGATTATCAACAAAACCGCATGTAAAAGTTGTACAAAAGAATGTGCGTGTGGTAGAGAATACAATGTAGGGTTGCAAATCGAAGCGGCACTTCCATGGCGTTGTCAGTGAGTGTGAATCTACTGTCCTAAAACGGAATGTATTCCGTGCAGAACATGATGTAACGTATATCTATAGAAACCGGCTTGCAACCATTGAACTACAATATTTTTGCTTTCACAGAGATATTAAAAATGAGATAAACTGATATATTGTCATAACAAGCATATATTAACACATGATAGTAATCATCAGTGGTGTTATTATGCAATTTAGCGAGTATGTCAGTTAATATGGTTTAACGTTTGTAATGTAGGACCTACATGTTATGCGTCAGTTAAATGTTTCACACGACATCTCCAAGCTACGGTAATATCTTCGGTCACACCGTTTGAAGCATGACTGAGGCGAATGAAGGCGGTTGTTTGCAGGCCAGGATACACGAGCTTCTACGAGATCTCCTACCTGTACTACAGCCTCTTCGCCGTCATCGTTGTCAACGTCGTCGGAACTATCGCTAGCTTAATAGCTGGTGCGTATTTATGTTGATGATGAAGATGACGATAATTGAGACAAAATAATGATGTTGATGGAGACGACGACAACAACTATGATGATGATGATGATGATAATGACGACAACGAAGATGGTGATGACAATGATGATGATGATGATAGCGATGATGATAGTTCATCAGCAAGCTTTCGTATCTTGATCGAGCATAGTAAACTAGTTCTTCTTGCCATCGTATTTATTCTTGGCCCAGAGGTTCATCTTTCTCTTCGTCCAGTTTTACCTGAGTATTTCGTGTCGTACCTACACATCGACTACTCATGTACGTTTCCCAAACTCCATCTTGAGTGTCCATGTCGCAGTGAGATTCCTTACCGACTTCAGTGTTAAGATAACCCGCCAACATATTTCGATATTCGAATAGAAAACGTGTTTCTAATTTCAAAACTATTAAGCATGGCATATATTTCGAATTGAAAACATGATCGAAATTAATTCAAAACTGTTAAGCATGACATATAATATTATCGAAAATGCACCAGATACCAAATACTAAGTGGAACAGTTTGCGCTCAAGTGGAAACTTTGTAGTAAAAAACAAAATAAAGGAAGCTGTACCTGACTTCATTGTTTTCCTTTCTAAATACGCTCTCCCACTGACGGTTGGGAAGTGTTACTGCGGCTAAACTGTATTAATGCATTTCACGAACTAATTACTAAATAATCGCTAGCATGTTCTGACCTCATCTACCAATGCGGCTTATGATGTCCAGTTGAGTATAGCATTTCTCATACGTTTGTGTTCTTGGCTTGCACGTGTCATCTTGTACTTTACCAGGTGGCAATAATCCAGACAGCATCGACTCCAGGTTGCTGACGCCAGTCGTCGAGTCAGTCCTGTGTTGTTTACCGAGAAAATTCCGACGATGCATGCAATGCAACATCGACAGAACTCATGTAAGTAACGGATTTTCATGCCACATATAACTGGAGTTACTATTATTCAATCTTATTAATGGTGTCATTAAAACAATTATGCATAATATTAATATGCTAACTTGGAGGCACTGATATGTATCTCCTCCCGGGGTTGATGTCAACTATCTTCTTTCTGTGTACATTTGCGTCTACCAATTGGTGATATGTTTCAAACAACACGAATATGGTTATTTACCTTTTTTCACTAACAAATTGTGTGGTTAGCCACTTTCCATGTTGAGCAGCTGCGACATTATGGCCGATTTATCAGGAGTTTATTATTGCTCCATGCAGTATTGTAACTGGCGATAGCAGAATTTAAACGACCTTGGTAGTGGGACTATGTTCAATATACTGTAATGCTGACACATGCTGCCCTTGGTTTGTTTCTCCGTGGGTTTGGGTGTGAACTCGTTGCTATTGTTTTTGTGTGAACTTGCCCCTTAGTGAGTTGTATCCACTGTGTTGGCCGCTACGATATCGCGCGAAATCTCGTTTTAAGAATCGGTCGTATAAACACTAGCACGAAACAAAAAGACATATTTTGATCGATTGTTTTGTGGAGAATTGGGAAAGTTGGCTGCGATTCTGATGCCCCGTCGTGACCTAATAAAAGATCAAATTGGGGGTGGGCCAAATAAATATCTACATCACAGTATCAATTCATATATTTAGACGCACATATACTTTGTTTGAAATTGATCATGCGGCTCGTTGTAAAACGGCCTTAATGTTTTCTTCGACTTTTGCAGAATGATGACGCTGCCCTCGAATCGAAGCCTGATGTGAACGGTGGAAAGTCCCACACAAACAATGCATATAATATAGACACGAAAATGTAAAAACGCAGACTATGAAAGTGTTGCCCGAAAACACGTAAGTTAACCAGAAATGCACCAGCTAGAATGTGTAGATGCGAGGATGGGCAGGGTTCGTTATTTCTGCGGTGAAAAATAATATTAGTGTTGCCGATGTTGGACCATGATGCATGAATGATGACTTTCGCGCCTCAATTGACCTAACATTGCCTGACCTATTGCTTAGCAACAACGCCGTCTAGTTGACGCACATGACAATTAGGCGGGCTGTCCATTGTATATATTGCTAGAAATCGGAACCCGAATGGTCAGCACCATGACTGAAAACAATATGACGTGTGCGATAACGACGAGAAATATTCATCGCTGTTGATTCATCGAACTGACATCTCTGTTGTGTTTACACATTGACCTGAGATCAGGTTATTCATTTTAAAATTGCGTTCATTTGCATAACGTGAAATAAATTCAATATGGGTAAACAGTGACAAAATCAACTGCGCTGAATTCAGTCAAAATTAGTTAAACTGAGCTTGGGCAGCAAATATACACTGAACAAAAACATTTTCAGGGTAAACACCCAAGACGTGTTTTATACGTTCAAGACATGTTTTTATACGTTCTTTCTTACATGCATATTTGGGGTGAAGGCAACTTTCCATACTACACCATGTACACCCAGGTTCCAATTGACGATATCCAAACATTACTACAGTTTCAGCTCTCGTAATTCATCAATAGATTTGTGATGTGAAATCTATGAAAATTTACCATTTTAGTTGAGATGCTGCAGTTAACAACTGTTGTGGTTACGATCCTAGCCTCGTGTTTGATCCCAGCCTCGTGTTCAATCCCAACCTCGTATTCGACCCCAGCCTCGTGTTCGATTTGATCGTATGTGTTACGTTGTGCCAACTATTGTCAATTATTGAACGGTTTCTCGTTACATATAACAGTGAATGTCACAATTGGGCTGCATTAATTACACACAGGAAACAAAATACGCACATGAACACTGTTGACTTCGTAGTTAAGGCACCATGTCACGATGTAACTTATCGTGTTGCAAAACTATAATTTTATTGCTTCTGACAAAACGTGTATATATTCGAAAGTAATGAACGGTTGTGAATAGCATATTCCATGGCAAAGACACAAAATATTCGTTTCACCATGAATGCTGTATTGTATAAAAATTACTAAGTTTAATGTTTTTCTGAATATGTTTAAGTCCTTCTTAAGAAACAACTAAAAAACGAGATGAATGCATATTTTGGCTTGCTAAACTGTATAACCAGAATACAACATTGTGAAGATATGCAAGATTTGATCAATATTTTTGTTATTGGTGTATTTTATTAACAAAATATATTCGTAAGCTTAATGTTGTCCTTGTATAAAAACAGTATCGTCCTTTATAAACAAAACGTCTAGGACATTCTTAGTAGATGCCAACCTTGTATTGTGCACAATACAACACATGCTTGCATTTAATGACGCACTTGGACCGGATGTTTTCAATAATTAAAGTTCACTCACTGATTTCAGAATTTTCCAGAATCCATGATTCCCAAAATCTTGTAAATCCCACGTCCACACGAATATAAAAGCTGAAAGCGTAATGCAGTATGAAAAGAAAGGGGATTCTCTGGCAGAAATCTACGGTACGCAATTCACTCTTTCTATATTAAAACCATTGCCAACTTTTCCAGTTCTCATTTTGTTGGTGATTGTTTCTTTTTATAACAGCTTCTCTATCAGGTTCACCAACAACATTACTTGCATTATGTCACTCGTGATGTAGCGAGGTTGAACCTTTTTCCAAATGGTGTCCATAATATTCTCTATTCAGTATTCAGTAGTAGTAAGTAGTAAAGGAGGTGGTGTACGAGTTACGCATCCGTTTTCCCGTTGAGCAAGAGCAAAAGTAGTTCCGGCTCCCATGTTAAAAGATAGGGAAATACCCGGATGTTGCTCCTTGCTCCCTCAAACGGAAAACTGAGTGATTATGCAAATGAGCTCGCCTCATTTGCATAAATGACCTTATATGGGCATTGTGGGCGTGGCCAGTTAGTTCCCCGGGTTAAAGGATAGGGAATTTTCCCCATGTTAAAGCATAGGGAATTTGTACCCATGTTAAGAGATAGGGAATTTTTATCCCATGTTAAAGCATAGGGAATTTTATCGCAAAGGTATCCGACCACTTTTGGGGTTTTTATCCCATGTTAAAGCATAGGGAATTTTCACCATGTTAAAGGATAGCAGCTATTATCGTAAAGGTATGCGACCACTTTTTGAATAAAATAAAATATTCCGAACAGCTTGCTTGACCCGTAGGCCGAGGCTCCGCCAAGGGATCGAACTCTTATTTGGTTGACTATGACATATCGAAAACGTGGTGTTGTAATAAGGCGTAATTTATAATAAAAGGGTTATAAATTCAACGGAGATCGTTTTATCTGAAGTAATGTATACGAAATGTAGATTATATATAGGACTATGTTATATCAGAGCATATAGCCTCGTTTTTTTTAACACAGCGACCATTTTGGAATTTGGGAATTAGACCTTTGGTGTCTCTTATAAAACCCGTACTCGAGGCGTGTTTGGACATGTTTGTTTGTTGCGAGTGCGAGCACGCGCACACTGTATGACGTCATTAAACTGCTACGCGCCGTAATTTTGTACGCGAGGTGATTTGGTCAAACAGGTAGTGCTTTGGTTAGACCTTGTATTGAACTTGCGCGTATGTAATGTAATCCCTTCATGTGACGTCATGATGCAGTGACGTCATTAAACTATAAACTGCTAGGCGCCGTAATTTTGTACGCGAGGTGAGTTGGTCAAACAGGTAGTGATTTGGTTAGTCAACATTTTGAGCTTGCGCGTATGTAATGTAATTCCTTCATGTGACGTCATGATGCAGTGACGTCATGGTCAGTGACGTCATCAAACTGCTATGCGTAGTAATTTGTTGGTCAAGCAGGTAGTGTTTTGGTTAGACCTTGTATTGAACTTGCGCGTATGTAATGTAATTCCTTCACGTGATGTCATGATGCAGTGACGTCATGGTCAGTGACGTCATCAAACTGCTATGCGCTGTAATTTTGTATACGAAGTGAGTTGGTCAAGCAGGTAGTGCTTTGGTTAGACCTTGTATTGAACTTGCGCTTATGTAATGTAACCCCTTCAAATTTTCGCCATGTTAAAGGATAGGGAATTTTCGCCATGTTAAAGCATAGGGATTTTCACCATGTTAAAGCATAGGAGCTATCGGTAAACTGTTTAGCACAGTAATTTTGTACGCAAGGTTGACTTAGTTAAACAGATAGTTCTTTGGTTAGCCGTTGTTTTGTGTTTTCGTGCTTGAATATAATCTCATCATTTGATGTTATAGCGAGTGAAACATTTCCCTGTTAACTGGTATGAATCGGTATGAACTCGTAATGGCTGCTCTGTGACTGTGTGTTGGAAGAACATCTCGATATTCGGCCCGTGATAAAACATACGAGATACCAGTATTTGGCATACGAGATGTGTACTTACCAGCCGTGGATAGCCTGTTTGTAAAATGTTTTGAAGTGGTATTCCCTGTTCGAGGCTCATCTATTTTCCTCGTTGTTATTATTAATGAAGTAAACACAATCGACACGCTATGCGCGATGTGCTATCAGCGAGC
>OZ023205.1:82863764-83213412 GCA_963995525.1 Escarpia spicata
CCTCCTTTACTACTTACTACTACTGAATGGAGAATATTATGGGCACCATTTGGAAAAAGGTTCAACCTCGCTACATCACGAGTGACATAATGCAAGTAATGTTGTTGGTGAACCTGATAGAGAAGCTGTTATAAAAAGAAACAATCACCAACAAAATGAGAACTGGAAAAGTTGGCAATGGTTTTAATACAGAAAGAGTGAATTGCGTACCGTAGATTTCTGCCAGAGAATCCACTTTCTTTTCATACTGCATTACGCTTTCAGCTTTTATATTCGTGTGGACGTGGGATTTACAAGATTTTGGGAATTATGGATTCTGGAAAATTCTGAAATCAGTGAGTGAACTTTAATTATTGAAAACATCCAGTCCAAGTGCGTCATTAAATGCAAGCATGTGTTGTATTGTGCACAATACAAGGTTGGCATCTACTAGGAATTTCCTAGACGTTTTGTTTATAAAGGACGATACTGTTTTTATACAAGGACAACATTAAGCTTACGAATATATTTTATTCATAAAATACACCAATAACAGATAAAACGGTCTCCGTTGAATTTATAACCCTTTTATTATAAATTACGCCTTAATATAACACCACATTTTCGACATGTCATAGTCAACCAAATAAGGGTTCGATCCCTTGGCGGAGCCTCGCCCTACGGGTCAAGCAATCTCGTGTGTGACATATTCAAATGCTGTTCGGTATATTTTATTATATTCAAAAAGTGGTCGCCTACCTTTACGACAATAGCTCCTATGCTTTAACATGGAGAAAATTCGAAAAGTGGTCGGATACCTTTGCGATAAAAATTCCCTATGCTATTTAACATGGGATACAAATTCCCTATGCTTTAACGTGGTGAAAATTCCCTATGCTTTAACATGGGATAAAAACCCAAAAAGTGGTCGGATACCTTTGCGATAAAATTCCCTATGCTTTAACATGGGATAAAAATTCCCTATCTCTTAACATGGATAAAAATTCCCTATGCTTTAACATGGGGAAAATTCCCTATCCTTTAACCCGGGGAACTAACTGGCCACGCCCACAATGCCCATATCAGGTCATTTATGCAAATGAGCTCGCCTCATTTGCATAATCACTCCGTTTTTGGAGGGAGCAAGGAGCAACATACGGGTATTTCCCTATCTTTTAACATGGGAGCCGGAACAACTTTTGCTCTTGCTCAACGGAAAAACGGATGCGTAACTCGTACACCACCTCCTTTACTACTCAGAGATGCTTTCTCTATTTGGTTGATTCGTATTGCCCAAACAGGGATTTGAACTGTTTTCCCAACACTTCATTCTGGCCGACAAAACATGAGTTCGAACACATGCTTGTCATTTAATGACGCACTTGCACTGTATGTTATCAATAATTAAAGTTGGAGATCACTCACTGATTTCAGAATATTAATTCAAAGAATCCATAATTCCCAAAATCTTGTAAATCCCACGTTAACACGAATATAAAAGCTGAGAGCGTAATGCAGTATGAAAAGAAAGGGGATTCTCAGGCTGAAACCTACGGTACGCAATTCACTCTTTCTGTATTAAAACCATTGCCAACTTTTCCAGTTTTCATTTTGTTGGTGATTGTTTCTTTTTATAACAGCTTCTCTATCAGGTTCACCAACAGCATTACTTTCATTATGTCACTCTTGTTGTAGCGAGGTTGAACCTTTTTCCAAATGGTGTCCATAATATTCTCCATGCAGAGATGCTTTCTCTATTTGGTTGATTCGTATTGCCCAAACAGGGATTTGAACTGTTTTCCCAGTAACCATCAATCTGGCCGACAAAACATGAATTCGAATTGTTTGTCCGATTCGTTTCCATCATATTCACATGGGATGAAGAGTGCAAAATGGTTTCCGATTGCTTCTTATAATGATCACCATGTTACAATGCTTTAATTACTCGATTGATACAACCAAGACAGGAAAACACTGACGTTTTTTTTCGCCCGACCCGAGCCAATAAGACCATTCGGTGAACAAAACTTACCCTAGTCGGGTCGGGTCGGGTTGATGTCAGTCGGTTAGTGTATGTCCGGTTGTAATCGGGGCTAGTCGTTGTTAGTCTGTGGTAGTCGAAAGTATTCAAGTTAACGAGATTGTGACGTCATTCATCCTTAGTCTGTCAGACGGTGTAGTGCATACACTGCAGTCTGGAGGTTTGGTCTGGTCTGGCCGGGTCAGGCGAAAAATGCCAGTGTATCCCGGGTTTAGTGTACGTGCTACAAGCAAAAACCTAGTCGATAGTTGCCATTCTTAAAAATTAGTCAGCTGTAATACAACATAAATGGCCTAAGCAATTTAAATATATCAATGTTCGTAAAATAATATTACTCCAAACGCATTCTCCGTCTTATAAACGTAACGTGTTGTTATTAATTATATTGTTGTGTTGTAATAGAGGCGTCGCCAGACCCTTCAAACTGGAATTATTTCGCAATCTTCGTCCTGTTTTTATGTCACTAAAAGTATGTCACATATCCACCAAACTGACCTGGTGTCGTTGTATAACTAGAATTACAATGACACAATTACCACCCAACGACAGTTCTAACGCATAAGGCGAACGCACGCTCAATTACACAAAGCGACATTTGTTTTTATGTGCGTCTAGCACTAACAAAGACGGGTGTGATTTAATACAGTAGAAGGTGACAGCGTGACACGGTAGGGTGATTCAAGGGCTGTGCTCTTTCGCGAACAATTTATTACTCCGTTGACACACAATACGTGAGCTAAGGTACCAACATACAGAAACGGCAAGAGGGTGGCGATCAACGCACTAGCTGAGCAGATGTGTGACGAAGAGGGGGTGGGATTCATAGATTTATGGGGATTCTTTGTTGGGAGGGAACGCATGTACATGAGAGATATCCTAAGTGGAAAGGGGCAGCAGTTTTCTCAGAGAACCTGTTGCGATCAGTTGACAGGGGGACTGGTTGCATTTATTTAAACTAGGTGCGCAGGCGGATTCACATAGATGTCTGAAACTGGAGACATAGACAAAGACAGCACAAATAAATCAGCAAAGAACAGCCTAGAAAACTGTTCTGAAGCTGGATATAAATGCATTTGTTTAAAAGCAAGGAGCATAGTAAAGAAAAGAAGTGAAATAAACATTACGGTAGAAAATATTGACCCTCACATAATAGGTATAACCGAATCATGGCCCACCACCGATATATAAAATAACGAATTGGGACTGACAGACTATGTAATGTTGAGGAAAGGTATTACAAAATCTATCCAGGCTTATGAAATAAATTAGAAAGATAAGCAGATTGTGAAGAAGTTTTTGTGTGTAACATAGTTACTAGATGCGCTCTCCTCCCGTGAGAGGAGAAAAAGAAATGAGATGGGAGGAAAGATGAAGGGACGAAAGGAAGTGAGAACAAATGTGATAGAAGAGAAGTCGATTAAAGGGACGATGACAGGAGGAAAGGTGACAAGAGAAAAAGCGACAGAATATAATGGATCGGAAGAGAATGGCACAGGAGAGAAGACGGCAGGGGGGAAAGATAACAACCAGACAGATGCAAACCGGAGAAGGAGCTACTCTGAGGCAGTGATTGATGGGGCAATGAGGAAAGAGAGGGTGTTTATAAGCGACTCCATTATGGGAAAGACGGACAAGACACTAAGCGAGGGGAAGGACGTCGTTGTTTATCTACCGAGGGCTAGGATAGAACATGTGACTGAAAGGGTAGAGAAGGTATTGGGGCATGGCAAGGGAGGGTCTATACTAGTACACGTAGGAACAAATAATGCAGATAGGGAGGAAACGACTGGGATAGTACAGAAGTATAGACAGTTAGTGAGGAAGCTAAAGAAGACATTTACATCAAAGTAAAATCAGAAAGGAATAGTAAAAACAGTATAGGAGAAAATTCCACAAAGGAAGGTATAAGGACATGAGGAAATATTTAACAAAGATAGAATGGAATAACACACTGAAAAATAAGACAGCAACAGAATGCTGGAATATATTAAAGAGTGAAATTAAGTGCATAGTCGATAAATTGTACCTTTCAAAAAACAAGGGAAACGGTCCAAAAAGAAACATTTATCGAAAGAAGCCATTAGAAAAATTAAGTATAAACAAATGACGTGGAAGTCATATAGATGTACTGGAAATGATGAAGACTACAACATTTATAAAGAAGCACTTAACCATTCTACAGCTGAAATTAGAAGAGAAACTATTAACAACAATTAGCTAGTAATATAAAACATGACAGCAAGAGTTGTTATGCGTATGTTCGAAGCAAACAGAAAGTTCAGGATAAGGTCGGTCCTCTAGAAGATAGTGTTGGAAATATAATATCAGAGGGATTCTTAATGGCAGAAGACCTGAATTAGTAGTTTAGTTCAGTGTTTACCAGGGAAGATTTTAGTTCACTGCCAATAGCAGAGGCTAAGTTCAAGGGGACAGATTCTTACTATTTAGGACAGTTAATAGTAACCCAGGAAATGGTAGCTAAGAAAATAAGGGCTATGAAGGATAATAAATCACCTGGAGTGGATGGGATTCCGCCCAAACTACTATTGGAAATTGTAGAACAAATTAGCGTACCGCTTGCAACAGTTTTCAATTTGTCACTAGAAGAGGGAGTGGTTCCTTTAGAATGGAAAGAGGCAAACATTATACCGTTATTTAAAAAAGGTTCGAGAAACAAGTCAGAGAACTATAGACCAGTGAGTTTAACATCAGTGATTTGCAAATTATTATAAATACTAATTAAAGATCACATGATGGATTTTCTTGTTCAACATAACTTGATAAACCCATCTCAACATGGGTTTTTAAAAGCGAGGTCATGCTTAACAAATATGTTATGTTTTTTGGAAGACATCACTAAGTTGGTAGATGAGGGATCACCACTAGATATCGTCTACTTAGATTTTCAAAAAGCTTTCGACAAAGTACCACATCAAAGATTACTGCTTAAACTAAAGGCCCATGGCATAGGAAATGGTATAATAAACTGGATAGAACAATGGCTGATTGACAGAAGACAACGAGTAGTAGTTGATGGGGAGGCTTCGAAATGGAAATCGGTATTGAGTGGGGTACCACAGGGATCAGTACTAGGACCTATATTATTCTTAATATATATATATATATCAACGATTTGGATGATGAAATAACAAGCAAGGTGTTGAAATTTGCGGATGATGCAAAAGTGTTTAGAAGGATAAAAAAATGCATTGTCGATCAATTTATTCCTTTGAAAAAACAAGGAAAACGGTCCGGAAAGAAACGTTTATTGAAAGCAGCCATTTGAAAAATTAAGTACAAACAAATGATGTGGAAGTCACATAAACGTACTGGAAATGATGACGACTACAACATTTATCAAGAAGCCCTTAACCAAGCTATAACTGAAATAAAAAATTCTAAGAGAAACATACACACATACATATGTACAATAATAATAATAATCTGATCTGTTGCCAAAGCCTTGAAACCTTGAAGCAATGTTACAGTAATGTTGTTTAAGAACTGCAGCATTGCCGAACCAACCAACTATAAACCAGTCTCATGCACGCTGTTTGTCTTCACACTCACAGAGTACATTACGCCCAATCACAATATGAAACTACCTATTAGAGCGCAATATCACCATCAATATAGCTTTCGTGTTGATATATACAATGAAAGTCGGAACCCATATAGAACAAACAGTTCGTGGTAACACATGTTTTATCACGATAAAGCATTTGACGTAGTCATATTACGCTTCACCAAAACATTCGATAAAGTACCATACGATATATTAATCCACAAACTCAGATAGGACGGCAATACCGGCCCAGTAGTAACATGGACAGAACACATAATTACCGGAAGATTCGACAATTCTTCCCTAGTGCAGCGTCAACATGAAACACAGTTACTTCTGCAGTGCCGCAGGGAAGAGTCCTGGGGTAAAAAAAAACTTTGTTAGATAAACTTTGTTCACGGGTAAGCATCTTTTCAAATTATTGCCCCGATTTACACCAGTCACAGCAGACTAATACACATCTCTTCTACAAAACTAGCTGGCTCATTACATTAAATCAGTGCAGAAGTTTTATAATGACGCCTGCCTTAAGCAATCATACAAGAAGCATTTACCTTTTGTGTGCGCAACAATTAAAATATGTTGAATTACACTGCTACATCGGTATAAAACTATTAAACACACCAAAGTGGACAGCTACACATCAAGCACAACAAATAATCGGTGTTACCGGGAGTTGTTTAAAATTAATAAATGCACTACCCACATCACGTTAGTAATCAGAACCAGTTGGTCCAATACTGGTCTGTGAACCAGCATCGTGTGGTCCCCGTTGCCGAACATTAGAACATTAGAACACTAGAACGAATGAAGAGAAGCAAATAGATTATGCAAACGCGGATACTCCAGAGAGCCAGGGGTGGTAACCCAACTCCTTACAGACCTTGGATGAGGAATACATCATACAAGAAAACAGTCAAAATAATCAACACATCATATAAAATGGAACATGCTCTAATAGATGTCTCACTAGACATAACAACACATCGCATCCAATACACTAAATGCGAATTAAATGTCATGGAAGCAATAGTGTGAACACATGGGTGTCTTTAAGTTCTGGAGGCAATCAGCTCATACTTGTGTGGATGTCTTGACAATCCAAGTGTCCCTTCGATAGACGGTGGACTGATGGCATCCACCATGCGGAATTCGAACCGTTGTAGCAACGTCGTAATGAACAAGAACATCTCCATCTTGGCAAGCGTTTCTCCCATACACATGCGATATCCTGGAATATTGTAATTAATGCAAGTACAAATATATATATATATATATATATATATATATATATATTACATAAACATATGGAATATAAATATATATATATATATATATATATGGAATATATATGAGAAAAAAAAACGAAAGAAGGAAACAGTTCCACCTGGTCAACTGTAAAAACAATGCTTGCAGAATAATTATTTCGTTTTTACCACTAAATACCATCTAGCGATAGTCGTCTGAGGAATTTTGCTCAAACCGAGCGAGCGTTACGAGAAAAAGATAAACTGACTACGAAGAACATAATAAGAATAACGATTTCAACCATCCAGTCTCATGAACACAGTCATACGTTTTTAGAATTCAATTTGTACACATCTTTTTTCAAGGATAAAGATCACGCAGACACACGCGCGCACGTCACGCACGCACGGCGGTTAGGGTTATTGCATTATTTTTTACAATCAATATTTAACAAGATTTAACAAGATTGCCACCCAGAGAATTAACTCTAGGTAGCAGGTGGACAAGGAAGCCCTTGGCTTATCGAGAGTCCGACCCTTTTATCTATGTGTATCCCGCCCGTCTGAGGTATGTATCGATTTTATTTTTAAACATATTCACGCTACTAGCATCCACACAATCAGCAGGTAATCTGTTCCATTCATTTACAGTCCTTTGTGAAAATGAAAACTTTCTTATATCCAATCTACTCTGCTCCTTTGCTAATGCAAGATGATGTCCTCTAGTCCTTCAATCTTTCTTAACTGAGAAAAACATATTTCTATCAATATTTTCATAACCCTTCAATATTGTAAACACTTCTATCTGATCTCCTCTCAATCTCCTGGTCTCTAGTGTTGTTAAACCGCATTTTTTTAGGCGTATTTCATAACTAAGATCCCTCAGATTTGGTATCATTTTAGTTGCTCTCCTCTGCACTCTTTCTAGCATATCTATGTCCTTCCTGCGATATGGCCTCCACGCTTAAATACAATATTCTAAATGAGGCCTAACTATTGTTTTGTACAGCGGTATTATTAGCTCTTTTTCCTTATACGTTATGTTTCGCCTAATTAATCCAAGGATTTGATTTCCCTTTGAAGCTGCAATTCCGCACTGCTCTGAAATCTTCATATCAGCACTAACGGTTAACCCTAAGACCTTTTCTTTTACAGTAGTACTTAGTACAGTACCCCCATTGTATATTCTACTTCTTCGTTCCCATGTCCTATGTGGAGGCATTTACATTTCCCAAAATTGAACATCATTTGCCACTTTTCAGACCATTTGATCAACCTGTCAAGATCATCTTGTAAATGCTGTCTATCTCCATCACTTTTAATCCTTCTAAACACTTTTGTATCATCCGCAAATTTCAACACCTTGCTTGTTATTTCATCATCCAAATCGTTGATGTATATTAAGAATAATATAGGACCTAATACTGATCCCTGTGGTACCCCACTCAATACCGATTTCCAGTTTGAAGCCTCCCCATCAACTACTACACGTTGTCTTCTGTCAATCAGCCATTGTTCTATCCAGTTTATTATACCATTTTTTCTATGCCATGGGCCTTTAGTTTAAGCAGTAATCTTTGATGTGGTACTTTGTGAAAAGCTTTTTGAAAATCTAAGTAGACGATAACTACTAGTGATCCCTCATCTACCCACTTAGTGATGTCTTCCAAAAAACATAACATATTTGTTAAGCATGACTTCGCTTTAAAAAAACCATGTTGAGATGGGTTTATCAAGTTTTGTTTAATAAGAAAATCCACCATGTGATCTTTAATTAGTCTTTCTAATAATTTACAAATCACTGATGTTAAACTCACTGGTCTATAGTTCTCTGACTTGTTTCTCGAACCTTTTTCGAATAACGGTATAATGTTTGCTTCTTTCCATTCTAAAGGAACCACTCCCTCTTCTAATGACAAGTTGAAAACTGTTGTAAGTGGTATGCTAATTTGTTCTACAATTTCCAATAGTAGTTTGGGTGGAATACCATCCACTCCAGGTGATTTATTATCCTTCATAGCCCTTATTTTCTTAGCTACCATTTCCGGGGTTACAATTAATTGTCCTAAATAGTCTGAATCTGCCCCCTTGAACTTAGCCTCTGGTATTGGCAGTGAACTAATATCTTCCCTGGTAAACACTGAACTAAAGTACTCATTCAGGTATTCTGCCATTATGAATCCCTCTGATATTATATTTCCAGCACTATCTTCTAGAGGACCGACCTTATCTTGAACTTTCTGTTTGCTTCGAACATACGCATAAAAACTCTTGCTGTCATGTTTTATATTACTAGCTAATTGTTGTTCATTCTCTTTGAATTTCTAATTTCAGTTGTATATTGGTTAAGTGCTTCTTTATAATTGTTGTAGTCTTCATCATTTCCAGTACATCTATATGACTTCCACATAATTTGTTTATACTTAATTTGTCTAATGGCTTCTTTCGATAAGTGTTTCTTTTTGGAGCGTTTTCCTTGTTTTTTGAAGGGTACAAATTTATTGATTATGCACTTAATTTCACTCTTTAATATATTCCAGCATTCTGTTGCCGTCTTATTTTTCAGTGTCTTATTCCAGTCTATCTTTGCTAAATATTTCCTCATGTCCTTATACCTTCCTTTGTGGAAATTTCTCCTATACTGCTTTTTGCTATTCCTTTCTGATTTTACTTTGATGGTAAAATGTATCTGGTTGTGATCGCTACTCCCCAGTGGCTCACATATCTTGACATTGTCAACTAATTCATTCTGTGAGGACAAAACTATGTCTAACACATTCTCACCCCTGGTTGGTTCTAGCACATGTTGAGAAAGGAATGTATCTTGAACTAAAACTAAAAACTTGTGGTCCTCTCTCCCCATACTCTGTAGAGATTTCCATTGTATATGCCCATGGTTAAAATCCCCCATAATAATACAGTCCCGTTTGCTTACTTCCCTTATAGCGTTTTGTATTTTTAAATTCTCTTCTATGCTTATGTTTGGACTTCGATAAACTAACCCAACTGTTAACGTTGAGCTTCCTGTAACTATGTTACACCAAACAGCTTCTTCGCAATCTGCTTCTCTTTCTAATTTTATTTCATAAGCCTGAATAGATTCTTTAATATATAAAATAACTCCACCTCCCTTTCTTCCTATTCTATCTTTTCTAAACATTACATATCCTGTCAGTCCCAATTCAGCATCTGATATATCGGTGGTGGTCCAGGATTCGGTTATACCTATTATATGAGGGTCATTATCTTCTACCATAATGTTTAGTTCATTTCTTTTGTTTACTATACTCCTTGCATTTAAACAAACACATTTATATCCAGCTTCAGAAGAGTTTTCCAGACTGTTATTTGTTGATTTATTTGTGCTGTCTTTATCTATGCCTCCATTTTCAGGCTTTTATGTGAGTCCCCCCTGCGAATCTAGTTTAAATAGATGCAACGTGTCCCACTGTCAACAGATTGCAGCAGATTCTCTGAGAAAACTGCTGCCCCCTTTCCACTAAGATGGAGGCCATCTCTCATGTACATATCTTCCCTCCCAACAAAGTATCCCCATAAATCTGTGAATCCCACCCCCTCTTCTTCACACATCTGCTCAGCTAGTGCATTGATCGCCATCCTCTTGCAATTTCTATACGTTGCCCCCCTTCCTCCCATTACTGGCAAAATTCCTGACAAAATAACCTGTTCGACTCTCATCTTCTTTAGCTTCCTCACTAACTGTCTGTACTTCTGTACTATCGCAGTTGTTCCCTCCCTGTCTGCATTATTTGTTCCTACATGTACCAGTATAGACCCCCCTTGCCATGTCCCAATACCTTCTCTACCCTGTCAGTTACATGTTCAATCCTAGCCCCCGGTAAACAAACAACAATGTCCTTCCCCTCCCTCAATGTCTTGTCCGTCTTTCTCATAATGGAGTCACCCATAAACACCCTCTCTTTCCTCATTGCCCCCTCAATCACTGCCTTAGAATAGCTCCTTCTTCGGTTTGCATCTGTCTGGTTGTTGTCTTTCCCCCCTGCCGTCTTCTCTCCTGTCACATTCTCTTCCGATCCATTCTTTCCTGTCGCCTTTTCTCTTGTCACCTTTCCTCCTGTCAGCGTCCCTTTTATCGACTTCTCTTCTATCACATTTGCTCTCACTTCTTATCATCCCTTCTTCTTTCGTCCCGTCTCATTTTCCTCTCTCCTCTCCCGTTCCATCTTCCCTCCCTTCTTCTCTACAGTCACTTTCTTCCCTGTCACCTACACGCTTGTCACGTTTTCTGTTGTCGATTTTCCAATATCTTCCCCTCCAATCACTTTCTCTCCTCTCAATCTCCTTTCCTCAGTTTTCTTGCCACTGCTATTCTCCTTCAGTCTTGCAGTATCCTCACCTCTCTCCCTGTCGTCTCTCTCCATTCGACCTGCCTCCTTGCTAATTCCCATCTCCATTCCCTTCACAATATCTGTCAACCTAACTATCTCCTTCTGCAGACACTCCACCTTCCAACATCCAATGCACTGAAAGGTGAATCCTTCCTCCATGGTTTCTGCCCATGACTTTCCACACCCGGACAATGCAAAGTCTACCCAGCTGTGGCAGTGATCGCACACCAAGTGTCGCTTTGCCTTGACTTGCCGCTTGCAAGGCGCCATATCCCGATCAGAATTTATTTAATAATTGAACTAACTTAGTCTTTATAAAGACTGTTTCCTGTGTACTACAGCACACTTTAGGTTACAAATTTCAATTACACAGCCGATTATTTATCCTAACACGAACGCTAACATCACCGGTAGTGACCTAATTTAAATACAATCAATTACGTTATGTTAGGCTGCTTTATTTATTTAGGTTACGCCGCCCGACTATCGCCCTTGCTTAATTTTAACAACAATGCTACCTAACCAAAATATATAGCAAGTACTGGCTTACACAGATATTATCTTATGTAAGTAGTTTGATGGTTGTTACTTTACCTCCTATATATTCTACAACATAATCAGGTTTGTTAAATCTTGTTTACAATTTATCGAAGGCTAAGCCGCCTAAGTGAGTTACCCTATTATCACTCACTATACTAAGGTGTTCTAAAATACTTTAACTAACTAACTTTAAGCACAACTGCTACTCAATATATGTTTATTGCAACTTTATGAATGATATTAAGGCAAAAATAATACTTATCAATCAGTAATTCCACTTGTTTATCCACTTTTTTACACCGCCAATTTCTACGATCTATCTCCCCCAAATATAGCCTCGAATATAGATCACATACCACCACTGAAGGGCATGAAAGCCGGGTTCGTCCTCGACTTGTTTTTCTCGTCCAGCCAACGGTCAGGGTTGAACACGAACGGATCTTTCCATATCGCCGGGTCCATGTGACTCTGGTAGAGATTTGCTATGACCAGTGTATCTTTGGGCAGATCGTAGCCTCTGAATGTGATCGGCTCGCAGACCACGTGGGTAAGAGCTATTTCGGCTGAAATGTGTGCACATAAATAATCAATTAGGTCGGTTAACAAGAAAGGGATGTAGTTTTTCTTCGTTGGTGGTATATGTGGAGAGCTATTGGAAGAAAGAAATTAGCGACACACGGCTGAAATGATAAAAATGTGGTCTCATGAAAATTAAGGAATGTGGTCGATATATCTTGAGTGATCTATCTTCCCCGATGGGGTCGTGTTTATGGGACATGCATTTGTGTATTGGAGCCGGCCAGCAGCACAAAGTGCAGACCACGAGTGATCGAAAGGCGCTAGAGGGAGTATTCATCTGCTATGTTTGGCGTATCCGCATAAACATGACGCTCACAAATGTGTTTTCTGAGGTATACTTTTAAATCTCTGTGCCAGCCGGCACGGGATCCCGAGTTTGCGACGAGCATTACGTATTTTATATGTAAAACATGGCTTTCCAGCCACTCGAACTTGACTTCGATATATATGCAGATAAATCATCGTGGTGAATATTGGGGGGGGGGGGGCGGAGCCGTGAGTCAGAGCAGTAGCCTGAGTCTCAGCTGACGGACATGACATCAGATGGGGATAGTAGTAGTGTTGGGAGATATTTTTAACAGATCTATGGACGAGTGTTGGAGATTTTTCGCGCTTCGCAGGGGGTTTTGTTGCAGAATTTTTGGGAACCTACAACTACACAACCTTCGACACTCACCAAAATGTCAACACAATTCACATAAATTTGAATGAATTAATGATTCGTTTATTCAAACATTGGCAACATGATACAAGAAAAGACAGCCGTGTATATATATACACTTACATAACCATAATCTAAGTATTTATATATATACACTTACATAACCTAATCTAAGTATTTGATGCGATATAATTATACATAATCTACAAAATACCGTATGCACACACAAGTTTTTATACAATGTTCGAAGGGGGTAAACACGAAGTCAGTGACTTTTTTGTAAGTTTACCCCTGACAATTATATTAATATAGAAGAGTTATGTTTCCCACAAGTGTACTTTTTCCGTTTCCACACACTATAATTAATACATATTGTGCACCCTCTCAATGTATTTATTGTGATGCACGATACACAGGTTATCATATATTAGCTAGTATGATATTCAATACGTTAACAGTTACATTTCCACAGTAACCTTATTTGTGAACTAGACGTTTTTTATATTTATATTTAAATGTAATTATATTATTAACGTGTTTGATGTCATTACACAACACACACCCCGTAGACACAGAGATGCATCGATCTCATTGTGGAATGAACGCGGAGCCGTTCTAAATCAAGGTTAGCTCTCAAAGAGTACGACGTTTCCCGCCTAACAAATATACGTTGAATGTTTGATGGTAAACAGCAATAGAACGTTTTGTACATAAATAATAACAGTTCTACAATGTGTAGAAATGTTAAGACATGTAATTGTTGAAAAGGTGCATTCGCGTCATCTACACTGTTGGCACCATACATATTGCGGATAACTATTTTTTGTAGTAAGAAAATACCATGAATATTTCTCGGATATGTACTACCCCATATTTCTACACAGTATGTTAAATAAGGTAAAACCAATCAACAATATACAAAATATATACTATTTCTGTTAAGCAGATTACTACATGTATATATTATAGCTGTACTTTTGGAAAGCTTCGATTTTATGTATTTAATGTGAACATTCCAATTAAGTACAAGCCACCAACATACACCCCCAACATTTTTGCAACACGTACTCTTTCAATATTAACATTCCTTATACTTATAACAATATGATTTAACAAGATTGTCATCCAGAAAATTAACTCTAGATGGCAGGTGGACAAGGCAGCCTTTTGGCTTATCGAGAGCCCAATACTTTTTATTTACGTGTAACCCGCCCTTTTAAAGTATGTGTCGATTGTATTTTTAAACATATTCACGCTACTAGCACCCACACAATCAGCAGATAATCTGTTCCATTCATTTACAGTCCTTTGTGAGAATTATAACTTTCTTGTATATATTCTACACTCCTCCTTTACTAATGTTCTCTGGGCCTTCTATCGTTCTTAACTGAGAACAAAATATGTCTATCATTTTTTGTATAACCATTCAGTATTTTAAACACTTCTATCTGATATCCTCTCAATCTCCTGGTCTCTAGTGTTGTTAAACCACATTCGTTTAGGCGTTTTTCGTAACTAAGATCTCTAAGTGTTTGTATCATTTTAGTTTATCTCTTTTGTACTCTTTCTTATACGTTATATTTCGCCTAATTAATCCAAGGATTTTATTTCCCTTTGAAGCGGCAATACCGCACTACTCTGAAACCTTCATATCAGAACTAATGGTTAACCTTAAGTCTTTTTTTAGAGTAGTATTTAGTACAGAACATCCCATTGTATATTGTACATCTTCGTTCCCATGTCCTGTGTGGGGGCATTTACATTTCCCAAAATTGAACAACATTTGCCACTTTTCAGACCATTAATTGTTATCAACCTGACAAGATCATCTAATAAATGGTGTCTCTCTCCATCACGTTTAATCCTTCTAAATTATGTTGTATCATCCGCAAATTTCAACACCTTGCTTGATATATCATCGTCCAAATCGTTTATATATATTAAGAATAATATAGGTTCCAGTACTGATCCCTGTGGTACCCCACTCAAAACTGATTTCCGGTTAGAAGCTTCCCCATCAACTACTACTCGTTGTCTTCTGTCAAATAGCCATTTTTTATCCAGTTAATTATACCATTTCCTATGCCATGGGCCTTTAGTTTAAGCAGAAATCTTTGATGTGGCATTTTATCGAAAGCTTTCAGAAAATCTAAGTAGATGATATTTACAGGTGATCGCTCGTCTACGCACTTAGTGATATCTTCCAAAAAACATAACATATTTGTTAAGCATGACCTCGCTATTAGAAACCCATGTTGAAATTGGTTAGGCAAGTTATGTTTAACAAGAAAATCAAACATGTGATCTTTACTTAGTTTTTCTAATAATTTGCAAATCAATGATGTTAAACTCACTGGTCTGTAGTTCTCTGACTTGTTTCTGGAACCTTTTTTTAAAATAACGGTATAAGTTTGCTTCTTTCCATTCTGAACGAACCATTCCCTCTTCTAATGACAAGTTGAAAATTGTTGCACGTGGTATGCTAATTTGTTCTACAATTTCCAATAGTAGTTTGGGCGAAATCCCATCCACTCCAGGTGGTTTATTATCCTCCATAGCCCTTATTTTCTCAGCTACCATTTCCGGGTTACAATTAACTGTCCTAAATAGTCTGATTTGGCCCCCTTGAACTTAGCTTCTGGTACTGACAGTGAACTAATATCTTCCCTGGTAAACACCGAACTAAAATACACATGCAGGTCTTCTGCCATTCAGAATCCCTCTGATATCATATTTCCAGCACTATCTTCTAGAGGACCGACGTTATCCTGAACGTTCTGGTTGCTCTGAACTTAAGCATAAAAAACTCTTGCTGTATTGTTTTTGCTGTATTGTTTTATACTACAAACCATTTTTTTTTTATATCTTCTCTTCGAATTTCTAATTTCAGTTGTAGCTTGGTTTAGTGCTTCTTTATAAATGTTGTAGTCGTCGTCATTTTCAGTACGACTATATGACTTCCACATCATTTGTTTGTGCTTAATTTTTTTAATGGCTTCTTTCGATAAGTATTTCTTTCTGGACCGTTTCCCTTGTTTTTTCAAGGGAGCACATTTATGCAATCAATTTCACTCTTTAAGATATCCCAGCATTATGTTGCTGTCTTAGTCTTCAATGTATTGTTTTAGTCTATCATTGCTAAATATTTCCTCATGTCCTTATATATACGTTTGTGGAAATATCTTCTGTACTGCTTTTTACTATTTCTTTTCTGATGTTACTTTGATGGTGAACTGTATCTGGTTGTGATCACTACTTCCCAGTGGCTCACATAATTTGATATTGCCAACTAATTCATTATGTGAGGATAAAACTATGTATAACACATTCTCACCCCTGGTTGGCTCTAGCACATGTTGAGAAAGGAAACAGTATTGTACTAAAACTTAAAATTTGTTGTCCTCAGTCCCCGTACTCTGTAGAGAATTCCATTTTATACGACCATGGTTAAAATATCCCACAATAATACAGTCCCGTTTGCTAACTTCTCTTAAAGCGTTTTGTACTTTTTAATTATCTGCTACACTTATGTATGGACTTTGATAAACTAACCCAACCGTTAACGTTGAGTTTCCTGTAACTATGTTACACCAAACAGCTTCTTCGCAATCTGCTTCTCTTTCTAATTTTATTTCATCAGCCTGGATAGATTCTTTAACATATAATACATCCTGAACATTAGTCACAATTCAGCATCTGATATATCAGTCGTGGCCCATGATTCGGTTATACCTATTATGTGAGGGTCAATATCTTCTACCATAATGATTAGTTCACTTATGTTTGTTTACTATGCTTCTTGCATTTAAACAAACGCATTTATATCTGATTCAGAACATATTTTCTGGCTGTTCTTTGCTGATTTATTTCTTATGTCTTTTTCTATGCCTCCAGTTCCAGGCTTCTCTGTGAATCCCCCCTGAGAATCTAGTTTAAATAGATGCAACCTGTCCCACTGTCAACAGATCGCAGCAGGTTGTCTGAGAAAACTGCTGCCCCCTTTCCACTAAGATGGAGGCCATCTCTCATGTACATGTACTTGACTTAGCTACTTCAGGCTGGCTATTTTTAATGGGCAGTGTTTATTGTACAATTTTGTAAACGTCTGTAGTAAATAGTGATATGCTAGATTAACATCTTCATTATTTACAACAGTACTCCAGTAATGTTCGGTTAATTCAGTTTCCAACGCGTTGTTGTTTTCATAACTAATGTGACGTACATATTTGTTTAAAAAACTACTTATATTATTTGTTATATTACATTTGCACAAAGCAAATGTAGGGTGATGATCGCTAATATAATTTACTAACAGTCCACTGTCAATCTTGCATACACGTTCTGAAGTAAAGATATTGTTTATTAATTGCAGAGGTAGAAGTAATTCTACTTGGTTTTCTAATTAAAGGATAGAGACCAAGACTATAGCCTACATCAAATCAATCAATTGTTTCTTACCATTGTGACTGTCGCATTTAAACAAATCTATGTTGAAGTCACGACATAAGAATAATGCGTCTTTATTACGTCCACAATTAAACAAACGTTCTATTATGTCACTAAAACATTAAATTGGAACCAGGGCACTTGTATACACAACTGACTAATGCAATCTTGTTTCTGTTAATTCCAAGTACATCGTCAACTACAATCGACTTGGTTTCATATATTCGGCCGTTAAGCTCTTTCCTCTTTCTTAATATAAATGGCCACACCACCACCTTTTTGTTATCCCTGACTATGTGAAAAGCGTCATCTACATTATAAAAAGGATTGGTGCCTTTGTTCAACCACGTCTCACTGATAGCTATAATATCAAATTGTAATTTGAGCAGTTTACGAGAATATTGAATTTCATAAAGACTAGCGCTTAGGCTTCTGGCATTGAACTGTACCAAAGAGAGATCAACTTTTTTTTAAATAATAATTAGGTCATTATTAAATTGCTGGTCAGTATATATTTACAGGATGTTATGATATCATTATAATAGTTATTCTCCGGATCGACGTCCGTCTCGTAATTACATATACAGAGTTCAACATATTTAAAAGTCTCAAAGATATTCTCCATTACATCATAATTTGGTTCATCATCAGAAAGATTAACAAAACATACATGATCATTTGATGCTCAGCCACACCCTAAATAACTCTCAGTACAAGGGGCTCAGCCCTCCTAGCCCCACCGCATGCACAAATAAGATTGCAGAAGACGTTGCGACTGCCTTGCTTGGAGAAAATAGTGCAAATTACACAAGTTTTAACCTATATACAGCTGTACATTTTCGAACACAACTCCAAGACAGCACCAAGATTCTATCGGACTTCGTGATTTTAGTAAGTGGAAGTGACTTTTTTATGATTAAACAGGTTTAATATCAGTGTGCACCTGTGTGAAACAAGCTGTGATTCAGCCATACGTGAACTCAATAGTCAGACCGTTACCTGCACGTCATGCATGACCGGAGATGTCAATGCCAATTGACACGTGGACTTAATTGCATCTTCGTTGCCCAGCAGGACAAATTGACACAACCTGTGCGCGGTCAAGCGTAAACATTACAATCCTTAACATTCACTTATATGCTAGACGCAAAATCTGATAACACCAACGCCCGTGTCCGTGTGTCGCTAGCAATAAATACTGCCGTGTTAGTGTGTAGATAGAATTGGTAGCGACGGTCGGAACTCGCCAATCGAAATGGTCAGACTCAAATCGCTCGCCTTAACAGGTATCTCCACAGAAACCTGGAGAGTCCGTATTGGCTCTTTCCATGCGGGTGCGCTTCAGCGAACAAATGGCCGCGCTGGCAGAGCCTTGCGAAGGCAAACCATGCGACCCTGTTTCACCGCCATGCTCTGCCTTCACGTCGGCCTGATGCTGGCGTCGCTGTTGCTCGTGGGGGACATTAAGCCAAGCCCTGGTCCAGTCACCCCAGCAACAAATACCGCCACACCGACGAATGACACCACGGGGATCATTTGGGGTGAAACAGCAATCCCAAACCCACGCCTAGAGCAAACACCTCATACATCCTACCTGGACTATACGATATTAAAAGCAGGAGACATTCAGCTAAACCCGGGACCCACAGATAATGGTTGCCATGTTTGCAGCAAGACAGTGGACTCACAACATGGTCTACAAGGTGACACTTGTGACCCCGGCTGTGTTAATGTTAACCAACAGGAATTTTGTGCATTTGAAACGTGTGACATCCCCTTTATGTGTCCAAGGTGTGAATGGGAGGAAAATGACAACAATGACAACAATTAGATTAAATGTGATGTATTTAGTGACGACGAAAGATTCTCAAATATTGACGTGGGTGGAGATATACAAACAATATTAGACCATCCCACTGTCGCTGGTCTATCTTTTGGTCATATTAATGTAAACGGTATTGATGTCGATGGACGGATAGATGAAATGAGACATCTTTTTCAAAGAAAGCCTTTCGACATTATTGACATTATTGAAACAAAACTGACAAATGATATGCCCACTAGCAAGTTTGACATTGATGGATATGAATTATTCCGAGCTGATAGGAGTGTGTAAAAAGCCAGGAGGAGGCTGTGCACTTTATATTAAAGACAACGTAAACTTTGAAGAAAAACCATATTTGATACTACAAGATCTGGAAGGCATTTGTAGAATAGTCACATTCAAAAACAAATATAAGATTATCATTGCAAGCATATACAGACCTCCAAATTAAAAGGTTAAGTGGTTTGATAAAATGGATCAGCTACTAAATAACTTTAGTTATACTAAGCTGGAGTTCATCATCAATAGTGATCTTAACTGTGATTTATTAAAACAACCATTAGAAAATCACACTAAGCACTTTGTACACACATGTATGTCACATCAGTTAACTCAGCTTGTTAATAAACCCACCAGAGTAACATCCACAAGTCGTACCTTGATTGATGTGATTATGACTACTGAGCCTGATAAGACAGTGAAGCATGAGGTCATATCTGGTGGAATTGCAGACCACTATCTTGTCTACTGTGTCACCTCTTATAAGTCCCATGCACAGACTCATAGAAGAGTGGAAATGAGAAATTTCAAAAACTTTTATAAAAACGACTTTTGTAATGAATTAGGCTTGTGTGACTGGAGTTCTGTTGTGCAGTTGAAGGACGTGGATGAGGCTTACAAGAGATTTCAAGATCTATTTACACATGTATGTGACAAACACTGCCCATTTGTTACTAGACGAGTCAGGAAATCAGTTCTTCCTTGATTAACTGAGGAAATTAAAGATGATATTAAAATGAAACATTATTTTTAAAAAAGCACATTCTAAAGGATTACAAATATTTTGGCAAATGTATAGGCTCTTCAGGAATGTCGTTTCGAATTCTCTCAAGACTGCAAAGCGGGACTACTACACTGGTCTAATCCTGGAAAATAAGAAGAAACCAACATTAATGTGGAAATGCCTAAAAGAACTCCTGTCAGGAAAATCCAAGTCCAGCCCCAAAGGTGTACTTGTTGAAGGTCAAATAATTACTGATCCAAAATGTAAGGCCAATGCATTCAACAAGTATTTCACATCCATTTGTCAAGAATTGGCAAGTAGTCTTTCACCAGCTGCTTCATTCACCTAAATCACCCGAAATACCTGCTTTTACTTTCCCTACTGTCACACCTGATTTTATTGAACAACAATTAAGGAATATGCCCGAAAATAAATATGTTGGTCTGGACAGACTTCCTGGCAAACTACTACATGTAGCAGCACCAGTCATATCACAACCACTCGCTTTCATTCTAAATCTCTCTCTCTCTCTCTCTCTCTCTCTCTCTCTCTCTCTCTCTCTCTCTCTCTCTCTCTCTCTCTCTCTCTCTCTCTCTCTCTCTCTCTCTCTCTCTCTCTCTCTCTCTCTCTCTCTCTCTCTCTCTCTCTCTCTCTCTCTCTCTCTCTCTCTCTCTCTCTCTCTCTCTCTCTCTCTCTCTCTCTCTCTCTCTCTCTCTCTCTCTCTCTCTCTCTCTCTCTCTCTCTCTCTCTCTCTCTCTCTCTCTCTCTCTCTCTCTCTCTCTCTGAAATCTGGCAACGTTTATCACAGAATATAACTGTGCAAATATGCTACCACTTTACAAATCAGATCCATCAATGGAAACTAACAACTACAGACCGATCTCAATTCTACCCATTTTGTCTAAACTACTTGAACGTTTTGTTCATAGTTCTTTTAAAGATTACTTGGAAGAGAATAAACTTCTCACGAATGCCCAATCAGGTTTCAGAAGATTGCATTCCACTGTAACGTCAATGCTAAATGTTACAAATCGATGGTTAAAAACATCCATGAAGGACTTGTAACGGCAGTAGTGTTCATTGATCTCCGGAAGGCCTTTGACACCTTAAGGATTTGGCGTTACACACATTGAATATAAGTGGTTCTGGAGCTACCTCACTGGTAGATCACAGTCAGTTTCGGTGGATGGCCATCTGTCTGATCCTTTGCCTGTCAATATCGGGGTGCCCCAAGTGTCAATCTTAGGCTCCCTGTCGTTTCTGCTATACCTAAATGATCTGCCTACAGTAATCGAATCCTGCAATATACATATGATTGCAGACGACACTGAAATTGATTCAGCTGAAAAACCGGGCTGTTCGGCTCAATTAGAATCCAATATCAACAGTGATGTATGCAAAGTCAAACAGTATTTAGATATTAATCAACTTAGTATTAATGTACAGAAATGTCAATATTTGCTAATTGACACTCATCAGTCCATCGCCAAAATGGCTGATGTTATAATTCATATAAACAATGAACCACTTAAACATGTATCGGTAGCCAAGTACCTTGGTATGTATTTCGACTCAAACCTAAAATGGGACGACTACATTAAGAGCATAATTCCTAAAATGTCATCCAAAATAGGAATCCTAAGATCTTTTCGTAAAATAGTATCAATTGACATTCTTAGGCAATTATATAATGCAATAGTTCAACCACACTTCTCTTGTGGAGATGTAATCTATGATTCAACCTCAACATCACCCAAAACTAGATTACAGAAACTACAGACCAGAGCTGCTAGACTCATGTCTACTATCAACGCAGTTTCAATGTGTCCGGTTTTAAATTATGGAATAAACTACCAATTGAAATTCAAGACAGCCATTCTGTTCCAACCTTCATATATCTGACTGCTACACCACCATTTTAAATGTACTTTTTATATGTTTCTTGTATGTTATGACTCCTTTATTTTATTTATTTATTTATCTATTGTAATCTCTGTTAACTCTGTATCCTTTGTACATATATCAACACGTGTTGTATGATTGAAGTAAATTGTGTATGAATGGCTCTGCCATCGAAAATAGTGAAAACTAAGTATGTCACCGAGTGGAAATAAAATTGTCAATCAATCAATCCACCTACCGACGTTTATTGTTGGTGTTAATGATGTTTACAAAATACGTTTTGGAAATACACAATTAGATCTGTCTTGGAAGTTTTTACGTCCCCCGCCGAGGACAACATTTACGGGACAACATACTTGATTACAACTGTAACAATACCTCAATATCGTTTAATGATTAAAGAAAAACCACCAGGTGGAGACTCTGTCTCAAGCCTAGCTTGTGAGCTTCCACATTTAAGTTGTGTCTAGTTAATGAGTACACAAGAACATACTTATTGAAACATGGCATGCGTGAGTTTCGAAGCCTAACAACCGAAAGAAGATGTCTGATAAACTGTGAGTAAGGTTCTTTTGGCCAAACGAACCGCTGCCGTAACAGATTACTACATTATCGCTCACCACGTGGTTTATAATCAGTTTGCTGTAATAGTAGCACACAACTACAGAACCTGCCTGTATTATGGCTGAAGTAAGATATCAAAGTACAGTCGCACCATTGACTGTAAAAGACACTGCCTCCACTGCAGGCTGGTGAGAACATTGTGGAAGATTGGAAGGCGTTTAAACAACTGTTTAAAAACTATAAAATAATCTCTGAGCTGGGCAAACGAAGCAAGAAATATCAATGTGCCGTGTCCATGCACTGCGTAAGTATAATGGGTGTTAAAATCTACTATTCTCTTGAGTTTAAACCACCTGGCCATAATAACCACCCACCCGCAGAAGACAAGGAGGATCTGGAAACAATCATCAACAGATTTGATGAATACATGATTGGGCAGATCAACGAGAGATATGAACGATATGTTTTCAACCAACGAGTGCAGAAACCGGGTGAAAGCGTGAAAGAGTTATCACAATCCTGCAACTTCTGCGATTGCCGCAAGGAATCGCTGATCAGGGACCGTCTGGTGATCGGGATAACAGACAGCAATGTTAGAAAGTTACTCCTCCAAAGAAAGAATTTCAAGCTGATAGATGCAGTTGACATATGCAAGGGGGCAGAGGCCATTCAACACCAACTGGCTTCAATGGGCACAACTGCTGCAGTGTCCGTTACAAAGGAGCATAAACTCAAGGCTAAGACTGACCCTTCAAACGACCAAGGAAAGGGTATGCCTCTTCTAAAATGCAAGTTTTGTGGCAAGAAGCACATACTTAAGAAGGAACAATGTCCTGGTTGTGGCAGAACGTGCTCTAAATGCAAGGGGTAAAACCACTTTGCTGTGTGCTGTCCGCCAGACATCAGAAAGAGAGTGAATTGTGTTGATCATCAAGAAGTACACAGTCACTCTTCTGACCCTGAATATCTAGAGAGTGTAGTGAGACAAAAATCTCAACTGACATCAGAACAAGCCAAGCAGACTAGTGGTCCTATCTACGTGGAAATGATCATCATTCCCGACGAGAAACCGATCAAGTTTCAAGTTAACTGTGGTGCTGAGGTCAACGTCATCTCGAAGATGATAGTACACATGACCAAATGTTGAGCTTGAAGAATCCATGGTAACTCTATAGATGTGGACCAAGGAGACCTCACAGACAATTGGGAAGACACGACTGATTGTCAGGAACACTGAGAACAGAAAGAAATACACAATGGAATTTAAAGTCGTGAATGAAGACCGTACTCTTATCATCGGAAGGAAAGCAGCAGAGGATGTGAAGCTGATAACTGTCAACTACGACAGCTTCCGACTCCTGCACAGTGTTGCAGAAAAGGACATAGTGTCTGAGTTTGCTGATATGATCACTACTAACGCAAACGCATTGGGTACTTTACCTGGAACAGTACACTTCATAGTAGACAGAAGTACTGATGCTAAGGATGTCACACCCAAACATGTTGCGGTTGGCCTGAAACACAAACTAAGAGAAAAACTTGAGAACATGGATACACTGGAGTCATAGCTGAGGTTGATGAATCTACAGACTGGGTGTCACAGATGACTATCAGCATGAAGAAGAACAATGACATCCGAGTCTGCCTGGACCCTCATGCACCCAACAGAGCGATGAAGCCTGTGATCGACGATGTCCTGCCAGATGTTGCCAATGTAAAAGGTATTCACAAAGGTACATCTCCTAAATGGGTACTGGCACTGTGTACTGAACAAAGAGAGCAGTACTCTCATAATCGTTGTAACGCCGTTTGGTCGGTACAAATGGTTACGACTACCATTTGGCTTAAATGTCAGCTCTGAGATCTTCCAGACACGGCTCAACATGGCGCTTGAAGGACTGGAAGGTGTTATCTGTGTCGCAGATGACACCATAGTCTATGGTGCTGGCGAGACCGTGCAGCAAGCCACTGAAGATCATGACAAGAAACTGAGAGCTTTGCTTCAAAGATGTCGCGAGAAAGGCATACGTCTCAACAGAAATAAATGCCAGTTTCGTACTAACGACATTCTGTTTCTGGGACACAGAATAACAAGTGAAGGACTCAGACCTGATGACGTAACGGTTGAAGCTATCACAAAGTTGGAGAATCCAAAAAATGTGGAATAAGTCCAACGACTCCAAGGGACAGTCAACTACCTGGCACGGTTCATGCTAAAACTGTCTGACGCCCTAGAACCAATTAGACAGTTGACCAGGCACTTATGTAACCATTCAAAAGAATCGTTACAGAAGCACCAGTCCTAGCTTTCTATGATCCATCGAAAGAGCTAGTCATCGAATGTGATGCAAGCCTGAGTGGACTGGGTACAGTGTTAACGCAACAAGGACGATCCATTGCATACGCAAGCCGTGCATTGACACCTACAGAAACAAGATATCCACTGATGGAATAGGAGATGCTCGCCATTGTCTTTTCCTGGAGAAGTTTCACCAGTATGTCTTCGCCCGAAAGACAATCGTGTACTCTGATCACAAGCCACTAGAGTCGATTGTGAAGAAGCCAATCCATCGATCACCTATACGACTCCAAGGCATGCTCCTGAAGATCCACGGATATGACGTGGAAGTCGTGTACCGAAAGGGAAAGGAGATGTACACATCTGACATGTTGTCTCGTGCTTATCTGCCTCATCAAGGAGAATCCAATGACTTCGAACAAGTCAACATGGTACAGTATCTGCTTGTCCGTTCCGACGGTCTCCAACAGCCGAAACTACACATAGAGAACGATGAAACACTGCAACTGCTGAAGATGATGATCAGAAATGGGTGGCCTGAAGAAAAACATGAACTGCCGATTCAACTAACGCCATACTTCAGTATCCGAGATGAGCTATCAATCCAGGACAGGATCATCTTCAGAGGTGAACGCGTAGTTTACGGGATGAAATGAAGTCTGCAGTACATCAAGCACACCTTGGTACAGAAAGCTGTCTCCGCAGAGCACGAACATGTTTCTATTGGCCAGGGATGAACTCAGAGATGAAGGACTACATCTCTAGATGCGAAAGGTGCAGAACCTACGAGATGAGTAACCAGAAGGAAACCCTAATACCTAAGGTAATACCATCAAGGCCATGGGAAAGGGTTTGAACAGATATATTCTCACTCGAGGGAAGAGAATATTTGATCACGGTCGATTACCTGTCAAACTGTTAGGATGTAGACAGACTGTACGATACAAAGTCTACAACGGTCCCTTCTACTGTTGTAAGTGACAACGGACCACAGTACGTGTCAGCAGAGTTCGAGAAGTTCACTCGAGAATGGGATTTCGAACATATGGTCTGCTCGCCACACCACCAACGAGCAAACGGAAATACTGAAGCAGCTATCAAGATGACCAAGAGAACGATGAGAAAATGCAAAGAAGGAAACGGTGATGTCTACAAAGCCTTCCTAGAAATACGAAACACTCCGAGTCAGGGAGTAGGTAGCAGTCCTGCACAGCGCCTGCTAGGAAGAAGAACCAGATCTTGTCTTCCAACAACATCCAACTTGCTGAAACCAAGAGGTGATGACATAAGAGCGAAAGAGAGGGAGAAGAAGCGAAATAAAGTAAAACAGGACCATAATTACAAAAGAACAGCGAAGGACCTCACAGTCCTGAATGAAGGAGATACAGTCAGGATGAAACCATTTCACTTGGAGAGAAAAGATGGGGAAAAGCTATAATTAACAGAAGGCTTGATGAGCGTTCTTATGAAGTGGAAACGGCAAGTGGTACACTCCGAACGAAACAGGATCCATTTAAGAAAGTCACGCTAAGCTCCGCCAACAACCGAACCAACCGGACGTGATCAAACTCCGACTGCAGCCAGTTAGAAAGAACCTGACGTGGAAGAAGTGGAAATACCAGAAATGCAGAAGGAACCGATATCACCAAAAAGTCCGTCACCAACCACTATGGAAAACATCAGAACGAGGTCGGGAAGAGCAGTGAAAGCACCAAAACGCTTTGGTGATTGGTGAAAATATTCAGTAGATACAGGGCATAATAATCCCTCTACTGAATTGGTTCAGGGTAGGTCTCACCCCTGACCAAGTATGATCAATGTTACAAACTAAATTCATGACGTTGAAAATTGTGAACATTTGAACTTTCGACAGGTTGTAGATTCAAAGTGATTCATTAATAAACCACCAGGTTGATACTCAGTCTCAAGCCTAGTTTGTGAGCTTCCACATCTGAGTTGTGTCTAGTTAATGACTGAGTAATACACAAGAACATACTTATTGAAACAACAACTTCAACACAAACCCGCCTCGTACACTCCAGTACTTACCAAGGCTTCCAAGTCGATGTATTTCAAATATGACATTATCCATGTATGGCAGTGTTCCTTTGTCTTTCATACAAGGCGGCATGTCTTGTCCGATTACCTGGGCACAAATAAAAACAATTAAAACACAAAATCGATAACATAGGCGTTGCAAGGTGTTCAATATTTTATGATTCAGGTTGGCGACTGTCAACCTTCAGACTTTTGGTGAAATGTCGACGTTGCCTAAAACAGGAGGCCTACGTATTTGTACCGACCTGTGAGATTTCCTTTCTGCACTTTGTCTGTATGTCTGGGAATCGTATCATGTAGAGAAATGCCCAAAGCAGAGCGGTACTCGTGGTCTCGGTACCGGCAAAGAACAAGTCAACGATTAGTTGGAACAAGTTCTCGTCTGTAACAGACAGCAAACGTTATCACACACTTTACGCACACACACACGTACACTAACACACGCACACACGCACACACGCACACACACATAGTCTCGAACCTCGCTTTATGGACACATTGGCAATGCAGCCACCCCGCAGTCAGTTAAGGACACCATAGAATGATCTAGTTACATCCGAATCTCGGCATTGTAGATCGTCTACAAATAATTGCCTTTGGACTCTATCTGACATTAGATTCAGCATTCTATCCGTGTATAGGGCCAACGTAAGACATCATATACATCGGGGCCTTTGAGTAGGCTTATGTCTAGATTCATGGCGCTTCATTTATATACTTATTGTTATTATTATCACTACTATTACTGTTATTTTCCATATTAATGTTAACCAATTCATACAATGGTTAACCACTTCATACAATAGTCACACGTTTGAGAAAATAAAGGTAATCTGAAATATTGTATGATCACCATATATCTGATTTGTTAAATGGGGTATCGATGACGTCCCTGTTAAAATGAGGATTAGAAAAAAAAATGTTATTAAACTAAACTATTCATGTAACAGTGATGCTATTCTTTCCATCTGAAACATACAATAAACGCTCATAGACTAACGACATTTGCACCGAAGTGAAACACGACTACAGGACATTTGCAAAATTCAAAAGCGGATACTTAATCTACGTCAAATATAACTCATTCTTACCCGTGAAAGCGCCACTCTCTTCTCCGTTCTCGGTCTTTAGATATGTCTACGAAGTCCCGAATATTGTCTTCGTCAAATGTTTCCCTGTGTTCACCTATTCTTTTTCGCACGAAATCCTTTATTTCACTGTCTATTTCGACAATCTTCCTGAATTTCGGCTAAACATACGAATATGAATTATAGCTTGTTATTTGCTGCTTAGGTATTTCGATGGCAACAGCAGCACTATTAATCAGTTGGATTAATATTAGTTTGCGATTCTTATGACACACCTAATCAATAACACCATGTCTGAGCAAACACCTTATCTCTTTACAAATGTATGATTAACGCACATCTAAAACGCAACAAACAAAGACAGTTATAATTCATTTTTCCTTCGGACACACGTAAGCGAAACGGAGAAAGAAACTGAGAGAGAGAGACAGAGGGAGAGAGAGGAGAGGAGAGAGAGAGAAAGAGAGAGAGAGAGAGAGAGAGAGAGAGAGAGAGAGAGAGAGCGTGCGCGCGCACGATGCACATATACGGAAGCACACCCACGTACACGCTCCAGCACGCACACTCACACGCACACACACCTAATATATACATCGTATATTATTTGCACATGCATTTATTTTATATTACTCCTGAATATAACACAGGTGTGTAACATGAAATATAATTCGCTGATTGTACTATTTAGAGTGTGTGCCTAACATTTTGAACTAATACTTACAAACAATGCCATAGCTATTGGTCCTGGTACCCAGGTAGCCGGGATACATTGCAACCCTGCGTTGTCCAAAGTGTATGTCACCCCGTGGAGCAGGTGTCTAAATTCTTCGTAATTGTAATCGTACCTGTAAAATAAATTACATCTTTTCCTTACTACTATATTGTCTGGTGCCTTGTTTTCTTCAACCAGTTGCGTTAGTTGGGATGAAGAAGAAATGCGAAGAAACGCCAGAACTTTCAAGTCATATTAGAATAAGCTTTGTGTTGGTGTCCACATCAACTGAGTTCTAAATATATTTCGATTACAGATACATACATAGATACATACATAGACATATACATAGAGCAGACATAGAGATATACACATATACGTACATAGAGACATACATAGATTCATACATATATATATATATATACATAGAGCAGACATAGAGACATACATAGATATATAAATAGAGCAGACATAGAAATATACATAGGTACATACATAGAGACATACATAGACATATACATAGATACAGACATAGAGGAGACATAGAGATATACATAGAGACATACATAGATACATACATAGAGACAGCCATAGATACATACATAGAGACATACATAGACCCAAACGCACGCGCTCACACTCACACACGCATACTCAAACACTCACAAAATACATAGGTACTGACATATCTATGTCATTCGTTCTATTGTTACGGCGAGTGATGCTTTATCGAGTTCATTTCGAGTTGGAGCCTCACTCGAGTTGTCTCTACTACTCAGTGAAGATCTACGGCGGACGTAACGAAAGTGCACCATTGAGAGGCACGTACTGCAGCACGAATTTTCCAGAAGATCTCAGATCTCGCACAAAAACGTTTTTCATCAAGTTCACGTCTGATGGCACTCGCACCGGATCCAACTTCTGGTTTAAACTCACCAAAAGTGAAACATATTTTTGTCGTTTTTTCCTGTTCATGGGTGATGATGTTATGCAATTACACTGCTCTTGCTGGTGTTCCTCTCCTTTGCTTCATATCATAAGCCTCCAGGTGTCATCTTCTTACGACTTTCCCAGATCCCTTTTCACGGACTGCTGTCATCTCAGCTGTGGTCTTCTCTTTTTCCTGCGGCGTCGCTATGTCTGAGCTTCTGGTCTATGTGGTAGTGTCGTTTCGTGACGCTTTTCTCAGGAGAAACAATCTGGAATTCTGGGCGAATTGATGGGCAACACAATAAGTGGCTCTCGTCGTGAATAAACTCGCCAAGAAAAGTCTGACAGGATGGTAACAATTCGACTCACGTATCATCATAGCAAGGTTTTAAATGTGTCAAGATTACCATCGTTCAGTGTTATGCACCAACCGAGCAAGCAGATGTAGAAAAAGAGAATGCATTCTATAACCGCTTGCAGGAGCAAATTGACAAGACACCACAACGCGACATCCCGATAGTAACGGGAGAAATGAACGCCAAAGTGGGCGTGGACAACGAAGGATATGAAGCATGAATGGGAGTACATGGTATAGGTGAGATAAATGACAATGGGAAGCACTTTGCAATCCTTTGATAAGAGAATGGACTAGTCATTGGTGATACCATCTTTCAACACAAGACAATCCACGCGTTAACGAGGACCACTCCTGGCGGCAGAAGAAGCAATCAATTAGATCATATCGCAATCAAACAGAAGTGGAAGCAATTTTTTAAAGATGTCAAGGTGATCAGAGAAGCAGGTTCTGGCAGTGACAATCATCTTCTCTTATGTAAACAGGAGCTAAAATTTATGAAAACGAAAAAGAAAACACCAGAACAGATTTTACAGTCCAAAAGTTTGAATGATCCCAAGGTGAAAAAACAGTTCACTCTGGAATTATTCAACATTTTTCAAATCCTAAGTGACATCCCAGTAGATGCCCTCAATGATCAGTGCCAGAAAATCCTGGAGGTGTTTTTGGATGTTAACAAGGACATTCTTGGACACCGCACAAAACATAGGAATGAATGGATCACGGACCACTACTGAGTGTTCATCAAAGCTCGAGAACCGCCTATACAATCACTTAGACTCTGGCAGGAATTAAGTCCATGAAATCCACAGTTGTCAAAGACATGGATGGAAACGTCATCACCAAGCAAGATGAACAGCTCAACAGATGGACAGAGCACTTCCGGGAGATTTTAAACCAAGACGACGATCAGGACATACATACTACAGGACAACAGCTGGAGATGAAACAAGGATGTATCACACAACAAGAAATCGAAGATGCCATCAAATAGACCAAAGGAAATAGACCACCACAGGATCATAGCTAACATGCTGAAAGCAGAACCCTGCCTTAGTGCGAATGCAGTCTTTGCACTGTCCAACAAAGTGTGGGAAGAAGACATTGAGTACTAGATGCATGTTTGAAGGGAGTCATCGTGAAACTACACAAAAAGGCGACCTTTTAGAGTAATTGGAATAACTCCAACTGGAGGGACATGCATTTCCTGTTTTTACTAGGCAAAATTGTCTGCAGAGAACTTCTACAAAGAATCAAGAATATAACTGAGAAAGAACTTCGAGAAGAGCAAGCAGACTTCAGAAGTGGGAGACCGCGCACAGGTCTTTATGATTCGAACTATAGTCGAGCAATCATTTGAGTGGAATTCATCCTTCTACATCAACTTCATCGACTTTGCAAAGGCCTTTGACAGCATCCACCAGATGCAGACAACCAGTGTAGCGTGAGGCATGATGGACAGCAGAGTGGGTAGTTTCATGTGAGGACTGGTGTAAGGCAAGGATGTATCATCTCGCCACTGCTCTTTCTAATAGTCATCGATTGGATCATGAGAAAAGCCACCAGTGATCAACCAAGAGGACTCATATGGGGACTAACGGAACGACTCGAAGACACAGATTTTGCAGATGATATTAGCCTCCATACATCCACTATCTTGTACGCCAAGCCATAACTGAAACTATACAGATCAAACGTCCGCTCAGTACTACTATATGTGTCAGAAACATGGAGAACCAATAAGAAGATCAAGAGCCGACTCAGAGGTTTTAAAAGAAGGTGTCTCAAACGATTCCTGATAATATGTTTGGAGCAGCATAAGACAAACCAGATCATCTGCGAACGCACTACCATCAACAACGTCGTTAATGAAGTGAAACGAGGGAGATGGAGATGGCTTAGCCATGTTCTTGGTCATGTTCTTGGCCTATAACATGACGCTATAAAATGAACACAACCTGGACAACGAAAAAGAGCCAGACCACTGGGCACCTGTAGAAGAACCACAGAAGAATAAATGAAGCTAACAGTGAAGAATTGGCATGAACTGAAATGGCTCGACGACGACCGTCTGGAGGAAATTTGTTGACGCCTAAATGCTCCAGTGGGAGCGAAGAGGCTATGCAGTGTGATGCTCAGCGACTGCCATAGACTAGGAGACCTACAATATAACAGCACAAACGCGTGTTTAATAATCGGTCAATTGACAACAACAAAGTTAGATTGTGATGTGCGACATGGTTGCTTATCACACGGTTATAGCGACGCGTTGTAGGCTGTTTCTGTCCAGACGAAAAGGTTCAAGGAGCACATTACTTTAGCTATAATAAAACTATCAGTAATCACAAAAGTGGCTCGCTGTAAGTGTGACATTGTGAACATTTAGTCATACTGCGGTAGTTTGATTCCCATGCCAGGGACACTACCTCTCTCTAGTATCGCCGATTCGTATCTAAGTAGCCATTTACGTCGTCAGACAGAAACCAGATAACATTTACGTAATAGTAATTACAAGTTGAAACGCACCCATAATACAACGAAAAGGGCAGTTCTTCCGCGCAGTAGAACATCCCTATAGATAAGCATAGCATATTAACAGCACGTAAGGAAATAAATATGAGCACAATTTACTAAGTACTTGCAGGCGTAGTCCAATATAGTATACCGTGATATACGTGTATATGTCAAACATAGCCGTTCGTCTTACCTGCAGAGTACCCGGCAAGGAAGCCCCCGTATGTACGAGAAGAGTCGGTTTTGAAGATAAAGCGCACAGCTCCCCTCGGAAATATGTAATCCGCAGGTATCTCATTGCCGCACAACGAATTTATAGAAGTGCACCTTCAGTCGTTGTAAACAGGCAGGACTTTTTGTAACGACTTTATTTGATCTGTTCTCTTGGAATCGTTGTCGCGCTTTTAAATAAATTAAAACTGCCAGGTCAACTGATAGCTCTCATACACTCGTGGCAAACACATTCAATGTAAGTTACTACAGCTTTAACATATCATGTAGAGTGGAGAATTTCATAGAACAAAAAATAAATATATATATATACGAATGTCCTACCTTGTATTGAGGGAGTTGGATTATCCACAAACAGTGCTCATTATTCCCATAAGGAGATCCGATCGTTCCAAAGCCACCACGTGATCTATATATCGTCTGATATCTCCAACATTACACTGGTTGAAAATAACAATAATACAACTTACACATTCAAACGGACTGTACAATAGTTATTATGAATGGCAAACTAACTGTACTATATAACAGTTACGAAGTCATGTCAATACATTGTTCGTACCAAACAAAATTGGTTTCATTGATTAAGAGGGTCAGGGGCTAAAGGATACTTCCGAGTAAAACATTTGTTTTCAACAATATTACATAGGAATGTTTATGACATCATTGGCTACAACAATGCTACTGTGCATATACACGTGTTGGTGGTGATGTTTACACTATTAAGTCAGAATAAAGGTGGGTTCTTACATAACGCAGTATCCTTTACTTTACCCCCTGCCAGATTTCTTTATTCGGGCACCATCACGACGTCTCTGGGCATCCAGCGACGTTTAAATTAATGCAACGTAACGTAAAGCAACGTAAAGTCAACCCAATTGCCCAAGGTTCGACCCCGCAACACAATATTCGAATCTCGGTTCTCTCGGTTGAGAGTCCGAAGCTCTTTATGATATGTTAGCATATGAGCCATTGTTGCCCTCTTGTTGCACGCTCACAGAGCCCTTAATTGTAAGCAACTGTTGAAGCAGATAATTGAAATTGCATAAAAGAATCTAACATAGCTGTTGACGCGACCATACTTATATATATATATATATATATATATATAGCTGTGAATTGACGACGCTGTGTTTTGCTCGGTGTGGTGGCGTCGCTGTTATACGACACAAGCGGTATTTGGGCTACCGTAGGCAGGCGCCATCGATAATGTACTGAACCACACAATTCCAAAGAACGACATAGCAACAACAACAGTAGGCATCCCAAACCAGTTGGACACCATGTTTTCGGGATGGGACTACGCCATCTGCGTTCTTGTGTTGGTCGTTTCGGCCGGTACCGTGTTGTACTACGGCTGTACGGGCGGTAGGCAGAGCACGACGAAGGAGTTCCTTATGGCCGATCGTAACATGGGAGTGTTGCCCGTGGCTCTGTCGCTGGTCGCCAGCTACGTTTCAGCTATCACGGTGCTCTGGACCCCGGTCGAGATGTACTTTTACGGGAGTCAATACTGGATGATGTGGATGGGCTATGTGATCATGATCCCATTTCTTCTTGCCCGTCTTCCACAATCTCACCCTCACCAGTATCTTTGACGCGAGTCATTCCACAGTGCAGCGGTTCTTAACCTTTGTTGGGTGCGACCCAAATTCCGGTCGGGGAACTGGCTTGGCGACCCATAGCTTCTTGTAATAAATGAATTCCTGTGAAAGTGTATTATGAACACTTCTATTGATATGAAGTGAATAAAAAAAACGGCACCGATTTTCGTTCAGTGTGCGCAAGATACATTTCGGCGGCATCCAACAAAACATGACTTGCCCATACCAGAAGCAAGCAAAACGATCAATGGTGTGAATTCGAAATATGTTGTGTAATATCATTACTTAATATTTAGATAAAAGTTGGTGTAAATCATTTGTCTCCCATCCATTTGGTGCGGACAAGAGGGATAATAAAGGAAAGTTCGGACAGTCAGTTAACACTGAAAACACTTGGCGACCCAATTTCGGGTCGCGACCTAGGAGTTACGAACCGCTGCTACAATGTTTCTGTACGTCAGTGACGTTAATAGGCGTACACAGTCCCCGTTTCGAAGCTGCCGTGATGTGACGATTGTTCAGTTTCGTTCGCGCCATGTTACCCCAGTAGTCCAGTCAATCTATGCCCAAAAGAGGGTCAACCTCAAACAAATTGCAATAGTAATTATGGCAGCGTTTTTAGTTAGTACTATATGTCTACATTACCAGAAAAAAAGTCCACCGAAATCCATATGGTGGAACATTGTCATTTTTGACGACAATGACGAGTGGTTAAAAGTCGCTGCCAGTGATGTTTTGGCGTAATGAAATGTAGGGGTAGGCGTTATTTAGGCTGTGATATATATTTTCTTTGCATACTTTATACACAGTTTGTATACCATTGACAATATAATGGATTAACCTACCCAGCGATATATAGTAAGTATAAATTCGTTGAATATTAATGTGAACAATCGTTTTTAAATACAGTGAACCCCGATTTTTAGCCGCTATGGGGGAGTAGCGTTGCGATCAAACGGTGACTTAGTTCATTTGCAATTTAATAAAATGATGCTCTATGGTTATAATGTTTTTGGTGGATTTTCTATCTCATGGTGTCCCTGAAGCAATTCTGCTTTGGCATTTTTTCAAATATGCAAATCAGGGCCTCCATTACTGAAATACGTATTTTCTTCAATGGCTTTGCAACTAAGCATCATAATGTCACAAAAGTTGCGTCAATACCAATATTGTTATGGTCAACGGTTAAGATAAACATCACCAGATGTATACAACGGCTGCATGTTTGTCATTTCATAAAACTTTCAGATATCGGCCATGTTGGATCTTATTACATGCTTATCTCCAATGCAATGTTTATGCGTATCTCCAATGACTTTGATTCACATCTATTGTCTATGTCCCTATAATAATAATAGGACAATCAACAACAGAAAACACAGTGATTCTCGTTGTAATATTATTGCACAACACAGGATAAATAGTTATCAATCCATATAGTTGACAGTGGTTGTATACATACAAGTGTCTATTCAAACTCCCATTATAGAGCGGTGTGCCATGTCTTCCCGTGCAATTTGCTTGTCAAAAGCAATTTTGTGCACAAATGTCATCTACAGTGTTTCAGTCTGCAGAAAATCTGAGGTGGCAATTTTTATTTTTAAAGAAATGGCAGCCATTTTACAAAATGGCAGCCACTTTACAAAATGGCCGCCAAATTACATTTCCGCATATCTTAACAACTGCGTCACCTACAACCAACATGGCAATCTTGTTAAATCTTTTTTAATTAACGTGATACGGAAAAACGGTCGGTCGGTCGGTCGGTCGGTCGGTCGGTCGGTCGGTCGGTCGGTCGGTCGGTCGGTCGGTCGGTTAGTTTCACAACTTAAACTAGGTATATTCTCTAAAGGCAGCTCTACCACCTCTTATAGTACATAATTATATCGTACCAAGTCATGTATCATTGATTTTGTTACACACACACACAAACACACACGCAAACACACACACACACACACACACACACACACACACACACACACACACACACACACACACACACACACACACACACACACACACACACACACACACACACACACACACACACACACACACACACACACACACACACACAAACACACACACAAACACACACACAAACACACACACACACACACACGCCTTTGGTGTGTGTAACTACTATTAAGTAAAGCAGGTTTCGCTAAGTGGAAAACCCTAATTATCCATTCAGCGATCTGTATTGCATCTCCACTTAAAACAGCAGTTTGTGACGTAATTGAAATATTGGCTTAATTATAATATGCTGCGTTTATTATATACATAGAGAGAGAGAAAATGTAGAGGAGAGAGGGGGAGTGATGGAGGGGGGTGGTGGGAGGGAGGGAGAGAGAGAGGGGGGGGGGGGGGGAAGAGAGATAGTGTGTGTATGTGTGTGTGTGTATGTGTGTGTGTGTGTGTGTGTGTGTGTGTGGGTGGGTGTGTGGGTGGGTGGGTGGGTGGGTGGGTGGGTGGATGGGTGGGTGGGTGCGCGTGCGTGTGAGCGCGTGCGTGTGTGTGTGTTGACATCGCTGTGGTGTTAGTTTCCTCTCTGCTTGCAGTAACAGGCCTCAATGTGTGGATCTCCGTTCTCAGCATTGGCATCGTCTGCATATTTTATACTGCAATGGTTAGTCGGCGTAATATGTATTGAGAAATTATACCATAAAATACTTTTTCAGAATACTAAATGCTGCATTAAAGCTATTTTAATGATAATCGACAAACTGTGCACACGTGTGAGAAATGTTAATATACGATATTTCATGATTGCAACATATTTTCTGTGGATAATTTATTCAACCAACCAACGGATTGTTTCACTATAGTATTGTCGATGAATTTTTCTTGCAATTTTTCACAACATCCAAATCCCATCACAATAAACATTTATTTGGTTTCAAAATCATCTTTCTGATTTTTGTGATATTATATGAAAATAACGATCTACCTTGATTATGTGTTTGTTTAGTAAACGTGGACTAAGTCGGCGACTCGGATTTGTGGTTGCAGCAGGTCGTTAGGCTTCTTTGTGTACTGAACATGAGTACATGAGTCGTTGCGCTAATTGTATAGATATGCAACTAAATTATTGTTCTATTGCTATATTGAGCCACCGTCGAGTTTGCAGAAATAGTTCGCGACTGTGCTGCCACCTGTTAACTAAAACGCTCGCTATGTTTCAGGTGCGACATGAAGGCTGTCATGTGGACTGACGTATTCCAACTAAAGTTATCTCTATGTTTCAGGGCGGCATGAAGGCTGTTATATGGACAGACGTCTTCCAGATCGTCAATATGTTCGTCAGTGTGTTCGCCATCATCATCCAAGGCTCTATCGACCATGGCGGCTTCGTTAACATCTGGAAAATTATGGACGACGGCGACCGAATCCATTTCTGGGAGTGAGTCAGCGTTAATGGACTGAATGTATCTTTATACAATAAATAAATTAATGGGAGTGAGTCAGCGTTAGTGTATTGAATGTATCTTTATACAATAAATATATTTCCTGGAGCGAGTCAGCGTTAGTGGATTGAATGTATCTTTATATAATAAATACATTTCTGGGAGTGAGTCAGCGTTAGTGGATTGAATGTATCTTTATATAATAAATACATTTATGGGAGTGAGTCAGCGTTAGTGGATTGAATGTATCTTTATAAAATAAATACATTTCTGGGATTGAGTCAGCGTTAGTGGATTGGATGTATCTTTATACAATAAATACATTTCTGGGAGTGAGTAAGCGTTAGTGGATTGAATATATCTTTATACAATAAAAAAAAACATTTCTGGGAGTGAGTCAGCGTTAGTGGATTGAATGTATCTTTTTACAATAAATACATTTCTGGGAGTGAGTCAGCGTTAGTGGATTGAATGTATCTTTATACAATAAATACATTTCTGGGAGTGAGTCAGCGTTAGTGGATTGAATGTATTTTATATACAATAAATACATTTATGCGTGCGACATACGTTTTCACATTTCCAGTGTAGTTCAGCATAGATAGGAGAGGTCATAGATTCACCACTGGAAAGTCGATGTCATTATGATTTTCGCTATGCAATCATCGCTTGATTGAGGCAACGACAACATGACTATGTTTGAAGAACTACGAACATTATAAGTATCACGGTCTTGTAGTACTTTGATTTAACGTGTCTGTACACGGTTCAACTACTGTTCGACTTTGTTTCATGCGATCACCTTTCAACAAATGTGACCAATAGGATTCGATTTTGTAGAACGATGTATTCACAAGATGCGATTTTGTTGAAATGCATCTACATGTTACCACTAGATCCGGCACATGTGTATGCCTTAACATGGTTTTGGCAAGGGCAGGCTAACAAACATTGATGGTGTTTTTCTCTTTTGGAAGAGGCCATGGTTATTGTAGTTGTTTGAAGAGTACGACAATTCGCACGGTGATTTTTGAATAGACATGATACAGACTAGTTGTATAAATTTGCTCTAGTGTGAAATGGCAGTATTTCACGGTTCAACTGTGTTTAAAGCGAGTCGCATTCTAAAAAGTTGAACATATGTTGAACCGTGCAAAAGCACCTCTAGAGAACGAAGATGCACAGCCGAATTGATGCGGAATTGTACGATGCAGCTTTAGCGTCGACCCGACTACTCGACACACGATCTGGAACCTTAGCGTCGGTGCTGTCTTCTTCTGGGTGTCCCTGTACGGCACCAACCAAGCCAAGGTCCAACGTGCCCTGTGTACACCAAACCTCCAAACTGCACAGGTGTAAGCAAAACTGGTTGCAAACAGTTTAACGCGGATAACTAAACTTAACGTTTAACTTTTTGTTATAGTCGTAACCTTCTTCCACTTGGTACCGTAATTGCTGGGTGGGGACACATCACGAAAGGTCCATTCCGCTACCTTGTCGCCACTTCTACACCTATCCTTGTCTTCTGCAATTTCCTCCAAATATTGGCTGTTCAACCTCTCAATACCATACTTCTGACAAGTAAAACTGTCATAATAACAGTAACAACAACAACAACAACAACTGTTATGTTCGTTATTATTGTTATTATATTCTGTAATGATAGCTGCGACTGTAACTCAACAAAAACTGACGTAATTTGTTGCTACGAAATATTAACGACGATAATAAAGTAGGTCACGTTTCAATCAAATCGAGATGTCTTCAGACGAGTGACGTCATGTGTTCACAGTGCATTGTGGTTGAACTTCACCGGGTTGACGGCGCTTCTCACCCTGTGTAGTATGTGTGGATTTGTCGTGTACGCCCAATACCGCGACTGTGACCCGCTCACGGGCCCGGATCATATCCGGAGGGACCAGGTAAGTACGGCAGTGAGCTCTGATGTATAACATACACTGATATATTCTGTCTTGACATTGTCAGTGTCATGAGACTTATGATTACAGCGGAACCTCTTTAATAAAGACACTATGTATATGTCAGGATTATAAACGAATCGTGCACATAACTGAGTATATTAGAATGCAGTAAATATGTTCGTTCCCGTTGAAATGATGTCCGGAAGTCAAGGTTTCCAGATTATCGCCGCCGGATTAAAGATGTATGCCACATAATGGCACATGTGTTAAGTTCCGAGACGTAACCTACTTCCTCCAGTCCAGTCCAGTCACGTGTTCATAGTGTCATCATGTGTACCTGAATAGCACGTGCATGTTATCAATCCGTAGCGAATCCAATCAAATGTGCGACAGTAATGCTAAGTAGTAAATTCGCTGAGCAAGCGATAACCGGAAGGGTTGTGTTCAGCTGCTGCCGCTGGACGTCGTAGAACACCTGGACTACCCCGTCGTTTCCGGCCTCTTCACTGCTTCAGTCTTCGGTGGAGCTCTCAGGTTAGTGTTCGTATAGTGATCAGTAAAATATTATTCAAAAGTAATCAAACGTCCATAATTTCCTAGGTCTCGTGAAAAGACTTGTTGTGCCAGATATTGACGATGAATTCACTCAAAGTCTGCTTCGAGGTTCTCGACATCAAACTTGGAGGAGTTTCACGGGGATGCCGCGGCCTGGTTGTTTTTATTGGTATGGTGGCATCCGTTGAATACACATTAACATAAATATCATGTACAGACATAATACCCGATGCGTCAAATTCAGTTCATACATTTTGCGTTTGTACTATGACAATTCACTTACTTAAATGTGCCTGTTTGTCCGCTGGGAGCATCTACGCCATCGATAAAGGTGCACTAATGCAATTCTTCTTAATATATGTGTATACATTATGTCTCGCTGTTAGGTGTTTTTGGCTCTCCTCTCTGTTCCGTCTTAACACTCTATTAGTGTGGATCTACAGTATGTCTGCGAGAGCCGCTAATTGGATAACTGTTTTTACTTCCTGGATCTATGGAAATATTATGTCTAAACATGTTGATATGCTTCTTTATGGACAACAATTATCGAACTTCCACTGAACTATTTTCGATCTGCATAATCTCCATCGAGGAAAATACAGTGAAACACGAGATTCCAACTCTGTCTCTAAGTGGAGTGAAAATTAAATATGAAACAGGCTGAGTTCTAAATGCGTAAATGTAGTGGGGGTTTTGGCCACCACATGCGAACATGGGGGCCAGGGGGTTTGAGCCCCCCACTTTTGTATATAGCAAATTGCGGTAAATAATCTAGCTAGTAATATAGAAGGTGTGCAGTATGCACAGAGGTATCTTTTCCCTTGAATTATATATTGTAAATCTGTGACAGTTCGTATGCTGTAAATATGTATATATATATAGCATTCAAGGGGTTTTTCAGTCACTAACTAGCTAGAATGGAAAATTATTATATATATATGTACACATTGTAGTACATAGCATATGCGGTACATAGATCAGTAATCTTTATGTACCTGTCTGTGCACAGGATGCGAAATACACTGTATATATTGTCTGTGCACAGTGGCAATCCCTGTGAATTAATAAATTTGGATTGCCCATTACCAACCTATGCAATAGTTGGTGTAACTTTATACAAACAGAGAAAGGGCTGCATGAACAATTCTGTAACACATGTCATCATATATACACTGGGGGTGAGGGGGTACCGAGCGAAAGTAGCACACGAAATGTAATTTCCAGCTCATTATATTCTGGCCTGAATTCACTCGCTGCCGTCGTCATTCAGGATATGATTCTCCCTTTTTGCGTCCCTATGAGAGCGTCGACCGCTGCCAACTTGGCTAGAGGAATAGGTAGGGAGTACAACGTATGTAGCATGTTACTGGAGAGGGTGTGTGTGTGTGTGTGTGTGTGTGTGTGTGTGTGTGTGTGTGTGTGTGTGTGTGTGTGTGTGTGTGTGTGTGTGTGTGTGTGTGTGTGTGTGTGTGTGTGTGTGTGTGTGTGTGTGTGTGTGTGTGTGTGTGTGTGGGTGTGTGTGTGTGTTTGTGTGTGTGTGTGTGGGTGGGTGTGTTTGTGTGTGTGTGTGTGTGTGTTTGTGTGGGTGTGTTATTGTGTGTGTGGGGGTGTGGGTGTGTGTGTGTGTTTGTGTGTGTGTTTGTGTGTGTGTGTGTTTGTGTGTGTGTGTGTGTTTGTGTGTGTGTGTGTGTGTGTGTGTGTTTGTGTGTGTGTGTGTGTTTGTGTGTGTGTGTGTGTTTGTGTGTGTGTGTGTGTGTGTGTGGTGTGTGTGTGTGTGGGTGTGTGTGTGTGTTTGTGTGTGTGGGGGGGGGGTGTTTGTGTGGGTGTGTTTGTGTGTGTTTGTGTGTGTATGTGTTTGTGTGTGTGTATTTGTGTGTGTGTGTTTGTGTGTGTGTGTGTGTGTTTGTGTGTGTGTGTGTGTGTGTTTGTGTGTGTGTGTGTGTGTGTGTGTGTGTGTGTGTGTGTGTGTGTGTGTGTGTGTGTGTGTGTGTGTGTGTGTGTGTGTGTGTGTGTGTGTGTGTGTGTGTGTGTGTGTGTGTGTTTGTGTGTGTGTGTGTGTGTGTGTGTGTGTGTGTGTTTGTGTTTGGGTGTGAGCGTGCGTGCGTGAGTGCGAGAGAGAGAGTATGTGCGCGCAAGTACATTGATAGTATTTTCTTTATAAAAAAAATATATATAGTATATATGTTGCAGCCGTCGGCTTCGGGGCTTTGATGATTCTGTTGACATACGTGGCGTCGCATCTCGGCGAGGTTCTCCAGGTAAACTACTTCCTGCGTGCATAACACTTGGTGATAAATGTTAGTTAATCAACCTTGTATCATAGTTGTAGGTATAACATATGAATGACCTATATATGACTAATGACAGCGATAATTACCTATTTTGTATTATTAACAATTTTATCATCATATTACCGACAGTTCTCGTATAGCCTGCTTCTGACGTTCCTTTATTTGTTTCGAATGACTTTCTCACGTATTCTATTGTTCTTTCCTGTCTTTCCCGGAAGGCTTCCATCGGGGTTGGAGCAATGATCGGCGGACCCATCCTAGGCATCTTCATTTTGGGGATGACTAATCCTTGGTCCAATACCAAAGTAAGAAGTTCTATCATATTGCCATTTTTCCCAGTAACAACCGTAATAATTAGGTTCGTACTGAGCAGTGTATATATTTTCGTTCCATTTAGAGTCAGGTTATGAATCTTCCAGAAACCAGTGGATTTATATTTGGAAACGTAAATATAAAATGATTGTTAGTTCACAGTTTGACGTTATTTGAATATATGTGGAATTACCTTTAAGCTAAGGTTGGTTCATAATTAGAAGTGTAGTCTAAACAAGGAGTTCTGTTTGGTCTAAAGTCTTTGATTTTCAGTGTTCCTAAATTTGATGATAGCAACAAAAACATGTATTTATGCTTGGTTCATGTACGTAATTGTTTTAGAGACTTTTCTTTGGTTAACAATTTGGCAAACGACTAAGACGGTTTTTATAATAATGTATTTATGTGTTATTTCCTACCCTTTTCAGGGAGCCTACGTCGGATTTCTAAGTGGACTTGTAGCGACCAACTGGCTGGTGATTGGAGCGTTCATCTATAAGCCTTCCGTCTACACGCCGCCTATCTCACGGGCTGCGTGTTCCATCGCCAACGTGACGTCAAAGTACCTAAACTATTCTACAACTACCGCTGTGACGCTAATGCCGGAAGACAAGTGCGTCGTAATGTCAAGGCGCGCAACTACTCAATATACTGCTACATGAGGCCCACAGTTGAGTTTGGAGGACTGTGTTAGGGGGATTTTAGAAAATTAATAGAAGGTGAAAAGGTGGATAGAGGCTGCTGATAAACTTGCAATAAACTTGCATACGGGTGCGATTTCCCGGTACATTGATTAACAGGGGGGAGGAAAAGTTAAAGCCAATTATATTATTTGTCTCGTTGAAACGAACATTCGACAGTGAGTAATGAAAAGGTGTCGATAACACAAATTGGCTGGTTACATTTGGGCACGTCAGTGATACGTTCAAAGTCCCGCATTTCGCATTCCTGAATAAGCTAGGATTACGTATGTACGGAAACAGCATGCGGGATGGGAAATACCTATATAGTGACGACACTTGTGGAAATTTCATATCGATTCATGTGGTGATGTGATTCGAATCTCTACATGGAATCATTTTCCGCATTCGCGTGAAAAAATGCCATCGCCTATGTGCATAGGGAATTGCGTCAACTAATTTCCAAAGGATACTATATGGATTGTTTTGCCGCATACCGCATCAGCATGCCGTTTCCATACATATGGGATCGTAGCTTTAATCATATGTTTGGTAATGTATTCTGGATTACCAGCATTCGCTTGTTTGTCGACTTGCAGGGCGGGGTATTTGAGCTTCTACGACATGTCTTACATGTGGTATACCCTCTTCGCTGTCATCGTCGTTAACACGGTTGGAACAATCGGTAGCTTCTAATAGGTGGGTATATTATATAGTGACGTTGCATTTGGTCACATTCCGCGAGAAGTTTTTATGCAGACGTACGCTTAACACGAAGAGGGTAGGTGTACCTGGAACGGCCTTAGACCAAACGAAGGCAGTCGATCACCGGACCCAATGTAGAATGTTTGTCTATGGCCTATGCTCCCGAAAGAAAACGGGTTTAAGAAGCTAACTAAGTGAATATGTAGCACAGGTCGTCACTTCATTGCTGCAATACACGTTGTCGTAGGAAGGAAGTCGATCCTAGACTGCTGACGCCATTTGTTGTGTCATTCTGCTGTTGTTGGACTGCGAAATTCCGACAAGCCCAACAATGCAACATCGATCGACCTTCGGTGAGTAAAATGCGTCATTTCGGCTATTTTTGCCAAGTTTTAACTGTAAGACGACATAATTCATTTAATTTAATAAACTGATTTAATAATTCAAGCCGAAGCTACGTACACACGACAGCCTTATATCTGCCAATTAAATGTTGAGTTTAAAAATCCAGGATAATTCAGGCTCAATAAAACACGCAAATATAAACCCTCTTGGGTCCTCCAATTGCACCCCCTCTGAGGTTTATCAAAAACATCCAATGGCACGCGCCGTAACCACCAGCTGCAAAAACCTCCAACCGCATCCCCCGGACGTCGAACTGCACCCCTTTAAGGATCACCAAATAACTACAACCACAATACCCTACAATCTGGGAGATTTTCTGTTTTCGGGAAGACGGAAGTTTTACAACAAAACCGGGAGACTCCCAGAAAATGGTTGTACTGTTCGCATCACAGTCTAGGTTGGGCGGCGGACAGTGGCGCCACTGCACGGAGTCTGGATAATATTTTAGCTACTGCCACTAGGGGACAACATAATCTCACAGGGGCATTTGTAAATCTACAGTGAGGTATTTATTGCACGGTAGGGGCTTAGTGTCAACTCTTTGACTAGTAACACGTTAAATGGAAGCAAAAAGCATCTCACTGGACCTATGCAATTAAAAGAGTTAATCAAATATAACCATCAGGAACTACAATCAAGAATATCGTGCCAGCAGTTTACTAGAATAACTTTGTTGAAGATACATCATTTTTCAGTGCACGGACAGCGCCGTTGTCACCAATGTCTATTCTTCCCAATTCGCCAGTCGTCAAACTGATGACATTTCTCTAGTTTGCGTCGCGAATATGTTTTGGCACTGTAGCTAACAAAAATGTAATGTCCATATGGTGCACTGTGTGTCAACATAACAGTTCTAGTTCTAGTTGTTTCCAGCGCTCGGCAACGTTCTACTAACTGACTAGTCTGTATCATTGTGGTTACAATGTAATGGTCTTATGAAGTCTCATTCAACTAGTCAGCCTTTTTCAGAACATTATTGCCAAAGCGACCTTTATATGCTGGCACTGGGGGTGGTCACAGCCAGGGTGCTTGTCGTCCTCAGTGGTTCTTTTACGTGCCAAATTGAGAGGGACCGACATTAACGTCAACTCCGAGTCACGAGGATACACAGTTTCCAATGTTGAGAGCCACGTTTTTACACCAAATATCATGCCTGCCCGGTCCGGGTTTCGAACACAGAGCCCTGGCATGCCAGGCGGATGTGCTAACCACTATGTAAAGTTCTGTAATTCTGACTCGAAAGGAATACGAGAAACCAACATATGAGCTGGTCTATTCATATGCATGTCGTGGAAACACGGTCATTCGACGCGTCACCGCAACATCATGGTCAAAGAAGGCGCCGCTGCACTTATGTGTTAAGCATCGTGGGCGTGTCTCAATATATGTCAGTTGCCGGGAACTGTAAGATTTCACTAGACTCTCTCATTATAAAAAAAATTCTGAGTAAACAACATTCTGAGTGACAGTGTTGATTGTATTGCAAATTATTAGTTTACATTAACTCTCTTTATGTGTACATAGGCCCACACTAATGCCTTTTGTTTCCCTTTAAGTACAAATGTTACATTTCCTTTTTTCCAGAACATTACCGCACATGGTGTCCTTCTCAAATTCTCACAGGCATCAGATAAAACCTAAAGCAGATTAAGTTTTATCCATTTTTTTCAAAAAACAATCCCAGTTTTGGGACTTTAATTTTGACTGCCCAATGATCGTGTAATTGACGTATGTTCCATTGTCATTGCAGTTTGCCAAATTTTAACTTCGATGGCGCGAAAGGTGCAATTTAGTATGGCTTACAAATTACCTTGTCTTCGTATTTAACAAACTGATCAGTTATGAGTACTTGCAGATGCTCACGATAGATCAATAGACTACGTAGGGCCTACGTGTATTTTATAAGAACACTTACAAATAATAATTTCCTTTGCTCCTTCAGGTAGATGACGACGTCACAGTATCAGAGTCATCGAAGACAGACAGCAAGTGCCACACCACCGGGGCGTTATGACATGTGACACAATGCAAACGTGCTTGCTTCCTCACTAGGTGGCCCAACACACTTCGTCAAGTGGCTCTTCACTAGGTCTATCGCCGTAATGGGCACAAATGTATACGCCCCGTGGTACACACTATATATATTAATCATATCTTGCCTGATTAATATTTAAGTAAACGACAAGAAAATATAACATTGCATGTTTCCGATGTTTTGTTATTGTCTATTTAAGTCGACTTGGACGACAGAACATAACATCGTATTTGGCTTAAACATGAGTTAAACGTATGGCTTCTATGTGTGTGTGTGTGTGTGTGTGTGTGTGTGTGTGTGTGTGTGTGTGTGTGTGTGTGTGTGTGTGTGTGTGTGTGTGTGTGTGTGTGTGTGGCTGTGTGTGTGAGTGTGTGTGCATGCGCGTGCGCGTGCGTGCGTGCGTGCGTGCGTACGTGCGTGTGTGTCTCTGTGTATGTGTGTCTGTGTGTGTGTGTGTGTGTGTGTGTGTGTGTGTGTGTGTGTGTGTGTGTGTGTGTGTGTGTGTGTGTGTGTGTGTGTGTGTGTGTGTGTGTGTGTGTGTGTGTCTATGCGTGCGTACGTGCGTGTGTGTCTCTGTGTATGTGTGTATGTGTGTCTGTGTCTGTGTGTGTGTGTGTGTGTGTGTGTCTATGTGTGTATGCGTGCGTGCGTGCGTGCGTGCGTGCGTGCGTGCGTGCGTGTGTGTGTGTGTGTGTGTGTGTGTGTGTGTGTGTGTGTGTGTGTGTGTGTGTGTGTGTGTGTGTGTGTGTGTGTGTGTGTGTGTTTTCGCCTTATGTATTAATAACGTATGAATTTTCTTGCTATCTTAAGCTTAAGCTAACTAAGCTTACCGCGTTTTCTTTATCATAGGCCATTCGTATTCGTTAATGCTCAGTTTCTATTTATTCGACGCTATGAACTCTTTCAAAAGTGTTAATACTAATAACATACGGCTGTATATATGATTATATTTTTAGATATGTATATTTTATATACGGAGTTAAAGCAAATAAAAACAAATAAATACTAATGAAGCAAATGTGTCTGTGTGTTTCACTATTTTATGACGTATTAAATGCCACTACAAATAACGTTGCATATTCTCCGTGGAAATATATATACATATATATATATATAGCAGATGCATTGCCTGGAATGGTATATGTTCTGTCATGTGACAACAAATGATGTCAAAGCACTGATGAGAATTTGTCATAACATTACACTTTTTCATGCTGGTTCCATATTTTTATTTATGATCCACGCAGGCAAGCACAGACAGATGTCGTCTTCGTCACTATGTATACTGACAATTGGGCGTGCACGTATAGAAATATAGTCGATACTACTGTCTGTCTGTGTCAGTCGGTCTGGATGGTTGGTCAGCGTCACTACACTACAGCGATGACTCAGGGATGGGCAAAAAACGTTCGTATGTCGAACATATATGCGAATATTCAGTCCACACGAATGTGAATTCATCTTTTGTTTAAAAAAATAAGGCAATCCCTCTTACTAGCTGTTTATTCGTGTGCGTTCCGACAAAGCGCATGCAATATTTTAGCATCAAACTGAACATGTTAAATCATCACTTTCAGCATTTGTAAGGCAAAATTAAACGAGTTATCCAGCATAAGTTCACATCACAAGAGGGACTTCTGGAAGATGGCAACCGCGCTACTGTCACATTTCGATGAAATTTACCATGAAATGTATTTTGCCTGTTGAGCAGCCGCGACATACATCCATAGACTAGACTTAGACACAACCGTCCTGGTTTGAATCACAAGCTAAACCGCTGGATGGTCTTCAAACCGGGAATGAGTTTAAGCTGGCGGATATTTCTGTGCAAGTAGATGGGGTATGTAGCGCATGGCTAACTGTGAGAGTCAAAGTCGAGATCTACCGACTGTAACCTCTTCAATCTATATCGTGTCGAAGAGCAATGGAAATAGACACACATCGAAAGGGCTCAGGTGAACAGGCGAGTGTGGAAGATAACTGAAGAAAAACGGAATAACTTGAGAAGTACCATGGTACAGGAGAAGACGGAACTGTCCGAGTGATGTGGCCCCCCAGCGCAGAAGGGACCTGGGGGCGAAGAGAAAAAACAACAAGGATATTCTTTTCTGAAGGCAAGGTTTCTAATGAGACAAGTGTATGCGCGAATGTTTGAGTTATGAGATGTCATAGAGCAGTGGTATGGTAATTCACGTATATAACCGTTATCAACACTGTTGGCAAAGGCCAAACTTGACGGAGATCACGCGCAAAAATTCGATTGTGACGTAGGCAAACCGCGACGTACTGGATATGTCAATTCGGTTACCGAAGGACTGGCAAAAACCGTCATACATCTATAATTATTGCGGCATGTCCTGGCAAGATCTTATCCTTTGCAGCGAGCGGGGAAACATATATAACTGGTGCCTTGCCGACATGGTTTAGGAGTTTTGTTATGTACCATCTTCTTCATAAGACGTGCTGCTCTGCAATCCCTGAAAGACAGCAGGAATGGTCATAATATGGCAATCGTCTTTGCGTATTTTGAGTCCTTTTCAATGAAATCTCCAATTTGCGCGTGAACAAGAGAATACCGTAATTACCATACACGAGTAATACGTAAATCTAGTAACGATATTCTACTATGTTATTTATAATCATAATATGTGCCGCAAATTTGCACGATAATGCACTATTTAAAATCATGTCAGCAAACCCGTATCGATTAACCATACTGGTTTGTCGTGGATCGTTCGTCGTAATATGTGTATGGAAGTGCACACACACACACACACACACACACACACACACACACACACACACACACACACACACACACACACACACACACACACACACACACACACACACACACACACACACACCACATACGCACACACTCACACACACACATACATACACACCACATACGTACACGCATGCACACACACACGTCCTCACAGACACACACCACGCACACACACACACGCACACGCACACGCACACGCACACACACACATGCACATACTCACATCCGCACACACGCAAAGAAAGAACGGCGCGGATATATATATATCCGCACAACTAAGCTACTACAGTAATAACGGTAGTACCGATGGCGCCGTTCTCTCTCTCCTCTCTCTCTCCTCTCTCTCTCTCTCTCTCCTCTCTCTCTCTCTCTCTCTCTCTCTCTCTCTCTCTCTCTCTCTCTCTCTCTCTCTCTCTCTCTCCTCTCTCTCTCTCCTCTCTCTCTCTCTCCTCTCCTCTCTCTCTCTCTCTCTCTCTCTCTCTCTCTCTCTCTCTCTCTCTCTCTCTCTCTCTCTCTCTCTCTCATCTCTCTCTCTCTCTCTCTCTCTCTCTCTCTCTCTCTCTCTCTCTCTCTCTCTCTCTCCTCTCTCTCTCTCTCTCTCTCTCTCTCCTCTCTCTCTCTCTCTCTCCCCTCCCCCCTCTCTGTACAGTAATAACGGTAGTACCGATGGCGCCGTTCTCTCTCTCTCTCTGTATATATATATATATATATATATATATATATATATATATATATATATAACCACAATAAATCACCCCCGACGAAGCAAGCTTGATTATTGATTAAATGACATAATCATATTCCGATGGGAATTACGGTCAACAATTACGAAGGTAGCACATGTGAGATCAGTATTAATGTTTGATCTTTGGGGCGGGTCGGCATCTCTTATATCCTGTCGGTGTTTTTGTTTTACGATTCTTTTTATTTACGTTAGATTCAGGACATGTGCACATGTATTTGTGGTTTCATCATCATGATTTAAATTTGTTTCGTCGTACAAGTTCTCCAGGAATACGGTGTCACCGGAAACCGGAGACAACGAAGATAGACTTGCCGCGTTGTCAGACAAGTGAATTGCGTGAGAAGCATGAAGGAAGCACGTCGAAGGAATGTTCGGTCACCGATGCGCCGCGCCGACTAAAAGCCCTCGAGACCGGCCCGGCCCCGGTGTAAGACGCGTGACAGTGTCGGCGGCTTACATACGAGCCGTCCGCCTCGGCAACTTTACGGTGAAACGTGACAACAAGCACGAACAATGCCCAGTCGTGTACAAGCGGCGGCGCGGCGCGTTTTGACAACATCCAGGCCGTGTCTGCGTTGTTTCGCTGCTCCTTCGGTTCAAAGAGGCATGCGACCGAATTCCTCGCGATAACCATTGTACCACAACCGTACACGAGTTCCCCCGCTCGCCATCATCAATCGTGCTGTGCATGTCACGTGATTTCTCGTATAAAAAGTCGCGCCGCCGACTCTGTCTGTAGTCATTGTATTATCATCGACGTAGAGGTTTACTCTGCTGCGCCTGCGAAAAACGCCGGCAAAGACCATATTCACAATGCGGCGTCTCGTCGTCACCATCTTGGTTCTCTCCGCCATTTGCTGTGGGACTGCTCTACGGCGGCAAAGCATTGGCGGGAATAGCGTGACAGTCAAAGTAAGTAAACGTAATCTGGCATTTTACAAAACTGTAAATGATCGAATGTGATAAGAAGGAGGTTGTAGGATGAGCTCTGAGTTCATTGGTCGGATTGGGCAGCAACGGAATGTAGAAGGCGTTATCGTGCTGCGTGCGCTGTTATCATACCAACCAGTCAAATTTGATAGTAAGTCTAAATATGCCAATACAATCGTACCTAATTACTTTAGTGACTATGCAGTGGTCTGTCGCTATAAGCGCTCCTAGGGTAAGAAACATCCGCCTAAAGGTACAACTTTGAATTTCGCGCTGTGTCATTTAAACCTAGTTTCCACGGATGATAAGGATAAGGATACTTTTATTTTTCCCAACAGCATTTAAACAAATTTTGTAAAATATATACACGCATACATATAATGGCATATGTAACAATATCGAAATGCGAAAAATACATACAACTGAAGATATGTAGTCAGCAAAATATACAATTTGCAATGAACGAAAGAAAAAACAATAGCTGTGGGGTGGGAGACTACTACTAAAATCAAAACTGAGCGCTATCGTAGGAGCCACCCAGAAAGTATGAGTATATATAAATAATATTTTCTTTACGACATGCATCACAGCATAGACTTAGTTGTGTATAAATGACATACAGGGGCAGCAGGAACAAGATATAAGGAACATCGGATATGTGGAGACATTTAACCAAGTCACAACATATTCCTTATGGCGAGATTACACTGTATATGAATGCAGGACTGCATGTCCGCGGCACACGGTCTGTGTCGTGCTTGTGTTATGAAATAGAGCATCGTGTAAGAAACAGTTGCACAACGAACAAAATAATGACATTCGTACCGTCGTAGAAACACACGTTTTCGCGTAGTACGACAGCCACACTTCCTCACCAATACTAGTTTCACATAAGGTAAATGTTCTTACATAGCGCTGTATGCAGTCCCCATGATGGCTGAAAGGGATTCCACGTATCATCACTGGCAGTCTTATGTGAAGCGTCCAGCCACGTTGAAATTACAGCGGGGGTCTATTCGTTCACAAATACCCACCACGGTATGTAGCCAGACACTCAGTAACGTAGGTGAGCGAATTGAAGCAGAATAGGGGGTGAACGAGATTACCTGAGCTTCGAAACAGGTGTACGAAGATTCGAATAATTGTTCTCTCGATGCATAATCCGAATTTTGAACCACAACGCTACTGCGTACACCGTCATAACAACACAACTCCCCGACACACCACCCTTTGTCTACACCGTCATAACAACACAACTCCCCGACACACCACCGTTTGTCTACACCGTCATAACAACACAACTCCCTGACACACCACCGTTTGTCTACACCGTCATAACAACACAACTCCCCGACACACCACCGTTTGTCTACACCGTCATAACAACACAACTCCCCGACACACCACCGTTTGTCTTTCAGGCGAAGCAGTACTCGTCCAAACAGTTGGAGCAGATACAACAGGCGAAGGCCGGGTGGGTGTCAACGAAGTACCAGCGGGTCGAGCTGACTTCTTTGCAGATGGCCTGGTTCAAGTCGCTCGGGGCTCCGGCCACCAACAAGTCGGCGACACTCGGCAAGTCGCAAGGCTACACCGCCGCCGGCAGCAGCCAGTGCTTCGGACCCGTGCTCACGAGGAAGGTTCGTGAAGGATACGTACTTTTGAACTAGCATTACCACTACCGTCGACGGAGATTTTTCCAATGTCCAAAATAGTAATAATTAATTTCCTCTTAATATAATCATTACACATGAAATATAATTACATTAACGAAACCATAACAAATGATGGTTTCGTTATATATTATTATCTATGTAATCAGCAACTGTAAAAATATACAAACTATTACACATACCACACGAAGGCATTCATGATGTGGATAGTTCGCGTGGATCTGCTATCCTATCGGGTATGTGTAGTATTGGATAAAACATAATTTGTGTTCTAGGAAGGTGCATTTCACGTGTAACTGATATCTATGCTGACAACAAAAATCATTTGAAGGCCATTTGTTGACGTTCGTAAGGGTTAGTTTGAAACTCAAGTTTTAACCTCCGAACTTCCGTTTCCATTAATCTCATCATAATCTTATCAAGTCCCGATTCCCCTCCCCAGGAGTACCGCCAGTTGAGCCGGGAGGAACGTCGTCGCTTCCACAACGCTCTCAACAAGATGAAGTGCACCTTCCCCGACCAAGCCTCTCGCGTCAGCGAGTACGACATCTTCGTGAGGATGCATCGCTGTGGCGAGGCGCCAGGGGCACACTTCGGCGCCGGCTTCCTGCCCTGGCACAGAGAGTTCCTCTGGAGGTGAGATGGGTGTGCGTTGTGTGTACGTCATGAGTGTACGTTGTGTGTACGTCATGAGTGTACGTCGTGTGTACGTCACGACTGTACGTTACGGTATTGGAATTGAGATTATGGTACTTATCACAAAGATGCGCAAATGAGTAATGACACGATAATGCGATGAAATGTCTTTCGTGTAATAACTGAAGCCGTGGCTGAACGCTTCCAATGGAGAAGAGTATATTTTTGTGTGAATGACCGACATGTTTAACACTTTTGCTACTGTCTAATTATTATTTGTTATTTATTTCATAGAACTGTTGTTAACAAAATATCACATGGACTAACGTCTACGTCCTCGTTACCATTTGACAACATCGTCATCAGTGCCTAGCATTGTCAACCACCTCGTGATAACAGACGACCTGCATTTTCGCCACTGGTGATATATGACATTTTTTGTATGTTAATATGGAATATGCACAGTAACATAATTGTTTTGGAGCATTCTCTAATGTCTGCCTGTTCCGGAAAATCTCACTGACCGATTTTTGTTTCTTGCTTTTCATCTACCTTATTTCGTTATTCGGTCTACATATTTCGTTATTCGGTTTACAGATTCGAGAGCGCTCTGCGCACACACGACTGTTGCGTATCGCTGCCGTACTGGGACACGACGTTGGACCAATGCCTGCCTCGCCCGGCCCACTCCGCGATATGGTCCGCAGGTGTGTGTCGTGGCAATCCTACATTAGTTTAGCCCATCGCTAAAACTGAAGTTTTCGATTTTACAAATGTACGCCAGAAAAATTTTGAAAATACACGGGACGTACCAAAGGCCAGAGTTAACTGCCAACGACTAAGAAAACAGGACGTCCATGCGGCCTTGTGTCTTCTGCAGTTTCATTAAGCCTTCGTTAGACTACATCAGTTAACAAAGATGTTCAAATGAGTACTGACACAATTATGCGATCATATGTATTTCGTGTAATAACTGAACCATGACTGAACGCTTCAAAGAGAGAGAAGTATTTCTGAACGGGTGGTGATGCTAAGCAAATAAGAATGACCGAACTTTTTAATACTTTTGCTTCTGTCTTGTTATTAAAACACACTTGTAGTAGAACCGTTGGTAACAACATATCATATGGATTAAATTTGACCTGGCACGGACACTAAATTCATTCAGAACTCCTCCGTTTTCAACGTGTTACTTTTCGGAACGTTCACAATATAACTATTAATCTCATCTTCTCCCCGCAGACTACCTCGGCAACAACGACGGGTACGTGAACGTTGGTGACTTCGCCCGCTGGAGCGTGCTGCCGGAGTGTCAGGGCATCGGTCAGTGCCTTAGGCGGAACGCCCTCCAGGGCGCCAACTACCAATACGTGTACGACGCCGGGTACGCACCGTTCGCGAGCGCTCTCCGAGAAGCGGCGGCCGCCAATCCGACCACGGAGACTCCGCCTAGTCAGTACCTCATCGGTGACGCCGACATCGCCTACGTGATGAAGAAGCTCACGTACGCCGATATCACGATGGACAAGGACGCCAAGTTCGAGACGGACCATGGTCTCGTGCACGCGTTCGTCGGCGGCCACGTCGCACACATCGAGTGCGCCCCGAGCGACCCTGTCTACTGGCTGCTGCACGCCTTTGTCGACAAGATCTGGGAGGACTTCCGGCGGAAGTCGCAGATGACGCCGCGCGAGACCGAGTACCCGTGCACGTGTAACGGCGGCCCAGCGCACGCGCCCTACGCTCCGATGAGGCCGTTCTACCCGCTGTACAATATCCACGGCCTGAGCAACCACTACACCAACTACTACTACCGCTACCAGCGTAGCCCTTACAAGTGCACCGCGGACGAGCAGTGCTGCTCCGACGCGCTCTGGTGCGACAAGACCCAGTGCCGCTGCCGGGCTAAGGTCCGTCTCGGGGGAGACTGCACTGGCCTACCCAACAACGCGTGCGTCGGCAACTGCCCAGGAGGCGGTCGGCCCATGTGCGTCAAGTCGGGCACATGCCAGGTGTGTGCCTGCCCGTCGGCTCAGGCCCCGCCACCCCCGCCGCCACCACCACCACAGGTGCCCACCCAGATGCCCCCGTACATGACCGCGATGCCTCAGCCCATCCCCCAAATTCCCCAAGGAAGGAGAGGCTACGGCATGCCCCCGTGGTACGGTGGCTATGGTCGTGGTTATCGGGGAGCCTACGCAACCAAGCGTTTGATCAGAAAATAGAGCACAAGAAAGTAGCGAACATAGTCGGTCGGATTGACGAAGTGTGTAGGCAGATTTTGCACAGATTTGCTGGCGTAGTATGTGATAATTGCCAATGTAAGATTCATTAACCTGTGTCACAGCCTTAGTGACGAACCAAGCTGCTAGGGTTAATTGTGTTACGTGTGGAAGATTTGTTCGTTGCTTGTGTTTTACAACTTATTGGTGTGTGTTTCTGTCTCGTTCCGGTTGATGTCCGTATTCTGGTGGTGGTAATATGCATGTCTTCATGAACATCACTGTCGCGTACAGCTCTTATCTAGATATGTTCAGCTCAATATATTAATTACACAAAATAAATTAACTGGAGCGCGTGTTATTTGTTGGTGTTACTAAGCAATTTTTGAAGAAGCGTTGTCTTAACCGGTTGCTGATTTGTAACATTGGCAAGCAACAATTACCATCATTATGATCCAATGAAACCTTCTCTGTACACAGACAGCTGCACATAACAACATGTGTTAATAACTGAGACGTGGTGTCAATGTTTTTTAACTTTGTGTTGGGCTGAATATGTTCTCTGCCATACTTTCAAACCAGATTAATCCCTTCATGTCTATCACCGCTTTCGCCTTCATATTCACGTCATCTTCTGCCTCTCTTTTCATGCGGATCTCTGCTGCAACGTCTTCATATTAATGACCGGTGACGTCATCCTGAGGACATTTTCCATTCCAGTATAATGTAACAACATGATTTCGTTCACGTCAGACTTTAACTACTTTCACATTGGACCCCCTCCCCTCGATTTCATCGGCTTACATGTCCACCCTTTGTCCATATCATCGACACGAACCACACAAAAATCATGTACATTTCTTCACTGCCCAATTTCATAACTTATTCACGGGTCTTGTTTGATTAACAGATCTGCATGCATTCCAATGCAAACACGGGCGAATTGTAGTTAATTCACAGGCAGTAACATTTTCCTCAGATTAATGTTACATTATGTGTTTGCGCGGTATTGAGGCAACATGTTGTTGATGTTATCCGTGTCTGCTTGTCCGTGCGTCAATGTGATATGCTACCGCCTTTGTTATTATTGTTGATCAGGTTTATGTTTTGACTGCATTCGGACTATCTCAATATTGATGGGTACCGGGAAGTCTTGGTATTATTGGTCTTACAGATCGTCCTTTATTGTTGCGATATCGGATATTACTTGTGGCTTTTCGATTTTGTGTCCAGTATATTTGATGACATGGCCTACGCATTAACGTTTTCGTATGTGTTGACTATTGGGGGGCATAACGGTAAAGTAGCGTCTCTGTTGCAAGCATGTGTGGATCAGCTTTCTTGTACCGATTGCACGCTTCTAAGTCGTACATGTATTATACTTGTAATACTAACATATGCTTCTTTCTTACTTTTCACGGTGCTTGCTACGAATGCAAAATATGTATTATAAGTAATAATAAAATATGTTTTATAGACTGCCATTGTGATATTTTGTGTTGGTTTTAAAGGAAGATACATCTCGTTTGCGTGTCACATATATTAATGTGTGTGTGTGTGTGTGTGTGTGCGTGCGTGCGTGCGTGCGTGCGTATATGTGCGCGTGTGTGTTATAATAAAATGGGCATTGAACCCTTCAACTTGCTCACTGACAATTAATCAATTCAAAACGTTGCACACTTCTCTTAATTATCACGTGTTGCATTTCTGCATAAACTTGCACTTATGAAAGTTTGGCGAGATATTACACGACAGAACTCTGAACGGTTAGTTGCTTCGATACTCTGAATTCGTAAGCCTGCACACTATTTCAGAGTTGCATGGTCATCACACAACTCTAGTACACCTACCCGTGATTCTGCATTTTTGCACTAACTGTGAAAAACAGTCATGTTTCGTCGACAAACTACAGTTCTGCTCAACATAATGCGCGACTTTCGCGAAAACCAGAACTAGCTTGAGCAAACGATATGTTCATAAATAAGGACCTTCTGAGTATCATATTTCTAAATAAAACGCGTAGTATTACTGTTAGTAGCATTGTAGTATCACTAGCAACCACAGTAGCAGCAATTATAGTTTAATTTTTCGGTCAGAAGTTGCATAAAAAGCGAATAACACATAATAAACAACCAAAACCCGACACACATCAATAGTGTCTACCCTGGCCAGTCGGAGACTGTTTATGACCCCACCCGACAAACCGGGTCGCAAAAACATAATTGACAAACGATGGCCGACAACAGAACATGCTCAAGCAGAGATGTTTATTGTTACATGTTTCGGTAACAAAGTGTTATGGTCGTTGGACATGCAGCGTCCGAGCTGTGACGTATAAGACTAGACACGAATGTTGACAACGCACTGGCAGGTGTACATGCAGACAGACACTCTACGAAGAAGATAACATTGCCGAAGAGTCGAATGCGGGCTTCCCCTCATTTTGAACAGAACATGCCAAAACATGCGTCCTCGATTTACGCGGACTCTCTCAATGTGTTACTGTAGTCATATGTGATGCCCTAATAACCATGCGGGTGTGTTTATGTGTGTGTGTGTGTGTGTGTGTGTGTGTGTGTGTGTGTGTGTGTGTGTGCGGGTGTGCGTGTGCGTGTGCGTGTGCGTGTGCGTGTGCGTGTGTGTGTGTGTGTGTGCATGCGTGAGTATGTGTGTGTTTGCGTGCATGCGTGTGAGTGTGCGTGCGAGCGTGTGTGCGTGCGTGCGTGTGTGGGGGTTATTGTACATGAATTAAGGTTAACTTTACCAACTTTTAATATTACTAACAAAACAGGAGCAGTGTCCTTTCTGCTAAATTCAAGATACCTGGTATGCTAAATTAAATTAATAAATTTTACCTCTACCGAAATGTCTGCAGATCGAGCGTAAATCCCCAAAACAAAACAACATACTATCATGCTATGGGTTCTAAAACAAAACAACATGCTATCATGCTGAGTTCTAAAACAAAACAACATGCTCTCATGCTAAGTTCTAAAATAAAACAACATGCTATCATGCTATGAGTTCTAATAATATGCCATAAATGACCATGGGGGATTGGCAACTTACTTACAAAAACCCAGGACTTTTCATGTTGTTCTTGCTCCGCTAAACCTTGCCACTGCCCTAGCGTTCAGTAACCAAATGTTTGCATTACGATATATGACACCGGAGCTTTTCCTACCACTGAAAAATCACAAAAGTCTATGTTGTGTAGGCGGCCTACGTAATCGTGTCTGCCTGATCGCTAGATGCGTTACATTGGCAAAAACATGCAGGAATGGCATCGATGTTAGGTCCTATATCTCTCAGTATACCCAATGCTGGTCATAAGGGCATGGACCTTTCAGAGTAACGTAGTAAACCTCGCCTAAGTCTGATTAAATCGGACCGAGAAATTTAATCCGAGCTATCCGAAAATCCGCCTTAACTGAAGATGATGTTAATTATTATTATATAACACAGCGATAACGCCAGGAAGGAGAGGAAGACCAAGGCTGAGATGGAACGACAGCATAAAACGAGACCTGGAGAGGGCTGGCGTGGACAGCCATGAATGGATGGCAATTGCGGACGAGAGAGAGAGAGATTGAAAGAACTGACAAGAAAAGTAGAACAAGCTACCAAGTGACGTGGACCCCACCCCGCAAGGGAGCAAGCGGAAGAAGAAGAAGAAGAAAAAGAACACAGCGATAACGCCAAAGGCAGCCCTCTAAAAACCCTTACGTTCCTGTGGACGACGCCTGAACGTGACAGGATACTGCGGTAATTCTACATATGTTGACGTTCAAGAGCAACAACCACAACATTACGCAGTATTATAATAGTGACATAATTCCTTTGGCATTAATTGCTAACGTCGCACCTTATTGTTGATTGCAAAAGTCGGTCATCTAATTGCTTTGCGCATGTCTTTATGGCGACTGTCTCACAAGAATGACCTCGCACTCGTCGGTCAACTTTTCGATCTCACTGTTGCCGTGCGTTAAATCGCAGTGTCTTAGCGTCCGTAAAGCAGGATGTGTGTCGCTGAGTTTCGGTATCTTATCTTCAGATGACAAAACGTCGTCACCCTCACCATCGCTGAGTAAACCATCTGCGTCGGGGAGTCGTACGATTTCGATGTCTCGTCAACACCAACTTAGTCGTCCATCGTTCACCTGATTCTTGCACTCCAAGCAACCAATACTTATTGATTGTGTCGAATACTGCGATCCGACTTAGCTAGGCGAGGAGAGCATATTATCTCGGATCAAATGGATCGACCCAGTTCGTCCGAGTTAGGTGAAAAACCGACTTACGTAATCCGACTTAGACATAGATTTTTATGGGAAATGCATTACAAATAAACCGTTCCTCGGAATGTCTGAATTGAGCGAAAATCAGACTTAGGTGAGTTCGACTGTGACGAGGTTTACTGTAGTTGTGTTTCCAACTGTAATTGCAGTCGACCCCAGAAGTCTTATACCGACATGACAAGGAACTACACCATTTATCTTAGATCCTGTATAAAATTAAGCACTCGGGAAACATAAATATTTGTTGTCGGACGCAATAACTAGCTGTCAAAATACCAGAAATGTGTTTTTCTCATACTGGTCTTAAGAAATTGTGGTCAACGCCTTTGACACAATAGCAAGAAAAAAAAATTAAAATGTCTGCCTACCCTAATACATTTCATCTTAGACAGGAACACATAAAAGACAATCGATAGTTTGCTAAAAAAAACTAATAGTTGAATGCATGTAACAGGAAACACAAATATTGCTCTGAAAGGCCTTAAGTGTCTTCTTTCACGTCGGTAACATCCATAAACTGACACTAACGTTCGTTCATTACACCGTTCACGCAACCAGCAAGTTTACTGTTGCATCATCTTCATCATGCTTAACGATGCGCCCTTGTTTCTATCAAATGTGACTGGTCGATTTATAACGTGGATGTGCTCTGACTGTAAATAGTGAGCTACACTCGATTAAACACCAAGTGATGATCCTATGCCTGTTCAGTGACAGATGGCCTCCCCACCATGTCCTGACGGTGTGTTCCTCCAGGTGTTTTGATACTTTCCAGTGGTCGCTACACCGACGCAGCGTGACAGTTGTGTCAACAACAAAGACTTCCGTTCCACGCCGGCGCCTTTATTTAGCTGCGCGTGTCGATTTGCGTAAAATGAATCTGCTAATGACTCGCCATCTGAAAGGTGTCGCTCCATGTTATCGAGCGTCTGATGTCCCATCAGACGCTCGATAACATGCAAGACCACTGTTCACAAGAGACGCTGGGAACATCCGGGTTTGACCAAACACGGACAACAGCCGCGTGTGGTCTGGAACCAGACACCGTCCATGGCTCGAACCAGGTGGCACACTGCGTGTTTCATCCGGCAATGTGGGCTGGTGCAGGGGTCAACGAACGGTGTCTTGCAATCCGTCTGTGTACTATGATTATGCAATGTTATGTCTGGTCTTCATTGGCGTATTATGGGTCAGGCATATTGCCTATACGTCAACTATAGATACTGACTATTCGACAATGTTAAATGTTTGGTTCGTCCATAGATTCCGCACGCAATATATTTTTTAAACTGTTAAACATAGTTTGCTGCAGTTTGTTATCCTGCGAATGTGGTCTCATGTTGGTTAAGTGTGTGACAGTCGGTGCTTTGCAACAGAAATACGCTTCCTCATAAGACAACATCACGTGTCAGACACACGCCTCATTGCAAATAAAGAAATCTTCATAGAACAGAAAGGATCAATTCCATTCGTAGGGTTTATAATGAGAAACAACTAGACGGAGAAAAAAACACTAAGAAAAACGAAGGCTGCAGAGCAAGAGGCAGACAAAGATTGAATGTGGCTCAAACAAACACGTGGACTAGATTATTAGATCAGCAGAAACTGCTTTAATGACATTTTCGTTTGGAAGACTGAGAGTAGGTTAAAGTTAAATGCTGATAAAACAGAGTTCTTATTATTGGCATACAGAGACAACGTGACACAATTAAAAGTTTTTCCCACACCTATGCTTAGTCAGTATGTTACGCCTGCACTTTTCAGCACGTAATTTCGGAGTTAACTACGTTGATAATTTCAATTTTACACGTCATATTTATCAAACTTGTCGCTGCTTCTGCTATCATATTCGCGATTTACCACGTACTCACCGTTGTTTGCATCTTTCTGATATAAAAACTATCGCAACTACACTTGATACTAGTAGGCTTGACTATTGCAATTCCTTTTTTACAACGTGTACATAATTGCTTAGCTAAGGTTGTGACTCAATCTCCGCGGTGTGCTCACTTATTGCCTCTTCTGACGTCTTTGCACTGGCTTCCTGTCCGATATATCAGATTTAACCAGATTTAACAAGATTGCCACCCAGAGAATTAACTCTATGTAGCAAGTGGACAAGGAAGCCCTTTGGCTTATCGAGAGTCCGACCCTTTTATCTATGTGTATCCCGCCCGTCTGAGGTATGTGTCGATTTTATTTTTAAACATATTCATGCAACTAGCACCCACACAATCAGCAGGTAATCTGTTCCATTCATTTACAGTCCTTTGTGAAAATGAAAACTTTCTTATATCCAATCTACTCTGCTCCTTTGCTAATGCAAGTTCATGTCCTCTAGTCCTTCTATCTTTCTTAACTGAGAAAAACATATTTCTATCAATATTTTCATAACCCTTCAATATTTTAAACACTTCTATCTGAACTCCTCTCAATCTCCTGGTCTCTAGTGTTGTTAAACCGCATTTTTTAGGCGTATTTCGTAACTAAGATCCCTCAGATTTGGTATCATTTTAGTTGCTCTCCTCTGCACTCTTTCTAGCATTTCTATGTCCTTCCTGCGATATGGCCTCCACGCTTGAATACAATATTCTAAATGAGGCCTAACTATTGTTTTGTACAGCGGTATTATTAGCTCTTGGATTTGATTTCCCTTTGAAGCTGCAATTCCACACTGCTCTGAAATCTTTATATCAGCATTAACGGTTAACCCTAAGTCCTTTTCTTTTACAGTAGTACTTAGTACAGTACCCCCCATTGTATATTCTACTTCTTCGTTCCCATGTCCTAAGTGGAGGCATTTACATAAAAAAAAATTGAACATCATTTGCCACTTTTCAGACCATTTGATCAACCTGTCAAGATCATCTTGTAAATGCTGTCTATCTTCATCACTTTTAGTTCTTCTAAAAACTTTTGTATCATCCGCAAATTTCAACACCTTGCTTATTATTTCATCATCCAAGTCGTTGATGTATATTAAGAATAATATAGGACCTAATACTGATCCCTGTGGTACCCCACTCAATACCGATTTCCAGTTTGAAGTCTCCCCAGCAACTACTACACGTTGTCTTCTGTCAATCAGCCATTGTTCTATCCAGTTTATTATACCAATTCCTATGCCATGGGTCTTTAGTTTAAGCAGTAATCTTTGATGTGGTACTTTGTCAAAAGCTTTTTGAAAATCTAAGTAGTCGATATCTACTGGTGATCCCTCATCTACCCACTTAGTGATGTCTTCCAAAAAACATAACATATTTGTTAAGCATGACCTCGCTTTAAAAAAACCATGTTGAGATGGGTTTATCAAGTTTTGTTTAACAAGAAAATCCACCATGTGATCTTTAATTAGTCTTTCTAATAATTTACAAATCACCGATGTTAAACTCACTGGTCTATAGTTCTCTGACTTGTTTCTCGAACCTTTTGTGAATAGCGGTATAATGTTTGCTTCTTTCCATGCTAAAGGAACCACTCACTCGTCTAATGACAAGTTGAAAACTGTTGCAAGTGGTATGCTAATTTGTTGTACAATTTCCAATAGTTGTTTGGGTGGAATACCATCCACTCCAGGTGATTTATTATCCTTCATAGCCCTTATTTTCTTAGCTACCATTTCCGGGGTTACAATTAATTGTCCTAAATAGTCTGAATCTGCCCCCTTGAACTTAGCCTCTGGTATTGGCAGTGAACTAATATCTTCCCTGGTAAACACTGAACTAAAGTACTCATTCAGGTCTTCTGCCATTATGAATCCCTCTGATATTATATTTCCAGTACTATCTTCTAGAGGATCGACCTTATCTTGAACTTCCTGTTTGCTTCGAACATACGCATAAAAACTCTTGCTGTCATGTTTTATATTAATCTTTACAACCTTGCTTATCCACCTTAGCTCCCTAGCGCCTTGACCCATCTGTTGACAACTGGAAAACTACTTATGGACTTTGAGATTGACCAACCCTTTTGTTTTGATGCGCCTCTGAGCTTGGTTTCCAAGGATTTAGGCGCAATAGAAGTTATCTTATCTTATCTTATTACTAGCTAATTGTTGTTCATAGCTTCTCTTTGAATTTCTAATTTCAGCTGTAGCTTGGTTAAGTGCTTCTTTATAACTGTTGTAGTCTTCATCATTTCCAGTACATCTATATGACTTCCACATTATTTGTTTATACTTAATTTTTCTAATGGCTTCTTTCGATAAGTGTTTCTTTTTGGACCGTTTTCCTTGTTTTTTGAAGGGTACAAATTTATCGACTATGCACTTAATTTCACTCTTTAATATATTCCAGCATTCTGTTGCCGTCTTATTTTTCAGTGTCTTATTCCAGTCTATCTTTGCTAAATATTTCCTCATGTCCTTATACCTTCCTTTGTGGAAATTTCTCCTATACTGCTTTTTGCTATTCCTTTCTGATTTTACTTTGATGGTAAAATGTATCTGGTTGTGATCGCTACTCCCCAGTGGCTCATGCACATATCTTGACATTGTCAACTAATTCATTCTGTGAGGACAAAACTATGTTTAACACATTCTCACCCCTGGTTGGTTCTAGCACATGTTGAGAAAGGAATGTATCTTGAACTAAAACTAAAAACTTGTGGTCCTCTCTCCCCATACTCTGTAGAGATTTCCATTGTATATGCCCATGGTTAAAATCCCCCATAATAATACAGTCCCGTTTGCTTACTTCCCTTGTAGCATTTTGTATTTTTTCATTCTCTTCTATGCTTATGTTTGGACTTCGATAAACTAACCCAACTATTAACGTTGAGTTTCCTGTAACTATGTTACACCAAACAGCTTCTTCGCAATCTGCTTCTCTTTCTAATTTTATTTCATAAGCCTGAATAGATTCTTTAATATATAAAATAACTCCACCTCCCTTTCTTCCTATTCTATCTTTTCTAAACATTACATATCCTGTCAGTCCCAATTCAGCATCTGATATATCGGTGGTGGTCCAGGATTTTCGGTTATACCTATTATATGAGGGTCAATATCTTCTACCGTAATGTTTACATCATTTCTTTTGTTTACTATACTCCTTGCATTTAAACAAACACATTTATATCCAGCTTCAGAAGAGTTTTCCAGACTGTTATTTGTTGATTTATTTGTGCCGTCTTTATCTATGCCTCCATTTTCAGGCTTTTCTGTGAGTCCCCCCTGCGAATCTAGTTTTATATCGTATTATTATTAATGTAAGCAACCAGCATATTTATAGTAAACCTCGCCTAAGTCGGATTTGCCAAAGTTAACTCGGACATAATTCCGAGGAACGGTTTATTTGTAATGTATTTCCCTTAACAAAATCTATATAATGAGTCGGATAATATAAGTCGGATTTTCGTCTTACTCGGACGAAATGAGTCGGTCCATTTGATCCGAGATAATGTGCGTTTCCTTGCCGAAGTCGGATCGCAGTATTCAAAAAAATCATTCGGTTGCTTGTTCTGTTTTAGTATCTCGTACTCTAACGAACTTTTAGCTACACCAATAACGTGTCTGCTAATGTCATAATAATATTTCACTAATTTGTTATGGTAAAAAAACGTCCATCGTCGCCTAACAGACACACGTGTTTCCACCTTCATGATCACGGAGAGGGGATCGAAGAGTTTGCACGATCGAGTTCGCTTGGCCGTTTTATCGTGGATAAAAGTAATAAAACATGTATTCTTTTCAAGAAGAATTTTAGAGGATTCGGAAATAATTTGTAGCGCGGGTCGGGGGCTAAGCAAGCCAAGTACCATCTGGTGTTTTTATGTATGTTCATTTTATTTAAGGGAACGTAAGACAAGGGAACTGGTCATGTTTTTGCGTTTATTGTCAGTCAGACATGATATCCATAAATATAATCTCTGTGGTTGCGACAAAGTTGCATTTCTCATGGCTGATTTGGTAGAGTCCATAAAACGGGTGTTGCATTGAGGTGAGTGCCAAACGAGAAACAGTTTCCTCCTCCACCGACTACAACGATCTGTCGTTCTGTGAGTAGAGGAATGGCTGAAATCTCGGAATAGCCGTGCAGCATTATCGGATTCGATGGGTCCTGTTCCTGAAAACAACAAAAGTAAAGACGGTTTCCAAGACACCACCCCTTACTATAAGACTAAAAAACAAATGAGTTTAAAAAGTGTCATATCTCAGAAGTAACATCTTCATGAATATTTGTTATTTTATCTCTATACATACTATGAATCTCCCTTCGGCAGATTGTCCTTTTTGGTGTGAACCGCACTGCATCTCCAAAGACAGAACTGAACCTACCACACCAAACCATAATGTACTATAGAAACCTTCTGGAATTACCTAGCACACCTACCGGCAGGACGTACTCGTGAAGAACACCAGTCACAAGGTTGACGACAGCGACCCCTGGTGGTGGAAGAGTGAGGCATACGCCCCCAACAAGGGCAAGACGATCACCGATGACGGTAGCTGTGTGAGAGTATCTAGACAGAGCGTAAACAGAAACAATCACTCATCCGTGACTACTGCAATTAATCAACGAAAGTGCACAAGAGGCAGTTGCATACAAGCATCAAAAATGAAAAATTCACAATGCCCTTCTTTCGATGCACGGTAGGTCTATTCACTCACATATATTCTGCACACTTAGGTACTCATTTCTACAGCTGTGTACATTACTGTAATGTGGAGTGAACACAACTGCCAATGCCTCAAAACGACAGCAAGAGGTTCTGACTAAGCGTCCGGCCTTCTATCCACGCTAATTCACCCTGAGAAGTAAGTGTACACAAAGTAATTTTGCAATTTACATCAAACAAGCAATTCATGTTTTATATCCAAGAGCTAATTTATTATACACACACAAACAATATAGAACAGAGTACATCAACTTGCATCAATTGCCAACAAACAAGACACCTGAGAAGGCGTGTCTTGGTTGGTACAAAACACACTTTGCTGCTTCTGCATGCTACCGCACCAAAAATGATGGTTCAAGTCATGGTACCACCTTTAAAATAAATATTTTATTTACATGCTACAGAAATATTCGTTGTCCTAGATGCTTCTATTAAAGGGTACAATCGTTTTATTATTTCCTGATGTTGTTAAATCTTACAAAATGGACTCCGCAGAATGCTGAAACATTGCCAAAGTGAGCACAAATACTAATGATACACAGCTGATCTATGCCCACCTAGGTCTTAAACCGTTCCCTAGTACATTCACTTTCATCCATGTACGGCTGACGACCTCCAACCGGAAGATGGAGTTCAAAGGTCGAAGGTCAGATGAAAGGCCACAGGCAACAACCATGCAACCATTCCACAGGGATGCTGTGTGAGAATGGCGTGGACTTGGGGTCTCCCCTCTGCATTCCCACTATAGAAGGCAATCAATATGTAAGATGCAAATACCCAACAACAGACATAACGACTGCTCAGTTTATATCGTAAATCATCAAATAAATTTGGCAAAAGGAAGTATTTTTTCTACAAAATAGAAATATGTTCCCTTATTCTTCCATATACATAAATAAGCCTTATAAATCATTTGTTGTCAATATGGTTGTTTTTCTTTGTCACAGCTTAGCTCTACCAGCTGAACTAGAACGACCTTGCTATGTACAAACACAATCAAATTTATACCAAGGTCAATGATGTGAGTCATTTAAAAATTGCAGTATATTATTTTCTGGTGGACATTGAATACAGTACAGTGAATATGGAGATGGACGAATCATAGAATGAGACGCAGCAATCATAACACAATGATCACAGTAACATCACTAACATGGAAAAGATGCGAAAAGCACATCGGACAATATATCGGTGTGGTACATCAGATATACCCGATGAGCACCTGGTTAGTTTATTTCAAGTCAGAATGGACTTCACACGAAGTCAATCTGCTGAATTACCTTTGACCAGCAGCGTTGTTGGACATCGAATATGTAAGAGTCGTTGAAGGCCGTTTGGTTGTCAGACATCCCGCCAAACACAATGACGTGTGGAGATTCTGTAAAACACCGACGTTCTACAAGTCATCTCCTGTGTCTAGCACAAAAATGTAGCACATTGAAAACTGTTGCTACATAGATATTGCCAAGGCTTACTTTTCCAGTTGTGTGCATGGAACAACATCAGAAAACAACTTGCTTAACTTCAATATTACCTGAAAATAACAATGCACATAATTATACGTTCCCTCTACCATATTACAATTATTATGTAAACAAATGATTTATTTACTCACCATCAACAAATATGCTGATAGCACTGTGGCGCCACCTCGGTGATGGGCAGCTGCTCTCTGTTGGCAGTCTCTGACAAATGCATTTCATGCAGACAATATTCTGATTACTGTTTGGTATACTACAATGTTCTGGGTCAAAGCATGTCCCTATTTCTGCACCATTCGCACTTCCCAATGTTACATCATCACACATAGGTGACACACCTTGCATTCCGCTTTCATTTTCCAAGTTCTCATTTTCACTTAACTGGAACTCCAAGAGGAAGGACTGAAGACAAGGCCTTGTGGGTGATAGCCGACCACCAAACAGCAGCAGACTTGTGGCGCCAACTGGTGTCAGGGTGTGGTACATCCTTTCAAAGGGATTCCCGATATCATGATCCCCAGCTAGTTTAACATCCACCGTGGTGCCGTTGAGGACATGATGCACTAGAAGATTTCTCATGCGACTGTGTCTACCCTTGTCGGCACCAAACCCACCTATAGTGACGGCATATTGTGAACCAACCACAGCTGAATCATGTCCAAATCGCTGTCCCCCTTCCACAGGCGATAAGCATGTCCACTCTACTTCACATTCCTTGGCTTCTGACTCAGCAATTATTGATCTACTTGATGCAGCTTTTCTGACGTGTTCTCCATGTGATAAGGTGGTCTTTTCCCTGTGACATGTTGCTGTATTGTCTCCCTGTCTTCCAGATGTCATATCAGTTCCATCGCAACTTCTACACTGAGTTTGACTGAGCAATGTCACAGAGCCACAACCAGCACACACCCCACCATCATTGTTAGTTGGCACATGAGAAGAATCACCCACATCCTGGATGAAAATCTTCCCCGTTGTCTCAGTATCAGGCGTGACATCTGACCACAGAGAGTCTCTGACAACGAGGGATGCGCCCTTGAACGCAGTTAACAGGATGTAATGAGAACAGTTAAGATGCCATTCTTCAAATTCATCAAACGGTTCCAAAGACTCGACCCTCTGTCGTTCTGATGATGTCAACACTGTTGTGTAGAAATAATTCATGTCAACTGCAGTGGTGCAAGACCAACCCTGAATGAAACAAGCAAACATGGATGACGCTATATTTTCAACTTTTAGTGTCTAATTTACTTGACTTCACACAAAACATTTACCTGGTATACAATTTATACTATTTTATGATAATAACTAAAACAAACATAAACATCCAATGAATATATGTATATATGCAGCAATCTTTTTAGTATATTTAAACATAATGAAACATAATGTCGATGAGAACACCATCAAATGATAATAATTTTAAGTCTACATTTTCATGGTACAGTGTACACTATATGCAAATGGTGCCATATGGTGTACAATTACAAACAAATTTATTAACAATGTGAATATTTTTCTGGAGTATTGTTGGACAATGTCAAATTTTAACAACCTAAAACTAAGTTATTGTAACAGTTATGTGACATTGGCTGTGGTTTATTATTTATTATTAACATGCACTAAATAGTAACCTGCGATCCAAGAAATGGAACAGTTATTTACAAGCACCCACCAGTTTCACGTATCGCTCCACCTGCGATTCTCCATCAGGGAACGTGTCAATAGTTCGAAGGGGAGATCTCAACTTACTGAAGTGGTTCATCCTGTAGGAAAATGTCCAGTTTTAAAACAACCAGGAAAATCACCCATGGCAACAGTCACTAAAATAAAATGAATGTTTAAAGAAAGATTAACAGTAATTTGTAGAATGTACTTTCATAACTAAAAACATTTTGTCCCCCTAGAATACATTTACTGTCACTGATTTGGAAGCAGTTGTCAAGAGTGTTTTAAATTGTACATACACAACGTTGACTGAAGCCACCAAATATCATTGTAACAATAAATTTCTTTTATTAAAACAAAACAATGTATCATAGATAAATTATCATTTGCAAATCTGTTTAAATTGTGAGGCCCTATATAATGTCAACTGAACAGATTACCCCTGTTAACTGCATTCACTATGAACTGTCATGAAACACAATGCTGAAGAAAGATTTGGTAAAGCTCACATGACTATCCCAAAGCTGTCATATGGAGACACCTGCAATCATAGAATCGTGAATTTAGTTTGGCATTAAAGTTGTCATTTATATTAAACATACAACGAGTGTATATATATACTAACAATAATAGCAACATTTGTTTACTGTGCCATTCATGTTAATGAGTTTAGCATATATATACATAGAGATTGAACAAGATTGCCAGAATTAACAAAACCGCCATAATAAGTACTAAGTACTTGCTAATAAGTACTTGCTTGTATTAAATCTGCACGGTTCTTCACGGTTTTTAAATAGAGCAACAAACATTCAATGTGCATTGTCATACTGTTACTGATGAGAATATGTGCTAATTAGCAATCCTGTGACATGCTGCATGCAATATCTGAGAGGGCAAATTCTCATAAAGGAGGACAACATTTTCACTTCTAGGAAAATGAAGAAAATTCTATTGCAATATCTTCACTTTAGGATTTCTTTTCTTGGTAGAATGACACATTGTCTGACTACATTACAAAGAAAAACATTGCATTTACAGTATCTCAGCAGTGATGTCATAGTTCAAAATTATTCATTCTTTGTGGTGGCTCTGTTGAAATTTGTCCTCACAAAATATGCATACTTACAATAGCTATAATGAGGTTGATGGGGCAGGAGTTATATTTTATTATTAACTTTTATTTTCTACAATGTTTAGCATACAATGTCAAAAATAATTCCAAATGTGAATGACTGTCATTTAAACAAGATTTTGCCCTCATTATTTTGTTTACATTCGTAAAATTACGATGGGTTTATGGTGAATTGCCTGTCACCTTGTTTTAAGAAGCTAGATAAAGTTATATGTGCATGCATGTAAGTATTTACACACCTGCTCATATGAAACAAACACAGCCGATTCAAAGTATGCAGCCATCCACTGAATGACTGAGGAAGATCTACAAAACAAATATATTATGTACATTAACTATAACACCCATCCTTCAAAAGTAGTTTGTAAACTGCTCTAGCTGATGAAGTATAGATATAGTGATGTAACCTGGGGGCATACAAATCAAATTGGTGTACTTTTTTGAAAATTCTTGTGAAATTCTATCTTATATATCAATCAAGATGGCTACCATGCAGTAACAGCATAAGCCAGAAAAAGCAGAATATCTATCAAACTACTCCCAAAATTTTGCTTTCCCTGTGGGATTACATTTGATGTTACATTACAAATAATCTGGATTAAAACTACAAAATTATTTGATCATGGAACATTTTTATGGACAAAAGAATCGTCAACATATACCATCAAAAAAGTCAATCTTCAGGGTACATACGCCTGGGACTCGAGGTAGGTGAGCACCACCTCCGACAGGATGAGAGTCGGCACAGACTGGTCAACATTAGCCATGGCCAGGCATTGGTTGAACATGTCAAGTTGGGTCAAGTCGACTCCGAGCAGTTTGTAGTCTGAAGAGTCGAGTACTGTGGAAATAAAAGAGCAATCACTATTACTGGTTGGCACTTACATGGCCCGGTGTATATCACGATTACGGTTGAACCACTAGACAGGGGCAATACTGGGATTGAGTAAATAAATTCATTACCACTGGGTGGAGTTAACAGGTGTATGTCCAACACGGAGAGGTCTCCCTTATTGCAGGTTTCCTTTATAAACAGGTATCGATAATTGCCATGAATTCCACAAAAACGTGTATTATTTGCAGGTATCCATTATACCCAGGCTGACATGTCCGTTATAGACAGGTGTCTCTTATTGACATGACAGACATCATCTTACAAGTATGGAATCTAGAAAACAATACCATACTTACAAAAATGCACCAACTGGGATTGCCTACGTTATTGTTAGCTTATATTTTAGAAATACTTGACTGACGTAATGTCCACGTATGATAATGTGCTAGTTTAATTTCAAATCTTAGTGGGATTTGGCGTAGCAATGACCACCCTAAGACCTAACACACATACCGGCTATACTATGTTGATGTTGGAAATAAATATTTTTGAATGATCGATCAACTAAAAAGAAACATTTACTAATGTCACAAGAAGTCTCTGAAGCCTCTGATAACATCTCGCTCAGAGCTGGACTGGTCTGTATAAGAGCTTTCTTTCTTTGCATGACATCAGGGAAGTCGAACTGTGAAACAAAACATGACAGGACTGTCATGAGTCAACAGGCTGTTTAACTACCATAGCTAACATTCAAACAAGGATAACTGGACAAAGTCAACAATTGTTTGTTACTATCCAGCATCCATACAAACTTCTACTGATGAAACAAGGACAATTTTGTTTACATAGTTTGTAATAATTAATTCAATATAAATATACTTGTGTTTCTAGTAATTTATTAAAATTCGTTTCTACTGGTGGCGCCACCTGATGAATATAAGGAACACAATTTAACTGTAATGCCATCTGGTGATTTAATTCCCACAAAAACTGTGTACACTGACATTAATATACAAAGGTGTTTTTCTACACAAAAATGTTTTTGTGGGAGTTAATCTCCATATGACACTATAAGTAAATTATAGTATTTATAGAATGTCACAGGATGGTTAGAGAACTGGACAATCAGTTTAAAAGAACATAATTTACGTTCACTTGTTGCAGGTTCAAAATGTTGTACAGGTGTAATAACATACCGAACTACCGATGCATCACAGAAATCAATGCAATAATTGCATACGGTTGATAGTAAATTTAACTATTGATAGTTATCGCAGTTAGTCAACTGAACTATCGAAAGTAATGATAGTTAAAAAACAAATGAGCAGGGCTACTTGTATCACAAAATAAAATGTTCAAAAATATTTGTAGCTTGTTGTGATTCTAGAAAAGGAAAATTCTTAAAAGTCCTACTCAGTTGAGGTTTGCCAATTTGCCAGTTTCTATAGGACAGACAATTAGTGTTGTGGTCATGGATCATGTAACATTATTATTTTTAGATAGTGTTCTTTACTTCAAAATAAGTTGTGTTCTCCAGAAGACCCTGTGACTTGAGACGGAAGTAGGCCGAGTCAAAGCCTGCTCCCAGGGAGACTACCTGAAAAAATTATTCACAATACATATAATAATATATTATATACAATTTTACACACATGAATACATGCATATATATGTGCCTACATGCGTAGATAGTACTACATACACACATGCACGTATGTGGCAGGCATACACACGTACAGACATAAATGAGTGGAACACCAACACCCACTACACATATAGTTACATACCTTTGCCTACTTTTGAAATCTTAGAACTACAAATTCTTATTACAGGTTACAATATATAAATGATTGGGGAAAAAATATTTTTACAACATGACGCTTAATTTAATTTGTTGAACTTTTCCCAACTTTTACATAAAATAGCACACAAAAATTTCACAGCACTTGCCTGCTTCCTGCCAGACTTGAATGTCTCAAGGAAACCTCGGAACACATGCTCCATTGCTGCAGCTCGGACATAGTAACCTCTGTTTACCAGTGGAGATCTCTTGCTGCGTTTATTCACAAAATTATTCACAAAGTCATCCCTGAAGTACCCAGCGTCAACCATGGAGCATTTGCTGACAATGCTGCTGTCATTGGTTCCTTGAACCTAAATGAAGTGATCAAATAAAATATTCACCTTATCAAACCAAAGTAATTAACTGTACACTTTACATGTTTCTCTATTACCCGTTTTTGTCATGAATAAATGAGATTAAATTCAAGAGAAAATGGGTATCATACAGACTTCAAACACCTAATGTTTTCATAAAGATTTAGTATTTATAAAATAACACTGCTACTTTTCTCATGCATAATCCCAGACAGGTACTACTGCATTTAGCTTTGTCATTGCTATTCTGGTCAGAATCTATTATATCAATGTCTAATTATTTGCCATTTTTTAAGGATCTCACTGAAAAAAGTATTTTCTGTGTGTTGATAACCCTGATATGTTATGGGGAGGTCTCATAAGTCCAAAAACATAGTATTTAGTATTGGTTCAAATCACCACACCCCCTCAACATTGTTTTGAGGGTGTGTGGTGTTTTGAACCAATACTATATTACTAAACACGTGCTGACAATACATACAAGACCTGAGATAATGGGCGCACATACTGCAAATCAAATGACCATCATTTTAGTACTGATGCATAATCATGATACACCATTTATGCAACACTGAATAGCATACATAAAAAGATGCATATCGGGAAATATGTGTGAGATCCAGTTCCACAACGGGACACCGGGTGGCTGTACACCAGTTTCCAAGCAGGACACCAGATGGCAGCACTAATACTCATTCGAATTTTCACCAAATTTCAACCAAACATTTTATATGCGTCACTAGTGATGATAACATTGCAGATTCCATTGACGTTCTGTTATTAACATGTACTATAATTATAATATACATACAAATTTAGGGCTATTTCGTCGCGGTGGGCGATATTACAGGATTTTAGAATTAAATGCTGCTTACAGCTGCATCATTCCCGTTTTCCCCTGGATTCTTTACTTTCCGAACTTTTCTACCCATCGTATCTTTTCTAATGATGAACAATTATCCTATCTGCTACAGCTGCTAGATAACAACCGCACATCACATTTTAGTGCTAGTTTTATAATGCGCTCAAATTCGTTCCGTCGACTCCGGTTTCCAGCTTCCGCTTTTTCTGTTATAACGTTGGATCGGCGTTTGGCGGTACACAACAAAGCAACAAAAACACCTATTATCCACACTTGGTAGGTTGATGTGCACCGTAGCATTTCTGGTGCACATAGCAGTCAAAATGTTGACATATTATTTTGTACGTACATCGTTATTAACTAATAAATTAAAGTTAAATTAAATGTCATTGCATTATCGCCCACAATTGCACGAGTCCCACTCCTTTCCCACATACACAATACCGGCATTTAATTATTGCCGTTTGAATAATTTAGCAAACCTATCACGGAGGCAGGTACAACCATGAAGACGGTATGATAATTCACATTTAGAATGCTGTTTGTTCAAAACATGATCAATACTCGTGCCATGGGCCATCATTATTTCTTGGCAATATTTAAAATTTTGTTTAATTAAGTTTAAAAAAAACACGCTAGCCTAGGCTATACTATTAGCAGCATCTGTGGGGTGAGGGTTAGGGTCAGTAGGATTTCTATGCATTCAAACGTTATTTGTGTTTGTTCGATCCATGTCTGTGTACTGAGGCTAGGCAGTATAGAGGAAGAAGAAGATTGTAACATATTCATCTTGTTATTTTGAATATTTATTTTGAATAATTTCTGATATTGTTTTGTAGAACTAACCAGCCGCTATGGATGCGGATCTTTACGACGAATTTGGCAACTACATCGGGCCGGAGCTTGAGTCTGATGACGATGATGATGAAAGTGATGAAGAAAGAGAGAGGGAAGAGCCAAGCTATGGAGCCGGTGCTGATGTAAGTGAACTCAATCTCATGTTCATGAAATGTAACAACAAAACTAATAATTTATCAAAATTTTGTCTTTAGGTAAACAATAGTAATTTATACTTAAGCACTGATAACACTTTCAAGAACAGTAGGTATTTTTGCATGTATTACATTCTATGTATGAGGGGTTTAAAATATATATAAAATTTATAAATTAAACATATCACCCTTGAAATCAGTCACTGTGATTTTGTATTCGTAAGATACTTAGATACTAAGTTTTCAATTATTCTCTGATATTTTTTGTCAAAGACATAATATTGATTGCATTTTGCCCAAAAACCCTTCATATGTCCAAACATACTGTATTAAAAACTGAATTGGCCACAACTGTGATAATGTACTTTGTCCTTAACAACGACTGATCACTGCTGAAGTTGGTTGCATGGCCACTCACATTACTTGGAAGCCACAAACTTCTGTCATTAATTGATTGCATAGATATGCAAGTCTGTATTCTCATCACTGTTATATCAATGAATATGAGTGGTTACATAGTATTGTTGTTAACAGAATGACGACATGGACCTGGACAGAGATGAGCCTGAGGACTCAGACATGCAGGTCGTGTTACACGAGGACAAAAAGTACTACCCCACCCCCGAGGAAGTCTTCGGTCCAGACGTTGAGGTACGCAGCTTGTTTTCATGATATTTTTATTAACACAGTAACTGAAGAAAGCTACAGACAAAGTGTTTCTGGTACTCCTAATAAATGTCCATCATTCCTCTGTGTATGAGTTGCAATTATTACTCCTCATGCTCATGTCAAGTAAGTGACTGCGATTTAATATATCTGGATCAATACCAGTGGAAACCGAAGATTCTTGTTATTTTCTATCGCCATATTTTGTGAGAAATTGAGTAAGCATGGTTGCCTTAGCAGTGATGGTGTTGCCAGTGTAGAAATAATGTTGAGTTAAAGGTTACTTATGATGTGGATATTTAAAAACTGTGTATGTTCGTATATAAATAGTATGGTAGCTGGTCATCAATATTACATTACACTTCACGGCCGACAAAGCTTGTCATTCTAACACCAACTGTGAGACCATTGACATGTCTGACATGTGGCCTAAAATGAGACAGAAACTTGTTATATTTCTGTTGTAGACCATTGTCCATGAGGAGGATACCCAGCCTCTTACAGGTAATTGAGGTTTATTTTTTATTGTGCTTCTCTTTTTATTTTGCACAAATGCGTACGCAAGCAGAACTTACCCGTAGTTGAATAATAACAATAATAATAAAATGCGTATATACAAACAATTTCCTGTTTTAAATCTAGAAATAAATCATGTCATATCTGTTTGTTCACATTGCTAAGATATGTCGAATACCACCAGTGTTTGTGTATGACGTATTGTCAACCTGCTATGGACTTTTCAGAGCCGATTATTGCGCCAGTTAAGAAGAAGAAATTCCAGATGGCAGAGCAAGATCTTCCAGACACTGTCTATGAGACTGAGTGAGTGTCTCGATCAAACTACAATTAAGTTGCTAGGTATTCATTTTCAGCAGGCACATACTATGAACTACAATAGTTATTTTTGATGTTCCAAATCACAGAATTTAATGTATAGCGTTTATTGTTGATACACTGTGTACTGTACTTCTACGTTAATTTAATATACAGCGTTTATTGTTGATACACTGTGTACTATACTTCTACGTTAATTTAATATACAGCGTTTATTGTTGATACACTGTGTACTGTACTTCTACGTTAATTTAATATATAGCATTTATTGTTGATACACTGTGTACTATACTTCTACGTTAATTTAATATACAGCGTTTATTGTTGATACACTGTGTACTGTACTTCTACGTTAATTTAATATATAGCGTTTATTGTTGATACACTGTGTACTATACTTCTACGTTAATTTAATATACAGCGTTTATTGTTGATACACTGTGTACTGTACTTCTACGGTAATTTAATATACAGCGTTTATTGTTGATACACTGTGTACTGTACTTCTACGGTAATTTGTTTATGCTATTCCCATTTATTTTTATGACCCAAAGTACCATGGTAATTTGGTTTTGATCTGAACTACAGTGTTAATTACTTTCAAAGTTAATTTATTTTGATTTGTATGTGTTATATTTTAAAGATACATGGCCGATATAATGGACTCCCCGGAACTTATTCGGAATGTCGTGTTCTGTGGACATTTGCATCATGGGAAGGTAGGTTTGTGTTGCATGCTGGGACATCTGTCTGACAACATTCATCTCTATCCTAAACTGTCACGCCTGTATCCTGTTTTGTAATACTTGCAGGCTTGTTGAGTTTATACCAGCCTTAGTATCATACATTTGGAATGTCGCAGTTATCATATTACACCAGATTTGTTGCAGGTTAACAGTTTTATTTAATGATTGGGCCAATTACTGTTCAAACAGCATTAAGGGGAGGCTTGGGTCTAAACAGAGCTGAAACTTTCACAGATTGATAGTCCACCTAACGGGAAGGACTGGAATTTTTTTCAAAATTTTACGGGGGGATTTTCCCATGGTACGGCAGCCATCTTGGATTTAATGCATGCGTTGAAATATCTTGGTAACTACTGGACTTACATTACTCAAATTTTGTGTGTAGTTACTCCATATAACTCTAAGTGTAACCAGCAAGCTTTTTAATGATTTAAAAAAAAAATTATGTATTTGTTCCCGAAATTTTTTTACTAGCAACTCATTTTATTAAAAAACATGCCTTGCTTTTGAAAAAGTAGCTTCCTGGCTACCAGGGGCATAATGTCAAAATACATTGTAGCAAGTTTCAAGCAAATCTGTCAAGCGGTTACTCAGATAAATAAACAAGAAGACGGCTGGTGTGAGTGAAATCATGTTTCTGAGAAAATCGCATTCAAAGTTTAGTTACACTTGTACACACTTTTCAACATCTAAAAAGCAACCTAAGTGATTGAAACTTTGTACACATGTTAATCAATGTATAATCTATCAAAAGGCATAGTTCAAAGTGATTTGAACAGCATAGTAATATGTCAAACAAAGCAATGTAACAAAAACATTACAGAACAGGAAACCGTATTTGTAAAATAGCACATCATTCCAACATTTATACAGATATAGTTCACAGGAGCACAGATAAAGTTCACTGGAGCACAAATCTAGTTCACTGGAGCTCAGATGAAGTTCATTGTAATCTAAATAAAGTTCACTGAAGAAGAGAAGAAGAGCACGGCAGGTTCACGACAGCAACATGGCGCAGCATACAAGTACAGTCGGCAGATCTGCACAAGTATCTCCTTCATCCTAATCCGTGAAGTGTGAGATCCCCATCTCATCCAGAAGATCCGTGTAGCCAAACTTCCGCTCAGTCGCAGCATCCGGGAAGTGTGAGAACCCCATCTCATCCAGAAGATCCGGGTGATACTGACAGCCAACTTGACGCTAAGAAACAAGTACACAATACCAATGTATTTCATGAACACAAGTATTACTAACAATAAAAGCCCCTCCCAGTACTATAAGTCTGTGACTGTAGTTTTTCTTGCGTCTTTTGTTTATTTTGTTAGTACTGAATTATATACAGTGTAACTGTATGTCATAAAGGGACATACCAAGGCAAGTTGTACTAATATAAACCATAATTCCATAGAATAATGTACAAATAATAACTGTCATCCCTAAAACAACATAATCTGAGCATGTATATAATTATCACTTTTATTTTATGTCAACTATAATGGTTCTGACGTGCCTGGATAGCCCCTGGACGGCTGAACATCAACAAGACCACGAATATAAAATTATAGGCAAACGTCAAATAATTTCTGTGGAGACAACATGAATATATGTGTATTATTTACACTGTCAGTGTTATCGAGAACATATAAAACACAGAAATTGTCCTTGCTCTGGGTGCTATTGACACAGTCACTGCTCTGGGCCTGTCATCATGGTCGGACCCGAAGGCGAAGACGTCGTCGTCACATATTCAACAACAAATTCAATAACAAATTCAACTTGCATAGTCTTTCTTTCACGTGCTAACTGCAGCTGCGCAATATTGCGTCGCTTCGCGGCACGGAAACCACTCACTCGCTTTCGACCAAACGGCATAATGTCGTTTTAGAAAGCTAAAAAAACGCGGAGAATAAAATGTCAATCCTGTCGAATGTAGCTGGTATTACAAGCTAACGTCATAGGTTGGACGTATTACAACCAATCAGAACATCTGTCATCACGTGATGCAGCCTGACCAATCGTTGTAGGGTTACCCATTCCTTTGTCCCCGAAGCGGCAAGAGAGGCGGTCGTTTATAGGCTGGATTATTCAGGCAGCAGCGGTGCCATCTTAAAATAGTTTATATCATCATACAGAGCGAAAACAGGGCTTTCCCGTGATAAGCACCATGATGGAATGGCAGTATTTTTCGCGACGCAATCGATCGCGGAAAATTGCATAATGTTCGATTATTCACGCTTCGTTAAACAAAGACTTAGCAATGATAGGCATCACACAAAATGCATGTTTTGTGACATAAACAGGTTTATTTCGGTAGTATAACGTATATGAATGGGAAGTTGAGTAATTTTTATACATAAAAATGTCAATAACCCTAAATTCATTTTATTTTCAAAAATCTGTAAATTTCGACCCGAGCCTCCCCTTAATAATTTTGAAGTACACAATATATCATCAATCCATAGTAAATCCATTGTTTATCTTATGTCTTTGTTGTGATACTCAACCAACACGCAGTGGCATTTACGACAGCGTTCATGAGTATATTGTACAAGAATTAAAGGCATCGTGTGCAACGTGTAATATATTTGCCAGTGGTGATGCCTGGTGGAATGTTTTACAAACATGCTACAATGTATTCTCTCTGTGCAGACATCGTTTGTGGACTGTCTGATAGAACAGACCCACCCTGACCTGCAGGCCAAGGAGGGCAAAGATGTAAGTAAAACAACACATCAGTTACTGTTTTCTACGGCTCTGTTTGTTAATTTACTTGTCAAACAATCATAAAAAGTTGTTTCTAACGGTTTGGTATATATACCAAAATGTCCATATTTCAGTAATGTAATGTGATGTTTTTTGTATAACTTATTCTAGCCAAGTTATAAACATTATTCAGTTTTTAATAGTGTACATGTATCGTTTTGTTTATCAATGGGACTTTTAGTCGAATGGTTCAAGTGTTGATAAAATATTACATACGTTCCTAAGATTCATTCGCATTTATTTTGCAATCAGTACGAGACATAACTGACATTGTATTACTAGCTTTTTTGTACATACATCCTTTATGAACCTGTTGTGACTGTTTGGTTTCAGATGCGATACACAGACACATTATTTACAGAACAGGAAGTGAGTATTTCCAGGGGCTGTTCAATAATACTTTTGTTACTTCAATCATTTATGTCGCAAACATCACTTTCCAATGGCAATACAAATTCTAAAAAAATCTGAATTTATCTTTGTGTTTTGACCTGAAGCATGTCCATGGAAATTATTACATCTCAAAGCTACATATATGTCGAATGTTACCAAAGTTTAGATTTTGTGTTCGCTTATGTTTTGTGACAGTCTATGCAGTGATGCTTAACAAGAACAGCTCCAGTTTCAACATACTCTCTCATCTAGCATTTTAGCGTCTAACACTACATTACATGTTTGTCACAATTTACACTTATAAACAAAGTTTCCTTTAAAATGTGCTGTTTGATACATAGACTTTGTCTAACACCTTCTCCTTAGACAAAGAAGACTCTTGATTTCATGTACTGTTTTAATTGCTTTATTTCTTTTAGTTTGAATTAAGATACTGTTGACACCAGATTACAGTTTGCAAACGGTGCCTTTCGTGAAGTACAGTAAAACTCGGATATAATTAATTGCTCAGGACCGACCAATTTACTTGTTATATCAAAAATTGGTTATATATCAGAAATTGACCACCAACTAACAGAAAATCATTGAATAGGAAGCTTATAATCATGTTTGATCTAAGTAATGAGAAACATATTTTATTCCATAGTGTTCAATGTAAAATGAATAAATATGGGTCTAGACCTGCATGTTTTATTTCACATCTGTGTGTTATATCTGATGATATTTCAATAGATTTTTGACTTTGGGACTGACACAACCGTTTGGTATATCCAATAATTTGTTATACATGCAAAATCCATAAGAATAGTCCGGCCAAATTCATTTATTTGGTATAAGCGAGAATTCATTATATCTGAGGTTTATTATAGAAACGAAGTGACTTGCTATTAATCTGTGGTTTGTGCTGTAGCGCGGAGTGAGCATTAGATCGATGCCTGTCACCCTCATCACTCAGGACATCCGCAACAAGTCCTACCTCCTCAACATATTCGACACACCAGGTGAGTTATGACACTCGCCACAGGTCTTCTTTCTCCTTTTCTGTATATTGTCCCCAGATAGTGTAAATATATTCTTTATATTATTTTTCAACGTGTGGCATATAAACTAGACATTAATGTTATTTACAACCGACTACATGTTACAGTATGACAAGCTGTTAAGATAACAACTAATAAATTACATCTCTTCTCTCCATCATCAATAAAGAAGAAGTCGTGGGTGAAAAGTACAGAAACTAGAAATGACCACTTTAGTGATTTTTTAAATATGTACTTATTTATATTTTCAAATACATCCATGCTGTCCACTTTCAGGGCATGTGAACTTCTCTGACGAGGCAACGGCTGCCTTCCGACTGTGTGATGGTGCTGTGATATTTGTTGATGCAGCAGAAGGGGTGAGTGCATTCTTGTCATTACCTTACAATTCCCTTGATGTACTATGTATAAGAGTATATAGTTTCGTGCGATATATGTCAATAATATATGGTTTCATTTTCAGCTCATTAAACTTGTGAAACCTAACGTAAATTATTCTTTCTCAGCAACGTTAATGGTCCCTTCCCATTCTGTTTTGTAATGTCTCTGACTCATGAATAATCAAACCTCTCTGATATTCTTTTTTTGTGGAGAAAATAGAGAAGCATTTTGCAATCGGAGCAGTTCCATCACATGACCACAAATATGGCAAACTAATCCTCCATTCGCTTACATTTAATTCTTTCACTTTCTTTTACAAATAAATGAATTACATTACAAATGTGTACATTTGCGTGGTACACAAAAGTAATATGCACCAGTCTATGACACATGTGTTTTCCACCTCTCCGAAGTCGGTTTTGTTTGTCTTCTCCACACCCGGTGTCTGTAGATAGCAAATAGAATACACTCAACGACGATTCGTGACAGTTTCTGTTGTGCCCTCCAGGTGTTGTTGAACACGGAACGATTGCTGAAGCACGCTCTACAGGAGAGAATCTCAATCACGCTGTGCATCAACAAGATCGACAGACTCGTTCTTGAACTGAAGTTGCCACCTGCTGATGCTTATTTCAAGATCCGCCAGATTCTCGACGAGGTCAATGCCCTCATCAGGTAAGACAGAGGAGATCAGTATTAGGCTATCGTCAGAGCAAGATTGGAAACATGGAGTTGTATTTGCACCAGTTGAAAATCTTGGTGTTAAGTTTTTTCTAGATGTCCTAGTATGGCCTGAAAAACAACTGGTAATTTCCTGATCTGGGACTAACGAGTTTAGACCCAATTCAATTGTTTTTATAATCTTAGCTATCGAAAACCCCCTCTTGTGAACATATTTGGATCGTATGGTTTTTAATCAACCAATGGGGAGATGTGTTGGTCTTCACTGCTGATGTTACACAAAATCGATGCCGTGAGAGAAACAAAAATTACGATAAGTTGATGTGTAAACATGCGGTTTACCTATGTTATCGCCCGATATACAACTTTGTGCATCACCGATGCCATTTGTCAGTTTTCCACTATTCAAATTATGTATATTTTGTGATAATTGAATTAGATTTACAAGTGGGGAAACTAGATTTTGTTCGACGATGTCGCATTATTTTAAAACCGGATTGCGATGTGCAGCGACTGTGCTAGATTTAGTTAAGTCTTCGCTATTTTTAGCACAATGTGCTAAAAATTACCCACTGGATGATCTAAGGCATGGAGCTAGGCTTGCTAATTAAATGAATTAATGTTTTGACTGATTTATAGTTTAACAAACACAACATTCACAACAACACGAATACACAATGTTTTAATTAATAACTGTAACTTATTATGGATCAAAACATGGCCATTGCATGGCGACTTATTTAAAAAAAATTGTCAATCTAATATTTTGTTTTAGTAATTAAACATAGTCCATTATATGTACCTTGTATACAATTTGTATGCACACATTTTAATTGTACATAAAATTGGGATTCCACATTTCATATGTTAAGTTTGCTAATTTGTTAGTAATTTTGTAAATTGTGGCAATTAAATGTGTTCTAATGAAACAACTTATTTGTGCTCTATTTTAAGTGGCATTAAAATGATAATCTTATGCTTTGAAAAAAATATATACAAATTACTCATTTAAATAAGGAATTCTCATTCACTGGTCAATACGTTGGATCACGCGCCTGATCGCGTGCCCGACTGTGCTTCGTAGCATGTCGTAACAAATTTGGACTGGCAAAAATGTTATCCTGGGTGAGGCCCTGCTTAGTGTTATAATTTATGGGCCCCATAATTTATAACAAAATCCACTGCTATCAGTAGCATCAATGCAAAAAAATTATGTGGTGGGCGGTGCATGCGTATCAGTGTGTGTGTATCTAAAGGCTGATTGCAATCAAAGTTACTGTTGACCAGTTCATCAGACAAATAACTGTATCCATTAATAAAACATACGCTATACCACACATGACAATACATACTACACTGGTTAATGTTCATTGCTGCTAGAATGGCATGCATTATGTAGGCCTATAGCGATTTCCCAATTCCCGTCATGCTTCAGTCCACAATTCAGTATTATGGTCACCTCGCTATTAAGGTCACTTTGGTCCAGTAATGTGGGTGGCCGTAATACAGATATTCCACTGTATTTTGTTACCATACTTTTTTATGTTGTGTTTGTCATTTCATAACAAATGCAGGTTAAATGTTTCTCCAAATGTAGATGCATCTAATTGATTATGAAGCTTATCATGAGCTATGGGTCGTTAATTTTGTAATAAGTCTACTTGAAATTCTTGGTACTTTACTTCAGATTATTGTCTGAGTCCTAAAGGTCGGGCATTGACATCCACAAAGACAAGTCATGTTGTCATGGTCTCTTTCAGTGTGCATTCGGAGGACCAAGAAGACAACATGGTCTCTCCGGTCCTTGGCAATGTCCTCTTTGCCAGCTCCTACTATCGTTTTTCCTTCACGCTCCAATCCTTCGCCAAGTTGTACGCAGACACATTCGGTGAGTTGTTCTTGTGCGATATGCTGTGTTTGTATATCTGGGAATTTTTTTTCTTTGCCATAATAATTGTATAGATATATTGAAGTCACCCTTTGGAGAACCAAATCAAAAAGAAAGATCACTAAAAAAATTAGAACACAACAAGCAAGATTTATAAGCTATATAAAAAGGAAGAGAAAGTTAGAACATAGTGTAACAATAGGAAGATTGAAGGAAAATGATCCAGAGGACACCAGGGAATATAAATAATAGATAGTCTGTCAATATGGTGTGGGGGGAGCGCAATAGAACTGCTACAAACAACTGTGTAGACACGGCACTTAGAGGAAATATACATTTATGCAAGCACCAACACAAGTCATGAATAGTGATGAAAGAAGGCCAAATGAATGACGTTTATTAAGAGATTAAGTTAGAGAGAGAAATGTGGGCTCTACATCCCAAGGCCAGGCCTGTGACTGAGCCCATACTAGTCTCCTGTCCCTCAGGTTGACAGAGCCCACATTTCGGCATATACCACATTAGCAGTATTGTTATAGATATATACAACATCATTACTACTGTAATCACAGTAGACCTTAGGCACCGTACCGTACTAACCAAGCACACCATTCATTCACCTAACTATAATCCCAACTACCTGCTGAAGAGTTACATTGTATCAAGATTTAGCCTAAACCTATAAGTGGGGCCATTACGCCACCGGTCACCAAAACATGTGACCACCCCACTAGAGGAAATATACATTTATAGTGCAGTATCCTGTCTACTGGACTGCTCGATGCAAGGTAGATTTCACCTCCCCGCAGACCTGACAGCTCCATCTCAACCTCCCTAGCAAGCATTCAGTCACTGCATTTACTGTAATAAAACCATTGTTATAACACTAGCACTACATGGAGCAAAATCTGTTGGAAATTTGTTATGGTGGCTGGATCAGCTATCACAGGTGTATATGCTTCTTTTGAATTAATCATTTCTAATATGTGTCGAGTCCTAACGAAATGAGTCACATGTACAAATTAAAAAATATTGAGTTATATATACCGTTGGAAAGGGCGTATAATCAGCTTTAATGTGTTACGTATATTTTAGGCGTAGCGTAATCCTGGCTGAAGTTATGTCACAATGAACACACATGGGGTAGACATGTTCAAACTGAGAAAAAGCCGTTTGAAGTTTTGGTACGTTTACTGAAAAGTACCTTAGTTACCATGAACGGATTTCTTTTAAATTCTGCACCATCTTAGATAGTGATATCCTTTTAAGTGTCTGAAAATATGAACAAAATGTATGGGATATTAAAAAAGTTATGAGCAAAAGACTTTTCCATGTATACTAGTGGAGTGGTATGTTTTAACGAATTTTACAGCACACACAAAAACAGTCTGGTCTGTCTGGTAAATGCATTTATTTATAAACTGACATTGTCCTAATAAGTGAAGCTCATTGCTACAAACAAAAACAAAATAAAATTGCAAATGAAAAATGCTGCAAGTTTATATAACTCACAAAACCAGTCAGTGAGTTTATTCTCATTTTCCCACACTGGCACCACCACGACCCCTGCCAGCACTGCCATGTCCCCTGCGAGCACTTCCACTAGTTCTCAGATGCCTGGGTCGGAGAAGGTGATGGCGATGGCTGGCGAGGACGGCGACCTCGGCCATGTACACCTCCTCTGCGTGATGTGGATGCGACAGCTTCGGGAGCTGTGGAGGGCCCCGCCACGGGAGCAGTAGATGGCCCAACCACAGGGGCATCCTCCCTCTCAGGGGGCTTGGACACAGCACGTCCTTATACTGGTCCTTTACAAACGGACGAATGTTTGTGTGGAGGTAGTGTTGGCGGTCGTGACTGAGGCCGGGTGGCTTGATGGCGACTGGTGGTGCAGAAGGCAGCAAGGCATCGCTGCAAACCAGGAACTCGAAGCACTCTTCGGGGCTGTCGCATGTTGTCTTTACAAAGACCACACCAGGGCTGGCCGCATCAAACCTGTGAACAGTGTGTAACACAGTTTAAATAATTGTTTATCATCTTTCATTGCATACAGGCATAATGTCATAACAGGCAAACCATGTTTTCCTTGGTTTTATATTAGACAAACACAAAAAAGATGGATGCAAAACATCAATGTATCAGCCGTGCATATGTGGGTCAAGTAACATTATTATAAGAGTCAAGTAACACAATTATTGTAAGCATGTAAATAAAGTAACGATAAACAAACATTTTCTTATGAACACACCAACTCACCTATGACGAGAACCCTTTATGTAAAGCTTTATTTAGCATTCATAGCATTTATTTCCTTTAATTTTCTGTTATTAAATGACTGATATTGTGGATACTACTGGGATAAATAGATAGCATTGAATGTACCTGAAGTGAAAGTACTTCTTGATGCCTGGCAGTGCCTTGAAGTGGGGACGGAGGTGTGCTTGCCAGTCTGCCACAGGGACGAGGGAAGTGCCGTCTTCTTTGCCAATCAACTGGGTGGAATTCAGACAGGCGCTCCCATTCACCACAGACTCGAGCTCAGTCAGCGACGATATTGCGTATCGTTTGAATGCCCGCTTGAGAAGCCCAAAGCAAGCATCAGGGGCAAACTTTGTGTGTCACACAACTAGAAAGTTGAGTGTGATGGACTGGTGGAGACCAATGGCGACCCTCCATGCACAATGCCACGGGAAAAAAACGGTTCTTGTTTTGCACAGTGAAGGTCGGCAGTGGTCTCACCTAGTCCAAAACACTCAAAAAAATAGTGTAGGTGGGACACAACAGCATTCGACCCCTTCGAAATGAGCCTCATCAATCAGGAAGTTCACCTGTTTTGGGAGCCCCTCACAGCAGACCCCAAATATGCCACACTTCCTAGGAACCAGGAAGTACACGGGGTCTGGCTGGAGAGGGTCACTCTGCAGGTGAACTTGCTGCGCAAAGTCGAAACTGTAGTGCATCGACATCTGCCGGCTGCAGGGAGCACTCCTGCTGAACTCCACCAGTTTCATCTCGTTGCAGGTCTGCTTGGCAGCTGTCACCATCCCATTGTGGAATGTCCTGGCCATGTCAACAACTCGCAGGTGTTCCTGTGAAATGCGACCAGTTATAGCAGACACTTCCACAAACGGCAAATATAATTTCATATGCATTTATAAAAAGGCAAATCATAATAGTCCAGTGCCTAGTTATGACGCACATTAAAAAAACATTGCCATGACATGCAATATCATTTTATGTCCCTTTGAAATGCGTAAAGTATCTGTTATGCCAAAAACATTATTGTAGACACAAATGGAAATTTAGGCTACATTAATAATAATAATAAGAAATTAATAAACCTATCCTACTATCAGTGCCAGTGGTGTATCAGTATGTCTGACATAATTCCTCCATATCACAGAAAGTAACTATTTTTATTTACTCTATGTCAAGCCCTGACTAACACCAGTTTAATGAAACTCATATCAGCATAGTCTATTAGGCTTGGTTATAGTAACGATATAATTAATTAGTAATCTGTCATGATCTCACCCTGATCAGCTGATGGCCTGATAACGTGCACATGCATTCACCCAAATACAATCATGACAATGGCCTGTGCCACTGTTCATATAAATATAACGAACCACAGACAGTGAGCCGACATTCAAATAATAATTTCATAGTGTATACAATATACACACTTCGATAGCATGCATACCTGAAACTTTGGCCAGTTCTTCGTCCACAGAGTCAAAAACTATGTCCTCAGTCTCGGCAGCCACTTCCATGGCATCGTCGAAGTCGTTCCTTCGGTCATCAAAATGGTCATCCTCGTCGGATGACCTGCTATTACAAACTTCTGAATCTGAGTCTGGTTCGTCACCCTTGCCACACTGTACTCCTCCAACAAACTATCGGAATCCGCCACATTGCAATTAATCAACCTCGCTAACTCGCGCGCCATTTTTAAAGGGACTGACAAAGAAAGCCGCAATGCGCATGCGCCGCAGCTGCGCAACCAATGACAGCAGTAGCATTAGTCACACGGCTAGCAACAAGGCATCGAATGTTTACATCATAGCTCGCACGTCAAGCCCTCCTATTGGCTAAATTCAAACCAGGTCAAGGCGACCTCACTATATTTAGAAAGATGACATCCAGCGCTCTCTGGCGGTATCAAAACGTTGAGGGACAGCCCACAATTTCCGCAAAAAACTGCGTTACAAATGTTGCGTTTTCGGCTTTGTTTTAGTGAATTCATGCATGACATTTTACACAGCTATCAGAAAACTACTATATAAACAGCAAATAAACGCACATTTAACAAAAATAGCGACGTCAGTCGATACTATACATATTAAGGACCAAGTTTATTGAAAAAACACACAATCGTAAATGTTGCGGTTGCAACACATTTTGGCATTTCTTGACGTTCGACAAATCTGTACATCCGACTCATTTCGTCAGGACTCGACACATATAAGTTTTGAAGATAAGCTAACCATTTTTTCTCAGAGTTTGCCTAAGACATTAAACAATACTCCAGACCAAAAAGAATTGATTTTTAAGTTGTTTAGATATATTTAAATGTGTTTAAAGACAATTAAAAACTATGTCAAAAATCACCCTAAAATGGCAGTTTATTTCATTTTGAGAAACTCCCAAAAGAAAAATTTGTATGGTTGTAAGTACAAACATGTTATTGACATTCAGACGGGTTATTTTTTAAACAAATGTATATTAAGTTTGATACAGCTTCATAAACATTCTGCTACAATATTGAAAGACAGCAAAAAAGGCCACATGTTGAACAGCGTGATGCATTTAGGTTATTACAATACAACAACACAGTGGCATGAGAATAACCAGACTATATGATCTGCATTCATGGTGAATGAATTTATGTTTGAACTGGGCTGACGCACACGTGATCGTCACTATGGAAACATGATCAGTTTCCAAGAATCTGAAAAGGGACTTTCCACAGACACACTAAAAATACTAGTTTTTAAAGGACAGATTGGTGACATATGGCGATAGTGCCTTGGTTTTTTTAATAGTACACAATCATACTGACACCTACTAATGTTCTATGAAGAAAAAAATAAAGAAATCAACTGACATGATACCCGGCCCAGCTACCTTAACACTTGTGCTAGAAACATATGTGAATAAAATGACAGTGCTTGCTGTGTGTTCAGGTGGCATAGATGAGAACGAGCTGGCCCGACGACTCTGGGGAGATGTTTACTTCAACAGTAACACGTAAGTTGAGACACAGTCCTCTTATTGAATTCTTCGGCGTTTGCTCAGACTGTAACTCTGGTTTCTCGTATGTAGGTCGCTGTACACCGCAGTTCTTCTAGAGGGCCATAGATCTTGTCTTTCACTGATGCCCCATTTATCCCATTGCACACTGCCTAATAGAATGTCACTCCACTTTTAACAGAAACAAAACCACACAGGAAAACAGACTCGGTAGTAAATATATGATATGAAAATGCCGCAGGCGCAATTTTGTTCACTGTACATTTAACAGTTAGCACCACATTTCTTTCACTGGCAAGCATCCATCGTTTTATTGCTTCCTTCGCACGTGCCTGTGATGTGCCCCAATGCAGCATTGGTAAAACAAGCAAGTTTGAATTATCAGCACCAATTCAGCACAGACTGAGGACATCCTGCAATGTCCTGTGTTGTCCTCTGACTTGCGCGATGGTTGTCTATTTAGCTCCGCTCAAATAATCAATTTGCCGTTTGTCTGGAGATATAAAATTATGAATGATTGCACAAATGCCACTGCACTAGTTGTCCCTCTCAAGTCACGTGTTGCATGCAGTCTTTGTTACTTGATCCCTGGCGAACAGTTGTATGTGCATAACGTGTATGCAATTGGTGCGTTCGTACACATCGTGTACTTACCCGTACGTCATTATAGAAATGAACAGATGCAGTGTGTGTCTTTTGGGAGTTAAACAGTTTGACACTATGTCAAACTAATGTAACGAGAGACCCTGTCTCTGTACTTTAATTACAGTGTTTGGTGTACCTCAGAAAAAAACATACGTCGACCATTACCAACATTATATTAACCTATTAAAATTGTAATAAAATGTTCTGCTGGCCATGTTGTATACTTTGACTTCAGGCGGAGGTTTATGAAGAAGCCTCCGACATCTGGAGCCCCGCGGAGTTTTGTAGAGTTCATCTTGGAGCCATTCTACAAGATCTTCTCTCAGGTATGCTGCAGTGTAGCGATTTCAATGTATTATCGTGAACACATTCTGGGAAGATATGGGTCTTTTTTTATGCAACTTTATTTTAATGTGAAGACCCCCATTATAATCTTGCTTGCTGGTAAGCCAAAAGTGAATTTTTTTCGGAAAATAAACAATGATTTTTGAAAAAATATTGAAACCAATCAAACATTGGTCTTGAGATAGTTCCTGGAGAGGCTGAGAAACGTGAGTGAAATTGATTTCCTATTTAGGGCCCCGAAAGTAACATTTGGCACCCAAGATACAAAGTGTCTAGGATAGCATAACAAGTTGTATATGCCAAAATGTGGGCTCTGTCAACCTGAGGGACAGGAGACTAGTATGGGCTCAGTCACAGGCCTAGCCTTGGGATGTAGAGCCCACATTTCTCTCTCTAACTTAATCTCTTAATAAACGTAATTCATTTGGCCTTCTTTCATCACTATTCATGACTTGTGTTGGTGCTTGCATAAACATACATAGGTAACAGCCGCTAGCTTGATTGTAGTTTGATGCTGTCCTGTTGTGTGCAGATTAGTGGAGCGCCGTGGTGTTGTGGCTAGAGCTTTGGACTCTCGATCGAGAGAACCCGGGTTCGAATCATGTGCTGCGGTGTCAAACCTTGGGCAAGTTTGTTCACTCTACATTGCTCCCGTTCACTCAGCTGTATGAGTGAGTACCTGGCTGTAGACAACGGTGGATATTTGTGTATGAATAGTCTTCACGCATTAATTGCAGCGTGGCTGGATGCTTCCCAGAGAAGTCGAGATGGTGTTCGACTGAACAAGTCTGCCAGGGAGTAATGTGTAGAGCGCTCTGAGCAGTCCTGAGGACTGGATACTGCGCTATATAAGAACTTACCTTTACTTTTTAGATTGTTGGGGATGTGGACGAGTGTCTGCCTCGGGTGTGCGCTGAGCTCGGTGTGCACCTAACGAAGGAAGAACGTCACCTCAACATGCGCCCACTTCTCAGACTTATCTGTCAGCGCTTCTTTGGAGAGTTCACAGGTCAGTCGACCGCACATCCACACATTCAACCAAGGAATGTTCCTTACAAATTCAGAGCTTAGAAATAGTGTTGCATGTTAAGAAAGGCTGAGTCTGTGATAGTTGTTGAGTAGCCAGACAAAGGGTACAGCTGGCATGTATTTGGAGGCTCAAGTCTAAAAATTTTAATTTTTTAAAGAAAAATACCCTCGACCGTGTTTCTTTCAAAAAAATGTGGGACAGAAAGAATGGTGACAAACTGTTTCACACTGATTTAGCAGCTTAAATATGTAATTTTGTTAATATTTATAAAGGAAGACCGAGAAAGTTATACATTTGGTGATAGCTAATGTCATTATGATCATATTGCTAGTTGCCAAATTTTTATATGTAAATTGATATCAGTTTCAAAGAAATGTTTACATGTCTCCAGAATGTCTATTTCTTCATTGTCATGACGACAGGGTTCACAAGCATGTGTGTGAAGTTCATCAAGTCACCACTAGCGAACGCTCGAACGAAGGTGGAGCACATCTACACAGGCCCGGTTGACACGGAACTGGCCGAAGCCATGTTTGAGTGCGACCCAGATGTAAGCTTACAAAGATGACCTTTTAAAACCAACATAGTGAACAAAATGGGAAAAAATGAGGATAAACCAATGTTTAAGTATTCTTAAATGTTTACCGCAGTAACGATGATAGTGAAGCCCTGGAAATGGTTACCACAGGGAGAAATTGGGATTCATGATAATTTATTATTAAAAATATAATGCGGCTATGATAACGGAAATTATTTTCCCAAAAAGATTGTAGTTAATAATGGCACAATCATATCTGGTGTATTTGGAAATGTAAATTAAAATAATTTTATTGTCTTATCTGTGCACTGGAATTGAGCAAATACTTGATGCAGAAGAAAAATTGTGTTACATTGAACAATAGTACATTAGGACATGCCAAATATATTTTGAATTGTCTTGACATCCAGAATACTGTACATCTGTTGACAGCAGAAATACTGCTGATCAATTTTGAGATTGGCAAACCCTTTTGTTTTCAAGCGCCTCTGAACCTGGTTTCCTGGGATTTAGTTGCGAAAGAAATTACCTTATTATAAGTATTCTATGTGACATTAAAATTGTATCACGTTTCGTTGACAGGGTCCCTTAATGGTGCACACAACAAAGCTATACCCAACAGAAGATGCCACCAGTTTCCACGTATTTGGCCGCGTCATCAGTGGAACACTCCACGCCAACCAGGAAATAAGGATTCTGGGAGAGAACTTCTCTCTACAGGATGAGGAGGACTCTCGGCACGGCCAGGTCGGACGACTGTGGATTGGTGAAGCGAGGTAAGAGAGCAGACCTCGTTGCGTTTGTTGAAATAAAATAAAAAATTGTTTATATTAAATTTGTGAGAATGACAGTTTTTTTATTAGTGCCTGTCGAAAATTTGAGCTTAAAATGTTGTGTACTTTTACAGAAAGTTTTGTCAATTATAATGTTATATTGTACAGTAATGCCTATTGTACAGTGATGTCTACTGTACAGTGATGTCTATTGTACAGTGATGTCTATAGTACAGTGATGTCTATTGTACAGTGATGTCTATTGTACAGTGATGTCTATTGTACTTGTACAGTGATGTCTATTGTACAGTGATGTCTGTTGTACAGTGATGTCTATAGTACAGTGATGTCTATTGTACAGTGATGTCTATTGTACTTGTACAGTGATGTCTATTGTACAGTGATGTCTGTTGTACAGTGATGTCTGTTGTACAGTGATGTCTGTTGTACAGTGATGTCTGTTGTACAGTGATGTATGTTGTACAGTGATGTCTGTTGTACAGTGATGTATATTGTACAGTGATGTATGTTGTACAGTGATGTCTGTTGTACAGTAATGTATGCTATCCTGTGCTCACATTGTCACAGTTGTCGGTTTCTAAAACATGAACTATATGTAATGGAAAAATCGCAGTAGTGTTACCATTATCTCGCTAATTTTTTGATATAGTCGTACTTAATATTTATATGCAAGTGTCAGATGTGATTGTAGCAATGATCCATGTGAAAATTATTCTGGGAAAGCTTAGTTTTTAGGAATCTGGAATTATTATATGATATTTGTCACAAAGGCAACAACATCATTTTGACAGACAGTTTTCACAGTTCCTGTCAAAATATATATAACTAAGCCAATCTTTACGCAAAACTGTAAACAATATACTAAGTGGCATAAATGAAACGTCGATATCACCGATATCGATATAAAACTCCTGTTAGTGTTAAGGTCACATTTGATTGCTGTCACAGGAGTCTCCCACTGCTCTTAATATATTTTAGTATACAAAAAGTGGACAGCAAACAGACCGTCATATATCTGCCTTCGAATCGTCTTGCGAACGTTTCCAGGACAATTCTGTTCACTCCACGTTCCTTCAGTTCACTCGGCTGTATGACTGACTAACTGGCCACAGACAGTGGTAGATATATGTTAGCAAACGATCTTCATGCAGTAACTGCAACATGGCTGAATGCTTTCCAGAGAAGTCGCTATGCTTATTAAATGAACACGTCGGCCAGGGAGTAAAGTGAAAACTCTAAGTAGCTGTGAGGACTGGACACGGTGCTGTGTAACGACTTTACCTTGACTGGGTGACTCGTGTTGCAGGTACAAGATAGAAGTGAACCGAGTACCCGCAGGCAACTGGGTGCTTATAGAGGGTATAGACCAGCCCATAGTGAAGACTGCCACACTCACTGAAGCCTCGGGCAATGACGAGGTAGGCTGTGTTCTTATTACAAACAAAACCTTTTGATTAATTTTTGTAGTATTTTTTATTTTTGTCTATATATGCCATTATTTTTATGTAGTGGAAAGTTACTTTTACTAATGCCTTTCAGGATTGTATTTGTGTTTCCAGTTATCGTATTGACCCATTTAATAGTAGACAAACCTAGTAGTTTTTATGGAACAATAAAGAACATACATAATTTATTTGTGACCTAGGAAAAATACAAGATAAGAAAGACCAATTTTGCCACCAAAAATAACGGAAATATGTCTTGTCATAATGGCCTGAAGAAGTTGTGGGTGACATCTTTGCAACAACAACATTATAACGAAAATATTGAAATGTATGTGTGAACATTTTCATAAAGTTGGAAGAAATTAAATAACAAACTTTTCTTAAGAAACAACTAGAAATTTTCGACTCACGTTTCAATTGGCGAGCAGAGAGCGAACAGTTCCTGATGAAGGGCGCCAAAGGTGGTTGAAACGTTGATGTGAGTCAAAAATGTCTAATTGTATATTAAGAAAATTTCATTATTTAATATTCTAATTTATGTTTACCCTAAAAAATCCCCCACCATAAAATAATAGAAGTAATAAAATCCATTAAACCTACCCTAAAATTTGCGAGCATGTAACAGGAAGCACAAGTATTATTCTGAACAGCCTAATCCTTAAAAATCCCTTTGAGAGTGGCTGAACTGAATACTGCCTACGTGACTGGAGACGGCTGAGATTGTTTGTATCCTACATTTGCCAGGCATACATATTCCGACCGCTCAAGTTCAACACGAGTTCTGTGATGAAGATTGCCGTGGAGCCAGTCAACCCCTCAGAACTGCCCAAGATGTTGGACGGACTGCGCAAGATCAACAAGAGTTACCCCCTCGTCACAACAAAGGTAAAGCATAGTTACATGGCAGAGGAGGCGGGACTAAAAGTAGAGTAGGTGGGGTTATGGGCAGAAGAGGCGGGACTAAAGGTAGAGTAGGTGGGGTTATGAGCAGAGGAGGCGGGACTAAAGGTAGAGTAGGTGGGGTTATGGGCAGAGGAGGCGGGACTAAAGGTAGAGTAGGTGGGGTTATGTGCAGGGGTGTCATTTGAACATTCATAATAAAAGATGCATCTACTAACTAATACCTTGTTTCACTCCATCATGATTCTCCTGCAGACAAAACAGAGCAGCCCTAAACCATTTTATGGCACCTGTATCACCTGTGCCTCGATGCAGGGAACATTGAGGAAGAACGTACCTATTTATACTAGAACTTACTCCGTATGTGATCCCTTGTGATACTTACAACTGTGCCCTACATTGTTGCATCGTTGCCCCGCTGTGTGTGTGTCAGGTTGAGGAGTCAGGGGAGCACATAGTGCGAGGCACCGGGGAGCTCTACCTCGACTGTGTCATGCACGACCTCCGCAAGATGTACTCAGACATAGGTGGGTGTGTCGTCACAATGACTGGCATTCATGAAAAACATGATGCATAAACAAATATTCTAGTTGTATACATAGAAACTTAAAACAGCAATTCATATTATGTATGAGAACATCAAATGGGAGGAATTTGTTTTAAAGTGCAGAATGAATATGGTATTTACAGTAATATAATTCATTTGTATATCAGTAACAATCTTAAATAAATACTTCAAAAAACATTCAATTAGTATACATTAGCGTATGATTTTTGTCAACATTCAAAATGCAACTACATACTGGTAAACATTATATGTAATCAGTGCTGATCAAAAGAAAATGTTTGCATATGCATTAAATACTAATTTGCTATCGGAGTAGTATCTAGTAGCTGGCATTTAACCGTTGTCATGCACAGAAATACATGATGTTGAACACATAATCTTTGTCAAGACAAGTTACTTGTCTAAACAGCTGCTGTGCTGTTTGTTTTCGACAGATATCAAGGTTGCTGATCCTGTCGTAGCATTCTGTGAGACCGTGGTTGAGACATCATCACTCAAATGTTTTGCTGAAACACCAAATAAGAAGTAAGTTTACTGGATTTTGTACCACCTATATTATTAAACACACACACAGTAATTGCAACATGACTGAAAACTTCCCAGAGAAGTCGAATTGGTGTTCGATTGAACAGGTCTGCCAGGGAGTGGATACTGCGATATATAAGAACTTACCTTTACTTTATATAAGACTAATTATTACTACGTGACATGATCGTAGGAACAAGATCACGATGATCGCGGAGCCGCTGGAGAAGGGTCTTGCGGAGGACATAGAGAACGAGGTCGTCCAGATCACATGGCCCAGGAAGCGACTGGGAGAGTTCTTCCAGACCAAGTACGACTGGGATCTCCTCGCTGCCCGCTCCATCTGGGCCTTTGGGCCCGACTCAACCGGGCCAAACATCCTTGTCGATGACACACTGCCTTCTGAGGTACTGCAGCTGTGACTTGTGGGATTATCATTTTAAATAAGGATAATTACATTTATCCTAACAGCAAAAACATGAATAACGGACATTGAAAAACAATTTAAATTGTACACATACTGAAGTGTAAAACATACAGTAACAGTCAATAAACAGTCCATAAAATAATACAAATATGCATTTAGCAACACACAGTCATTTGCTGTGGGGCGGAAGACTCCTACTAAGAGCAAAACTTGTCGCTATTGTAGGAGCCACCCATATTAAAACATGTAATTTTTATGTAACTTCATACATTTGGTGTAACAGAGAAAGCCACAACAGTCGTTTAATCTTGTCAAACACCTGCTTAAGGAATAGTAATACATTTTCATTTTTAGAAAGACTTAAAAGGTAAACATTTAAAGTATGCAAGTTTTATTTGGACATTTTGACTCTTAACGACCTTCCACAAAACTCCTGAGACATCATTTCATAAAATGACTTTTCCTCATTAACTTGGTCCTGGGGACCAGTTCACTAGCATTCATGAGTTCATTAGTGTGATTTTGCTGCGTAACGGAGATCTTGCATTCTGAAAATAATCATCTCCAGGATGCACGAGCAGGACACCTTTGCCAGTGTGTCATGGATATAGTCTCCTCAGCTGTTAGGTTGATGGCTTTTTCATTTTGAAAAACCTTAAATTTAGCAACGGGTTCTGTTTGATGACAAGTGAGCTGATCAATGGGCTCATTATCGCAGTGAAACAGTTTCGTGTTCATACCATATTTAACAATTCTGGTTTGCTGCCCTGAGCTCGGGTCCCTTGTGATTGATGTCAGTTGTATTGTCTTGTGACAGGTGGACAAGTCACTGCTGAGCTCGGGTCCCTTGTGATTGATGTCAGTTGTATTGTCTTGTGACAGGTGGACAAGTCACTGCTGAGCTCGGGTCCCTTGTGATTGATGTAAGTTGTATTGTCTTGTGACAGGTGGACAAGTCACTGCTGAGCACGGGTCCCTTGTGATTGATGTCAGTTGTATTGTCTTGTGACAGGTGGACAAGTCACTGCTGAGCTCGGGTCCCTTGTGATTGATGTAAGTTGTATTGTCTTGTGACAGGTGGACAAGTCACTGCTGAGCACGGGTCCCTTGTGATTGATGTCAGTTGTATTGTCTTGTGACAGGTGGACAAGTCACTGCTGAGCTCTGTGAAGGACAGTATTGTGCAGGGCTTCCAGTGGGGCACAAGAGAAGGACCGCTGTGTGACGAACGTAAGCACTTCTCTCTTATCGTTCTCATTTCTGAATTTCATCAAATATCAGGTTGTATTGTTGATATTAACCAAGTTTTTTAATTGTTTAGTTTGAATGTGATAAAATTGTGTGTGGCTAGAGCTAAATATGGGGTTTAATGTGTTTTGCTTAGTTCTCTTCAGACAAAAGGAGTTTAGCGAAATCATGGCTATTGCGCAGATTATGAAAGTTGTATGTCAAGTTATAGTGAGTATATTTTATTACGGCAAAGCCTGTTTGTTCAATTTAAATTAGGATACGCACTGTTACAACAATTGGTCAGTTGTCATACATGCCAGTTTCCAGCATAATTGAAGTTTTTGTTGTGTTTTGCAGCAATCAGAAATGTTAAGTTTAAGATTCTGGACGCGGTGATAGCCCAGCAGCCGATTCACCGCGGTGGAGGACAGGTGATTCCCACGGCCAGACGGGTCGCTTACTCCGCCTTCCTCATGGTTAGTACACCTCTGTCTCTCCACCTAGGAAACAAGTGCTAAAAGACAGCTCCACAATTGTTCGGGTGTTAGATAAATTGCCAGAAGAGATTACGCCCAATCTGATGAATTGAAGTTGTTGGAGATGGCAGAAGTCCGATCTTCTAATTCTTGAAAGTTCTTACAAATTGTTTTATTTTTGTAAAAAAAATCCTCTTAATAATAATTACTTTTGTTATTTATTATAAACAAAAAAGTAAGGTAATATTAAAATAATTTTTTTTCAAAAGTACTAATCTTTATTCAGCCAAACAAGTAGTGGTGGCGGCATAACAAACCAATTGTGCATTTTTTTATAAAAGCATCAGATTTGGTACACATGTAGACTGAAAGATAACAAACTGATGTGGATATTGAGCCATCACAAATGTTGTCCCTGATGGCAATTGCGGCCATTTTATAAAATGGTGGTCAGACAATGTAATCGGTGTCGTCGATGCCAACTCCACTAAATGACTTGAAGTGAGGAAAGTTGACATTCTGAGCTTCTACAACATTGTGTAAAGTGATTGACCAGGGGATAGTGGTCCAACGATGCTGTTTTAGTACGCGGAGTTTCCCGTTCGTGTCAACGTTCACAGTCTGTATTACTTCTGTAAGGCATGCTCATGAATATTTGGTACCGTCCGTCAGACTTTGGTTTGATCCACTGAGTTTATGGGGCAACAATAATCTATGGCTGCTGTTTAGGTCACCGATTCAAGAAAAGAAAGAAAAGGGACAATCTAAGGAATAAAATGGAGAATGAACATAGTGGCAGTCCATGACAGATAGATTGGTTTAAAATTAAATTAAATTGGTTTATGAGTGCATACCTATGCTCGGGCTGCATAATAATCATCCACATGGCAGCAAGCAAATAATTAGAGTGAACACAATTATTTATTGGCTTTGTCTGCTGATATAAGCCCCAATTTATGCATAAAATGCAAGAAATAAGTGGCAGATAACGTATATATATGGCAAATTATAATATTATTGTAAACTACAGTCACAAAAAGTGAATCAATTCTGTGAGCTTCACAATCCTTTGTGCACTTATATGACATTAGGTCGTAGCAAGTTTGGCAGCCTCGGGTATGCTTGTCCAGTGCGGCTTGTACATATCATCCTCAAGCTTGGCAGCCTCGGGTATGCTTGTCCAGTGAGGCTTGTACATATCGTCCTCAAGTTTGGCATCCTCGGGTATGCTTGTCCAGTGCGGCTTGTACATATCGTCCTCAAGTTTGGCAGCCTCGGGTATGCTTGTCCAGTGCGGCTTGTACATATCGTCCTCAAGTTTGGCAGCCTCGGGTATGCTTGTCCAGTGCGGCTTGTACATATCGTCCTCAAGCTTGGCAGCCTCGGGTATGCTTGTCCAGTGCGGCTTGTACATATCGTCCTCAAGTTTGGCAGCCTCGGGTATGCTTGTCCAGTGCGGCTTGTACATATCGTCCTCAAGCTTAGCAGCCTCGGGTATGCTTGTCCAGTGCGGCTTGTACATATCGTCCTCAAGTTTGGCAGCCTCGGGTATGCTTGTCCAGTGCGGCTTGTACATATCGTCCTCAAGCTTGGCAGCCTCGGGTATGCTTGTCCAGTGCGGCTTGTACATATCATCCTCAAGCTTGGCAGCCTCGGGTAAGCTGGTCCAGTGCGGCTTGTACATATCGTCCTCAAGCTTGGCAGCCTCGGGTATGCTTGTCCAGTGCGGCTTGTACATATCATCCTCAAGTTTGGCAGCCTCGGGTATGCTTGTCCAGTGCGGCTTGTACATATCATCCTCAAGTTTGGCAGCCTCGGGTATGCTTGTCCAGTGCGGCTTGTACATATCGTCCTCAAGCTTGGCAGCCTCGGGTATGCTTGTCCAGTGCGGCTTGTACATATCGTCCTCAAGCTTGGCAGCCTCGGGTATGCTTGTCCAGTGCGGCTTGTACATATCGTCCTCAAGCTTGGCAGCCTCGGGTATGCTGGTCCAGTGCGGCTTGTACATATCATCCTCAAGCTTGGCAGCCTCGGGTATGCTTGTCCAGTGCGGCTTGTACATATCATCCTCAAGTTTGGCAGCCTCGGGTATGCTTGTCCAGTGCGGCTTGTACATATCATCCTCAAGCTTGGCAGCCTCGGGTATGCTGGTCCAGTGCGGCTTGTACATATCGTCCTCAAGCTTGGCCCAGCCCCAGCTGGTTGGTGGGGGTAGCCCTGGTGCCGGTAGCAATGTCTTGTCCCACACACGCCCTCTTGACATGCTCCTCCAGAGCTGCCTTGGTTGGCAGGATCAGACGCACATTGAGCTTCTTTCATGCCTGCCAATGTCCGTGCATGCGCTGGTTCTGTCACACAGCAGGATAACGAACCTCTCGATGGTATGGATGACATCTTCCGGTATATCACTTTGTGCAGACGATAGCTTCAGCAGTGCGACTGCGAGTTCTGGTAACAATGTCAGATTTCCCAGACAGTCTTCTTACCATACCTTGCGACACTGGAGACAATCTCACATTAGTCAAAGGATGTAATATTAGCAATGCCCGTGCCTTCTCCGGTCCCAGGCTGGCTGCTAGTTCATGGGATGTCGGGTATCAGAAAAACTTGCCTGTTCCGAATGCTCACCACAGTTCATTTTGCTTGAAACCCATGGAACACTGACATGGTCAACACAACCGTGTTAACGTGCACGTGCGTGGACTGTATGCAGTATCTTGTGACAGTCACCTTCTGTATGGCTGTATGGGCCAGATCTGGCAGTGGTGCTTTCCTGATGTTTGTTTCTCTCTCAGTGATGACAAGCTACTTGTCGTCCTTGTCAAACCAGTAAAGGAGAGCTTCTGGCATGAACATAAACAGTTATGTCTTGTTGCTGTCCAATCGGCGAAAGTGTTGCAGTTTCCCGGTACGACTGCTTCAGCCACCACACGTCTTTGCACTTTTTCCACACTTTGTTCTTGCAATGTCTTTCAGTAGAACATCACATTATGACGCAGTTTGAAGCTTTGTGGACAGATACGGATTGAAGATCTTTTGGGCATATTCATCAATGTTCTTGATTGCCGCTGGCTTCAGCAGTGGACAATGGCAGCTCCACCAAAAAACTATACTGGTAGTGGCAGCAGGAGTCTTAAACTGGGCATCGGAGATGTCTTCCAAGGCGGAGGACAAGCCTAATTCTCACGTCGAAAGAATTCTTCAAGGTTTCCATCTCTCGTCTGGCAACCGATCTACAACAATGAGAAGAGTTGTACATCATCTTTAGCTTGTCTTGACAAATGGAGTCATAAATAGATTCGGTTCTCTCCACCAGGCATTCGTTTGGTAAAAGCCTGGAACTGCTCTTGGTCGGTTCTCTGGGGTGGTCTGCCAATTGCCCTGCCATCTCCTTTGAAGCGGGCGTTGTTTTTCATGTTCCTGGTCAATCGGGATTGTAGAGAACACCGTCTTTGTCATCAGACGGTGAAGCTGCTGGCCTGAATTTCCTGGCTACATATAGATGGTTTGTTTGGAGTTCAGCCATGTCCCTCAGGTGAACGAGGATCCACCTGGCATAGTTATGTGATCTAAGGCATGGACCCAGGGGGCCAATTCCGTCAGTGCGTCTAGGTACATATTGAATGATGTCTGCCGCAGAGAATGCACGTAAACCAGTAACAACATTTCTAGTTGCAGCACAGTTGCCCATTACGTAAACTTGGAGGATGTTTTCTCTCAAGTGTCACCAATCTCCAAACTCGAGCAGATCTTCTGCATCATCAACTTCTCCCAGACAGTAGCAGCACAGTGTTGCAGGATGCACAGTTTTGTCTATGTGATTTGGTGAGCTCTCCGAGTGTGGGCGATGTGGGCTGCTTGCAAGGAGTCGGCCAAATTTTCTATCTTTGAGAAGCATGAATGCAATATGGTGCACTTGTTTCCCGCTAGTATGTCTTGGCTCTCACCTTCTGTCTTGAGTGTTCACTTTTCTGCTCTTTGCAATTTTGTATACGAACTGTACCCATTCCCCAAATTTGTTCGTTTGGACAGCGACGGACACATCAGTGCCTCTGCTTTTTTCCCTTGGCCAGTGATACACAGCTCCCAGTTAGTGTGAGACGGATGCGGGGACGTTGCCAATGTAGGACGCACGGTGCCAACCAATTCGAAGCTCTAATATGGCCATATTACTAGATGCTTAGTCTACATACAACAACAATAACCACTACTACCACTACTAGTACTACTACTACTAGTACTACTACTACCACTATTAGTACTACTACTACCACTACTAGTACTACTACTACCACTACTAGTACTACTACTACCACTACTAGTACTACTACTACCACTACTAGTACTACTACTACCACTACTAGTACTACTACTACCACTACTAGTACTACTACTACCACTACTAGTACTACTACTACCACTACTAGTACTACTACTACCACTACTAGTACTACTACTACCACTATTAGTACTACTACTACCACTACTAGTACTACTACTACCACTATTAGTACTACTACTACCACTACTAGTACTACTACTACCACTACTACTATTACTACTACTATTACACTAATTAATTAGTCCAATTATCGTTTTGCTCAAAATCAAATAAGTAGCTATTCCTAAGCATTCTTTAACTATTATAAGCAAATTAGCCTCCACTGTCAACCCACTGTTCTCCCCAGCAGAGTAGATTTGTAAAATAACAGTGACCGCAGGTGGCCATTTTGGAAAATGGCTGCTACAGCCGCCAGGGGCCAAATCTGCAATGGATCTATACACAGATCTGTTTATAATATAAATAAAAAGTAAAGTAAAGGTAAGTTCTTATATAGTGCAGTATCCAGTCCTCAAGACAGCTCAAAGCGCTTTACACTTTACTCCCTGGCAGACCTGTTCAATCAAACACCATCTCAACTTCTCTGGGAAGCATTCAGCCACACTACAATTAATGCGCAAAGACTATAACTACACGTGTGCACAATTTGGTGCTTTTATCACAAAATGCAGAATTGTTCTGGATGCCTTGGTTATCCTGCACCACTAAAGTTCATTGCACAACCATATATCATTTGTCAGAATAAATAACAAATATGGAACTACATTAATTACATTTTCCATGGAAAGTTCCACAAAACTGCCCCATCAGCATTTCTAAGATTGTCTGGTGCAATGACTGGTTTGGTTACTTGTGTAGGCTGCAATACCACTCCAGACCACCTTCATATGATAACAGTTGTATGTAATAATAGTCTATTGAGTATGTCACCTGGCGCCTCCTAATGACAGTATTGGTGTTTCAGGCGACGCCGCGTCTCATGGAGCCTTACTTCTTCGTTGAGGTGCAAGCCCCGGCCGACTGTGTCTCAGCAGTCTACACAGTCCTCGCTCGACGCAGGTCAGACACACTTCTTGGGTGGTCTCTCACTTCACGGGTGGTCTCTCACTTTATGGCTGGTCTCTCACTTCATGGCTGGTCTCTCACTTCATGACTGGTCTCTCACTTCATGGGCGGTCTGTCACTTTATGGGTGGTCTCTCACTTCATGACTGGTCTCTCACTTCACGGGTGGTCTCTCACTTCATGGCTGGTCTCTCACTTTATGGCTGGTCTCTCACTTCATGGGTGGTCTCTCACTTCATGGGTGGTCTCTCAATTCATGGCTGGTCTCTCACTTCATGGGTGGTCTCTCAATTCACGGGTGGTCTCTCAATTCACAAGTGGTCTCTCACTTCATGGCTGGTCTCTCACTTCATGGACGGTCTCTCACTTCATGGCTGGTCTATCATTTCATGGGAGGTCTCTCACTTCATGGGTGGTCTCTCAATTCACGGGTGGTCTCTCAATTCACAAGTGGTCTCTCAATTCATGGCTGGTCTCTCACTTCATGGGTGGTCTTTCACTTTATGGCTGGTCTCACTTCATGGGCGGTCTCTCACTTTATGGCTGGTCTCTCACTTCATGGCTGGTCTCTCACTTCATGGGTGGTCTCTCACTTCATGGCTGGTCTCTCACTTCATGACTGGTCTCTCACTTCATGGGCGGTCTGTCACTTTATGGGTGGTCTCTCACTTCATGACTGGTCTCTCACTTCACGGGTGGTCTCTCACTTCATGGCTGGTCTCTCACTTTATGGCTGGTCTCTCACTTCATGGGTGGTCTCTCACTTCATGGGTGGTCTCTCAATTCATGGCTGGTCTCTCACTTCATGGGTGGTCTCTCAATTCACGGGTGGTCTCTCAATTCACAAGTGGTCTCTCACTTCATGGCTGGTCTCTCACTTCATGGACGGTCTCTCACTTCATGGCTGGTCTATCATTTCATGGGAGGTCTCTCACTTCATGGGTGGTCTCTCAATTCACGGGTGGTCTCTCAATTCACAAGTGGTCTCTCAATTCATGGCTGGTCTCTCACTTCATGGGTGGTCTCTCACTTCATGGGTGGTCTTTCACTTTATGGCTGGTCTCACTTCATGGGCGGTCTCTCACTTTATGGCTGGTCTCTCACTTCATGGCTGGTCTCTCACTTCATGGGTGGTCTCTCACTTCATGGCTGGTCTATCACTTCATAGCTGGTCTATCACTTCGTGGGTGGTCTCTCGCTTCATAGGCGGTCTCTCGCTTCGTGGGTGGTCTCTCGCTTCATGGGTCATCTCGCACTTTATGGGTGGTCTCTCACTTCACAAGTGGTCTCTTGCTTCATGGATGGTCTCTAATGCTAATGTGTGGTCTAGTTTCTTTGTTTATTTATTTTATTTGGCTTCCTGTGTTGTGTAAAAGACATGAATTGCATTGCATGCCCATCATTTTGTGTAAAATATGTTTCTACTGGGAACATATTAGTTTTGTTACCATGTTTAAACACAATCCACCACCAATATTTAACAAAGCGCATAACAAATTGTATCATCTGAACAGAGATTGAGCAAATACTATAGATGATGAGATGTTAAACATTTTTATCTAGCCAATTATACAAGATTTTGTATTAGTTGTTTGTCTAGTTTTGCTGGTCACCAAGGTTCAGCAAAATGTAGCTTTATTGTTAGTTTGTTTAAACACAACAGGAAAAGCCAACATTTTACATACCACTAAATAAAACGGGTTACACAGAACAAATTGTAAAAATTTACCCATAAACTTTGTACTCTTGTTGCAGGGGTCACGTTACCCAGGATGCACCAGTGCCGGGGTCACCTCTCTACACAATCAAGGCATTCATTCCAGCGATCGATTCATTCGGCTTCGAGACAGATCTGCGCACACACACGCAGGGTCAGGCCTTCTGTGTATCTGTCTTCCATCATTGGCAGATCGTTCCCGGTGACCCGCTCGATAAGAGCATACACATACGCCCCCTGGAGCCACAGCCGGCGACACATCTCGCACGCGAGTTCATGATTAAAAGTCGGCGGAGGAAGGTAGGTGGAGCCACTGAACAGTGCGTGTTATAATAAGATTAGCCGTTGGTTTTTAATTTTATGTTTTCTTCCTTGAAGTTGTAAGTCAAATGCTTGACATAATTATTTCTGATACTGTTGGTGTCTGAACCCAGTTGTTTTATTAATTGAAATCGAAACAGGACAGAATCTACACACCCCCACATCCCACACCCTCACAGTCAAAACCGATGGATTGGAAGATCGAAGTTGATATCCAGTTATTGCATCGTGATGTATTTAATAAGTGTTTAGACTTACCATCGCACTTGGACTTTCTTTTGAACAGTACTGGTGGGAATTCTGTTGCCATTCAACAAATCAGGTTAATTTATATGTAGAAAGTGGTGTGTATTTACCAATACCATACAATATCTTTGTTGTTAATGTATATATAGGATGCTTTCTTATACAACATTATAACAAAAGTGGCCATGCGATGTTGGGGATAAAGTCGATAATTTTTCGAAACAATACTTACAACAATTGTGAGGCAAATCTTTCACTTCAGCGTTTATCCTAAAAACTTGTTTTAGGCAATTCTATGATTGTTGTTTTCTAGTTCTTATTTTGTTCAACAAATTGCCCATCGTTCTGCTCCCTGCTATCTTTGTGAATCGCAAATCTTAAGGCCTAGACTGAATCTAGCGATTGGCAGTTGGTCTGTGGTGTTTATACCTGACAATGTGTTCTCGTTGACAGGGTCTCAGTGAAGACGTCAGTATCAACAAGTTCTTCGACGACCCTATGTTGCTCGAGCTGGCCAAACAAGACGTCATGCTCAGCTACAACATGTGAGACACTTGGTGGCGACTGCAGGAACCAGGCAGTGCGAAGCATCTGTTGAGGAGGCAAGATTTCTGGTCACAAAAAGCATCATTTGTTACTCCCAGAAGCTGGGTGGTTTGTCACCACCTGTACCAGAGACACTGACACATTGTGAGGTTTTCAGCTCATGAGAATTGGAGAGGCATCTGGCATAGAGGTCTTTTCAAATAGCTGTTAAAATGCTGGCATTTATCAATATTTTGATATGTTACAATGAGATAACATAGTTGATGAGATGCATCTCATATATGTGAGGTCACTTATTTACTCAAGTTCAACACGAATATGAAGCAAAATAAGACCTTAGGTGGTCCAGTTCAAATGGACGCTCAACTAAAATTTTCAAATGCATCATCCGACAGACCTGTGATTTTCACTGTGTAGTTAGTTACTGTAGAAATAAAGGAATTTTTTGTAAACTTATCTAAATGTGTTAATATTTATTCCTACTCATAGCCCTTTATAAGCTGCAACCTGTTTCATGTGCCATTGTACACCAGTGTCTTAAGATCATCGTGTAGGTCCAAAACCGAGACCTTAGTTCCAAAATACGAGAGACCTTAGTTACGAAATACACCAATACGTGATCAGATAGAATTTTTAGATATTGAATGGGTATGAAAATATTGATACAAATATATTTTTCAGTTAAAAAGAAATAAGATTACTACTATTAATGAAGGAACACTGTAGATTAGATATCAGAAAGTATCCATTCTCACAGACGACTGTAAATTAATGGAATAGATTATCTGCTGATTGTGTGGGTGCTAGCAGGGTGCAAAATTAACACATACATCAGAGGGGCGGGATACATGTAGATAAAAAGCAGACTCTGTAAACTAAAGGCTTCCTTGTCCACTTCCCATCTGGTGGCAATCTTGTTAAATCTAGATGCCAGATTGCTCCATGCCAAAATATACGAAGAAATGAAGCAAAACAAAAACTCCAGAAAATATCATGTTCTTTAATTCAATAGCGAGATTTTAATACACACTCATTAAATAGCACATCATGTATTCTCCATAGACCTCTATCACCCAATCTTTATCTACTGCAACAGACAGTCATTTTTCCAATATTCTTGTATTTACAACATTAACAAAATAGAGTGACCACTGTCACGTCTGTGTGCACCAAACGTATCACAAGTTGCCTGAAAAAGCAAAGATAAATAGAGCAGTCTGCGTAGTAGAATGGGGCTATTCTATGTCTCGTATAAAATCAAATATATTAGAATATTAGCCTGCGTCGTCTTCTTGAATGCAATCAATATCGTACACTTAGAACTTAGAACGAATTTCCACGTATGTGGAATTTGATGCAGGCAAGAGCAACATCTGTTTTATATCATCAAATAAAACAGTTTACAGTACACATGCAACTGCCAATTAATATATCAAAAGGTGTGTGATGTGTGATGTGTGATGTGTGTGATGTGTGTGATGTGTGATGTGTGTGATGTGTGATGTGTGATGTGTGTGATGTGTGTGATGTGTGTGATGTGTGATGTGTGTGATGTGTGATGTGTGATGTGTGTGCCATCTTACACCGGACCTTGCACTGTTAAGCAAAGGGATTTTTAAATGTCTTTACAAAACTAATTTAAAATCCAGATATGGATACTTTGTATACTAGTTATGAAACTGGGTCTTTACCCTACAATATTGAAGAAGGATTTATATAAAGTGTGGATACATCCCTGTAGGTATCGCAGAAGCCATATTTGTGATGGTTTTATGCAACGCTATTAAAATGGGATACTCTCGGGTGCTGCATTAAAAAAGAATACCAACTATATTAAGGCAAGCATAGCTTGAAATAGCAAAGTAGCCTAGTTACAAATGCAGTTTTACCAATATTCCAGTTACCATCAGAAATGTATTTACATTACCCATGAGCCTCTGCCGTGCAGGGATAAGTGACATAAAACCATTGACAATAAATTACGTTTGGTTGTGAGCAATCGGTTACACATACACTAGGTATTAATTGAATGACTATGAATAACCCATAAATGCAATCATCACAGAGATGTGCTATTAAAAATGTTAACCATACTACAATCTCTTGGATGAATGTGATTTCTGTGATGACAGATACACCAGCAGTCTTGAGGGTAGTTCTTATGCACATCTACATAGGTGGTGATAAATATCGTTGTTTGTGTGATATGTCTCGTTAACCACCAGAAAAGAAGTTAAAAAACAAAAGTTGTGACCCCTGCCGACCTCAAACATACAGGTTTTCGTTACACTGTACTATGTATGAACGCATTTCAATGCGAAGAGGACACGTTTGCTCTTCACATGATGCATGAAAGATGAACCACACGTCTTCATTGTGAGCACACAAAACAGAATCCATACTTATAACACAAAAAGCCACCTCTTCAATTAATTTAGCTTGCCACGAATCAATTTCACTGATGATCAACTCCACACAGCGTGAATATATAAAGTACTATGCATTGTCGGTTTAAAGAAAGCAAACTTTTATTTAAGTCGTAAAAAAGTTAGTATTCATTGGATTGGGTAATTTGTGAATGTGCAAATAACCTTATGACAGTTATATCAGTATACAGAAGTTGGCTACAACCATTTTTGGCCTTTTTCGCAAAATGTTATCATTACATTTACACAGATGAGCTAGCTAACCAGAGATGATAATAGGTGGATTTCATTTTTCACAAAACAAGCAAAATAACTGAATTGAGAAGGATGCCATATAACGACACTCACCGACACACAATGAACATGTGATAGTTTTGAAATACCAATGGCCGACTGATCGGTGTGGCGTTCCACAGCATCCCTGATTAAGACAGCGGACTGAGAAGGTGGCGGAAGACACCCGCACACTCTTAAGGCAACACAATCTAATATGGTCGTTGTATTTGATGGAAGATAACTGATGAACCACAGCTTCTTTCTGTAACATCTGCAGCTTGCACAACGCGACACACTGTGTCAGAATCACGATCTGCTGGTGCAATTGTCTGTAATGTTTTCTTAAATTATGCAGTTACACTTCCGATGATGATACTGTCTCACTGATAAGACGTTTACGTCTGGTGGCACCACCTGTTTTCACCAAGGCAAGTACACATTAAATTTATTTCGGCTCTATGTCTCTCACAAGCCAAGCTTGCACTAATCACAGTTGTCTGATTTTAATAGCCTTGTGTTGTTCATTTGGTGTCAGCTGATGAGCAACACCAATGTTATTGCTGTCACTGATGCCAAAGCATCATCTTGGCGTTAGTGTTATGATTGAGGAAGTTCAACAATTCATCTGCCATGCCAGATAGCGAATTTGCTAATATCTAAGGATGTTGGTGACTTGACCTTGGGTGGAACTGGTGTCATGGTGTCGGATGTCGTTGATGTCATGACGCTCCTTGCAACCACGCCTAGAAATATAATGTCCATTTTACTTACATGGATGCATCACAATTTCACTAAATTATCATATATCCACTCTGAATCAATTAGGTGCAGTTTGTTCAGGTTCTTAAAATACCCTTTTTGTTTCCGTCTATAGTAGCATTTGTGAATGTTTTGAAATGGCGACATAAGTCTGTAGTTTTTGTTTGTGTAATCTGTAAATTGTGACATGATATTATAAGGATATTTCTAATGAAATATGAAGGGCATTCAGTTTTCTTTAGATGAGAGTCACTCCATGGCTATTATGTGATATTCTTGACAAATACTTATTAGTATTATGGCATGCAATTGTCAGTCCCACAGAAATACACACTCCTTGGTCAATAATTCTGTAGTTATGTACTATAATTTAACACATCTTGTTTTCATTTAACATTCACCTTTATATGCAATTTGCAATGTCAATGGACAGAAAATCCATTATCATTATACATTTTTTATTATCTTGAAAACCTGCACTAATATGAAAAACTGAAAATAGAATGCATGTCATTGTAGCAACAGTAAATAAACAACCAGAAATAAGAGAAATAAATTAAAAGGAGAATGATTCATGAACCAAACTAGAAATGCAAGACACAATTGAAAGAAAAAAATGGCATCAAATATTAGAACTGACAGTCTGCTCCTTGACTTCTACAACATTCTACCAATATTTATTTTTTATTATTATTATTGGTTAGATACAGCATTATTCATTTTGGTCAAACTACATAATATTAATTGTAGGATTCTTTTAATAAATATTTAAAAACTTCAATTAAATAAATCAGTTTACAAAGTCCTAAAATAGGTGAAGACAATATCAGTGCTAACACTTGCAGACAGTAACCTTTTAGCCTGCGCGGAGAGCAGAAAGTGGCTGCAACAGTCAGTATAAATATTCCCTTATCAACTGCATAAAACCTAATAAAATCTTCTTAAACCAAAATCTCTGATCACGTGGAGATGGATACAAGAAAACAATTAGAACAATGGAACAAAATCACAAAATGCTTACAACATTATAACTAACTATTTTCATTGTTATCATTTTGCTTTGATTTTTAAAGAGTAAGTACACATAGTGAGTTATGACACACAGGAAGACCATAACGTTAACCCAACCATGAACTCGCACAAGAACAAAACCGGCCACGTGGTACATAATCGGCCATGCAGAACGGAAGAACTTTCACATGCAGAACATGATATAAGTACTACCCTTTTGCACAGACACAACATGCAACTGAATAAAGATTGTACAACGTGCTATATATAAAACTTAAAAAAGGACCATAGTTGGTAGATGAGACAAGTGACATCGGGACACTAAGCAACAACACTAAGCTAACTCTCGTGCACTTTGCCTTACTGTATAATTTATGTTTTTTTTTATTGCAGAGGATCTAATCCAGTGATGAATTTCCATTAGCATCAAATGCTTTAAGGTGGGAAAACTGCTTCTAGTCTCATCGTTACAATTCACTAGCTGAGATGTGTGGTCCACTATCCCCCCACCACAAATGTAACTTAGTGAACTGAGACAGACAGACTGCACAAAACTGATGTGGCTTCAAAACTAGTTTTTTTTAAATCATGCAAATATATTGAAAAACGTCTACAAAATGCAGATTTCCGTAAAATCATATGAGTTGATCATGCGAGAACCCCGCATGCAGCAGAAATAATATGCGCCTTCCACCTCAACCACATGCAGCCACTAACCACGATGTCGTCTCGCACTACAGCACTGCATTCTGGGAGAGAAACAGGTCAACATGTGGATAACAAAGACGAACAAGTAGATACAAAGAAGGCACAGCAAACATATCAAGTGTTTAACACGACATGAACATAACAACCAACCAATCGAAGGAACACACTCGCACTCATCATGAAATGTAATATTTTAATTAACTACATATCTCAAAAACTACTTGACCTATCATTACACATTGTTCTGTGTGATCAAACATGATATAACTTAATTGTGTAATGGTAACCACGCTAATAAGATCATTCTGTAAAATTCTGACGGGGGTAGTTTCCATTTATGCTATTTATTCTAACAAATAATGTAGTATGTTGAGCAATTAAGTAGTTTGTCTTAAAAGAGAGCAATACTTTATAAAAAAATATTTTTAATATTATATTACGTTTTCAAAATTTATAAAGGTATTACTCATTATTCACCCAAACTACTTCAACACACAACTTAACAAATATTTGTTAGAATAAATACTAAAAATGGAAATGTAAAAATAATTTTTTTTTTTACAATTACTGCTATAAAAATGTATTATTATTTAATATGACCTTATTTTTATATAAACTAAATACACTGAAAATTCTGTTTAGATAGGACAAGCAGTTTTCAAGCTATGACAATTTTAATATGCGACATGTCATGATGATCCTGCGTCCTTATAAAGCAATCTTGATTATTATAAAATATAAATTGATTTCTATGTAATAAAACCCCAGTGTGGCGGCGAGCCAGCTAATTTGTCATCATCTTATGATGTTAAGTCAAACTATATCTACAACACTGATGTAAGACGTCCCCGTACAACCTTGGAACGACATCAAAGACATAAGCACCTATGTATATCCCAGGTAAAAACTTGTTGCGCCATTAAATGTAACACAGGAATATACTTTTGGTCACTTATGCATGCAGGTAGCTTCTACAGGACACGTGTACCAAACTGAGACAACAAACGTGCAATACACAAAACGAGACCATCCTCGTATCACAAGTGATTTGTGTCTACATCAACTCGTGGCCGAAACCAGAAAATATTGGAATTATAAACCATCAACCACCCAACCGGTATGCTGTGAGCATGTTCTAATTTACACGATATACACAATTTGCAATCCGTGTTAAGGTAGTCATAATTTTAGTTAATCAATGTAATTAAATATAATTAAATGAAGTTGACGTTTATTTTGAGCAACTGTGAGATGCTACATTTGTAGAACATTTCCAACACTCATGATGGGTTGATTCACAACTTTAAATCATCAGTCCGACTACTGTTTGTACGATTCTTACTTTTGGCCGAGGTAAATTTGAGAACATTTTATTTCACATTTGTGAGAATCTACAGGGGTGATGATAAAGTACACTGGTTCAAGAGGATGGTAGAACCACAAACACTCACACGTCCACGCATGCACATGCAGACAAAGAAGTTAATTAACATGAACATATACGTAGAACAGACTATGCAATATAGCAACATGGCAACACACACTGAACACAATTACAATACAATTCTATGTTTATCCATGTTCAGCTGACTTGCTCACTATCTACTGTCAAAATAAAAATCTACCTGTAATCTCTAATTTTCATTACTCTTAATTATTACACTGTAACAAGCCATACATTTGTTATTGATATATACTAATTTATAGTAATTAATATTAACAATTGATATATACAGGTGTATATATATATATATTTAACATGCAGTAATATTATTTTTAACATTAACTCATGAACTGGTCATAACATAATTACAATTAGCTTATTTTAGTATTAATTACTAGTACAACTATTTTGACATTTTAATAAACTGGTATTAATCATTGATCATTTTTAATTAATATGTTTATATATCAACTGTTGCCTTGTTTTTGGTATAACTAATAAGTCAATAAATGATGTGATTAAACAATGAATCGTCTAGGTTATGGCAGGGCAATAATAGTTAGCCTTAACACCACCATTGCATTTAGTAATCACTTGGAATTAATTGTTAGTTTCTATGGTAACAAACTTTCTGAATCTTAGATCAGAAGTGGTTTTTGTCTACCCAACCCATGGTGGATGCTATATGATATTTGTACGTTAAGTCAATTATTACTGTAGCAATTTTCATAAAATAAATATCATTTCATTTGCGAGTGGAATTAGCATCTTTCATTTGCCAGACCTTATTTCTGCTACCGTTGGTTCCCTGCAAAAATGGACAGCCCCATATAAACACGACTAAAATCAGACAAACATTTTATTGTGATAATTGGGCCAAAGTTCAATTCCATGTCAGTTTGGGTGGATTAACCAGTGGTGCCAATAAGACGTTGTCATCTAGGTTTGAGAGGATGCACAAACTGAAACAGGCCACAACGTATGCGCACCATTGCTAACAGCAGAGAAACTGCACAGACGCATGCACTCGCAGGCATATACATGCACACGCACACACAACATACCAGCAACGATACTACAGATGGACGGGTTCAGGCAACGAATCATTTCGCTTGCTGCTTTTAGCAATACGACTCGCAACACTGCTGCTGCCCCCAGTGGCATTTCCGTAAAGCAGGGTAGCGAACCTCTGCTAGAAACACGATTCCAGAGTCAACACAGTGGTACTGACACACTTAGGTTGCTATAATTATTACGACTATTTATTTAGGGCTCTGTAAACCACGGAACTAGGCGGAACTTATATAAATTTCTCTAGCATTTGTTGACTCCTTCATAAGGTCTACTGTGATTACAGTAGTAATGCTGTTTTTTTTATATATCTATAACAATACTGCTAATGTTGTATGTGCCGAAATGTGGGCTCTGTCATCCAGAGGTACAGGAGACTAGTATGGGTTCAGTCACAGGCCTGGCCTTGGGATGTAGAGCCCACATTTCTCTCTCTTTAACTTAATCTCTTTAATAAACGTCATTCATTTGGCCTTATTTCATCACTATTCATGACTTGTGTTGGTGCTTGCATAAATAAATTTCTCTAGCATTTGTTGACGCCTTCAAATCTGACTCGTACTTCATGCATAGTTAACAACCTGTCCGACAATATGAAGTCTTAAAATCTAGATTAAGTTACACTTTCATGAGCCAGAATGACGATGGAATGAGACACCTGCTGGCGGTTCCAGCAATCACCAAAAATTGTTTACTGTCGTTCCATGATGTTCCATCGCATAGAAATATACCCTAACCTAGATCCCATGTCTTCATATTGCCAGACAGGTTGTAGTTAATTAATATTTAACTGTGCATGAAGTATTAGCACACATCGAATGCTAGAGAGATTTTACATCAATTCTTGTTCCGCCTCGATCCGCGGTTTACCGAGTCCCCAGTTCATTGTTGATAATACTATCGTGATAAAGCTATGGGATTTAACTGAACAAAAGCACACAGACAGCAGACATGTACATCGAACAAATTCATGATGCTAACAACTAAATAATAAATTACATCAAAACCCATGACCAACCGAAGACTGTGAAATACCATTCTCTATAAAATGACCAAGCGATTATCTTAGCAGCCAATTCCAACTTCATCAAGTTCACTGGTTGAATTTGTACTAACACCTCATCAGAGAAAATGTAATTTACAATAACTGAAAACAAAATATGTACAATTGTGAAGATTTTTCCATATATCGTAATGACTTTTTTCATCGGAATGTAAAACGTTTAACTACCGCTAATAAAATATTTCTAAAATTATGTTATGTGCTAGATAAACTACCCAAAACTTAAATTTATCACATACTTGTAATACATCAGAATGAACGGGTAAAAAATTGCATGACATAAAAAAAAAAAAAATTGACTTGATAACAGGAGATGATAGGAACGTTTATATTTTACCTGTGAAATTTCAATATGTATTGATACAGTAAAACCTGTCAAAGGAGGCACCTGTCCATGGCAGCCACCTGTCCATAGCAGACACCTGTCCATGGCAGACATCTGTCCATGGCAGACACCTGTCCATGGCAGCCACCTGTCCATGGCAGACACCTGTCCATGGCAGACACCTGACCATGGCAGACACCTGTCCATGACAGACGCCTATCCATAGCAAACAACTTTGTATAAAAACATTTTTGAAGTCCATAATAACTTGTTGTTCGTTTGCATTGTCCATAGTGGTCGCCTGGCCAATGTGGACAATAGACAGTGAATTTAAACAGAACCATTTACAGAGAGAACTTTCCAGCTAATGTTGACCTAGTTGCACCGATAACTCCAGGATTCAGGCACTGTGTAAACATCCATGCTTTGTCTTCTGCCAGAAATCAAGACACAGCTTTGCTTTTTTGCCTGATGATTCCTGCTATGATCAGGTTTTACTGTACTACTTTGTGTGTGTACCCAACTGCCATTGAATGTACACCGCGGGCATGCATGCGTGTGAGCGTGCATGCATGTTTTCATGTAGCACCAACAAATATCTCACCGAAACTTTTGTCTCCTCCTTCTCTAGTATTTTCTTCTTCTGTTCATCAGAAAATTGCAGCACTGTAGTAATGACCTTGCATAGTGTCTGCAAAATTCAAGCCAACAGCAAACTTGTAAGGTTTCACTTTCAGTTTGTAAAGCCAATGACTGGATGACATTTTCACTGAAAGTGACACAGAATGTCTTGTGCAGCTGTATTTCATGATGAATACTGAATCAATTAATCTTACAATATGACAAACAACAGGTGGCAAAGTGGCTTGGTGGGTTAGTATGTATGCACCTGGATCTATAAATGTATATGTATCATAAATATAATAAATCCTTGTATTACATACATTAAAAAAATTAGTAAATAGATTAATACAAAAAGAAAAGGAAAATGTACATAAAATCTATATTTATAATCATAAAAACACACAATCAGTTATTTATAAAACATATTAGTAAAATATTTATTTTGAAAGCGAAAGTGCCAAATACCTTCGTCTCTCGTCCCATCATGTACTCAAAGATGATGTTCCTGAGATACTAGAAACAAGAAGAACACATCAACAGAGCCACTACTGCAACATGCCATGTGCTTTAGGAGTTAATTTGCTTAATATTGTACACCAGTGAACTTCCTCTCCCAAAATATTTTTCAGTCAAAGTTCATAAGAGTGCAGCCTTAAGACGCATGCAGGCAGTTCTGCATCATGATAGCAGAAGTGCAACATTGTGAATACCAGATTGTATGCATGTGGATGTAACTCAAAGTTTCATTTAGTGGGGGGTGGTTTCACGTGAAATGACACTGGTTTTGTGTAGTGACATGCACAAATGTTTGAGATTATCCCTCATGTGGACAGCAAGATGGCCCTAATATCAACAGATTGCACTGAAACTTGTTCAGGCTCTAGCAATTAAAAATACTAGCAACAATGCCCATCTTCTGGATGAGACTACGTACACCCAGACGCAGAAGATGGTTTCCCAAAGTATTTGTTCCTGACATTTAACAAACATGATGTCTGCATTGGTTATGTTAAACATCCCCACCTGATGGTAGATGGTTACGTAGCTTGGAACAATCGCAGAAAACATGCATAACGTTGCCAATAATCACTTAACATCCATCTAATAACGTCCAACATGTAATAACTCTTAAACGACAGAAAATTGAGAAAAGATATCTTTCATCTGAGGCATTATATGCAATGTATATAGAAGAACCAATGAAAGTTTGGCACTCAAGATGCAAAGCATCTAGTGAAAAAAGTGTAACATACGCACGCACGCACGCACGCACGCACGCACGCACGCACGCACGCACGCACGCACGCACTCACTCACTCACTCACTCACTCATATACATGCTAGCTTGACTATAGTGAGGAACTATTTTGGGGAATCTATTCCTCTCTATCCGTCCGTATGCAATGACTATTTCCTACCTCCATCTCTGTCGTGTCGGCATGTAGTGGGCCTGCCAAGGAATCTCCCACCGTTTGTCGATCTAACTCAGCTATCTGTTAACAAACATCCAAACTCGTATACAAATGTTTTCTTATGTTTATAAATTTCACTTCCTGTCAGCGTTAAATTAGAAGGAAATATAGTTTAATTTCATCGTTGTCTAAAAACCTATCTTTTTAATATTGCCTATCCTCCTTAGCTTCCTAGCAAGTTCATCCATCTGTTGATGACTCACGCATTGTATACAATAACGAGATTGCTTAATCTTTTGGTTTTGTTGCACCATTGAGCTTGATTTTCGAGGATATTGGCGCCTAAGACGTCACTGTTATTATTATTAATTGGTAAAATAAAAAACGAGCATCTGAGTATTGGTGTAATAGAACACAAAAATAGCATTAACATAAATAATGTTAACAAGGTGATGCTATCACCTGCAGTATTCACAACAGATATACCTTGTGTCGAAGTTCTCGCTCATGAATCTTCAGTTTTGCATTCTCTCCACTCTGTTGAATCACCTGAGCCTGTAACAACACATGACGAATTATGAGTCAAAACTCATTAGATAAACATGAAATGGTATATCAGAATCAAAACTCATGAATCAAGTATGAGATGGCATGTCAGAATCAAAACTCATGAATCAAGTATGAGATGACATGTCAGAATCAAAACTCATGAATCAAGTATGAGATGGCATGTCAGAATCAAAACTCATGAATCAAGTATGAGATGACATGTCAGAATCAAAACTCATGAATCAAGTATGAGATGGCATGTCAGAATCAAAACTCATGAATCAAGTATGAGATGGCATGTCAGAATCAAAACTCATGAATCAAGTATGAGATGACATGTCACAATCAAAACTCATGAATCAAGTATGAGATGGCATGTCAGAATCAAAACTCATGAATCAAGTATGAGATGACATGTCAGAATCAAAACTCATGAATCAAGTATGAGATGACATGTCAGAATCAAAACTCATGAATCAAGTATGAGATGACATGTCACAATCAAAACTCATGAATCAAGTATGAGATGGCATGTCAGAATCAAAACTCATGAATCAAGTATGAGATGACATGTCAGAATCAAAACTCATGAATCAAGTATGAGATGACATGTCAGAATCAAAACTCATGAATCAAGTATGAGATGACATGTCAGAATCAAAACTCATGAATCAAGTATGAGATGACATGTCAGAATCAAAACTCATGAATCAAGTATGAGATGACATGTCACAATCAAAACTCATGAATCAAGTATGAGATGGCATGTCAGAATCAAAACTCATGAATCAAGTATGAGATGACATGTCAGAATCAAAACTCATGAATCAAGTATGAGATGACATGTCAGAATCAAAACTCATGAATCAAGTATGAGATGACATGTCAGAATCAAAACTCATCAATCAAGTATGAGATGACATGTCAGAATCAAAACTCATGAATCAAGTATGAGATGACATGTCAGAATCAAAACTCATGAATCAAGTATGAGATGACATGTCAGAATCAAAACTCATGAATCAAGTATGAGATGGCATGTCAGAATCAAAACTCATGAATCAAGTATGAGATGTCATGTCAGAATCAAAACTCATGAATCAAGTATGAGATGACATGTCAGAATCAAAACTCATCAATCAAGTATGAGATGACATGTCAGAATCAAAACTCATGAATCAAGTATGAGATGGCATGTCAGAATCAAAACTCATGAATCAAGTATGAGATGATATGTCAGAATCAAAACTCATGAATCAAGTATGAGATGACATGTCAGAATCAAAACTCATGAATCAAGTATGAGATGGCATGTCAGAATCAAAACTCATGAATCAAGTATGAGATGGCATGTCAGAATCAAAACTCATGAATCAAGTATGAGATGACATGTCAGAATCAAAACTCATGAATCAAGTATGAGATGACATGTCAGAATCAAAACTCATGAATCAAGTATGAGATGACATGTCAGAATCAAAACTCATGAATCAAGTATGAGATGACATGTCAGAATCAAAACTCATGAATCAAGTATGAGATGACATGTCAGAATCAAAACTCATGAATCAAGTATGAGATGGCATGTCAGAATCAAAACTCATGAATCAAGTATGAGATGACATGTCACAATCAAAACTCATGAATCATGTATGAGATGACACGTCAGAATCAAAACTCATGAATCAAGTATGAGATGACATGTCAGAATCAAAACTCATGAATCATGTATGAGATGGCATGTCAGAATCAAAACTCATGAATCAAGTATGAGATGACATGTCAGAATCAAAACTCATGAATCAAGTATGAGATGGCATGTCAGAATCAAAACTCACAAGCCAAGTATGCAAGGACATGTCAGAATCAAAATACTTGAGTCAGGTATGAGTAGATGGGTCAGAGATGAACGATTTAGACATAACTATATCATGACAACTCAAGACATGACAGAAGCTTCTCAGTTATGTGTATCATTGATAACTCTGTCAAAATGTACTTGAAAAGAACTATAATGGCAGCATCTGTTTGCTGGAACACACGGCACAAGATATTGTGACCAATGGTCATGTCACCTGTCACATTATCTATGTTGACAACATTGGATGACAATATTAACACAAAATGTAACAAATTAGTGTATAACACGACCAGTTATGTAATAGTTATGTAACACAAGAACCATGAATATAACACAGTGCTAGATATATCAAACAACCTTGGAATGTGCTACAGAAAACAACGATGTAACAGAATACAAAGTGTTCCTGTGTGTAACAGAACACTTGGTTTGCGTGTATGTAACATGATGTGAGAAATGTGTTTAATACAACACCATGGAATAAGCCAAAACTGTCATGTCTTACAAAACCATGTGTGACACATGTGTACAAGTCACATGTGTACAAGTCACATGTGTACAAGTCACATGCCAGCAACTCATGTTGTACACACAACCCAAGCACTGTGTGACACATGTGTACAAGTCACATGTCAGCAACTCATGTTGTACACACAACCCAAGCACTGTGTGACACTTGTGTACAAGTCACATGCCAGCAACTCATGTTGTACACACAACCCAAGCACTGTGTGACACATGTGTACAAGTCACATGCCAGCAACTCATGTTGTACACACAACCCAAGCACTGTGTGACACATGTGTACAAGTCACATGCCAGCAACTCATGTTGTACACACAACCCAAGCACTGTGTGACACATGTGTACAAGTCACATGCCAGCAACTCATGTTGTACAAACAACCCAAGCACTGTGTAACAGCAGGGTAAACATAACATACCTTTAAGGTCATGTTGTAAAGAGCATGCAACGAGTGTGTAACACAGGTTACCATGATGCGTACCTGCAGGTGCATGTTGTAATACTGCGTAACGTATGCGAGGCAGATGTGTAATCAGTGTTATGTGGCTCCATCTGCTGGTGTGTTATGCATATGCCAGACATGTGTAACGTGATACACATATGTACATGTGTAAGATGAAACACAGATATGTCCAGATGTAACATGATGCATGTGCAGGTGTGTATTCATGCTGTGTGGTGTATCAAGGCAGGTAGATACAGCTTTATGTGGTACCATGTGTATCATGTGTTTGTGCAGGATATACATAATAATAACTTTCTTATACAACACCCCATCCAAAAATTGTTCTGGAGCAATGTTTGTATGTCCTTGCTGTGTAGTGTATCAATGTGTATCACAACAGACAGTACATGTTCAACGACTGTAACATGCAATTGTATGAACGAGTATTTCAGGGTGTATCAATGGTGTGTATCGTATGTATATCCATCATGTAACATGTGTGTATCATGGTGTACCATATGGTGTATCATTATAGCATGTATCATGCATGGTGTATCACAGGGTGTATTACAGGAGTATCAAGGTGTATCACAGGGTGAAAGACATGCATGTGTTCTATCAGAGATAGAATTGTACCTTTTTGAAATTTTACGTGCTCCAAATCAGTTGATTAAAATTTTATTAATTAATTTGCATGACAGCATGATCACTTGAATAACCTGGTAAATGTGAACATTATATTTCTTTAATACTAGGCATGTAATTATGTTATTCTTTAACTTGTTTGAATTCTATTCAGGACCGCCTGTACGACATATTTCTGGGTACATAATATATAACCATCAATATCAACATGTTCAGAAATGTTAAAAATCTGTAACATTACTAAATTTTTTTGGTGGACTGGACGATGCAGCAGTTAGTGACACTGAGTGACAACGATTCGTTTTCATTGAGCCTTGTCAATGTAGGCACTATTTATAAACATGCTTTTAAAAAGGTAAAATTTTTGTTTATAATATACTCCAATTGTAATATTTTGCAAACACATGAATTTTAAACGTGCATATAATGTAGATGTATGGATGGATTTGATTTGTATAGATGTATACGGTTTGCAGTTTGTTCGGCAAGAGTTGAAAGGTGACGATAGGTGATAATATGGTGTCGGTGGCAACAAACGCTGTTCACAGTGCTCAACTAAAGCTTATAAACAATGTCAATGACAGGCAAGGGGTAGACAAGGCACAAGGGTATTGATTAGACTGTTCTCAGTGTCCAGTCATCGATGAAAGATGTGATTTACATAACTCAGTGTGCGGCCGATGTCCATGTCCCAGGGGCCTAAAAATGTGCTAAGACGCAATTTTTTATAGTGTTAAAATGCCTGGGATGATACGGATTGATTTCATTATCGAATCGATGTGTCAAATTTAGGCAAAACTATAGTTAATAACGGTAAAATTGAGGTGGACCAAGATTCTACACAATTTTCTCAGATTTCTGACACGTTTTTGTATACGTCTTTTGGGCAGATGCGAAAAAAGTATGCGGCATTCCAGGGTACAATGCGTAATTGACGTGTTTCCGCTGTCCAAAGGAATCCCTGAGAGTATCGAGGGTCATGGGGTGTATCATAGGGTGTATCACATAATATAAGTGTGTATCAGTGTGTATCATGGTGTGTCATGTGGTGTATCACATGGCGTATCAGTGTGTATCATGATGTATCATATGGTGTATCATGGTGTATCACAGGGTGTATCATGGTGTACCTGTAGGTTCATGTTGTACAGTTCCAGCTGTTGCATCTCGTTTCCTTGCTGGCCTTCGTCTCCCTCCCCTCCCCCACTAAACACCCCCTGCTGCGAGGTCGGAGCAAGGAGGGGCTGGGGCAGTTGTCCCTCCTTCATCTCCCTCTGGGAGCGCCCTTCCACCAGCTCCAATCTGAAGCACAACAGCAAATAATAACATAAATACACTCCAGATACCAATCTTACTGTTCACTATGTGTGGATTAGAGGGAAAGGTAACACAAGATTGAATACAAATGATACCGTGATGGATAAGAATGTTAAACAGTGCACTCTACATAATGTGAACTCGCATAAGTTGATTTTCACTTAAGTTGATCTTTTTCCTGTCCCAGGCTTACAAGGCGCTAAAACACAGGTCCTGATAACTGGAACTTCCGATAACCAGACGTATTGACATGGGTCTTTGGAGGTTTGTCTTCTCCAGAGTGCACTATTCCCTCTCTCAATTCTCTCATACTCTGTTTCACCCACTGTAAACCCCTCCCTCTCTCTCGTCCTGTCGCTCCCTTGTCCTCTCTCTGTCGCCCTATCTCTCTCACTCTCTTCCTCTCTCAACCCCCTCTCACTGCATCTGTGAACACCCAACTCACCGTCTCTCACGCCCTTTATTTCTCCCCCATCCACCTCCCTCCGTCCCTACATACCTCCTTCTACCTCAGGGTCATTATCCATTTGTCCCCTCCATCTCCCCCACTCACGCACCCGCCCTTCGTTCCAGCCATGCCACACTCTCCCTCCCTACGTCCCTCTGTCCCTGCCTCCCTGCCTCCCTCCCGCGCCACTCTCCCTCACATTCTGTTGACCTGCACTCTCCCACTCACTTGTGTTTAATCTTGAGTTCTTCTATGGTCCTGGTCAGCTCAATGACCCTCTGCTTGAGCCAGTCTGTGTGCTCTGAACCGCTGTGACTGGCCAGTACAGCCGCCTGAGTCTGTCGCAGCAGCTCCTGGACACAAGCACCAGACACATGGGGCAATGCTGCAGAACTACTATGTCTTTTCTAAAACCTCTGCATGAAGACTATATGAGGTGAAGATCAACAATCAAATAGTGAATAGTTATGTTTTTAATGAGTAGGTTTAAAAAAAAAAAGACTGGTGTAATGGTTATATTATTACTTTTAACTTCTTTTTTTACGAACGACCTGCCATGATTTGGACATGATAATTATGTATTATGTATTCTAAGTGTTGTCACATGCGTAGATCTGTACTGTGTTATACAATGTTATAGAGGTTTTTATGTGTAACAGGGCAAGTAATTATAACTGTTACATTTCTTCTTGCCCTTTTTCGACAATTGTATATACGTATATCTATAATTTAATAATTTGCTACTTTGTGTCTGCTGTTGTTGAACTAAAGGTTCATTCATTCAAGACATCCTCAAAAATGCGGCCGCTCAATTCCTGATGTTATACTGAATCGCTGAACAAACATATTAAAATTATGAACAAGCGGCAAACATTTCGACTGACATCATTCTGACTATGTCATGCGTGCAGTTAATCTGAGGTAGAGACAGGCTGGATATGACAGAACAGAGTGGGCTAAGCATTAGATGTATAGCAGTATGTCAAACAATCAATGGATTGCAATAGTCGGTGTCTAATATTGATAGTAAATTTAACTATCAATAGTTATCATTGACTCATACACTGAACCATCATTGTAATGATAGTTGTCAAAATTCATCTTTATTTTATATGTATACAAAACAAAACTAGAACATTTGCTTTTTGTAAATTAATTTCATAAATTTTACTTATTTATTGATTTAATGTCAATGATTATCAACCACAATAGTGTCTTTCACAGATGCACCATTTTGAATATACTGCATAACGGCCATTACACGGCACCCACAAATTATGGTTTGGAAGTGCATTTCCGCTTTATTTCTGGATACTACTGCAATATTAATTAAGACAATAGTTACGACACTATTGCAAAGTACTGCAACAGTGAAACTATCCCCAACAGTCACCCCTACTAGACAGGCTGTCAAGATGCAGTGATGTAACCAACTACAGGAAAGAACAACAACAAATCCTATCTCTTCGGATGACTCCTTTTTGGGGAATAAGACTCATCTACATGTGTTAAATAACTCTGGTTAATGCAGGCTCTTAGCCACTTTTGGAAACTACAATGGGTTTTACTTTTTCAAATAACGAGTCTTGGTCTTTGGATAACAGGATTATTATTTTTCAGATATCATAACCTTGTGTTAGACCACATCGTGGTTTTATTTTCCCAATAACAAGGTCAAAACAGTGTTAGCGAGGTCATGAAAGAGGCCTCGTGGTAAGTGTGATAGCGAGTACAGGAGTGTAGTTTGAAGTTTAAGTATTTTGTGAGCCTCAAGCGGGTGAGGTGCAGTTGGAGGTTTTTGAAGAACCTCAAGGGTGGGGTACATTTGGAGGTTTTTGAAGAACCTCAAGGGTGGGGTGCAATTGGAGGTTTTTGAAGAACCTCAAGGGTGGGGTGCAGTTGGAGGTTTTTGAAGAACCTCAAGGGTGGGGTACATTTGGAGGTTTTTGAAGAACCTCAAGGGTGGGGTGCAATTGGAGGTTTTTGAAGAACCTCAAGGGTGGGGTGCAGTTGGAGGTTTTTGAAGAACCTCAAGGGTGGGGTGCAGTTGGAGGTTTTTGAAGAACCTCAAGGGTGGGGTGCAGTTGGAGGTTTTTGAAGAACCTCAAGGGTGGGGTGCAGTTGGAGGTTTTTGAAGAACCTCAAGGGTGGGGTACATTTGGAGGTTTTTGAAGAACCTCAAGGGTGGGGTGCAATTGGAGGTTTTTGAAGAACCTCAAGGGTGGGGTGCAGTTTGAGGTTTTTGAAGAACCTCAAGGGTGGGGTGCAGTTGGAGGTTTTTGAAGAACCTCAAGGGTGGGGTGCAATTGGAGGTTTTTGAAGAACCTCAAGGGTGGGGTACATTTGGAGGTTTTTGAAGAACCTCAAGGGTGGGGTGCAATTGGAAGTTTTTGAAGAACCTCAAGGGTGGGGTGCAGTTGGAGGTTTTTGAAGAACCTCAAGGGTGGGGTGCAGTTGGAGGTTTTTGAAGAACCTCAAGGGTGGGGTGCAGTTGGAGGTTTTTGAAGAACCTCAAGGGTGGGGTGCAATTGGAGGTTTTTGAAGAACCTCAAGGGTGGGGTGCAGTTGGAGGTTTTTGAAGAACCTCAAGGGTGGGGTGCAGTTGGAGGTTTTTGAAGAACCTCAAGGGTGGGGTGCAGTTGGAGGTTTTTGAAGAACCTCAAGGGTGGGGTGCAGTTGGAGGTTTTTGAAGAACCTCAAGAGTGGGGTACAGTTGGAGGTTTTTGAAGAACTTCAAGGGTGTGGTACAGATGGAGGTTTTTGAAGAACCTCAAGGGTGGGGTACAGTTGGAGGTTTTTGAAGAACCTCAAGGGTGGGGTGCAGTTGGAGGTTTTTGAAGAACCTCAAGGGTGGGGTGCAATTGAAGGTTTTTGAAGAGTCTCAAGGGTGGGGTACAGTTGGAGGTTTTTGAAGAACCTCAAAGGTGGGGTGCAGTTGAAGGTTTTTGAAGAACCTCAAGGGTGGGGTGCAGTTGGAGGTTTTTGAAGAACCTCAAGGGTGGGGTGCAGTTGAAGGTTTTTGAAGAACCTCAAGGGTGGGGTGCAGTTGGAGGTTTTCTGAGAGCCTCAGCCCCCTGTATATTCGCCACATTCTATGACTAATGCACGTGTAACAGGGTTTTTCATGAGCACAACAGGTAATTAAAAAATAAGAATGACTAAATTGGAAAATGTCACAATCCTGTCAAAAGGCTTGGGTTGAAGGATCCTAATATGGAGGGTAACATCAAAGAGGATAGTTATGCACAGTAAACATCACCAGAGAACACTACTCAAACTACAGACGCATGACTGAGAAGACCTGCGTAAAGGACATGCAAACTTGACAAGTACCTCACTGGCAGGAAGCTGGGCAGCGGTCGTGTCACATGACGCGTCACATGACACATGACTCTGAACAACAGAAAAAGTGACTCATATGCAGCCACAAGCACACGTAACAAAACAGGCAGGTATACCACGGACAATGTTAACACATGCAAAATGAAAATACGGACATTTGACATGTACATATCTTGTCAACTTAAAGGCTGGTTTACGTGGCCAATTTATTCCCAATTTGTTGGCTGATGTAGCATTGCATGATATCGGCTAGATTCATTCATGTAACTTTTTTGTATGTACCAACACATGGTTAACTTATGGAACGATCGCATCTGGAAAAAATTTCTGATTGGTGCACCTGGTGCGACATTTCATCAAAGCTCAAATCAGGAGTGGCATGAGTCAATGTCTACGTTAGTGTTAAGACAAATCACTACCTGGTAACTTCAAACACACCTACAATTTGGCACAACATTATCATGCAACAAGATGTCAGCCATGAAATTGAGACATAAATCACTCCTGTAAACCAGCCTTCTGTACAAGTCAAATTTTAATTTGACTTGGAAACAATTACATGCAGAATTGTATGGGGCAGTTTCAAGATAAATAAACTGCCCAAATGGACACTCCTGACTTCAACTCATGTGACAGTTCAGTTTACCTGGTGTTACATCAACATTGGATAAAGATCTTAAAATAGAGTGCTGCTCTTCAGAAAACTGATTTGGACAGAGCCGAATGGTCCAGTGCACATTCAGATGAGCTGAAAAACTGGACTGAAATCAAACGACTGATTTAGACCAGTTTTTCAGTTTCGATGATTCTTACTCCATTTCAAACCATGACTTTCAATACACCATACAACTTTGTTAACTCAAAGTTTGATAGCTCGAATACAAGGATTATAACTGAAACCAACATAACTCTAACATCTGGATAATTTGAAGAGTTTCTTCCAACTTAAGGTTAACATAGTTGAACTGTACCACAATGTACAAAACATTGATGGTCCATAATTTGTTAATCTTTGTGATTCCGAGATTCATTTAGCTTCAATCAGCCCATGTTCGTTTGTGTTCAAACCTGTACTGTAGTTCCTGCCTTCAGCGGACCCTCTGATCAAGGGACACCTGCTATGTCGGGACAGTTCCTCAATGTACGGACTGTTTTACCATGTTAATGTCCCTCTGATGAGGGGACACCTGCTTAACATGAACAGCGGACTGGGTATTTTGGTTATACGTCCCTGCTAAGGCAGACAGCCTTTATTAACTCGAAGATTATTTTGCCAAATTTGCTTAGAAAATGGCGGGCAGGCAGCACGGTGTGTGGCAATGAAAACACCAAGTACAGGCGTACCCATAATGATGAGCTTGTTTTCCTTGCTGTATAGTTGTGTACATCAATATTGCCGTATGTTAAAAGACGCTGTACTAACACCTCGCACTACTGTCTATATTTACCATTGGAACAACGAAACCGAGGCGCACGGGGTGAAGAACAAACAAAACAGTTGACATCATCGCGTAGGCTAGTGGCAGTGCGCAGTTCAGGAAAATCACGAATCACAAGTGCGAGACGGGCCGACGATATGACTCCAAAACCAATTAATTTAGTACATCACAGTTATATAGTGTTCAGAAATATGCGTAGGGTTTAATTACTATCAAATAATGCATAGATGTATTTCTACCATGTATATGTACCGATTGTAGTGAAGTCTGAACTCCTGCACCGAAATGCCTGTCCCTCCGATGAGCGGACACCTGCAATGTCGGGACACTTATGCCTGGATACAGATATCTCCGCTGAAGGCAGTAGTGGTAATAGTTTAAGTACTAGCCACAGTCAGTTTAATAAAATACTGTTAAAAAACAAGAGCCTTTGATAATTATATTGGGTAACTTGCAAAAGTGTATTTAACAGCTGTGATTTACTTTTGTTATTTCTTGCAGTTATAACTAATTAGTAGTTTTTCCTAAACAAAATAATATCTTTGCACAAACAACCCAGCTTGTTGCTACAGATATCATAGAATGTTGGGCAATTAAATGTTGCTGTTATAACTTCATTTTTGCCTAAATTTGATACCTCAGTGCATTAGTTCCATCGTTAAACATAATCCCATGTACATTTATGTTACAAAAATATTGCATCTCACTGCACTTTTGAAACCAAAATTGCAACCCAGTTTGCGCTATCCTACACCGTTGTGGCCGTGCATTAGCTCACCATGCGCTTGAAATGAGCGATCTAGCAGAGTATGTTTATGCAAACAGCAATATTCTTTAAAATAAATATGCCTGGCATGATGTTGAATGATGAAATTTACCAACTGAGGTCTAACAGTTTTGCAAAAATGTAGTTATTATGGCAAAATTTAGATGGGTCTGAATTATACACAAGTGCTGAAATTTGCTTTTTCATGAAATCAGTCTAAGATGAGACGGGCAAAAAGACTTAATTGCAGAAGGTGTAAGAATGCAAGGAAAGCATGGCATGCCAACGGTACCTGTCGCTCTTCCGCCCACTCAGTGTTCAATCCTGCCATCTCTTCCTCTCGCTGCCTCATTCTCGCCTCCACTCGCTGCGTCACATGACCTTCGATCGCCTTCTCCATCTCCGATTCCTTCTTTTCTAGTGTCTCCTCCAGTGCTGCCACCTTCTGTAGCAATTCCCGTATTTCTGCCTTCGCCAGTTCTTCGGCGGCCTGGAGGTCAAGGGTTCAAAGGTCAACAATCTGTTTTTTAACTGTTATTAAACACAGTATCATTGCAGTGTCTCAGATATAACAATTTAAACAGCTACAGTGGAACCTCACTATTAAGGCCACCATTGGAACTAGATTTAACAAGATTGCCACCCAGAGAATTAACTCTAGATGGCAGGTGGACAAGGAAGCCCTTTGGCTTGTCGAGAGTCCAACCCTTTTAACTACGTGTATCCCACCCTTCTGAGGTATGTGTCAATTTTATTTTTAAACATATTCACACTAGTAGCACCCACACAATCAGCAGATAATCTGTTCCATTTACAGTCCTTTGTTAAAATGAGAACTTTCTTATATCTAATCTACACTGCTCCTTTACTAATGTAACTTCATGTCCTCTAGTCCTTCTATCTTTCTTAAACTGAGAAAAAAATATAAATAAAACTAGGCAAAAACTGACTTGAATGGTGAGCTGACCGTATTAGCAGGACTGGTTTCCTATACTTTAATGAATAATTTGGAACTATCCGAGGGTGACCTTAATTGTGAGGTGGCTGTATTACTGAAGTGGCCACAAACCAAGGTTCGACTGCAGTCACAATACACCTTATTTTCTAATAACTGAATTTCTTTTTGAAGTTGAACTGGTTCATGGAATCATAGGACGAGAACAGCAAGTGGGACAAAGTACACCTGATTCAGAGTACCTACTTACCCTGTGTGGGATAAATGCCAGGGGTAAGGTAATAACAATAACCTCTTGCTAAGAATGCGTTTCAATGTCCTCGGTAATCTGAGCGCAGAGGTGCAACATAAAAATATAATTACCAGCGTTCGAAATAGCACTTGTCCGTTTGTCCGGGACAAGTGAATTTTAGCCCGGACAAGTAAAATGATTCTACATGGTTATCCGATGGACAAGTGAAAATTTACAGTAAATATTGACACGTGCAACATTGCAACATTTTTATTTGAGGAAATTCAAACGTAAATGAAGTTTGCTAGCAATCGCGTGCGTTGCAATTTTGTTGGTGTGTCGGCGTCTTGTCTTTCCGCCACCAGCGTGTTGTACGTCAGTGTTCGACTGAGTTTAGTGCCTGCATTAACAGGGTCATGCGCTGAGCGCACCGACCTAGCTCTGTCATATGCGTACGACAGACTCCGCATCAGCCATTGTTGATCGAGGCTGTATTTCACACAATCGTAAATCGTTCAGTCTGGCCGACGTACAACTTGCTTCCGCGCACGGATCATATTTGATGAACTTTGGAAATAGTAGACTTTGTATCGCTACCTGTTATTTGAATAAGTATATACAAAGTTTTACCCATTATTACGCCTAACCCACGCGGACTCGGCAGTCTTCCAAGACCAAGTCATCGAACTGTCGTTAGCCGATCCAGATCGGTGACAATTTTCAAAACTTGTAACTGGCTCTCCGGTAAATATAAAATCCTGGTTGATAAACGGAATATTAATGACATTTCATAAATGTTATTGTATCTATGTAACATTTATATTAACCATAAATTGCGAATTTTTGAAACCAAATTATGCAAGACGCGCTGCCGGGGATGGTGCGCCAACCGCCGTTGACATGTCGGTTTTCGCCAACTACAGCGGTCTGTGCGCAGCAGCAACGTTACGACGTAACTAAATCTGTAAATTATATTCCGCCTGGTAAATGTCATTCGGGCACCGTTAAAACTGTTTTATCATCATTGAAATGGTAATATAACATTTAGGAAAATTATGCGTTTGTTTGCTGATGATCAATTGAATATTATCTTCGTTTTTAAAATATAGAACTATGTTAATATTGAAGTTCATAGAGGTTGAAATAATATTATCATATTAGGTCTATATAGTTTATTATGATTTTGTACAACATCTCCTGGCTTTGTATTGGTCGTGTTCCTGGTTGAGTGGCGTCTTCGATGACAAACTGATGCAACAATTTTACATCAGTGTTATATGTTATATAGATATATATATAAATATATATACCATATTAAACATACACAGTTTTTGCAACATTATAAAACGAAAATAGCAAGGAAAACAATTGCATAATTCCTATCATCATAATAATTATTTGTTATTAATAAAAGCGTTCATATCAGTATCACTAAAATATTGGTATACATCATGTAACATGTGTACTTTTAATATTCGTGATGAACAATAATGTACCGGAAAATAGTTGCAAATATAATTTTGCAATTTCAAAATTTGCAGATTAAATCAAATTGTGTCGTTAATCACAAGTCACTCAGATGTACATGCAACAAAACAGCAGGAACATTGTGTTGTTGTCATAAAAATAAGACAGACTTTTTACATTTTTTCCGAAGCTTCGATTTCCCTTGACAACCACTCGGACAAGTTAAAATTTTGGCGGACAAGTAGATTTCAAAACTTACTTGTCCAGCGGACAAGTAAATATTCTGGCTTATTTCTATCGCTGATTACACAAAACCATGAACACGAAAGAGCAAGTCTTCAATAAAGCAAAGGTCCGCTGAAGAGGTAGGGTGGGAATGTGATTTCATGTAAATAAGTGTTTGAGTTTTTCTGTGAAAGGTGGTTTAGTTTCATATGATTTTAAATTGATGGGGAACTGATTCCAGATTCTGGGTGCAGCTACATAGAAAGCTTGCTTGCCAATGTTAATGTTAGTTTTAGGAAGAGAGTTGTTGTGAGACATGATACTACTGCCACTGCCTCGTGAGCAAGGTTCACCTTGAGCTCTACTTGGTGGTCGTCAATGAGAGAGTCGATCTTCTCGTCACGTTCGTTCAGGTCGCAGTGTAGTTCCTCCACCTCCTCCTTGTGGTCTCGCAGGAGCCGCGACTCCTCGTGGCTGCTCTTGTCTGCAACACACACCGGCAGTAGTCAGAGCAATGTGAAGGTAAGTTCTTATGGCAGAGTATCCAGTCCACAAGACAGTTCAAAATACTTTACACTTTACTCCCCGACAGACCTGTTCAATCGAACGTCATCTCAACTTCACTGTGAAGCACTCAGCCACACTGCAATTAATGTGCGAAGATCAATGTACACTAATATCCATCACTGTCTATAGCCAGGTACTCATTCATATAGGTGAGTGAACTGGAGCAACGTAGAGTGAACGAACTTGCCCAAGATTCGACACCGCAGCACACCATTCGAACCCAGGTTCTCTTGGTCTAGAGCCTGAAGCACCACAGCACTCCAATTATTATTCATATAACATTAAAATATAAGAAATTGGTCAGCATTCAGTTGGAATATAGTGGAACCTCCCTATTAAGGTCACTCTCACGACTGGACAAGTGACCGGAATAGTGAGGTGACCTTATTAGCGGGACTGATTTCTTATAGTTTACTGTTATGGAAATAACTTGGGATTGTCCTATGGTGACAATAATTGCATCTGTCTGTCAGACGGGCTGAGTTTGTTTTGGATGGGTGGAAATCTGATGTTGGACAGGTAGAAATTTGAGCAAAAAAAACCTTACATACACTCTCAGTCTCACTGTTGTTATTTATATATCCAGTATGCTTTCAAAATGTTGATCACACTATTTCTGTATGCATGTATTTTTGTATGTACATATGCACAAATATGTACATTTGTACTGGATAGTATGTGGGCGCGCACAGACGTGCATATCTACCAGGTCTTTTGTTAGACTGATCAAAATTTGACCATGCATAAAGGCCTGTTAACCTATTATGGTTAGATAGACAGGGCCAGCAAATTCACATGGGGGCATCTTTCCCCGGTCTACCCTCGGCGTGAGAGATGATGTTCACTCACCCATGATGGTACTGTAGGTGTCCTGGAACTCCTGCTCTTTCTCCGTCATCTTCAAGTTGAAGGTCTTCAGCAGCTGCTTCACCTTTGAACTGTGCTCATGCTCCAACTCCTCCACCCGCTGCTTGTGCTCCTCCCGGAGCCGTCCCAGCTCTACGGCCTTCTCTGCATCACTGTTCCGGTTATCTATCTCCCGATCCTTCTTTTCCTCCTGCAGGACGGACTCCGCATCAGCCAGTTTCTTTTCCAGCTGCGAAATCTGCTTGTTCAGTTCCTCTTTTTCGCGTTTCAGGTTCATCACAAGTACTTTCAGTTTCACTTCAGTGTGTTGACCTGACTCCGACTTCTGGATGCTCTCTTGAAGCACAGATTCGGCTGACTTCAAACGAACAACAAAGTCGGCTTGTAACGTCTCCTTTTCCTCTTCGTGTACATGTGCCAATTCCTTGGTTTCATTTTGCAATGTTTCTTTTTCTTGTTGCAATGTCACGATTAACGTCTCCTTTTCCCGCAATCCTGCTTCCAGTTTAGAAACCTGCTGCTGCTGTTCAGATATCCTGCATTCCACATTTGCTAATTCCAATTTAGTTTTTTCCGTGTGCTCATTCTGGATTTTGGCGACTTGGTTCTCCAGTTCCAGAATCTTTCCGTTGAGCATCTTAATTTCTTCTTCCTTGCATGTCAGTCGTTCTACAGCCTCTTTCTGGACTCTCTCGCTCTCTTCCTGTGCATTGGTTAACTCTACCAACTGTGCCTCGATCTCAGCATTTCTAGCCTCAACCAGTTCCAACCGGCCTTGACTAGATTTTTCTGCACCTTCGTGCTGTGTCTGAAACTCCTTCAACTTGGCCAAGAATTTCTGCTTCAGCTGAGCAAACTTCTCTTGCCACTGTTTCTCCACCACTTCTAGCTCCTCCTTTTTCTTCTCACACTGACAGGAGAGTTCCACCTCGAGTGCTTCAACCTTGCTCTTTGCATGGGCCACAACATTGTCTTTTTCTGCCACTTCCTGCTCAAACTCTGCAAGCCTCTTTTCAAGATTCCCGACATGATCACTTCCTGCCTTCTGCTCTTCTGAGAGCTGCGATTTGTAATTGTCAACCGTCTTCTGAAGGTGTTGCAAATTTTCTTCTGATGTTGCCAATTTCTTTTTCATTTCATCCAACTTTGTCTGCAATTCACTTTCATTACTGATCATTACCGCCATTTTATTTTCCAGTTCCCCAACTTCGTCGCTGGACGTTTTCACCTCCCCAGCTGCCAGGTCGTACTTTTCCTGCAACTCGTTCAGACATCCATCTTTCTCTGCCATTATCTTTTCTTGCTCTTTCAATTTCAGTTGTACCTTCGTCTTGAATTTGTCTATCTTCCCCTGAAGTTCTGCTATGTTCTTGTTTTTCTCTTCCAATGTCTTAGAACATTCTTGTAAATGAGTGGATTTCCATGCCTCTGCTTCTTTTAGTTTCTCGTCCACTGTCTGGCTGACCTTATTCTCTGTCTCCTTCATTAATTGATCATGTTCTAGCTGCATCTCGCTTAAGCGACTGTTAGCCTCTTGGAGAGAGGTGTTCAATGCCTGCATCTGCTCCTGTGCAAGACGCATGCTACTCTTCAATTGCGCTATCGTTTCCGCACCCTCTCGAGCAGCCGTTTTATTCTTTTCCAGTTCCTGTACAAGATTCGCCTTTTCCTGCAACTCTGTTTCATATTTTTCACATACGGCTGCACGTTCACCTTCCAATCCCTCCTTTTCACTCTGAATAGTTTTCACTTGTTCAGTGAGGGCCAAGTTCACGTTTTGTAGTGCTTCGATTTCACTTATAAGCTGCATACTTTTCTCTCTGTGCTGTTGTTCGAACTCTTCTTTCAAGAGATTGTTTTGTTTTGTAAGTTCTTCTTTCTCACTCTCAACCTCCTTGAGTCTTTCCTCGGCAGTTGCGACTTGTGCCTTTAGTTCAATTACACTACTTTCAAGATTGGCGACGGTTTCCTTCATTTGACCTTTCACCTCCTCAACAGCTGCAGCCTTTTCTGAAACACCAAAAGGCATTCAGGTCAGCACTGAAAGGGCAAACATTGTACTCTGATATCGTCCAAATGTAATACAGAGGAATATCACTATTAAGGTCAGCATCATAGTCAAATTAACCTGAATTTTAAGCATGTTTTTTGATTTGATTTTAAGATTGAAACTCACCTTTCTCTAGTTTCTCTAGTCTATCTGTCTCGATTGAAACTCATATTTCTCTTTCATTTTCTCCAGTCTATCTTTCTCGATTAAAACTTATATTTCTCTTTCAGTTTCTCCAGTCTATCTGTCTCGATTTAAACTTATATTTCTCTTTCAGTTTCTCCAGTCTATCTGTCTCGACTGAAACTTATATTTCTCTTTCAGTTTCTCTAGTCTATCTGTCTCGATTGAAACTCATGTTTCTCTTTCAGTTTCTCCAGTTTATCTGCCTCGATTGAAACTTATATTTCTCTTTCAGTTTCTCCAGTCTATCTGTCTCTATTGAAACTCATGTTTCTCTTTCAGTTTCTCCAGTCTATCTGTCTCTATTGAAACTCATGTTTCTCTTTCAGTTTCTCCAGTCTATCTTTCTCGATTGAAACTTATATTTCTCTTTCAGTTTCTCGTCTATCTGTCTCGATTGAAACTTATATCTCTTTCAGTTTCTTCAGTCTATCTGTCTCGATTGAAACTTATATTTCTCTTTCTCTAGTCTATCTGTCTCGATTGAAACTCATGTTTCTCTTTCAGTTTCTCCAGTCTATCTGTCTCGATTGAAACTCATGTTTATCTTTCAGTTTCTCCAGTCTATCTGTCTCAATTGAAACTTATATTTCTCTTTCATTTTCTCTAGTCTATCTGTCTCGATTGAAACTCATGTTTCTCTTTCAGTTTCTCCAGTCTATCTGCCTCGATTGAAACTTATATTTCTCTTTCAGTTTCTCCAGTCTATCTGTCTCGATTGAAACTCATGTTTCTCTTTCAGTTTCTCCAGTCTATCTGTCTCGATTGAAACTCATGTTTCTCTTTCAGTTTCTCCAGTCTATCTGTCTCAATTGAAACTTATATTTCTCTTTCAGTTTCTCCAGTCTATCTATCTCTATTAAAACTCATGTTTCTCTTTCATTTTCTCCAGTCTATCTGCCTCGATTGAAACTTATATTTCTCTTTCAGTTTCTCCAGTCTATCTATCTCTATTAAAACTCATGTTTCTCTTTCAGTTTCTCCAGTCTATCTGCCTCGATTGAAACTTATATTTCTCTTTCAGTTTCTTCAGTCTATCTGTCTCTATTGAAACTCATGTTTCTCTTTCAGTTTCTCCAGTCTATCTGTCTCGATTGTAACTCATGTTTCTCGTTCAGTTTCTCCAGTCTATCTGTCTCAATTGAAACTCATATTTCTCTTTCAGTTTCTCTAGTCTATCTGTCTCGACTGAAACTCATATTTATCTTTCAGTTTCTCCAGTCTATCTGTCTCGATTGAAACTTATATTTCTCATTTCAGTTCCTCTAGTCTATCTGTCTCGATTGAAACTTATATTTCTCTTTCAATTTCTCCAGTCTATCTGTCTTGATTGAAACTCATATTTCTCTTTCAGTTTCTCTAGTCTATCTGTCTCGATTGAAACTCATATTTCTCTTTCAGTTTCTCCAGTCTATCTGTCTCGATTGAAACTTATATTTCTCTTTCAGTTTCTCCAGTCTGTCTCGACTGAAACTTATATTTCTCTTTCAGTTTCTCTAGTCTATCTGTCTCGACTGAAACTTATATTTCTCTTTCAGTTTCTATAGTCTATCTGTCTCGATTGAAACTTATATTTCTCTTTCAGTTTCTCCAGTCTATCTGTCTCTATTGAAACTCATGTTTCTCTTTCAGTTTCTCCAGTCTATCTTTCTCTTGAAACTTATATTTCTCTTTCAGTTTCTCCAGTCTATCTGTCTCGATTTAAACTCATGTTTCTCTTTCAGTTTCTCCAGTCTATCTTTCTCTTGAAACTTATATTTCTCTTTCAGTTTCTCCAGATTATCTGTCTTGCTTAAAATTTACCTTTCTCTTTCAGTTTCTCCAGCCTCTCTGTCTTGCGCTTGAAGATGTCCTCGTTGTCCTTAGCCGTGTCCTGGAAGCGTTCCTTCAACTTTTCAATGGTCAGCTTTGTCTATGAAAACGAAAGTACAACAGTAATCAAACTGAAAGAGAAATCAGTAATCTCATCAAATCTTAATTTTCACAAAGTTGTTTGAAACAGTATATGACCAAAGGCAACACAAGTATAAATACATATATATAGATTTAATTCAACCATTAACTAATCACCAAGATTTATAATAAAATAAACGTAAAATGGTAGTAAAGGTTTACCCTGTATCATTGTTTTTTTCATTATGCAACTAAGGCATAATTAATAGTCCTGCATTCACACAGCACCACAAATATTACATGATGCTCCCTCCATGTAACAATCATTGCTCCCTACCTGCTCATGACGCTGATTGAACTGTTTCTTGACGTTCTCCTTAAAAGCATTCATGTTCTCTCGTTCTTTGTCCAGTCTGTCATTCAGCACTTTCATCTCTGCCTGGTGGTCAAGCTGCAAGGACAAGTGATTAGACCATAGTAGTAGCAAAGACAATAGTGACCAGTCAAATACAGTACATGTAATAACTAGTAAAAGACAGTAGTGACGAGTCAGAATTCCATAATTTTTCAATGGCCCTTTAAAACTTTATAGTCGCCAACAGTTTTTTTAGCTGTCTTCAACGGAAAAATATAATTGAAATAATCTGATCCACAGTCAAGAGTCAAACGTTGTCACCATTGCTCTTGTTTCTGGTACAGGTGATCATTTCACACGATCGCAGATCTTTGTTGTCAACTAGTTTTGCTGTTGACTGTTTCTCTTCCTTCAATATTTCCTACCGTCATTACATGTTCAATTCTTCCTTTTCTTATAACATGGGCTAGTCATTGTCACTCACTTTTCATAATGGTGTATATGATTTGTGTATTAGTGCTAATTTTCACACTGTTGTAATTTAACTAATAAAAACAGATTTTACCAAACATCAGTCAATGAAGACAAATAGTAGCCCAATAAAAATGTAGTTTACATATCATCCAATCCAAATCAACCAATACAAATCCATCATACAAACCAATATCATCAATCCTAATTAATCATACTAACATCATCAACCAATCAAAATCCATTACACAAACCGATATCATCAACCAATCAAAATCCACCATACAACCCAATATCATCGACCAAATGACCTATCCATCAAGTAACCTGTTGCCTATCAAAAGCTCTGACAACCTATAAAAAAATGGACGCCAAACACATTTATGCATTCCATATATTTTACTGAAATTCTGGTCCCAGAAGATTTTCTGTATGACAAAAACATAAGACAGTTTTTCAAAGTGATGTATGCGGTCAGTGTTTCCCCTGATATATGACAAAGGTGGGCCGCCTCGCCGTTTTTCTATAACGCCTCGCCCAAAATATGCTGAAATTGCCACCTAGTAGCTATTTTGTGAGCCCTTTTTTGTTCTTTTGTGATATATTCATCATCGGCAAACGGTGCGAAATGACACGACAAAGTCACTTATATTCCTTCAAAATCACAGATTTGTGGCAACATCGTTTAGTCACCTTAACGTCGCTCAGAGCCGGTTAGGATTTACCTCTTGGAATTAATTCCATTGGACAACGTGAATGACATCACTTATCAGTTGTCCAATCACGGAATATTCCTGCAGGATTCTCGGTGACACCTTGCAGAGTTTTGACATACTAGAAATCTACACATTCATGTAACATGGTGCCCAAACGGTAACTGCGTTTGGGAGACACATGGAACTCATAAAAACGAAGAAAACGGTAGCTGAACTAAGATATCTACTGCGCTGAATTTTACTATTATAGTATGGGCCCACAAAAAATAAGACTGCTGGTGTAGTTGATGTTGAATTTCTGGTTGATGATGGTGGTGGGAGTAAAAACCGTGAAAGTTAGTAATGACACTACGTCACTTGTTGGCACTTGTATCAAATCTGGACCCTTTTGAAGCCCAAATTAACGACAGGGTTTGCGCTAGTCAACGCCGCTGCGGCCACGTGTTACTGCACTGCGCGTGAGTGTAAAATGAGCGATATAGCAGCATACGTTGATACAAACCGGTGTGCTATTTACGCCTCAAAAGAGCACCAAGTACCAGTGGTCAAATGGAAATGACATCTCAACTGAGTGCCAGTGGTCAAGTGGAAACTACACCTCAACACAATGAAACAGTCATGATTACCGACTTTTAACAATCATGATTACTACATTTACAAGTAGTGTAAACATGTTTACATGCTATCTTGTTGTTTTATATCTTCCCCTCTGTATTCAAGAGTAAAGGTTAAAACATACCTCAGAATGCACCATTTATAAGCTAGTTTAAAAAAACCTGGCAAAGCTTCGCACCTGCAGTGCTCGCATAGCCCACCTCTATCACCACATCCATCATTTTACCCAGGGGAAACACTGTCCAGTAATGCTTAATCTATGCGATGTTATGCCGCAATAGCAATGTAATTCACATTATCAACATCATCAACAAAGGCAAAACTTGATGAAGATCACGTGCATATTTTTAGTTGTCACGCAGGCTAACAACGACATACTGGATAGGTCAATTTAAATCCATGATATAAATCTCAACCAACCCCAATTAATCATACAAACCAATATCATATTGAAGATATTATCAACAAATCCAAATCCATCATGAAAACCAATATCAACCAATCCCAGTCCCCGACACAAACCTGGAATGCGCCGCGCTCTGCATCGAACCTCTGTTCCATGTTGAGCATGGCTGCGTGGGTGGCCTGCTGCTCCTCCGCCAGCCTCACTTCCATCTCCCTCTCCCTCCTCTCCATCATCTCACTTCCCTCCTGCACATTTTTCTTCAATTCGTGTAGTTTTGTCTTCGCCTCCTGCCGCAACTGCTCAAAGAGTTTCGTCTTCTCGTCAAGCTCCTTCGTCTTCTGTTGTAACGTCTTGTTGAGCGATACTACTTTCTCGTTTTTCTTCTCTACTTCCGTCTGCTTCTCCCTCATCTGGTTCTCAAGGTTCGACAGTCTCTCCTCATGAGAGTCACGCTCTGATGCGACGCACACCTCCAGTTCTGTGATCTTACGTCCCTTTGCTGATATTTCGTTCTTCAGCGACAATACCATCTCATCCTCACTGCTTAAGTTCACCTCGAGAACTGACATCTTGTTCTCAAGACACTGCCGTTGTTCCACTGTCTCTGCTAGCAACGAGCGAGCCTCCCTTTCACTTTGTTCTAAGCGAGCGATCTTTTCATCAGCGATGTTGCATGCGGCGATCTTCTCGTCGAGTTCAGTCTCAAGTTTCGCCGACTTCTTCTGCAGAGCTTCATATTCGGAAACCTTTGATGCAAGTTCGGTCTCAAGCGGAGATATCCTCTCTGCTTGAATATCAGTCAGTCGTTGCTCCAACTCAGAGATGAGATTACTTGCCATATCGAGTTCAGACTCCTTCTCCGTGACTCGACTTGTGGCTTCCGCCGACAACTTATCTAAATCAGCCTTTGACGCTTCAAGTTCTGAAATGACAAGCATAAAATTCGATTGGTTGTTTTCAACCAGCAACTGCAGGTTCGCGACCTCTGACTTGTTCTCGGAGCTGGCATGGTTGAGGCGAGTTTCACATTCAGAGCGAGTCGACTCTATTTGTGAGCGGAGCTCGACTTCATTATTCTTCAACATGTCGATCGATGTGTGCATCGATGCCAACGTATCATTCTGCGAAGCAATCTGAGTTTCGTATTCGTTCTTGACCTGCTCTAGCTCCGTGTTAAGAAGATTTTCGCGTTCGATGAGTGAATTCACTTTCTGCTCATACATTGCAACATGGTCGTTTGCGGCTGCGAGTTTCAACTCATAGTCAGACTTCATTTTTTCCAATTCATTCCCTGAATGTTCAGATGTCGAATCACGCTCAGCTTTCGTTTTCTCTAGCTCACTAGCAAAGTCCGACACAGTCTGCTCATACTTCAACTGCACATTCTCCAACTGTGTACTCAGTTCTAACACTTTGCTGTCATGTTCTGATTGCACATCTTGCAGCTGCATATTAAGTTCCAAAACCTTACTATCATATTCTGATCGTAAGACCTGCAGCTGCGTATTCAGTTCATCCTTCATAATTTTCACCTCATCATAATCAGCTGCTGCATGCTCCAGCTGGCTCTTCAAATCAGCGACCGTCTTGTCAAATTCTGACTGTACATTCTCCAGCTGATTATTTAGTTCTAACTCGTGTAATGTCAGTTTCTGCACCGTGTTCTCAAGCTGTGATATTGTCTCGTTGGCTGCAGACAGCCTCTCCCCGAGCTCCTTGTTGCTCCCGCTCTGTTGCACCTCAAACTCCTCCACTTTCCGCGCCAGTTCCCGCTCCCTATTCTCTCTCTCCATCCTCATTCCCTCTTCATACTCAGCTGCCTTCTGAGTCAACTCTTGAATGTTTGCCTCAAGCTGAGCCTTTACCTGTGTGTTCTCCGTTTCAAGTGCCGTCAACTTCTCGTTGATCGCATTCATATCTTTTTCGTGGTTCTCACGTTCCACCTTTGAACTTTCCTCATAGGCCGACGTCTTCTGCATAAGTTGCTCTGTGCGAGATTGCAGTTCTTGGATCTTTGTGTCGAGCTGCGACATCAGTTTCACGTTCTCGGCCTCTTCCGCTCTCAGCTTCTCATTCATCACGGTCATCTCTTTTTCGTGGTTCTCGCATTCCAACTTCAAACTTTCTTCGTGCGCTGATGTCTTCTGACCAAGTTCCTCTGATACATATCTCAGCTCGGCAACTAGACGTTCCTTCTCTTCACTGATTTCCTTCAGTCTTTCGGACACCTCATCATTTCTCTTCTCACTGTCTGTCTTCTCCTCCCTCAACAACTCCATCTGCTGCGTCAGCTCACCAAGTTTTTGCTCGTATTCCTTTCGCTCTGATTCAGATTTTATAATCAGATTCTCTTTGTCCTGCTGTAGCTTCGAGAGTTCTGTTGATAGTTCAGATTCCTGTTCAGCATGTGACTCTTGTATTGTTTTCTCAAGCCTGACGATGTCCTGCAACATATAGCAGACATTAGTCAGCATTTCTTGGCATAGACATAATTTAAAGTAGTTTTACTCATGTGCAAAATGCTCTCCATACACATCTCATTCTACAACCTACCTCAGTGAGACTGACTTGTTCTCTCAACTCATCCTTCTACAACCTACCTCAGTGAGACTGACTTGTTCTCTCAACGCATCCTTCTACAACCTACCTCAGTGAGACTGACTTGTTCTCTCAATACATCCTTCTACAACCTACCTCAGTGAGGCAACTGACTTGTTCTCTCAACTCATCCTTCTACAACCTATCTCGATGAGACCGACTTGTTCTCTCAACTCATCCTTCTACAACTTACCTCAGTGAGACTGACTTGTTCTCTCAACTCATCCTTCTACAACCTACTCCAGTGAGACTGACTTGTTCTCTCAACTCATCCTTCTACAACCTACCCCAGTGAGACTGACTGGTTCTCTCAACTCATCCTTCTACAACCTACCCCAGTGAGACTGACTTGTTCCCTCAATGCATCCTTCTACAACCTACCCCATTGAGACTGACTTGTTCCCTCAATGCATCCTTCTACAACCTACCTCAGTGAGGCAACTGACTTGCTCTCTCAACTCGTCTTTTTCTGCATCACTGTGGCTCAGTGCTGCCATCTTCTGCAGCTCACGCTCTTCAATGGCGAGTTTCATTTCTTCCTCCTTCGACTCAAGAGTTTTCTGCAGTTCCGTTGTTAGCCGTTTCTGCACTTGTTTCTCCTGTGTACAACATAATCAGTCAGTGAACACAAAGGCAGCAAGTGATTCTACAATGGCTGCATCGAGTTTTAAGTCAGTTTGCTTAAAATCATAATAAAATATGCATCTCCTTGAATTTGTCACTCAAGTATAAGTTTGAATAACAAACTACCAATAGTTGAAGGGCAAATACTACTGATGCAAGGCAGATTTGCAACAAACTGCAGATTTTCTTTGATGTACTGGTCGGTATATTTAGTAAAAAGTACAGATTTCAACCTAGAGAATGTGGGGAATATATCAGACGCAAAGAAACAAATTTTTATCTACAAAACTGCTTGTTCACATCCATAAAAGTTCTGGATGTGCACGGGCCAAATGTGGGCCAGTGAGAGGTTTAGCATCAGTTGAGAGGCTTGTTAAGCATCTGCTACAGCTTCACTCGTGTTATGCAGCTGGCAATGTTAGAGTCGAGGTAGTTTATACCTTTGCAGCAAGTTTCTCCTCCGAGACTCTGTCTCTCTCTGCCAGACACTCGTCCTTCTCAGCAGTGAGGGCGGCAATCCGCTCTTCCATCTGTTGCTGCAAGTATACAAAATATACATTTGTGGACGAGTGGATTTGCACAAACTGTAATGACTGTATGTATTCGCACAAGGTACGAGTACTTGATCCCAAATCTATTTTTAAAATGTGCACAGCAAACTGACAGCAAACATAAGACATGGATACACATGTGGCTTGTCAACAATGGTGTCCCTTAATATAAAGAGAACCATATTGTAACTTCCCACCACTTCCTTATTTCATGTTGTGCAAACAAACTGTTAGACAAGTTGGTTTTAGTGAAATACTTTTCATTTGAAAAATCACTGCCCCATGTAAACACTGCTATCAGCATTAAGCACTCGGGCGGTTATTAGCCAATGAATGACAGATGTTGACATGATTGCCTTTGGATGTCCCGCTCAGTTCTCCTACGTCATACAGAGATGGTGCTAGAGCTAGCAGGAAGACCTCATGAGATTCAGGGGCACACCATGGAGTTTGACAGATGACAAGCTAACTGCAAAGGTAACACGATGGAAACTGACACACTTCGCTGACAAACAGACACAAACCTGCATGAGACGAAGTGCCTCGACCTTGCCCCTCTTGAGTTCCTGCACCTCCCCCTCCCTCTCCTCCTCCAACTTCTCCACTGACACATCAATCCTCGCCTTCATCTCCTCCTCCAGCTGTCTCTTCTCTTCTTTCAATCGCCGCATGATCTCACGAGATTTCTCCAGCTGGTCTTTGCCTGTTCAAAGGGTAGTATTAAAACTGTGTTAACAATAGTCAAACCTCAGTAATACAATCACCCTCGTGACTGGGCCAAAGTGATCTCAATGGCAAGGTGACCCTATTAGTGAGACTAATTATCTACACTTCACTGTTACAGAAACAATTTGGGTCTGTTCTATGGCGGCCTTAATCATAAGGTGGGTGTATTACTGAGGTGACTGTAAAGAAAGCTTCACCTGTACTATTGATTTAACAAGTTTGCCGTCCAGAGCATTTAAACCCAAAAAGGCAAGTGGACAAGAAAATGGTACATTTTAGCTTACTCGTTTTAATTAGATTTGGTACAGCTACAGATTTAATTTTTATCTAGGATGCAAATTACAATCAGTTTTAAAATCTAGAAACTGTTGCAGTTTCATCAATTAGAATTATTAAATAAATAGTAAGTCAGGGTGTTATAGCATACTGCATCTTTTACGACAAAATACTTGACAGAGCACAAACCTGCTTTTTCTAATTTCTCCACATTTTCCAACAACTGCTCATTTTCAAGCCTTTTCGCCTGGATGCCTTCTCTCGCTGCAGCTAGTTCTGTCTCGCTCTCTTCGAGGGCGTTGTGCATCTGTTGCTTTGCTGCGGCAATCTCAAGGACCTTGCTAGTCTCGAGCTCTTCGACTGCTCCACGTGCCTCCTTCAACTGCGCACGCATCTTCTCAAGCACTTCCTTGTGCAACTCCTGGGGGGGATTTATTAACCACATTATTTCTGGGATGGAAAAATATTCCCGATGACAAATTAACAGGACAATTTTGTTTGTAATTTAATAATGTTGACGGCAACATAGCATGTAAATAGCATAATAATTACAATAACATTTACATTTGTTATCTGGATAAATCCACTTGGAGACACTTAAAACACATATATGTATGTAAAGATTGATGTTATATAAACAGTATTTAGTTACAGAAAACTTGCTATACACAAACTGGTCTTCTAAAAAGATTAATACTCATCATGGCAACCCAACCAAGCTAACCGCACCTTCGTGGAGCTGATGACTGAATCCCGCTCCTCCAGTTGGCGTTGCAGATCCTCATGGTCGACCGTCAATTGTTTAATTCGTTCTTTGTTGTTCTTGATGGTGTCTTTGCATTTGCCGAGGAGAATCTCAAGCCGTTTCACCTGGAATGAAAACATCAAAGGAAGGTTGTAGCAACATCAGCTTATTAAGATGTGTCAAAGCATGTACGTGTGTTAAAAATGTATAAAAAAAAGTTTAACATGCACAGTGTTTGTTACATATCCCATGGCTGATTGAAATCACAATCCACGTCCTCTTGTTCGCTTGCATATGACATATGATAACAAATGATAATTATTCATGTAATAAAGCATATTCAGTTCATGTGTGGGACGACGTGGTGTGATATGCACTTGTGCATGTAGGCGTTTGTCTTGTTTGTAACTTTATACACGTGCCTATGCAGGTGATCATCTTCGTGTAAATGACAACCTTCTTGTCGTAACAAAACATTCCAACCTGATAAATAAATGAAGAATAAACATCAGAAAAGAGCACAGACCTTATCCTTTAAGGCGAGATTACTGGCCGCACTGGCACTATCAGCCTGGGAGTGATCGTTGGACTGCTTCAGGGGTGTTGATGTCATCTTCTCGAGCTGGTCTGCTTTGTGCTGCACACTGGTAGCCTTCGCCACCAGCTCCTCAGGGACCTCCTTGCCCTCCTTCAGCAGGCGAACCTGGGCACGAGAACAATATAGATGGATAAAACTATCATTTATGTAACAAACAACGCACGGCTACTTCACCATACTTTAATAAAACAGTTTTAAACATGAAATGTTCATTTTGACCTCACAGAATAAATATGACTTTTATCCAAGCTGTCATCTACTTATAATCGAGCTAGCAGGTAGGTTAACGTATTCCTCTTAGACGGCTTGAAGTGCCAAACTTTAAATCCTGTGCGAGTGTGTTAAAGTGTTCATGTAACGATGCTGTGTTTTCTAACATTTGGTAAACATGACCGTCATCTAACAAAGAATTTTATCAGGTGACGGAAATTTTTGCTAGTCAATTGAATTATGTAACTATAGTGCACTTGGAAATGTGTTTGTTGTACACTTCAAGAAGAAACAAATCATACATACATTTATGACATTGCGCTACACAGTACATAATTATCATTATAAAGGTAAGTTCTTAAAAGGGTAAATGTAAGATATTATATAGCATGGAATCCCATCCTTAGAGCTGCTCAAAGCACTTTACCCAGAGCACCGACCTGCATGTGAAGTACTTTGATTAGTTCTTGTTTCTCCTCTATCATCAGTGCGTAGTTCTCTTCTATGTGCTGTTTCGCCAGCTGGTCCAACTGTATTTGTTCCTTCAGCTCAGAGATCCTACGGAAGGCTTTGTCCTGGCACTGCATCAGGGTGTTCTGTAAAAATATCACACGCAACCTTTGTACGTGTCAACTGGAGACTGTTTCACTAACATTATGAAAGTACTTAGGAGCAGATTTTTGGTATATATATATGTCCTGTCCGGGACATATATATATATATATATATACTACAAATGGGTGCTCAATGAATGACTAATAAAGAACGAATGATGGAAAACAGAAGAGGGTGGCAGATGGAGAAGAGGACCAAAATTAAGACAGTCACGATACACTTGAAACAGCAGTGACGAACAGCTACAGGTAGAGCCGGAACAATACACCATTGTACTGGTGTATTGTGATACACGCAGCACAGTACACAATACACAACATTCGTATCATGATACGCTACTGCATACCAGACATGGGGTCAAATACATTTGTATTTGAAAGTATTGAAATATATTTTTTGAAGTATTTGTAATTGTATTTGACACTAATTAAATGAAAGTAGTTGTATTTAAATAATTCCATAAAGTATTTCAAATGTTCAAATATTTTGAAATACTATTTCAAATACTTTTATTTGGGCATGATTATTAATAAATTATAAGTTACATTTTGTATTCACATATCTTGTTTAACTTCTTGAGAGTCAAACATTTTACTGGTTTATTTGACAATTGACCACATTTTCCAGTGAGAAAGAAAGTCATTATGTGGAAGTCACTGAGGTCATTATAAGAGCATACCAGTGAAGTCAGGTTCAATTTGTTAGTTCTCACCTGTGACCAAGATGCAATTAGCAACAACAGGACTTGCACTGGCATGCCTGTCTTTTGATCATGGTTTTATTGCCCCTGTTAAAGAACCCTGCTAGCTGCTATGGCCTGCTATTGTGTCAATGCTTGTGTGAACTGATAACACATATTTGCACTCTGTGGGTTGAGGGGAAGGTAGGGGCTTCCCAAGCCAGATCATTACTTGTCTACATTGTTATAATTTTACAGCATACCAGATACTGCCAGTCTATAAGGAATATCTCATGTAATAGTTATATATAACATCATGGAATTATGTCGATAAACAACATAATTATCTCGTAATATAACATTTGTTATTGTTTTTGGTACAGGCTCTCTTGTAAAAAGTATTTGAAATACTTCCTAATGTATTTGTATTTAAATAATTTTGCATTACATTATTTGTAATTGTATTTGAACCCCTCAGGAGTATTTGTATTTAAATATTTTTCAATGTATTTGACCCCATGTCTACTGCATACAGTGTAGTGACTGCGTCTATATGCGATCGCGATAAACAGACAACAAAATAATCAAGTCACTTTAGTCAAATTGTGTACCCATTTATGTTTATGGTAATTGGCAAATCACAACTGGGTATCGCCCCTATGGGTAGCACTACTAGTAATTGTTGTATTAGCACTGAATACAGCCCAGCAGTTCCTAACAGGGCCGCATTCAAAGTTCATGCTGCGCCGCCAGAAATTGAATGGTTAAATTTTATGTACCGCAACGTTCACCGCATTCAAAATGGATGCTACTGATTTTGAATGTGATTTTCAATGCAAATGCAGAAGTGGGCTTATATTGTTGTAGTTCAGTATAATTAATTTGTTCAGGACTGATAATGTGCGTTGTACTGTTACTGTATCATTCTAGTCAGAGTAGTCTGCATCGCGATACGAATCGCATCATGAAGTGGTGTATTGTTCTGGCTCTAGCTAAGAGTGGTAGACAACTGTGCACAGAAAGCCAGAACAGTTGGATAAATAATATTATCTTAAAGAGTTGAACTGATTAAGTAGTAGTGCGACCCCTCCACGGAAAGGACCACGGAGGGCAGAAGGAGATCTGAGTAACCATACCTTCAATTTGTCACGTTCCCTCTCTAGTTCTTTGTAGGCAGCGACGACCTGGCCAAACTTGCCCTTGTACTTCTCGCTGCGACGTTGCATCTTGAGGTAGTAGCGATAAAGGTCCTCCTTCGAGACGGTGTTCAGTGATGGCCCTGTGTCCTCCACTTCGCTGTAACTCTCTGCGTCTGACGGTAACACATACTGACGCTGCGCCAACGACACAGGCGTGAAGAGTGACGCATCGCTCGTCACCGAACTAAAGGACGATGTTCGCGATCGGGAATGGTGCTCCTGGAGAGGGGTGATGGGTAATTCTGCGGGACTAGCATCATACTCGCCATCTGGTGGTGACGCAGGAGACAACATTGAAGCTGCGGCGCTGAGATAGTTTGAGTTGCTGGACATGGAGAGGTCCGATGATGCAGAGTCATCCTGCAGAAAATGAGATGGAATTATGTGATTGCATAGTTACGGAAATTGTACTACTAAGTATTAATTTTAACAACTGAAGCATATGTTGTCATTATCGAGATCCACTAGATCATGGTAACAAATAAACCGTCATCACACCTACAGCATAACAAAATATGAATTTGTAACATCATTTTTATCACAAAATCATTTATATACTAGTATAAACTATCCATTCTAACACCTTAACCATACATATATTTTTTATTGAATTACCATTTCTGTTTCCTCTCAAACCACTACGCACACGTCAACATGTCATGACACCAATGTTGCGTAAACAAATCATGCTTTAGCAAACTATTAAGAATGTTACTGTTAGTGAAACGGTCCCCTGACCTTGCTCTCTTTCTGCCCAAGGCACAGCTGTATTCCAATATTCAATGGTGCAGCCATGGCCTTTAGCAATGCTATCAAATGTTTGACACTGACAGTATAAATTTTCAACAAAAACAACAACTGGTTCCTTAAAATACATTTGGGTGGTCAGCGTGTTTTAGACAGTTTATACTACATGACATGATGTTACAAGTACGACAAAGAGGATCAGATCACCTCTCAGATCGCCTAAACTCTGTTCACTAACATAAAATCACTTAAAATGATCAACCTGTTTGGTCATGCATAAAATTGCAATTACATCAAGAATAAATCGTGCACTGAATTTCACAAGTGTGTTAAATAACATGCACATGTTACATAATAAATTAACCACAATTTCCATGAAGCCTGGAATGATATATATATATGTATATGATAAAATTTAAATATAAACACTAGCACGTTTCACACAAACCTGCAGGTTTATGAGTACATCTACTGGTGCCTGACCTGCCGCCCCGTTGCTAGGCGATTCATTCTCGTTTGCATTTTGGGTCTGAAACAATGCCAAATTCTGTTGAAGCAGAACTGTCAAACTGTACATAATAAAATCTCAACACACATATTCTATATTTGTCAGCATTATATGTTTGATAATATTATAACTACCACGGGGTACTTGAGTAATTTTCATTTAACAAAGTCGTACAGGTTAACCCGGCCATGACCCAAATCTCTGGGTTGGATATCAATGCACATTGTGTGTGTGTGTGTGTGTGTGTGTGTGTGTGTGTGTGTGTGTGTGTGTGTGTGTGTGTGTGTGTGTGTGTGTGTGTGTGTGTGTGTGTGTGTGTGTGTGTGTGTGTGTGTGTGTGTGTGTGTGTGTGTGATCATGTGTATGTGTGTGGCACGTGGTTACATGTGACCATGTGTATGTGTGTGGCACGTGGTTACATGTGACCGTGTGTATGTGTGTGGCACGTGGTTACATGTGACCATGTGTATGTGTGTGGCACGTGGTTACATGTGACCGTGTGTATGTGTGTGGCACGTGGTTACATGTGACCGTGTGTATGTGTGTGGCACGTGGTTACATGTGACCGTGTGTATGTGTGTGGCACATGGTTACATGTGACCGTGTGTATGTGTGTGGCACGTGGTTACATGTGACCATGTGTATGTGTGTGGCACGTGGTTACATGTGACCATGTGTATGTGTGTGGCACGTGGTTACAAGATTTAACAAGATTTAACAAGATTGCCACCCAGAGAATTAACTCTAGGTAGCAGGTGGACAAGGAAGCCCTTGGCTTATCGAGAGTCCGACCTTTTTATCTATGTGTATCCCGCCCGTCTGAGGTATGTGTCGATTTTATTTTTAAACATATTCACGCTACTAGAACCCACACAATCAGTAGGTAATCTGTTCCATTCATTTACAGTCCTTTGTGAAAATGAAAACTTTCTTATATCCAATCTACTCTGCTCCTTTGCTAATGCAAGATCATGTCCTCTAGTCCTTCTATCTTTCTTAACTGAGAAAAACATATTTCTATCAATATTTTCATAACACTTCAATATTTTAAACACTTCTATCTGATCTCCTCTCAATCTCCTGGTCTCTAGTGTTGTTAAACCGCATTTTTTAGGCGTATTTTATAACTAAGATCCCTCAGATTTTGTATCATTTTAGTTGCTCTCCTCTGCACTCTTTCTAGCATATCTATGTCCTTCCTGCGATATGGCCTCCACGCTTGAATACAATATTCTAAATGAGGCCTAACTATTGTTTTGTACAGCGGTATTATTAGCTCTTTTTCCTTATACGTTATGTTTCGCCTAATTAATCCAAGGATTTGATTTCCCTTTGAAGCTGCAATTCCGCACTGCTCTGAAATCTTCATATCAGCACTAACGGTTAACCCTAAGTCCTTTTCTTTTACAGTAGTACTTAGTACAGTACCCCCCAATGTATATTCTACCTCTTCGTTCCCATGTCCTATGTGGAGGCATTTACATTTCCCAAAATTGAACATCATTTGCCACTTTTCAGACCATTTGATCAACCTGTCAAGATCATCTTGTAAATGCTGTCTATCTCCATCACTTTTACTCCTTCTAAACACTTTTGTATCATCCGCAAATTTCAACACCTTGCTTGTTATTTCATCATCCAAATCGTTGATGTATATTAAGAATAATATAGGACCTAATACTGATCCCTGTGGTACCCCACTCAATACCGATTTCCAGTTTGAAGGCTCCCCATCAACTACTACATGTTGTCTTCTGTCAATCAGCCATTGTGACCATGTGTATGTGTGTGGCACGTGGTTACATGTGACCGTGTGTATGTGTGTGGCACGTGGTTACATGTGACCATGTGTATGTGTGTGGCACGTGGTTACATGTGACCGTGTGTATGTGTGTGGCACATGGTTACATGTGACCGTGTGTATGTGTGTGGCACGTGGTTACATGTAACCATGTGTATGTGTGTGGCACGTGGTTACATGTGACCGTGTGTATGTGTGTGGCACGTGGTTACATGTGACCGTGTGTATGTGTGTGGCACGTGGTTACATGTGACCGTGTGTATGTGTGTGGCACATGGTTACATGTGACCGTGTGTATGTGTGTGGCACATGGTTACATGTGACCGTGTGTATGTGTGTGGCACGTGGTTACATGTAACCATGTGTATGTGTGTGGCACGTGGTTACATGTGACCGTGTGTATGTGTGTGGCACGTGGTTACATGTGACCATGTGTATGTGTGTGGCACGTGGTTACATGTGACCATGTGTATGTGTGTGGCACGTGGTTACATGTGACCGTGTGTATGTGTGTGGCACGTGGTTACATGTGACCGTGTGTATGTGTGTGGCACGTGGTTACATGTGACCGTGTGTATGTGTGTGGCACATGGTTACATGTGACCGTGTGTATGTGTGTGGCACGTGGTTACATGTGACCGTGTGTATGTGTGTGGCACATGGTTACGTGTGACCGTGTGTATGTGTGTGGCACGTGGTTACATGTGACCATGTGTATGTGTGTGGCACATGGTTACATGTGACCGTGTGTATGTGTGTGGCACGTGGTTACATGTGACCGTGTGTATGTGTGTGGCACATGGTTACGTGTGACCGTGTGTATGTGTGTGGCACGTGGTTATGTGTGACCATGTGTATGTGTGTGGCACGTGGTTACGTGTGACCGTGTGTATGTGTGTGGCACGTGGTTACATGTGACCGTGTGTATGTGTGTGGCACGTGGTTACGTGTGACCGTGTGTATGTGTGTGGCACGTGGTTACGTGTGACCGTGTGTATGTGTGTGGCACGTGGTTACATGTGACCGTGTGTATGTGTGTGGCACGTGGTTACATGTGACCATGTGTATGTGTGTGGCACGTGGTTACATGTGACCATGTGTATGTGTGTGGCACATGGTTACATGTGACCGTGTGTATGTGTGTGGCACGTGGTTACATGTGACCATGTGTATGTGTGTGGCACATGGTTACATGTGACCGTGTGTATGTGTGTGGCACGTGGTTACATGTGACCGTGTGTATGTGTGTGGCACATGGTTACATGTGACCGTGTGTATGTGTGTGGCACGTGGCACGATTTTTCTCTTCCAGTATAAAATTAAAAAGCCAGAAATGAGACCTAAATGCATTAGAGGTCTACACAGACACCATGACAATGTTTCAGTTAATTGTGAATGGAATCTATGGTTGATACTTGTGAAAATTGTCCAAGGATTCAAAAACTTGTTCCATCGATCTGACACGGATGATACTATCAACACTGAATGGCAGCAATGGCCTATGGAAACCGACAAGATAGGGAAGACTATCCACCAAGGATCAGTTTCAGAATGATTTGATGAATGTTCAAAGCAAACACCTTATTTTATGCATCATAGATTTGTGAATTAGGTCCAGGCAATGTTTTTTGCTAGATGGACGGGCGTCGGGCGATAGTGAAAGGTGATGCACAGTTGTTAATATAAGTAGACTTTGCTGAAAAGTTTAACACTGAAACTAAAAATGAAATTCAAGCAACAGTTAGACCTACAGTCCAGTTTCCCTTTTCACTGTATGTGCTTGGGAGCAGGGAGGAGCACATTCAATGATGGTTGTTTATGACCATAACACAACAAATATGCTGTGAGTGTGTTCCTCAAGGCCACTCATTAACATATCAATTCAACAGTCCACCAGTAAAAGAAGTGTCATCTTTTGTGATGGTCCTTGACATTGATGATATATTGACTGCCTCAACAAATCATGATTGTGTAAATATCAGTCATTTAATTTAATATCTGCCCAGGGCTACAGATGGGACAGGCATTCAATAGCAGCCTTCAACTGAACTTGAATTAAACATGAAATACGTCATTCTACCATGTTTATAATTTTCAATGTAAAAGAACAGTGCACATAGTAAGTAAATAATTTATTTCCAAAAATATTTAACATTACACGTCACAATATAACAAATACAATGTTGTATGTGGAAAGGGGGTGAACAGAAGTACTTATCAATGGTTCATCCCCAACCATTTTAGGTGCTGGCGATGTAAATACAATATGTTTGTATTAAGTATAAATTACCAATCACAAATTATTGTATAAGGTGCCTACAACATAATAAGTTTATATTTATTTTGGTTTTTGACATTTTTGATATTATTATGGGTCTTCATTACTCCACACATATACAACAATTACATTACCATACCATGATTAAACTTCTGTCCAATATAATGTCATGTTATATGTCCATCTAGTAATGCCAGCTGTCAGCCCTAGTAGGTTGCAGATTTCAGACGATTTGTTGACATTTGTTAGCAATTGATTTTGAAATTTTCTGTGTAATTCCGTTACCAAAATAGAAAGTCATAATTTCTTCCTTTTGTTACATTTCTTAATAAGAACCACTGTTTGTTGTAGGGAATAGTGTGTACTTCCAAAGCATGTTCAAGTTTCCTTTCTAGGTACATGAACTGGAAATTTAAACATTATATGCCAAAAAGTACTGTTAATTGTAATTCCGTTACCGTGGAATTGCCCAAATACATTTTTGATATGACACATGTCACATACACAAGCGTTTAGTTCCATTGTGGTCCGTAATTATTAATCCATTGAGTGTCATTATTACAAAAGCAATCCACATCTTGAAGTTGTGATGAATGTGAGTAGTTGATGATATACCAAATATATTAGTTAACAGTATTTATGGTGAAAATATAATAAGACTTCCTTACTAGATAATAATATGACTAAGTCATAGAGGCACGCATGACCGTAGTTCATTATTCAATGGAATTGTGTCTGTGCAGACTGTGGCTGTGCCAAATGATATTGCCTAGATAGCTCTCTAATTCTATCTGTCTCCTTGAATGATAAAACACTGACAGGTGCCATATTTATATTTTACAACCCTCCATACCCCCTTCACCCAGTTTAGATAATAATAATGTTCGATTTCAATTGGTAGGGCCTACTAGGCTACTTCGAGTACTTGTCGTTATGATGCGTTATCATTAGGTTTATAGCTAGGCGTGTATGTATGCGTTGCGACTTTTGTATTTCCGCAAATGTATAGGCCAAGTCTAACTGTGACTCGGTGAATCACCGAGTGACAGATGAGATGTCAGATGATCGAGCCAGTCCCACTCCCAGCCTCAGGCCAGGGTAAACATGACTGCACGGTTACCTTAGATTGCAATTCTGGTGATTTTTGTAAATTGATGCGACCCCCAGATGCCGAAGTCACCGCTGACGTAGCTGCGTCAACACTATTTTCTAACGTCTGCTTCAGTTTCTTAAACATCTTGGTTCCATTTATGCGGACCAAGGTAACTGACGTTTACGGCCGATCAAACATTTCCCAGTATCCGCTTGACTGCGCATGCTCAGGACACGTCCCTCGGTCATGCGTAATGCACCGGAAATAGAAATGTTGCATCCGTCTGCAAATAATATTATGGCAAAACATGTCAAAAATTTGAAATTAAGCAACTTTTGATCTTTGTTATACCAAAATAAGGTCGCTCAATGTATTATTGAATGAATGACTGAGTATGAAATATGTGTGCACTACGTTATGTATCAGAAAAGAATAAATTCAGAAGTACTGCATAAAATTGCTACCGCTAATCATCGGTAGTAACAACTCGTTTTGCCAAGAAAATGAAGACTAAGCAGGTTTGTTGAAAATGTTTGTTTAATACAATAACGTCAAATATATAATATGCATAGACGTATACAAACGACTTTTTTTTCAAAAACGGTATGAAATGTGTTATACTACCGTTAGTATCATTTCGTGTTTGTGTGTGTGTACTTGCGTGCATGTGTTTGCTGTAGGCTGTAGCTTCAAAATATTATTTAAACGTTTATTATACGACTTGTGCTGTTTCAGCAACAACCCCAGCAAAAGCACAACAGATCAGTACCGCGCATCTACAGAAAGAACTACGGCCCTGAGCAAATGAAGCGTGCATATGACATGTGGAAGGAAGATGGAGTGTCCGTTCGCAGAGCAGCGCAGCTATGTGGTGTGCCAATGCAGACTCTACGTCATAGAACTCTAGGCCGCTGCGATCCACAGAGGCAAAAATCTGGACGCATTCCCTTGATGAACAATACTGAGGAAGCCGCTTTTGTGGCTCACTTGAAGCGAGTTGCTGCCTGTGGGCATGGATACACCAGGAAGGAGATAGCAGGGTTCGCTGGGGAAACAGCTTTCTTCTTGGAGATGAAAGATACTAGTTGCCCAGTAAATGACAAATGGGTGGTGAACCTCTTGAAGAGATGGCCAGACTTGAAGACAACTAACCCAAACCGCTTATCCTTTGTAAGGGCACGGAATGCCACACGAGAAACCATGGACAATTATTACAAAGAATTGCACGTCATTCTCCAGAAATATGACCTTTTGGAGAAACCCCAAAATATCTTTTATGTTGACGAAATTGGCTTTTCTTGCAAGGACACCAAACCAAAAATAGCAGCATCACTAGGCGATACACAGAGAACAGCCACAATGATCAGCTGCTTAAGTGCCATTGGACAGGTGCTCCCGCCGTATCTCGTATTCAAAGGGAAGACAATGTCAGTGGACCTATTGGCTGGTGCACTTCCTGGCACACAAGGCACAACATCAGAAACTGGCTCTACAAACAGTAAGATCTTTCAGACATACTTGAGTGAACATTTCCTGAAGCATGGTTCAACAGACAAAGACAAGCCCATGCTTCTCCTCTATGATGGCCACAGCTCACACGTAACTGTGTCTTTGATTGAGTGGGCAAAGGAGCACAACATCATCTTGTTCCTTTTACCTGCTCACACAAGTCACGTGCTTAGGCCTCTTGATGTCGGCGTCTTCGAACCATTTAAAGTGGCTTATCACAATGAGTGTCAAGACATTCTCGTCAAAAATCCTGGACGAGTCATAAAACATAGTGACATATGCTGCCTTGTTGCCAATGCAGTGATTTGTGCAATGACGCCAGGAAAGATCATTGCCGGCTTCAGACAAATGGGTGTGTTCCCATTCACTGGTGATGTGGTCGCCAATTAGCATGATGCACTAATCACAGATGTAAGCCTCAAAGTAGAGCAGGACCTGGATGACTGGCATGCATGAAGCTCAGCTCTATGCCAAGTCTAGCACACAATCAACATTATCATATCAGCAAAATCAGGTTTAAGAACAAGTAGAAGTCTGAGCTGATGCTGTCTTGGAGTATTTGTGATAGTACATGTACATGGATTCATGACTGTATTGTTTGACTTCTGAAGGTTACCACATCAACTTATATAAAGGGTATTTTAAAAAGCCGTCATGAAAAGTGTGCACGTGAAAATAAATGGAATGAATATAAGCCATTTTTATAATTACATGGACTGTTGTGTAGAAGAATAAATTATGGTTTAATTTTCATCTGTCAAAACAATGCATTTCCCAATTTCAGGAAATGCCATGAATATGTGTATATCGACTATACAGATGTACAAAAAGCCACATCTCGTAACGCATTCATTTAACTTTTGATTTGTTTAATTTTGCATTGCTTGTGTTCGTTAACCAAAAAACTATAAAATTATTAAAATAACGTATTCAAACATCTGTTGTGGTTGTTTCCACCATGAGTCAATGTTTTATAACTAATAAAACTTTTGAGCAGTATCTCTTCCCAAATGCGGAGTTCCACTCACAGTAAAATAAAAAAATTCCACTCACCTCTTTCAATGTTCCATCGCTTCCTCGGATCATTGGCCTCTCCTCTAACAACTGGTGATGAACAATGGAACCTCGCTATTAAGGTAACACTCTGGACTCGGCAAAAGTTACCTGAATAGCGAGGTGACTATTAGAGGGACTAATTTCTTATACTTTGCTGCTACAAAAATAATTTGGACTTTCCCATGATGACCTTAATTGTGAGGTGGCTGTATTACCAAGGTGGCCATAAAATCAGTTTTGACTGTATTTCTAAAACCACACATACATTAATTTAGAATGTTCGTTATATAAGTATAGAGAAGCCAGGGGCACCACTGTGGTTTCAGCAGTAAGTACTTACTCAGCGGGTTCAACAATTCTGGACCGACCCTCTGGAACACTGCTAGTCAACATTCATCGAACAGACAGTGTGACCAGATTTAATTTTAAGATTCCTTAAAATTAATTTAAACTGATTTATTTTATGAGCATGTTTTATTAATTTATTTTTATATATATTTTAATTTATTTTAACATATAACTATTTATGTAATTATCTTAATATTTTCAAAACTATGTCATGCATATTAATTACTTGATATACTTGGGTATATAGTTTTTTTCATTTTACTGTATTATTTTTTACCAGGATTATATATTTCTTAAACATTTCTTATAATTCCACATACATAATGTGTGTACACGCCTATGAATGGGTTGGTCCTGGATATATGGCAATAATAATAATAGTAAATAATAAGTTGACCCACAGGGAGAACGGGTGTACCCGATAATCAGAATGTCGTGAGAGTGGGTTTTTAAACTTTCAATGGCTCGATCAATCGTCCAAGCCTCATGCTTTTTGGCCAAGGTTGTTAGTCTGTTGATTTTTAATGGTTGTGCTGTTTTGAGTAATCGACCACCAGTGTGTACATGATAAAGCGTCAGATTTTGAAGTGTTTGAGTCAAATGTTACATCTTTTCAAGGTGGATTTGAGGATGTCTTTGTAGCATTTATTCCGTCCTCCGAGATAGTTTCCTTTGACTCGGCTCCGCGTAAAAAAAATAGCTTGGGCAGTTTTTGTGTCCGGCATGCACAGCACACTGCTACTGAATTCCCAGTTGTGCAACACCATTGATATGTTATGTTGAACTTCATATGTAGAAATTCAGTGCGGGGTAGGCCAGTGTTGTGCAATGAAGACTTGGTGTACATACTAAAACATTAGCCCCATGAAAAATACATGTTATGGCCCATGGATTAAGAGATTCAGTTTTGTTCTGAATATGTATAATATTGAAATTAAGAACACCCAGCCCATTCCATCCGTTTGATCAGCCTCGGGGTGATTATGGGAGAAACCATGGTAAAACGTGTTGAAACTCCCGTTTGGTTTTATGACACTTTGTTCACATACCCTTCTGTGTCAAGCATCCTATAAATGGGACACCAAAATATGTTGTCAATAAAAAGATGATGAATGTATAACTAGCTAGCTATATTTGAAGACTAAAGTTCCATGATGCACTTAGTTTCCATGTATAGTCCCTGTGCATTAGGTAGGTTATTCAACATTAATATTTGAATTGTGCGAACCTATTTGGAAGCTTTTGTTGTTACATATGATATTTATTAACAAAGTTGGATTCAATTGTAAATGTGTCGATCTAATTCATGTTTCATGTGCAATTACAGTATAATAAATAATGGCATTTTTTGGCAGAACAATGTAATTCAGTTTTGTGAGAGTATATAACTGATCATTTGCAATCTTTTAAGTATCACTGCAACTGATTTTTTTAACACTTACACCTGTAAACTTAAATTGTTTAAAGAAATGTTATTGTAATAGCAATCAAGCTTTTTATACTTTTTGAAGTGATGTCATTGTAAGATTTGTTTCAAGTTTTTATCCTGTGGACTAGTGGTCTAACTAGCAAATGTATCTAACCCTGCTGTTGAATGATATTACAGTTTGTTTACGACAAAAAGCACACCCGATCAAAGTATTTTATTTGTGACACTTAAAACTAAATCATTGTTAACATGTGATGAAATGAATGTATATTTGACTTCTAATATTTGTCATATTTAATGTACACATAATCATATTTTATAACAATGTTACTACTGCACGAATTACGTTCTAAATTTAATTGACAAAATATAAGTAAATTGATGAAATATAATTATATTTAAGAGCAGGATAACTCATAAAACTGGAGAATTGGAAAGTTGGGGTTAAAACTATACTATCTCCAATGTTAGTTAAGCAGATGCCCATAGAGTGGAAGGGAAAAGGAAGTGAGAACAACCCAGACTGCGATGAGAGGATTGTGTAAAGATATATTTAGAGACATGGAGTGAAGAATGAGAGTGAAAGATAGAAGGAGCGGAGCACAAAAACCTCCACTGGCGGCCGAACCAAATGGTGTAGAAAAGGTTTCGCTACCGCGCTGCCATAACTTCAGCTTCTCCGCTGGTTGCGGCTGGCTAGACCGTGATATTGAAGACGGGGGGGGGGGGGGGGGGGGTATTATATACATCAATGACTGCCAAGAACAGTCAATTTTTTTTTCATAATGTATTCCGATGATACCACCCTGTCAAGTATTCTCGACTCATTTTCAATGTGTCAAAAAATTGAGGAAACGTAGAAACACAGAACTAAATAAAATTAGCAAATGGCTAAAACATAACAAATTATCTCTTAACCTAAACAAAACTAAGTATATGCTCCTCCAAACAGCTAGAAGAAAAAGCGTGACTTACCCATTACTAATTATAGATAACTACTATTGACAGAGTGACAGAATTTAACTCTCTTGAAATAACGTTTAATGAACAATGTAATTGGAAGTCACATTGAAAAAGTTTCAAATAGGTTTTTCTAGGATGCCAGGTGTCTTAAATAGACTAAAATGGTTATTACCTCTTAATATAAAGATCATATACAACACACTAATATTGCCACACTTACTATGGCGTTACCGCTTGGGGTTACAAATGTGACAGAATTAAGAAACTTGTCCAAATTATTAGTGTAAGCAAGTATAATGCTCACACTGAACCACTGTTTAAGTCTTAAATGATTAAAAATGGAACACATTAAAATCGCAAGAACTAAAATTGTATTATAAATTTGTGCATAACACATTTCCTGTTTACCTTCAAAATTTGCCGCTTCATCAGAACAGCCTTCACAATTTCAACACACGTGGACAATACAATATACATACAATCGGTGTACAACACAAATTTGCGAAACAAAGTCACAGATACACCTTGCCGCATACTATCAATAATGCACCTGATTTCATAACAAGTACACACACAGCTGATATGGGTTTGCAATGTATGTTAAACATCATTATTTGTAGACTTATTTACCTGTATGTACATTACGAAATTGTTACATATGTCATTATGAGTGAACAATAAATATAAATAAGCTTTTATTTGTACCTCTTTGGATGAATAACCGATCATCCAAAATCATGTATACTGTCATGTTCTAAGCTTTGTCTGACTTACTCTGTTAATCGATTTATGCTACAATTTTTTTATACACCAGGATTTATCATCAATATAACTGGTGGATCCCATGAGAGCTGCTTTTTTAGCCTTAGTGGAAGTCTCCCTGACCAACACATGATAATTTGTATACCTAGTGATTACTATATTTATGCTATTACATACTCACTTATTGAGTAACATGTATATGGGTCTTAATAAAGAACTTATGTCTGTCTGTTTGTTTGCACGTGCCCCTCCAAACCCCCCTGGATCTGCCTATGGTGGAGACAACAGTGCAAGAACAGTCAGAGGGAAGAAAAGACAACAGAAGTCAAAATTCCGTATTGAGGCCTCATCCCGGACATACAGGGTATCAAGAGAACAGTAACAGTCACAAAATAAAATGTTAATGTCATCATAGTAATGCACACGGTTTGTGGGATAATTCTGTTAGCAAGTAGTGTTCACAGTCGAGTAGGCTACTACAGGCTACATGCCTAGAGCTCAATTTTGACCTCTATTTTGGGGTCTACAGCTGTGCTTGGTGCCAGTAACTCATCGATGACCACGCCGGCATTGAATGGGAATATACCCATGTCTCTGAAGCCATCAGTGATCCTTGCTGGAGTCATAGCTTGCATTAGAGCATTAGCTACGAGACGACACACGTTGGAGCGGTTGACCATCCGACCAGGAATCTGTTTGAGAAGGTCTTTACATTCATTGTAGTAGGCCATCTTAAATGGGTCAAAGACGGCAGCATCCAGAGGCTGCAGGATGTGATTTGCGTATGCAGGCAAGAGGAACAGGATGATGTTGTGCTGCTGTGCCCACTCTATCAAAGGCATGGTCACATGAGAGCTGTGGCCGTCATAGAGAAGCATGAGAGGTTTGTCTTTGTTGGTCGGAACGTTCTTCAGGAAATGTTCACCCAAGTATGTTTGCAAGATCTTACTGTTTGAGGTGCCATTTTCAGACACTGTGCATTGCGTCCCTGGAAATGCACCAATCAATGCGTCAGTGAACTGCTTCTTCCCTTTGAATATGACATAAGGTGGCAGCACCTGTCCTGTGGCACTTACACAGTTGATGACGGTTTCTGAATCCCGGGATCTCGCTGTCAACGTAGGGTGGCCTCGTGGTGCTGCTATTTTGGGTGGGATGTGCTTACTCGAAACGCACGTTTCATCCAGAGTAAAGATGCGATGGGGTTTCTCCAAAAGGTCATATTTCTGGAGAATGCCAAGCAGTTCTTTGTAGTAATTGTCCACTGTTTCTCGTGTGGCACAGCTTGCCCTGACGACAGGGGAACCTTTTGTGTTGACCACCTTCATGTCACGCCATCTATTTAGGAAGTCATACACCCACTTGTCGTTTACAGGGGCACTAGTTTTCCTCTTGTTCAAGAAGAAAGCTGTGTCACCAGCAAGTGAAGCTAGTTCCCTTCTCATGTATCCATATCCACAGGCAGAAACTTGCATCACGTGAGCTGCAAAAGCTGCCTCTTCAGAACTGTTCATCATTGAGCGACGTCCAGCTTTACTTGCATAAGGATCGCAAAGGCCTTTGGTTCTGCTTCGTAGAGTCTGCACTGGCACACCACACAGCTGGGCTGCTCGGCGAACAGTCAGTCCATCATTTTTCCACATGTCATAGGCTCGCCTCATGTGCTCAGGGCCGTAGTTCTGCTTGTAAGTCAAAGGCCTTCTGTCCTTCGGCATGGTGTGTTGCTGAAACAACAATTAACACCAATAACTGTTTCTCAACAAGTAAACAGTATTATGAAGTGTATGTACACGATAATATATACACACACACAATATTAACCTATTTAGCACATCATTCCACATTCACGTTTTACCTTGATTACTCTACAGCTTCATGATAGTTGACTTGTCATATATCTAATTGATAAAGCAAGTGAAGTATATGTTTGTCTGTATGTTGTTCTGAATCCACAGAGTTCTACAACTGTAGTTCAATCCAGGTGAAACGTTGCCCACTGGCCTGGGGGCATGCAATTAACAAGAGGTGGTCAGACCGTTACATATTAAGCTATTGTACTTAATCCAATTAAAAAAAAATTGTGCTTATGCCAAGATGCCACAAATATAAGCTTCACAATGCATGCATGGTATTACTAAGCAATAACTGGAGATATTGTAGTAGCAATATCTTGCAGATTTTTTATGAAGATCTATATAATTGTATAATCCTTTGGGTCAACATGTTTTTAACTTAAATTGTGTAAAGTATTAGCATAACGAGAAAAAACATGTATGTTTGATAGCTCTAGGTGGTTGTATTCATGGTTAAATCTCAATCAGTATAAATGCTGACAAATGCACAACAAAAAGAAATTTCTGATGAAATACAGGCAACGTCGAATAAACGAAGGCAATGGAAATGCTGGAAACATGATTTACTCCACATCACTGCGTCATACTTGTTAAAAACAAATGTTACGATAACATACAAAATTAAAATAAATCCCTTGAATTGTTCAGTCTGTTCCTTTTTCACTTGTCTTATTTCAAATTTATTTTGAGAAAATGCAAAATGATCTTGCATACACTACGGCATGCTAGTTTGTTTGTGTTATTTTTTGTATGTAGTTTTGGTAAAACCATTGACAAACTATTAGGTTATTTAATTCCTGCACAATAATTAATTCCAGTGCATGCAGAAATTAAGTCTGAATTGGAATTTGTATTTAAAAGATGGATGAACCCAGAATGCAACTTAAGAAGATCCTCAATTCTCATTACGTAGCTAATATGTACATAATTTTTGCAATAATCAACCAGGAAATGTATTGATATATGTGCATCAATTGTCAGTACGGCTTGCCATACCGCACGATATTGCGCGATGGGAATATGGCGTCGTTGTCTTCGTTCGATAATAGTAATAACATGTCGTTAAAACAACTCTACCTATAACTCAGTTTGCAACGATTTAAGGATATGATTGGCAGTGACTTATAATATTAAACCCTTAGGAAAATTATTATTCATACTTTTGTGAAAACGTTATTTTTAAATAAAACTTAAGTATAACGAATTTTTAACTAGACTCTCGACTCGAGTTATTCCTCACGCATATATGTGGATTTTGAATGATGGGTGCAACAAGCCTTGGTTGACCTGACACAGTATGGTCGTATGGTCCTATAACATTGCATCATATACAAGGAATGAAGGCAAACAATATTTTACAAACCTGCCTAGTACGACCTATTTTTGTCTAAAAAACTTCTCTCCCGATCATCGAAAGATGAAGCATCGACTCTCCTGAACTCGGCGAGTATAGAATTTGGTTTAGCTGTTTCCGTCAGACGGCACCACTAGTCAGGTGAATTCCCGTTGACGCCTACAGGGGTCATGACATAGTTAGACTTCCTGTTTGGTTTCGAAAAAAGGTGCACTGCATTTTTGATAATTTTTTTTATACCAAATTCACCTGCTCTGACATAAGTGCATTTGAGTAGTCAGATTTCCATGTGTGATTGTAGAAGCTATTGACAGTAAATGATGTATTTTAACTGGTTTTACTAAGCGGAAGGGTATTTGGCAGCAATTTGGCTAGTTTCTACCTTTTACATGCGCCTTTAGCCGGATTTCTGCGTACATGCGTACATGTAATATGCATTATGTCCATAGTAAAACAGTAAAAATAAAAGGCTAAAATAAAAAGTATATTATATAGTGTATATATATATTGCACTAATCCACTTCCTGAGTAATACAGAGGTGTTATAAATAAGTGCCTTGGCAAAAGGTTGTGAAGCTCTGAAAAAAATTCTACTTGGTAATCTTATGATACCAAGCATTAAGATGGCGACCTCCATAAGGAAGCCTCCTTTCACGTTTTCCAGGTTGTTTCGCATGGTTCTTGTGAGCCTTTCTGTGCTGTATGTCACCCAGTAACACGTATGTACTGACTTCTTATCTTCTCCACAAACCTTTTACCACTGTGATTTAGACTCACAACCTCCTTTGTTTGAAATTACCACTCATGACATCAACTTCCCCACTGCTGTACATGTGGTATTGTGGTTTCGTCAAAGGTACAAACTGGCCAAATACACACTACTGAAAACAGAGAGGAACTCCCATAGACTAACTCTCCTATTTTTGTGTGGCATTGAGCCCAATCCTGGCCCTCGTCAACCAAGATTCCCATGCGGAATATGTTGCAAGTCAAACCAAAAGGCCTTGGCATGTGACAGCTGTGGTCAGTGGATTCATAAAAAAAACTGTGTTAACATGTCAACAGCATCATGCATCCGACTTGGTGACTGTGATGACCTTTCGACCAGCCCAAAATGTCACAGCATCAACACCTCATCAAAACTCTACATCACTCCTGCCGACACAGGATACGATGTGCACAGACGCGACAGACCTACAGACTCTCACGGAGGAGTACTTATCGCAGTAAAGCAAGAGTTCAACATGGGTGAAATCACTATATCTCAAGACATCGAGCTAATCAGTGGCACAATCAAACTTCCTAAACAAAAGAAGATCACAGTTGCTGCATACTACCGGCCTGCCAATATAACTGATGATCTATCAACTCAACCAAAGAAGAATTCACACTTTTAAAGAAGAAATCCAAACAGAATGTTCTGATAATACGCGGTGACTTTAATACCCCTGACCTTGATTGGCCCACCTTAAGCATCAAGGGAATATTCGGCTAAGGTAAACCAAACCATCCTTGAATTAATTGTAGAAAACGAAATGGAACAAGTAGACTTCCCCACCAGGAAAGATAAACCCTCGCCACACATCCAGGCTTCACAATACGCTGCAAACCTATGCCTTCACTTGGCAGCAGTGACCATGACATCCCTACGACACCTCACTTACCCCACACAGAGCAAAGCCTCTACGCAGAAAGATCTATACTTGTGGAAGAAAGCTAATACAGTAGCCATAAAGCAGGATCTTGAATGGTATGCACATACCTTTGATTCAGATCTCTCCTCATCCACAGCCATAGAACAGGTATGGATTGACTTCAAGCAGAAACTCCGGCAAGTGATAGATACCCATGTCCCATCAAAAACAACAGGACGCAGGCACAGCAATCCTTGGATCAACACGGCAGTCCGCAGAGTAAAACGAAGAAAACAACGAGACATGCCAAATCAAAACAATCTGGAAAGAAGAAAGACAAGGATCGTTATAGAAAACAAAATATGCCATTAAGCAAGCCAGTAAACAATACATGGAAGGCATCATCAGCCAAGACTTCAAGTCCAAATCAAAGAAATTCTGGTCATTCGTCAAAGGCAGGCATCGGGAATCAACAGGAGTATATCCCTTAAAGAATCAAGATGGATTAATTAAAAGCGACAGGCTCAGCAAAGCAGAGCTCTTAAACAACCAGTTTAAATCAGTGTTTACAAAAGAATACATCAACAACCTCTCTGACAAAGGCGACAACCCCTTTTCTGTCAAGGATAACATCACAGTTAGCGAAGCAGGTGTATGCAAACTCCTCAAAAACCTGCGAACAGATAAAGCCACTGACAGTAGCGACAGAACTAGCCCCAATGATGACAAATATATTCCAGCTTTCTCTAGATCTCGGAGAAGTGCCGTGTGACTGGAAAGATGCCTGGGTGGTGCCAATCTTCAAGAAAGGGGACAGTAACCAACCGGAAAACTACCGCCCAGTATCCCTCACCTCCATTACATGGAAAGTACTGGAACATATCATTCACAGCAGTGTAATGAAACATTTTGACCAACATCATGTTTTATCTTAAGCATATCATGGATTTCGTAAACAGCGGTCTCAACTCATCATCACCATCCACGACATAGCCAAGAACTTAGCCAAGAATCAACAGACCGATGTTATCCTACTTGACTTTTCTAAGGCCTTTGACAAAGTGCCACACAGACGCTTACTTCACAAACTACACTACTATGGAGTGAGACATAATACCCTTAACTGGATCGAATCGTTCCTCACAAATAGAAGCCAGCACGTGCACTTGGAAGGAACACACTCATCACCTGCTCCTGTACTCTCAGGAGTGCCTCAGCACTGCTTTTTCTTGCCTATATCAATGACCTCCCTACTGCAATACAAAACTCAACACCCGGTTATATGCTGATGACACCCTCCTCTATAGAGAAATTCACAGCATAAAAGACCAACAGTTGCTTCAACAAGATTTCAATGCCCTAGAAGAATGGGAAAACACCTGGCAGATGAAGTTTAACCACAGCAAATGTACAGTCATTCGAATCTTACCTAACAAATCCAAGACGGTTATTCTAACTAACTACACTTTGCACAATCAGTATCTTGAGACAACGAGTTCTCACAAATATATCTTAGTGTAACCGTAGCAGACAACCTATCCTGGACCAACCATATCGAAGCCACGGCAGCAAAATGAAACAGAACAACAGGCTTCTTGAGGAGAAATTTTCGACAATGTACTCCTCAGTTAAAGTCTGCAACTTACACCACAATGGTGCGCCCCATTTTAGAATATGCATCATCCATTTGGGACCCACATTAGCAGAAAGATATTCAGACATTAGAAAGCGTACAACGTCAAGCAGCTAGATATGTTTTTAATAATTACACAGAAAGGACACCCGGCAGCGTTACATCCATGCTGCTACAACTCAAATGGCCCACACTCCAACAGCGAAGATATCACAATAGACTGATCCTCTTTAGAATTAATAATGGACTAGTGGATATTATTTGTTCAAATTACTACCACCATTCTGACCCAAGAACAAGAGGCACTCAACGATTGTATCAGGAACATGTCCACCACCCAGTTCTTTATCATTCCCCCCCCCCCCCCCCGGACATTAGCAGACAAGAACCATCTTCCAGCTTCCACCACACCAGCATCCTCACTTAAACACTTCTTTAAAAGTCTCGGCTTACACAACCTGCAGCCACCGCCAGCAACAACCTGAGGAACATGCCAAAGTGCATTTTAAACTATTTTAATCTAACATAGTTTTAATGTGATTTTAAATATTTGGCGCACAGGCCGCTACATCATAACGCAACTGTACATGCATCGCAGGGCTAATTACGCTCGCAAGAGCCCAGCCCTTTAAAAGGAAGAAGAAGAAGAAACATAATACTCTCAACAACCCAGTGGGCACACAACATCTTTTATACGTCTTTTAGCAGTTAATGTTTGGTCAAATGGATGGCGTCTAAAAAAGACATCATTTAGACATCTATCAGACGTCTACATATTTACTTAAGAAATGAGACGCAAAATATAATCTTTCACTGGCAACCTAAATTTGACGTGTTTTAGACGTAAAAAAGACATCTTTTAGACGTCAAAATATACCACTATTGCCCACTCGGAATGTTGTTCGTCGATACAGATATTCTGCTCATAAGCCTGTACATGTATTTTTTAAATCAAGTATTGCAACAATCCGTGTCAGAACTAACAAACATTAGGCTAGCACTACACCTCATAGATAGGCTGTGCATAATTCTAAATGCATTACAGTGTATTATAGGAAACAATAAAGTGCTGCATAGCGGCTTTTGTATAATTAGCCCATAAGGAACATTGATAAATACACATTGCTACAGTAGGATGTGAACAGTTTGTTCTTCACTGAACAAAAGTGACATTTCCCGAGTAGAATATTGCTTCTGCCGCACAGACTCCTTTGTTCGGATTTCATATCCATTTCATCCGACAGATCATCACAGATTATATGGCCAAGATATTTATATGCCTTCGTTGTGCATCACCAAGCTTAAGAGCTACTTCAAAACCGGTTTTTCTTGTATCAAAAAAACATTATCTGCGACTTTACTCTGTTAAACAATATATCGTTGTCACATCCATAATTGTATGATACATCTAGCAGTCTTTGCAACCCCTTAGCCGATGGAGCCAGTAGTACAATGTCATCAGCCTACATGAGGTGATTAACAGTTGTATCGCCACAGTAGCATCCGATGGGTAGTTTCATCAGTAGCAAACTCAAATCATTCATGTATACAATTTAAAAAGAAAGGGGATAGCATACCCCCTTGTTTAACTCCATTAGTCACTGAGTAGAAGTTGGAAAATACCGAACCCCACTGACACCACTGGCGTAACGAGAGGGGGGGGGGGCGATGGAGCAAATGCCCCTAGCGGCACCTTTTAGGGACGGCACTTTGGGGAGATTCTTTTTCTTAGACAAAATTCATACTTATTTATACGTTGTGGTCCACACGAATTCTGAACACATCGCTGTTATATTACATAAATATTGAAGCAATCATGTTTGAATACATCAAATGTAACTCAATTGACATTAGCCAATACTGGTGTATGTAACGCACAGGCGCCCGAACTGGTCTACAATACGTCTATTATAGGCCTATAGAACCATCTTGATATACAGGACATACGAGGCCAAGGATATGATAATGCGGCTACGATGTCTGGCGTCCACAGTGGCGTGCAGCGAAGGATTCTGGACAGCAACCCACTGGCCACCTACGTCCCCTGCAACAATCACTCGTTGAACTTGGCGGGCGTCCACTCTGCGCAAGCGTCAGTCAATGCCACTACTTTCTTTGGGACGATGGGTCGTCTCTTCGTGTTCTTCTCAGCATTAACCCACCGGTGGGATGTATTCATTCAAGTCTCGGGAAAGACCATCAACAGGACCTGCGAGACCCGATGGAGCTTGAGACATGATGCCGTAAATGCAGTGGCGTCGAGTCTGGAGTCTATCACTGCTGCATCGGAGCAACTACGCGATGATGATCACGAGACGGTTGACACTCTGATGCCGCCATCCTCCAATCATGTGTGATGTTTTACACATGCATTGTGTACTTGGCTTGCTGACGTCCAGTCCTGAGAGAGATCAATGGTGTTCATATATTCCTCCAAAAGCCAAACTGGCCGCTCTTGTTCTATTCTGCGAAGAGGAATGCGAAAACGTCGTTGAAGAGGTAAAGGCGAAGGCCACGGTGTTCTGCGAGGAAATTGGGGTAGCAACAGAAAGAAGGGTGCGGAAAACGCTGAGGATGCCGGCTTGTCAGTACAAGAGGGGGTGAGGCGAGAGCAGTTGCTGATTATCGATCGACTCCACGGGGAAAAAAGAAACAGGACAAATCACATGTTGGATGTGAACGACAAATTAGTGTTTCTTATCAATATGGAGCGCCTGATGGACTCAACTAATTATGAAGATATCACCGCTGAAGGTGGAGATACGCCGTGTGCGACGTCACCTCCATAGTTACGAACAGCAAACAGGAGAGACGACTAGAAAGCATACGATCTCCTTAAATGGGTTGTGAAATGGGGACACGAGACATCGTTCCCGAACATGCTCGTAAGACATACCTTCGCTTAAGCATGGGTCAAAAGCGACTGAGCAGTCTTGCATTGCTGTCGATCGAGTGAGCGTTGACCGATGTCGTGGATTTTGCTGAGTTTGCGTCACTCAAAGCAAGAAAGGTTAGGCTGTATAGGAGAATTTGACAGAGCTTCTGCGCTCGGACCAACAAATTGCATCCGGTTTCATTGGCCTATCATTGTTGTTGCGGTGGCAGTGGCAGTGGCGGGACGAGCTCGCAGTGAACATAATATGTTGTGTTGACAATTGACCACTGTATATTCAGTAGTTTGTAAGCTGACCACTGTTGAGGGTTTTGTTGGGAGGTTTTTGCGGGTTTCAATGGAGATGTTGTACGTGAATATTATGTTGAAGTGTACCTCAGTGTGGAGTAGCTGCGCTGAAATATTAAATCGCGCCTATCGATACGTTCATATTTTGTTCTACTGTGGTGTAGGAGCAATGATAAGTATATCACTAGCGATAACTATTCCATTATGTGAGTTGCCAATAGTATGTGTGCGTGCGCATGTGTGTGTGTGTGTGTGTGTGTGTGTGTGTGTGTGTGTGTGTGTGTGTGTGTACGTGCGAACATGTGTTTTGGATAATCTAAATTTAATACCAGGCCCGTAGCCAGCTTTTCACAATGGGGGGGGTTCACATTTTACCAATTTAGACCCCAGGGGGCGTCACACGTTATATGGGGTTATATTTGTTCACAATGCAGAGGGCCCCGCCCGTTCACGTCGAGGCGCATAATGCAGAAGGTTAAATGTATAACTGGAAGAACAATGAAGTGGGTGTGAGATTGGTGGACAATGTGGTTTCGTCATAACGAGGTCAACGCTTAATATCCCTATATCATAAAAACTACATCACCCAGGGCCATAATGTTGACGTCCAACTATAGGTTTTCAGGTGCGACGATTTCAAATATGTTGCTGTTATCCTTCTCCGAGTTTCATATCCTCCATTTTCAGTACATCATGTAGCCGCCAGATATTTGCACTCCGTTACCTAAGTAACTATTCTACGTATTTTATTAAGAATAAAGTTGCTCTATTTGCCATGGTTTGTTCAAAGTGAGCTATTTAAGCTCTACTCAAGCAGTGTATACTTGATAAAGTCAAGAAATGAACATCAGTCTAAGGATCATCATGGCAGTTTGGTAACGGAGTGGAGATATTATTTTTGGCTTACATATTCATTGGTTATTTATTTGCAAAAGATACAAGATTAAGCTCGGCTTGACATTTATTTATTTTCCGGAGGGATCAAGGTTACTTCCCAAATTGAGTTGATTGCTTCATGTAATTTTTCTGTCAAACTTCGACTATAGACTACCTCACGCACGCACGCACGCACGCACGCACGCACGCACGCACGCACGCACGCACACACACACACACACGGGTCCTCGCCCCATGCACTTATTTAGCCATTAAGGCATTTATCAATATCGCACGTGTTGTAGGGATTGGACGTTTGTATGGGAAATACATAAAATTCACAAAATATTGGAGGATAAGCCCCCTCCACCTAAATAGGGCCTATACATGTGACATCGTGCAGTATAGAAATCATTATTTACAAAAGAAATTAATCGGACCAGGCATGCCATCTGACGGTAACTATAAAACTAAACTATTCCCGCCGAGTTCAAGAAGACGCACGTGAGTCGATACTACATCGTTCGATGTGCAGGAGGCAAGTGTAACGTTTAAAGAAAATGAGGCGAAAGCAGGTTAGTAAAATACATGTTCTCCCACCTACATTAGTATGTGATGCTATATTATCGGGACATTCCTTCTCCGGTCAGCAAAGTCTTACTGTACTCATATTTTCCCCATTTCACTAAAAACCCGTATATTGCCTGGATTGGGCACAAATCGTGCGTCCAATTATATTTTTCCGTCTTAACAAACATCTGAACAAATTCTTTCGTAAGATATATTATATAAATTATGTGCTACATCTTCCTGCAAACAAAATTGTTAGAAAAGTTGTTTTGAGTGAAGTATTTAAAATAGAAAGGCGAAATCCAAATATTGTAAAAGGCGCCTGCGTCAAAAAACCGTGCGTTCTATGACTGTGCACCGTGGTAATCGCTCTATGGCCAGAGCGTGTCACGTGAGTCAGTACGAAATCTGGCAGTGTATTAAAAAAAGGCCAAGAGCGTTAAAATACGAAATTTCAGTGACACGATTTGACCTGACGATTAGACCTGACGAATGATCCAGTCATGAGTATAACTTAGCGGAGCGCATTGTTACTAATACTGCCTGGTTAGGGCCAAATTGGTTATAATTAGTTATACTTATATATCATAGGCATAGCATAGCCATAGGCTTTGTTCATCGACAAGTTCAGTGTCGCCTCGATCGGTAATGTGTAGTTTTTCACTTCTGTTGGGCTGCTTCGCCTTCAGTGACAGTTTAATACTATTTATAATTTATTTTATGTTGAACTGGCAGCTACCTACGATGGTTAACAAGCCTCATTGACATGTGATCATGATTCAGCGTAAACAATTTTCGTTTGCAAAAATGACACAATACTGCATTGCCACGGAATTTCGCGACTTACAACACTAGAAAAAACGGGTTACTGAAATCTCTCGATCTTAATGTTATGCTCTTAGCGTATTTTAACTCTCTGCCTGATCTCGCACTAATTCTCGTAACACCTCTGGCCGTGTACAGCGATTTATTTTCGTAAGTACTTCACTCAAAACAACTTTTCTGTTTGATAAATCCCTTAGCAAAAAAAAACTATAGATTTTCTATAGAAAACTACAGGATTTTTGCGCATAGTTTTCTATAGAAAACTATAGGAAATTTTCTATAGAAAACTACAGGATTTTTGCGCAGTTTTCTATAGGAAATTTTCAATAGAAAACTACAGGATTTTTGCGCAGTTTTCTATAGAAAACTACAGGATTTTGGTGCAGTTTTCTATAGAAAACTATAGGAAATTTTCTATAGAAAACTACAGGATTTTTGCGCAGTTTCCTATAGAAAACTATAGGAAATTTTCTATAGAAAACTACAGGATTTTTGCGCAGTTTTCTATAGAAAACTATAGGAAATTTTCTATAGAAAACCACAGGATTTTTGCAGTTTTCTATAGAAAACTATAGGAAATTTTCTATAGAAAACCACAGGATTTTTGCAGTTTTCCATAGAAACTTATAGGAAATTTTCTATAGAAAACTACACGATTTTTGCAGTTTTCTATAGAAAACTATAGGATATTTTCTATAGAAAACCACAGGATTTTTTTTGTTTTCTACAGAAAACTACACGACATTTTATAAAGTTTTTTTACAGAATATTCTATAGAAATTTGTCTATAGAAAATATCCTATAGTATTTTCTATGGAATATTTCCTATAGGCTATTTCCTGTAGGATATATCCTACAGAATATATCCTGTAGAAAATATTCTGTATGACATACTCATTAACAGAGGTGCACGTTAATCTTCAAATATTTGTATTATATTATATATTCAAATACATTAATCATACAGGCAATCTACAGTAATATCCAAGCATATTGAATGACCAAATAAAACAAATACAAAATAAAGTCTATTGAGCATATATGTACATAAATGCAAGCAATGCTAATAATGGCACAAATCATTTATCAAAACCTTATGTATACATTATAATACAATATGAACAATTAAGTATATGATAAATACAACAAATAGACTACTGAGCATACAACATGTCAAGAAATTAATCCTTAAATACTTGTGAACAGTAATGAGCCATTATCTGAAATAGCACAGACTACCGGTACATGTCACAATGACATTCACAACAGGGATAGCAAGAAAAATATTGTTGGAAACATAAAATATATTACTGCTAAAATACACATCAATCAACATCCATGTAGGAAACAAATTAAATATTGTAATACTTGTTTTACTTACATAGGCATTGGAACCTGCCGGGGGGCTTAGTCCCTAATATTTGTTGATTAGGAGCTTAGCTCCCCAACATTTAGGAAGGGGTTGCAGTTTGTGGTGTATGGGGGCTGGAGATAGGATTACCCCTAAATATTGCGGAATGGGGGTGCTTATTTAGGTTTTCAGAGTGCCTTAGGGTGTTTTTTTTCAGCGAGCCTCAAGGGGGTGCAGATCGAGATGTCTGGAGAACCTCAAGGTGGGTTTTTTTGGAACGCTCCCTTCCCTGTTCCAATGCCAGTGACTTGATATACACTGTACTCGGATATACTACCATGGTATTTTGAAACAGGTACAACATGGTATTTTCATACATGGTACAAACACCAAAGATTGCCAGCCAGTAAGCGACATCTCATGTCATTTTGTACATAACATCGTCAAATTATGTTGACAAACAACATATCCCAATATAACATTTGCCATTATTTTTGCTATTGGCAGTTTTGTAAAAAGAATTCTGAAAAGTACCTTTAATACATATTTGTATTGAAATATATACTTTTTCATTTTATCACATTTTAATCCTTCAAGATTATTTGTATTTAAATACATGTCAATGAATTTGACCCATATCCGCTGGTATACTACCACGGTAATTTGAAACAGGTACAACATGGTATTCCATTTGATATTGACAAAGAGAGCAAAGAAAACTAAGCAAGATGGGCTGTTTCTCAACACTTCTAGAATGTTAGATTGGAAACTGTTGTTGTTACTTTTGCATTTGCACTTCCTTCGGTAAAATTGAATTGAAACAAATTATTACTGTGGCTCCTATGAGAGCGACTGTTATTGTCTTAATAGGAGTCACAGACCCCATCTAATTTGAAATTACACTGCATTTGTATATATATGCCTGTTCATGTTACGTTAATTTCATATTATACACATATTGTAATTGGGGTCTAAATAAAACTTTCTTGTTCTTGTTCTTGTTGGGTCAGACATTCTGACTGAACATAATTGGCATGGTTGAATGATTTTCTTCCATTACTTGGAACGTGGCATACCACACTGTATTTTTGTGGCACTAAGCTATCTCTCTAAACATACTAAGAATCGTGGCTAGTTTGCTGATAACACATAAAGCAAAGGTGAGTTTGTATATGGGCTTTATAATAACAAAAAGCCAAAATAAAATACATGAATACATAATGCAATCGATCTAAGCATTTCTGTTAGCTTAGATAATTAATATACTAGACATCAGCAAAGGTGGGGGAAAACAACCACACGCAGGTGGAAGACCCCACTTTTATTACTAACAAACGTGAAAACGAAGCAATATGTATAGAAACATTGAGAATAGGGGAAAGCGCAAGGTACATACCTCCGCCCTAAAACCCCGTATGCATAGCCATAAGATATTAATTAAAACATTCACAGAATACAATCATAACGACAATGTGACTGACTTCGTAAGTTCGTTAGTAACATAGATACTATAGACAATACAAAAAACCTACTAACGAAAAACGGACCTATAAACTTTGCCAATAACGACAGGCATAAAACAGACCAGCCAGCCTGTAAAAATGCGAGAACAAAAGGAGAGGGTGAGGAGGGTGGGAAAACAAAACGTAAACAAACAAGCGTGGGATGTGTTTACCTTTCCGAAGCGCAGAAATTGAAAGGGAGGCTGGCCGAATGAAAATGGCGTCGCTTAATATGTCGGCCTACCGTATCCTCCCCAATAGAAGTGCTAGCATCGTCCACAAAAATGCCGTTTGATTTAATTAAATCAAAAGGTGTTTTTTTGTGGCACTAAGCTATCTCTCTAAACATACTAAGAATCGTGGCTAGTTTGCTGATAACACATAAAGCAAAGGTGAGTTTGTATATGGGCTTTATAATAACAAAAAGCCAAAATAAAATACATGAATACATAATGCAATCGATCTAAGCATTTCTGTTAGCTTAGATAATTAATATACTAGACATCAGCAAAGGTGGGGGAAAACAACCACACCACGCCATTATGAAATAATGGATCCCCCACCCCACAGGATTCCATTTATACACTCATGCATTATTACCAGTGCATAACAATAGTATATATAGGAAGGGTTTAAGGGTAAAATACAATAAACGTCATGCAGCTCTGGTGACATATTTGCCTAGGTAAAATTGCAGAATTGAAATGTACAGTAGAACCTGTCTTGAGTGACCGCCACTTCAGCCTAGCAAAAGTGGTCTTTCAAGACGGGTGGTCGCCCACGACAGGTCAATAAACATTGAAAATATGGTCAATTTCAAGAGGAACCGAGAAAGCAGGTGGTTATCCAAGACAGGTTCTACTGTAAAAAAAAATACTTTGGGTCTAGATATCGGTCATTGTGATTTTGTAGTATTGAGATATTCAATATCATGTCAATTTTAAGATGATATTTACACTATTGTGCTTTGCCCTGAAACCTTACACATGTACCATATTTATTGGTCAAATAAATTGATTCCGAGTTCTGTATTGCAATATACAGTATAATTGTACAGGGTATGTTATCGTAATATTCAATAATTCAGAATGCATACACACAAACACTATACCACTTATAGTGGTATCAGTGCTGTCAGAATGGACAAATCTTGCTTTTGGACATCAGTGATGACACCAACCTGAAATAAATGGAACAGAACACAATAAAAATACAATATGTGTGGCTTATATTATACACCATAAATCTAAAAAAATGGAACATTTTGACAAATATTTATTATTCAGCAAAGTCCTATTACAATGTTGCACTGTGGTTTTATCTCATAATATCTTCATCTACATGCCCAACAGGTAGTAAGTCCACTACAGGATGGACTCAAATTAGCTCATTTATCCCATGTGTGGGATCTTTTACTTCCTCTGGCAGATAACAGTTAGAAGGGACCAATGGCCTAGTGTATTTTCCAAGAGAACAAAATTTCCCAAGTTTTTTTAAACTGGCCGATAGTTGGATTCGACTCCAGTCCCCTCGACCGGTGCTTTACCACTTGGCCACCGGTTCCCATTATCGGCAGTAGCCGGTAACCATATAATTTTTTAACAAGTAGGTCTAGTACTGTGACAGTAATCGGTTACCCAGTAATCTACCTTTATATATATCACTATTATCAGGATTAGTAACATTAACAAACAGACAACTAAATTGTTAATATTGTTATTATGAATCAAAATAAATAGTTATTTAAATCATTGGCATTGCCATTAGGCATTACATACATTAGTATAGACTTGATGTCTATATCTAAAAATTTTAATTATATACCTATACAGGCTACACTAGTCCCTAGCTGGCTATGGCCTATGCCTATGCATCACAAAAAAGGTAAAAAGTATGAACTTGAAACACACATATCATCGATCACATATTTGCATTCTATTGTCATTTAGTTTAGGGTATTTTTTTAACAGTCTGTTGCATTTTACTTGTTTTTATTATTCATTCACGTGGCCATGGCAATGCAGTTGGTTACTTAGTACGTACAACGAAATGAGCGACAATTGAGGCAAATCTACTCTAGTGGGTCGAGGCCACTTTACCATCTGGCTAAATGTAAAATAATTGATAAGAAAATAATGCTCGGTGTGTACCTCAAACAATAATTGACATACACAAACAATATGGAGTGATGGAATGATCGATTTGGTATAGAAAACGAGGTAAAATCGTTGCATCGATGCAGGTTGGAATTGGCGGTTACGCAAACGGCTGTCTGTCTATAACTATTTCGTAATATTGTTAACAGTATTTTACTCTGTGGATCAAATAGTTATAAAAACAACACACAGCAATCTTTGGCAACGTCCTACTGTTTGTCTCGTGGCATGAATGGCCGAAATGTCTTCATTATAATGACTCTGTCCGCAATCTACAGACTTCGCGCTAGGTCGTCTCGCCTTCTTCTGTTTGAAATTAAACGTTACGCACCGAAATGACTCACGGGTAATAACATTATGGGATGCGGTATTCATAACAATAATGTTTCGGTATAAAATAATATAGTAGCATCGTTTTAGTTTACAACATACTGACATATATAATATTATATATATTTCTATGTAACATCCACCACATGTACATAACAAAAAAATACATACAGTGGTTAAACGTTTCCACAGAAACTATAGATTATCTAAAAACTTTAGAATTCTATAGAATATTCTATAGTTTTCTGTAGAATCCTACAACAAAAACTATAGGTTCTCTAAAATATATAGGATTGTATAGAATATTCTATAGTTTTCTGTAGAATCCTACAACAAAAACTATAGGTTCTCTAAAATATATAGGATTGTATAGAATATTCTATAGTTTTCTAAAAAATCCTACAAAAAACTATAGGTTCTCTAAAAACTATAGGATTGTATAGAATATTCTATAGTTTTCTGTAGAATCCTACAAAAAAACTATAGGTTCTCTAAAAACTATAGGATTCTATAGAATATTCTATAATTTTCTATAAAATCCTACAAAAAACTATAGGTTCTCTAAAAACTATAGGATTCTATAGAATATTTTATAGTTTTCTGTAGAATCCTACAAAAAAACTATAGGTTCTCTAAAAACTATAGGTTTCTATAGAATATTCTATAGTTTTCTATAAAATCCTACAAAAAACTATAGGTTCTCTAAAAACTAAAGGATTCTATAGAATATTCTATAGTTTTCTCTAAAATCCTACAGAAAACTATAGGTTCTATAAAAACTATAGAATTCTATAGAATATTCTACAGATTCCTACAAAAAAAACCTATAGGTTGTCTTAAACTATAGGATTCTATAGAATATCCTATAGTTTGCTATATATTCCTACAAAAAACCTATAGGTTGCCTAAAACCTATAGGATTCTATAGAATATTCTATAGTTTTCTATAGAATCCTACAGAAAACTATAGGTTCTTTAAAAACTATAGCATATTCTATAGAATTCTATAAAATATTCCATAGAATTCTGTAGGAAATTAAGATTTCCATAGCCAATTTATAGTTTTCTATAGAATACTATAGAAACACTATAGAATACTATAGAATACTACAGAATACTATAGGAAATTTATAGTTTTCTATAGAATTTTTTGCTAAGGGATGTGACGTAATAGGTGTCAGAGATCTAGCACATACTATCTTACAGAAGAACTTGACCGTTTTTTTGTTGTAAAAAGGCATACAATATCAGGACGCACACTTTATGCACCCAGTAGTATACTGTTGAACATTCTACTGTACATGATATCAATGCTATTTTGGCAAAAACACATGAGCAAGCTTATGCAAGACCACATTTTAAAATCTCTAACACATTTCTTACATTTTGTGCAAACAAATTGTTAGACAAAGTAAATTTGTTTACTTACGACTATAAAACGACGAAATTCCAAGATGACTGTCTATAGCGTAATTGAACAAAACACTCCGTTGTTTCCACTAACGTTTTAGTGCATAAATGTAAGAACAGGCAAGTATTATAACTTATGACTGCCGTCTCGAATCTAACACTAATGTTGAAAGCGTAAGCTGCAGATTTGTGATGCAGCATAATTAACAAATGCCTACATACGTCAATCATTTGATTGACCAATCATTGAGTCAATGACCATGTTTTTATTCAAATGAAAATACAACTACAACTGTTGTAATGTAACGTAATAAAGTAAAATGAAATTTGTTTCACAATCATATAGTTAATAACGATTATGACTAGAATATGGAATATGCCGTTCTCACAACGGTCTGAAGAAACGTTTGTGCAACGAACCGATATATTCTAAATTGCTAACAATTGTTTCATCGATATCGTGAAAACACTATTTGTTAATGTAATACTTACTGTGCCTTTTTCGAACAAAGTAAAGACGGCGAAAAGACTTAATCGGTATCACATGTACTGACAATTATAGTAAGTATTTGCATGGTGAGTATAGTCCCGTATCTGAAATAGGAGTTGTGTGGAAGCTGATTTGTGCTAATTATTCTTTTAAATTTAATATTTTAATTGATAGACGGCATCTAGTATAAACATAAATGTAATCAGTTGTGCAGTTATTCGCAGGAAAACTACAACAATAACAGGAAACGCATACAAACCACATTTTTGACACGGTAACACATTTTGTGGTCAAAGGCTAGGTGAAAGGTCAAGGACATATCAAGTTGTACACTGCTCCAGCATGGTCATTGTTTTTTTATATTAAGTAAAGTACAGTCAAATACATAAATATAAATTATTCTTTTAGTTTTTGTCAGTTTTTCCATAATTCTGTCCAGGTTTGTTGATCGTCCCTAGGTTTCATTTGTAAAACCTGTTTTGTCAGTATTCTCAGACTGTGCTTGAAACAAACTTCTGCCAGCAAACACCCCATCTCTGCCAATCATTGACACCATGAATTCTCAAAATAATCATTAAAACAAAGTTGCTCCAACGCAAATTTATGCAGTGCATTTTTGAGAGCTCTACGTGCTATGATTTGATACGTGTGATTAAATCGACTTATGCATTCATTGTTTAAAAAAAAATAGATATATGGGCAATTCCACGAAAAGAGGTGTCTGATACCTAATTTTTTAATGCAAATATAATTTTTTTAAACCACATTACATGGAAATATATTTTCTTCCTTACACATAAAATATATATAATTATCTCTGCTCTAATTAATAAATTTTACAGCAGTTTGAAACGAAGTGGTCAAAAGTAGTTAATTACTAAACACAATGTGACTAAACAGGCATGTAATCATTAGATGAATAGAACACTGATAAACACATGATTCACCCATATATATTCTTAAAATGAATTATGTATATATTCCCTTGCATAACATCATATAATTAATGAAATTAATTGATTGGAAATTGCAAAATTATTGTAATATTATTACGACCCGTTGTCACTCCGTAACAAAAAAACTATTTTTCTTAGATTTTCTATACAAAAATCAAGTAAAGTTAACTAAACTCCTATATTTATCTAATAAGTACTTAAATTTAACAGGTACATGTTATTAATGTTACTTAAATAATTAAGAATTATTTTGTATAATTTAATTACAAAATTGTCACTCCGTACCTCCACGACGTCACTCCGTAACGACATTAGTAGTAATAGAGGTTAGGTACCGGGGACGGTATGCGCTCCTCCGGCGGAAACCCATGTTAAGAGATAGGGATTTTCCCCCAAGACGCTCCAAACCCTTTCGCGCCAATTATGCAAATGAGGTCTTTGGAGCGTCTCGGGGGAAGTGCAATTGACCAATCACGAGCGAGCTGGGCCTTGTGGGCGTGGTTAGTTATGCAAATGAGCTTGGAAAAGTAGTTCCGACCCCGGGTTAAAGTATAGGGAATTTAATCGCAAAGGTATCCGACCACTTTTCGAATTTTAACCCCATGTTAAAACATAGGGAATGTTATCGCAAAGTTGTAGCTTCGTTTTGTTTCGAACAGAGCGGGCATCTTTAATTTTTTTTAATATATGACTACTGCCAAAATTCGTACCTCTGGTACGCTTGCGTGCAAGGGAGTCCCCTGACGGGTAGGTGACGAACTACAAACATCATCCCGGGTGGCCAATGATGTCTTTTCTTATCTGACATAGGTTGTCGATCATTTGTTTAGGTGTAGGCCTCTCCTAGTCTATACATTTACAACTTTAACATAGGTCTAAACCTGATAAAGCATAGCCATAGAGGCTAAAGGCTATCTGGCCTACAGCGTATAACCACGGACAAACAACTTACAAACACTGACAAACAACTTTCAAACACTGATATACAACTCAAAAACACTGACATGCGAGTGAAAAATTTCCCTGTTAACCGGTATAAACTGGTATCAATCAAGCCTCAAGGTTCTGTGTTGAAAAAAATCCGTGTATTTGTCCCGTGTTAAGGCATTGCCATAGGGGATTATACGAACTTATCTGCTAAAACATTCAAACTACCAGCTATCTGGTCAAACTGGTTGTCATGTAACAGTATTCGTCATACGAAATTTGTACTTACCGAACTTTTTGAAGTTATTATAGCAGTTGATAGCCTGTACACAAACTGGTGTCAAACTGTTTTGAAGAGGTATTCCTTGTTCGAGGCTCATCTACATGTATGTCTCATCTGTGCCTAGAGACCAACAATACCGTTTCAGCATTTTATCACGCTGGTGTTCTTAACCTATATGTGTGTACGTATGTACGTATGTGTATAATTGCGTTCAACATTATTATTAAATAAATAAACACGTTATGTGCGATGCACAATGGCGATTCGATCGTCTTGATATCAAAGATCATATAGCAATAAAAGACGGCGCAGTGCTCACTATCTATATTGTTCGAGGAAAGTGAAGCGTCATGATAGTGAAGCGTTATGTTAGAACAGTACAGACACACAATAACCTCCCAGATAAGATGTACCAGTATTTATATAGTTTACCGTATTAAGGGCCAAGTGTACAAATGTCCATTAGAACGTTTTTATCTTTTTTCGGACTATAGTATTTAAATTCGTGCTTCGTTAAAACCTACCAAATTAGCTTCGGTCGTAAAACAAATAACCTGGCACGGGTAACCGAAAATGAACTCATAGATACATACACGTGGTACGAAACACACAACACGCACATGAACTCAGACCAACTAGACGGTGAAAGACTGTTTGAGTGTTTTGTTAGACGCAGGTGTGAAGCTATCCGGCCGAGATATGTCACGAGACTACGGATGGGACATCAGAATAGACGTGTTATTGCGTCAAAGCCCTCCTTTTTTCAGGAAAATAGACGTGTTATCGCGTCAATTCCTTTCCTTTTCAGGAAAATAGACGTGTTATCGCGTCAATTCCTTTCCTTTTCAGGAAAATAGACGGGTTATCGCGTCAATTCCTTTGCTTTTCAGGAAAATAGACGTGTTATCGCGTCAATTCCTTTCCTTTTCAGGACAATAGATGTGTTATTGCATCAATTCCTTTCCTTTTAAGGTAAATAGACGTGTTATCGCATCAATTCCTTTCCTTTTCAGGAAAATAGACGTGTTATCGCGGCAATTCCTTTCCTTTTCAGGAAAATAGACGTGTTATCGCATCAATTCCTTTCCTTTTCAGGAAAATAGACGTGTTATCGCGTCAATTCCTTTCCTTTTCAGGAAAATAGACGTGTTATCGCGTCAATTCCTTTCCTTTTCAGGAAAATAGACGTGTTATCGCATCAATTCCTTTCCTTTTCAGGAAAATAGACGTGTTATCGCATCAATTCCTTTCCTTTTCAGGAAAATAGACGTGTTATCGCGTCAATTCCTTTCCATTTCAGGAAAATAGACGTGTTATCACGTGACATCTCACCGCTTTCAGGCAATTCGACGAGTTATCGCGTGACATCTCTACCAAACACGAGACTGACCGAGATGTGTCACGAGACTTCGGATGACAAGAGACGAGACTATGATCGAGATGTGTCAAGAGACGAGACTATGACCGAGATGTATCACGAGACTTCGGATGACACGAGACTATGCCCGAGACGTGTCACGAGACTTCGGATGACACATCACACGAGAGTACCGACGAGACAAGAGATGCCGCGAGACTACGGATGACACGAGACAAGAGACGAGACTATGACCGAGATGTGTCACGAGACTTCGGATGACAAGAGACGAGACTATGACCGAGATGTGTCAAGAGACGAGACTATGACCTAGATGTGTCACGAGACTTCGGATGACACGAGAGAAGAGACGAGACTATGACCGAGACGTGTCACGAGACTTCGGATTACACGAGACAAGAAACGAGACTATGACCGAGACGTGTCACGAGACTTCGGATGACACATCACACGAGAGTACCGACGAGACAAGAGATGCCGCGAGACTACGGATGACACATCACACGAGACTATGACCGAGATATGTCACGAGACTTCGGATGACACATCACACGAGAGTACGGTTCGACGTGTTATCGCGTCAAATCCCTCCGTTTTCAGGAAAATATACGTGTTATCGCGTCAAATCCCTCCGTTTTCAGGAAAATAGACGTTATCGCGTCAAATCCCTCCGTTTTCAGGAAAATATACGTGTTATCGCGTGGGATTTGCTTCAACACTCACTCACTCACTCACTCACTCACTCACTCACTCACTCACTCACTCACTCACTCACCCTTCGTATCTGTTCACTCACTCACTCACCCTTCGTATCTGTTCACTCACTCACTCACCCTTCGTGTCTGTTCACTCACTCACCCTTCGTGTCTGTTCACTCACTCACTCACGCCGTCCCTTCGTCGTTTTCTAACATTCGATCTTTTCAACATGTTACCGTGGTAACATTTTCGTAACTTTCTGATAATTCGACGGGTTATCGCGTACAGCTCACCTCTTTCTGACAATTCGACGTGTTATCGAAATACTCAACTTAGCCGAACACGTGACACGAATTGAACACAGACCGACTAGTCAGACAAACGAAACACTAGTTTGACCAACACTCCGAACGAATCGAACTATAGACACGAGTTGTACAAACGAAACACTAAACTTAGCCGAACACGTGACACGAATTGAACACAGACCGACAAGTCGGGTAAACGAAACACTATAGTTTGACCAACACGCCGAACGAATCGAACTATAGACACGAGTTGTACAAACGAAACACTAAACTTAGCCGAACACGTGACACGAATTAAACACAGACCGACAAGTCGGACAAATGAAACACTATAGTTTGACCAACACGCCGAACGAATCGAACTATAGACACGAGTTGTACAAACGAAACACTAAACTTAGCCGAACACGCCACACGAATTGATCACAGACCGACTAGTCGGACAAACAAAACACTATAGTTTGACCAACACGCCGAACGAATCGAACTATAGACACGAGTTGTACATATGTTCAATTCGTGTCACGTGTTCGGCTAAGTTTAGTGTTTCGTTTGTACAACTCGTGTCTATAGTTCGATTCGTTCGGCGTGTTGGTCAAACTATAGTGTTTCGTTTGTCCGACTAGCCGGTCTGTGTTCAATTCGTGTCGCGTGTTCGGCTAAGTTTAGTGTTTCGTTTGTACAACTCGTGTCTATAGTTCGATTCGTTCGGCGTGTTGGTCAAACTATAGTGTTTTGTTTGTCCGACTAGTCGGTCTGTGTTCAATTCGTGTCACGTGTTCGGCTAAGTTTAGTGTTTCGTTTTTACAACTCGTGTCTATAGTTCGATTCGTTCGGCGTGTTGGTCAAACTATAGTGTTTCGTTTGTCCGACTAGTCGGTCTGTGTTCAATTCGTGTCGCGTGTTCGGCTAAGTTTAGTGTTTCGTTTGTACAACTCGTGTCTATAGTTCGATTCGTTCGGCGTGTTGGTCAAACTATAGTGTTTTGTTTGTCCGACTAGTCGGTCTGTGTTCAATTCGTGTCACGTGTTCGGCTAAGTTTAGTGTTTCGTTTGTACAACTCGTGTCTATAGTTCGATTCGTTCGGCGTGTTGGTCAAACTATAGTGTTTCGTTTGTCCGACTTGTCGGTCTGTGTTCAATTCGTGTCACGTGTTCGGCTAAGTTTTGTGTTTCGTTTGTACAACTCGTGTCTATAGTTCGATTCGTTCGGCGTGTTGGTCAAACTATAGTGTTTCATTTGTCCGACTTGTCGGTCTGTGTTCAATTCGTATCACGTGTTCGGCTAAGTTTAGTGTTTCGTTTGTACAACTCGTGTCTATAGTTCGATTCGTTCGGCGTGTTGGTCAAACTATAGTGTTTCGTTTACCCGACTTGTCGATCTGTGTTCAATTCGTGTCACATGTTCAGCTAAGTTTAGTGTTTCGTTTGTACAACTCGTGTCTATAGTTCGATTCGTTCGGCGTGTTGGTCAAACTATAGTGTTTCGTTTGTGCGACTAGTCGGTCTGTGTTCAATTCGTGTCACGTGTTCGGCTAAGTTTAGTGTATCGTTTTTACAACTCGTGTCTATAGTTCGATTCGTTCGGCGTGTTGGTCAAACTATAGTGTTTCGTTTACCCGACTTGTCGGTCTGTGTTCAATTCGTGTCACGTGTTCGGCTAAGTTTAGTGTTTCGTTTGTACAACTCGTGTCTATAGTTCGATTCGTTCGGCGTGTTGGTCAAACTATAGTGTTTCGTTTGTCCGACTTGTCGGTCTGTGTTCAATTCGTGTCACGTGTTCGGCTAAGTTTAGTGTTTCGTTTGTACAACTCGTGTCTATAGTTCGATTCGTTCGGCGTGTTGGTCAAACTATAGTGTTTCGTTTACCCGACTTGTCGATCTGTGTTCAATTCGTGTCACATGTTCAGCTAAGTTTAATGTTTCGTTTGTACAACTCGTGTCTATAGTTCGATTCGTTCGGCGTGTTGGTCAAACTATAGTGTTTCGTCTGTCCGACTAGTCGGTCTGTGTTCAATTCGTGTCACGTGTTCGGCTAAGTTTAGTGTTTCGATAACACGTCGAATTGTCAGAAAGAGGTGAGCTGTACGCGATAACCCGTCGAGTTGTCAGAAAGAGGTGAGATGTCACGCAATAACCCGTCGAATTGTCAGAAAGTTACGAAAATGTTACCACGGTAACATGTTGAAAAGATAAAATGTTAGAAAACGACGTTGGGACGGCGTGAGTGAGTGCGTGAGTGAACAGACACGAAGGGTGAGTGAATGAGTGAGTGGGTGAGTGAGTGAACAGACACGAAGGGTGAGTGAGTGAGTGAACAGATACGAAGGGTGAGTGAGTGAGTGAACAGATACGAAGAGTGAGTGAGTGTTGAAGCAAATCCCACGCGATAACACGTCTATTTTCCTGAAAACGGAGGGATTTGACGCGATAACACGTCTATTTTCCTGAAAACGGAGGGATTTGACGCGATAACACGTATATTTTCCTGAAAACGGAGGGATTTGATGCGATAACACGTCGAACCGTTCTCTCGTGTGATGTGTCATCCGAAGTCTCGTGACATATCTCGGTCATAGTCTCGTGTGATGTGTCATCCGTAGTCTCGCGGCATCTCTTGTCTCGTCGGTACTCTCGTGTGATGTGTCATCCGAAGTCTCGTGACACGTCTCGGTCATAGTCTCGTCTCTTGTCTCGTGTCATCCGAAGTCTCATGACACGTCTCGGTCATAGTCTCGTCTCTTGTCTCGTGTCATCCGAAGTCTCGTGACACATCTCGGTCATAGTCCCATCTCTTGTCTCGTGTCATCCGAAGTCTCGTGACACATCTCGGTCATAGTCTCGTCTCTTGTCTCATGTCATCCGTAGTCTCTCGTCATCTCTTGTCTCGTCGGTACTCTCATATGATGTGTCATGCGAAGTCTCGTGACACGTCTCGGGCATAGTCTCGTCTCTTGTCTCGTGTCATCCGAAGTCTCGTGACACATCTCGGTCATAGTCTCGTCTCGTGACACGTCTCGGTCATAGTCTCGTCTCGTGTCATCCGAAGTCTCGTGACACGTCTCGGTCATAGTCTCGTCTCTTGTCTCGTGTCTTCCGAAGTCTCGTGACACATCTCGGTCATAGTCTCGTCCCGTGTCATCCGTAGTCTCGCGGCATCTCTTGTCTCGTCGGTACTCTCGTGTGATGTGTGATCCGAAGTTTCGTGACACATCTCGGGCATAGTCTCGTCCCGTGTCATCCGTAGTCTCGCGGCATCTCTTGTCTCGTCGGTACTCTCGTGTGATGTGTGATCCGAAGTCTCGTGACACATCTCGGTCATAATCTCGTCTCTTGTCTCGTGTCATCCGAAATCTCGTGACACATCTCGGTCATAGTCTCGTCTCTTGTCTCGTGTCATCCGAAGTCTCGTGACACATCTCGGTCATAGTCTCGTCTTTTGTCTCGTGTCATCCGTAGTCTCGCGGCATATCTTGTCTCGTCGGTACTCTCGTGTGATGTGTCATCCGAAGTCTCGTGACACGTCTCGGTCATAGTCTCGTCTCGTGTCATCCGAACTCTCGTGACACATCTCGGTCATTGTCTCGTGTCATCCGAAGTCTCGTGACACATCTCGGTCATAGTCTTGTCTCGTGTCATCCGAAGTCTCGTGACACATCTCGGTCATAGTCTCGTCTCTTGTCTCGTGTCATCCGAAGTCTCGTGACACATCTCGGTCATAGTCTTGTCTCTTGTCTCGTGTTTGGTAGAGATGTCACGCGATAACTCGTCGAATTGCCTGAAAGCGGTGAGATGTCACGTGATAACACGTCTATTTTCCTGAAAAGGAAAGGAATTGATGCGATAACACGTCTATTTTCCTGAAAAGGAAAGGAATTGATGCGATAACACGTCTATTTTCCTGAAAAGGAAAGGAATTGATGCGATAACACGTCTATTTTCCTGAAAAGGAAAGGAATTGCCGCGATAACACGTCTATTTTCCTGAAAAGGAAAGGAATTGATGCGATAACACGTCTATTTTCCTGAAAAGGAAAGGAATTGATGCGATAACACGTATATTTTCCTGAAAAGGAAAGGAATTGACGCGATAACACGTCTATTTTCCTGAAAAGGATAGGACTTGACGCGATAACACGTCTATTTTCCTGAAAAGGAAAGGAATTGACGCGATAACCCGTCTATTTTCCTGAAAAGGAAAGGAATTGACGCGATAACACGTCTATTTTCCTGAAAAGGAAAGGAATTGATGCTATAACACGTCTATTTTCCTGAAAAGGAAAGGAATTGATGCGATAACACGTCTATTTTCCTGAACAGGAAAGGAATTGACGCGATAACACGTCTATTTTCCTGAAAAGGAAAGGAATTGATGCGATATCACGTCTATTTTCCTGAAAAGGAAAGGAATTGCCGCGATAACAAGTCTATTTTCCTGAAAAGGAAAGGAATTGACGCGATAACACGTCTATTTTCCTGAAAAGGAAAGGAATTGACGCGATAACACGTCTATTTTCCCGAAAAGGAAAGGAATTGACGCGATAACACGTCTATTTTCCTAAAAAGGAAAGGAATTGACGCGTTAACACGTCTATTTTCCCGAAAAGGAAAGGAATTGACGCGATAACCCGTCTATTTTCCTGAAAAGGAAAGGAATTGACGCGATAACACGTCTATTTTCCTGAAAAGGAAAGGAATTGACGCGATTACACGTCTATTTTCCTGAAAAGGAAAGGAATTGACGCGATAACACGTCTATTTTCCTGAAAAGGAAAGGAATTGACGCGATAACACGTCTATTTTCCTGAAAAAAGGAGGGCTTTGACGCAATAACACGTCTATTCTGATGTCCCATCCGTAGTCTCGTGACATATCTCGGCCGGATAGCTTCACACCTGCGTCTAACAAAACACTCAAACAGTCTTTCACCGTCTAGTTGGTCTGAGTTCATGTGCGTGTTGTGTGTTTCGTACCACGTGTATGTATCTATGAGTTCATTTTCGGTTACCCGTGCCAGGTTATTTGTTTTACGACCGAAGCTAATTTGGTAGGTTTTAACGAAGAAGCACGAATTTAAATACTATAGTCCGAAAAAAGATAAAAACGTTCTAATGGACATTTGTACACTTGGCCCTTAATACGGTAAACTATATAAATACTGGTACATCTTATCTGGGAGGTTATTGTGTGTCTGTACTGTTCTAACATAACGCTTCACTATCATGACGCTTCACTTTCCTCGAACAATATAGATAGTGAGCACTGCGCCGTCTTTTATTGCTATATGATCTTTGATATCAAGACGATCGAATCGCCATTGTGCATCGCACATAACGTGTTTATTTATTTAATAATAATGTTGAACGCAATTATACACATACGTACATACGTACACACATATAGGTTAAGAACACCAGCGTGATAAAATGCTGAAACGGTATTGTTGGTCTCTAGGCACAGATGAGACATACATGTAGATGAGCCTCGAACAAGGAATACCTCTTCAAAACAGTTTGACACCAGTTTGTGTACAGGCTATCAACTGCTATAATAACTTCAAAAAGTTCGGTAAGTACAAATTTCGTATGACGAATACTGTTACATGACAACCAGTTTGACCAGATAGCTGGTAGTTTGAATGTTTTAGCAGATAAGTTCGTATAATCCCCTATGGCAATGCCTTAACACGGGACAAATACACGGATTTTTTTCAACACAGAACCTTGAGGCTTGATTGATACCAGTTTATACCGGTTAACAGGGGAATTTTTCACTCGCATGTCAGTGTTTTTTAGTTGTATATCAGTGTTTGAAAGTTGTTTGTCAGTGTTTGTAAGTTGTTTGTCCGTGGTTATACGCTGTAGGCCAGATAGCCTTTAGCCTCTATGGCTATGCTTTATCAGGTTTAGACCTATGTTAAAGTTGTAAATGTATAGACTAGGAGAGGCCTACACCTAAACAAATGATCGACAACCTATGTCAGATAAGAAAAGACATCATTGGCCACCCGGGATGATGTTTGTAGTTCGTCATCTACCCGTCAGGGGACTCCCTTGCACGCAAGCGTACCAGAGGTACGAATTTTGGCAGTAGTCATATATTAAACAAAATTAAAGATGCCCGCTCTGTTCGAAACAAAACGAAGCTACAACTTTGCGATAACATTCCCTATGTTTTAACATGGGGTTAAAATTCGAAAAGTGGTCGGATACCTTTGCGATTAAATTCCCTATACTTTAACCCGGGGTCGGAACTACTTTTCCAAGCTCATTTGCATAACTAACCACGCCCACAAGGGCCAGCTCGCTCGTGATTGGTCAATTGCACTTCCCCCGAGACGCTCCAAAGACCTCATTTGCATAATTGGCGCGAAAGGGTTTGGAGCGTCTTGGGGGAAAATCCCTATCTCTTAACATGGGTTTCCGCCGGAGGAGCGCATACCGTCCCCGGTACTTAACCTCTATTACTACTGACATTGACACGGGAATGATATTTAATGTACACTGAAACATTCTTATGCTGCTTAAAAGTGGTATGCAACTTAAACTGTTTTACAATTTAATAACTAGTATACCGAGATGCTGAGAAATGCATGCTTGCACGATATGACGAATGTAGTAACAATTCAAGAACGTCTACAATGTTGACGACGAAGTGAATGTCATGAATCTGACATGGTTTCAATGGCAGATAATATATCGACGTTCAAGTGCAAACAAAGTAGCCAGGTACAAGACGCAGAAGCTGAAGTTGTGAAGTAACTCGGCTACTTCAAACATCACACTTTCATAAAATGCAAGCAGGGTAATACATTCGAGGAGAAAAGAAGACCTGCTAACGGGCGTGACGTTGAATTCGTTGAGAACTACATGACCCTCGATCAAGACGAGATCCAATGGGCTCGCTGGAATCATTCACAAGTCACTCTATTCACCGCCTGCACTTGGATAGGCGCATACATCGTTGAATCCTCAGTCATCGTGGTGATATGGTACACGGAAAGTTAGCTGTCACTGTGTCAGATGGTTTCTGGTCAAATTCATTAAAAATCTTAAAGCAACGCATCCAACGATTGAGAAACTTGACTTTTTCTCTGATGTTGCCAGCAGCCATTTTAAGCATATCAATAATATCTCACATTCATGCAAAAGTTCTACAGTGACTCCATCACATAGAACTTCTTTGCCACGTTGCATGGAAAAGGAGCAATTGACAGCGTCGGAGGTGATGTGAATCACCTGTGAATTGATATGCTGACAAGTCCTGGATTAACTTGGATGAAGTTGTGCATGTCCTTCCCTCACCAACTTGTGCTAATCACAACTATAATCACTTTGTTGATGAAGTATGAGCCAACATTAATTGTGGTGCATCTGGCTTAGCACTCTTGATTTCAACAATGCTGTTAAATGAACGTACTATTTTGTGCTTACGTAGTTCTTAATTAGTCAACTGAACAATGGCACAACGTTTTAAGAGTGGCATTGACGTAACTAGACTGTCTGATGGACAATAATAATGAACTATCCGATTCGTCCCGCCGTAACGTCACTATAGCAGGCTTGCTAATTTCTAAAGTAATTACAAATGTATACAATTACCGTTTAACATTTTAATTTTTAGATGGGCATGTAACAAACCCATATATGTAATGTGTTTAATGACACACTAATATTTACACTGGACATAGTAAGAGAGTTGAATTTGGAGTTTGTGTAACCATCGGTAGATTATTTGTAAAAGATGGCTTCACTCCGTACCGTGTCACTAATTAATTATTGTTTAAGTTATCAGTGATTTTCAATACTTCTACCTTTGTCTGAGGCTAACTGTGTAGCCAATAGTATCTGATGTACAATTGATATATATGTTACATGTAACTATAAGAGTATGTATTTAAAAAGAAATGCCACATTGTTAGTCAAATGTCACGCCGTAATATCATGGAATTGCCCATATACGGGTGCAACTACATTTAATTTTTGATTTGAGACGCAGTGCGCCACGCATATATGATGCTATAGTTTTGCATGGTATATTTACCATAACATAATTTGTTCGAAATAAACAATGTTTATTTATGGTATATGTGCACTGAATTTAATATTATTTTTCAGCGACAACCACAACAAAAGCGCAAAGAACCGGTAACTTACAGAAAGAACTATGGCCCGGAGCAAATGAAATGTGCATATCGCATGTGGAAGGAAGACGGCGTGTCTGTTTTCAAAGCAGCCAAGCTGTGTGGAGTTCCTGTGCAGACATTACGTGGTAGAACCCTAGGCCAATGCGATCCGTATAAATACAAATCTGGACGTAACCCGTACTTGTCCAGTGCTGACGAAGCAGCTCTTGTGGCTCACGTGACGCAAGTTGCAGTCTGTGGGTATGGATACGTGAGACGGGAGATAGCAGAGCTCGCTGGGGAAACAGCGTTCTTCTTGAACACGAAAGATACTAGCGTTCAAGTAAACGATAAGTGGGTGCATTCCTTCTTCAACAGATGGCCAGACCTGAAGATAACCAAGCCAAAGGATTTGCCCACGGCTAGGGCACGTTTTGCCACAAGAGAGACAACGAATAATTACTACAAAGAACTGCACGTCGTTCTCCAGAAACACGACCTTTTGCAGAAACCGCACCGCATCTTTAATGTCGATGAAACAAGCCTCTCGTGTACGCAATTCACATCCAAAGTAGCATCACGAGTTCACGCTCCGTTTGCGGAGGTACGCGACAGGTCCGCCACAGTAATCAACTGTGTCAGTGCCGCTGGACAAGTGCTGCCGCCGTACGTCATATTCAAAGAGAAGGAAATGTATGAAGATCTACTAGTCGATGCACTCCCCGACACGCAGGGCACTGTGTCAGAAAATGGCTCCGCAAACAGTAAGATCTTTCAGACATACTTGAGTGAACATTTATTGAAGCACGTTCCCACCAACAAAGACTGGCCCCTGTTGCTTCTCTACGACGGCCACTGCTCGCACGCGCCTGTGCCTTTGATAGGCTGGGCGAAAGAACACAACATTATCATGTACATGTTGCCTGCGCACACAACCTACCCGTTAAGGCCTCTTGATGTCGGCGTCTTCAAGCACTTTAAAGTGGCCTACTACAATGGATGTCGAAACCTTCATCAAACGAATCCAACACAGGTCCCAACATGTCAAGACCTATGCCGCCTCACCGCCAATGCAGTGACTCTTGGAATAACTCCAAGAAAGATCATTGCCGGCTTCAGACGCACGGGTATATTTCCCTTCAATCCGAGAATGGTCACCGATGAGCAATTGGCCCCGATCACGGCTGTATACCAATAAGCAGGTAGCAGCATTGACGACCAATGCACGATTAGCTGGTGTTGCTAAGGGAAGCCTAAGTTGAGATATTCACATGTGAATATTACTTGCTGCCAGCATGGTAGCCTAACCATTTGCTGAATGTATTGTCACGATGACGTCAATTTTATGTGGCTTTATTATTGATAAAACTGTAGTTATAGCGACCATTTTCCAAGTGCTTGTCTATTATGAGTTGAACGCTTGATATTATTTCCTTAATGATGAACAGTAACCCTTACACTATTTTCATGAAAGAAATTTTACAAATTTGGATTGCAATTCGTGCAGAGATGGCCTTCCATAATGTTGTTGTAAAATGTACAGTTCATGGTTATTACTAAATGGGAGCATGCCAATTACAATGTTTATTATGTCAGATGTTAAGGGATTGTTGGTGAGTGGGGGAACAGAGGGATAATTACAAAACTGTTAGAATGTCTATTAAAAAGAATATTTGCAAACAAATGTTCAAAGGGAATTATGTTGTATCGCATGGGACAATGATTTCTTATACTAACAAACTAATACGTTGGAACACAGCTGCGTTTATTGTAATTTGCTGTATGCCATGATTGTTCCAACAGCTTAATTGCTGAATTATTCCCAAATAAAAAAATTTAGATATCAATAAATAGTTTAAGTTATTTGCTTTTAGGTGTTACTAATAAAATATTACCATAGGTCAAACATCTTTCGAGTTTTACATCAAGGAGGTTCTAGTCTATTAATCAATATAATATTCCTAAGACTATACTAACTGTGTTGAATATACACTGCCCGCCAAATTGTGTTTAGTAAGACCGTAACAACGTTGACAATTTGGAAGGTATGACGCCGGAACATGTTCAAATAGTCAACAAAACATCTAGTTTCATAATAAACGTTATTGGCAATACGGCTGAATTAACTGCAATACGCGTTGATGTTCAACGATGTCCTATTTCCCACGTTCAACACCGCAGACTTCCTGTTACAAATTATTACGCCAACTAATTCCGGGTAGAGGAACTGACTTTCTCTCTAACCAAAGTTCCCCGCAATGAACCTAACTCAGATGAAACAGGCTGGATGTAGGCCTATGTTACATTGATCGGCCGTCCTACTCAGTCATCCATAAAGTATGTGACGTTAGTATAGGCCGTAACCAGGTTTCACTGCATGACGAGGGAGGTCGTTTTTGACATTTTGATCATATAATAATTATTAGGCATTGCGGTAATTCCTGGATATTTTTGTCTAGAGGATTGTAAACATAAATGTTGCATGTGACCAAGAATTACTATTATTATGTACATATTTCTATTTATAAATATAATTAGCTTTGATGACGATCATACAAATTTAATAGATCCTTCTTATAAAGCTGCTTTTCATGTATCCAATTTAATGCAGTATTCTCAGTTGCCAACTTTATTATGGTCCGACTCTTTTCGCTCTATAATTGCTTCTGATTTCTTTGACAGTCCGCGTGCCTGAGTCCGCTACAAATCCATCGTCCACACACCAGCTCCCTGCTCCTACAATTAAACTGTCGGGCCAAGTTGTTCTCACATACTTCCTATCACGGCCTGGTATTGCTGCTCTCCAGTCGTGCTCGTAACACTTGATTGCATCCAGTCTCTCGTTACTACCTGTACCTTCCTCCGTACATTCATGCCCGCTGTTGTTCTCCGCTGCACCTCTGCCCCCGACCATACATCCCCAATAACCAGTCTAACAAAGTCACCCATTGCTCTTCATATCGTTTCCTCCAACCTGGTGTCCAACTCTTCACCCTACTGTCCAAACCCACGTCTTTCGTTCCTCCCTGCTCATACGTCTTGAACTACTCCTTCCACTCAGCCAGCGCTTCTTGCAACTCTTCTCTGTTTTCGGCAATATTTGTCATATCGCTGTATGGTTTTAATACTATCACCGGCACGGTAACGAAACTAACATTGGGGGAGAAGAGAACCTTAGTTTCAGCAACACTCCACTCTGCTGTCGGATCATGACAACGGAATACGGGGAGAGGGGGATTGTTGAATAGTTTTACTATTCAAAATTTTTGAAGCTCACCAGAGCAATCGCACCCCCCGACGCTCGCCAAAAACGTTCTTAATGTTCTCAGAAAACCCCGATTTGCTCCCCCGAGATTCGCAAAAATTCAGGCTGAGAGTTACGGGGGGGGGGGGACAGAACCATATGTCTGTCCCCAGCAAAATTCCAGTAGAGGCAGCTGCCCCCTTTCCTCCAGTTTCCGCATCTATGAATACTATATGTTGTAGTAATCTTCTTGATTATGTCCACGAACACAATGAACAGTTGGGGTAGTTTTTTTAACATTGTACCAATTGCAAAAATCGGACGAGATTGCACCCCGTTGTCCATAGCTTGAACCAGTTAATGGCGGATGTGTTCTGACATTTCCATTGTCTCGCTGAAGTTTTGAAATTTGCGGGCATATATAATACTTCATATCAATTAAATTTTTTAGCGATTTTTTGTTAACATTACATTTTTTCAAAACGCCTGTTCATTTTGGTATAAAGTTCAGTGAATGTGTCAGAATAAACCCCGTCACGCACTTTCCGCCGTGTTAATTGTTCGCAAATCGCAGCGCCGGCTCATAACGCGCAACTCTCTTAACTACATTAATATATGCAGTTCTATAGAGCAGGTACAATATAATTTGTTGTATTATGTAATCGGATAAATAGGCACTATTAATGCAATAATTTACACCATGTCAGTGAATATTTATATAGCCTACGCTGCTGCGCCGTCTATGTCTATTGATCAAGCTTCCAGCTTATACCGTTAATACACTAGGCGCTACCATAGTTAAGAAAATATTATAATATGGAAGCATCAATAAAACGTGAGTTCGATGTGCTCAAGCAAAAAGTCACGGACGTTCTAATTGCTTTTGGGTATCATCTTTTAAACTCGTGTAAGTCTCTAAGAAATGATCCGATTTGCAAAGGGCTTCAGTTTGCTTGCTGTTCCCGAGAGGGTCGTTATGAGCTTGGCTGCCAAGACTGGGAAGAAGAAGAACTGTTCGCCGGACGCACAGCTCAAAGAACAAAGTTAAGGACCGACGCAAAAGAGCGTGTAAGCAGCATGCGTCGAGCCTCAATTTCATGTTGGGTCTTATGTGGCTGCCTACTTTGACGGCACATAATACGTTGGTGAGGTTGTTGCTGCATCCAGTCGGTGGAAAACTAAACGCATCCAACCGAGGACATTGACGACACTGCCGTCGATGACATCTTCATACATTGAATTCATGCAATGTGCGTGATTGGAGGACGGTTCCCAAACTGGCGTACGCATACCCCCGGGGGGTACGCGAGAGGTGCTACAGGTGTACGCGAAGAATTGGCTGAAAGTAAAGATTTAGCCATCTTACATACTGTTCGTGTTCACGCTTTGCAACAAAGACGGAGACTTCAAGAAAGAATTCTTGGTCTATCATGCCTTGGAAATTATTAAGAAGGGCGCGGGTGTCTTCCGAGAGGTCTCCAAATGTTTTGAGGCTGAAGGATTGTCGTGGGACAACGCGCGCGCGCGTGTGCGTAGACAGTGCGCCGGACATGCTTAGTTGTTTTTCCAGTGAATGAAGGAGGTGATATGTTTCAATAGTAAAAATATTTCACTGCATGATCCATTGATACGGCCTCGCATCAAAGATAATTCCGCCAAAGCTAAGAGCATACTCAGTGTGTACCTTGACGATGTTGTCAATATGCAAATACTACCAAATCCAGCGCTTTCCGTATTCGATTCTGCTATTGCTGAGACTTTCATGCGAACCAAGAGACGCAGCTCTTTCACACCGTGTAATTTCATTCAGAACGTTTGTTAAAAGCAAACTTTCACTTGATTGTGAATCTTTATGTTATGAAGGTCTAAGCAAATCTTCTGAGCAGAATAAGTTTGACAGAATCCAAGATAGCCGCCCACCATTCAAATTGCACCAATTTTCCATTATACTATTATTTTAAATAAGTCGTTACATATTTATTTTGGAGTATGGGCCCTTAGCAGTAACACTGCCCTTTTATATTAATACGTGTGTGCCTCAGATATATGTCAGCGCTAATGGAGATCCGCCATATTGAAATTCAAGATAGGATTGTAAAAATATCTGCATTACTATGTTCAGTATGCACTCTTCTTTTACCAGTGCTTATTTGCATCCTGAAAGTATTCGTTAGTTTGAAAATGCTTATAAATAAGGTTGCAAATCAAAGATGGCCGCCAGAATTAATATTACCACTCATTACGGAAGAGTTGGCTTTAAGTTTGCATTCTGAGTGAGTGTCACTCAGATCGTTCATCTTATAAATACAAATTTCATGGGAATCAACATGTTCTATACACAATGCATCACTTTCGTCAACTCCATATAAACTTTGTTCATATTTTAAGATAAAACAAAAGACAAACACATATATCCGCGTTCCATACGTTTATTATACCGCTGGCCGAACCTAGAGACCGACAATTTTGCAAAAGCACGACAATTAATTGTCAAGTAACATATCGAATGCCAACGTTGTAGCAAGTACGATCAAATAAATAAATATTGTTCATGTTGCGCTAGCTACATATACTTAAAGACGACTGGACGTATTATGCATCCAGGAGACCAAGCGGAAGGGAGACATAATAAGGATGATGGTGGAGCTACTGTACGCACAAGGAGAAGGAAGAAGCAATGCAGTTGGCGTGATTATGTCAGAAGAAATACAGTATGTAAGACGGTGGTCAGAGTGGTTAGATGGAAAGGGCGCATAGTGATGGTATAGCGAATTAATATGAAATAGTTGATGTTTGTTATGTCTGTATACTGGCCACATACGGAAATGATGGATGCAGCGAAACAGTAATTCATGGATGCCTCGGACAGGATGATTGTATAGGTTTTGCCTTGGAAATGATGTTGTGTATTGCGGCAGATTCCAAAGCACATGTTGGAGTTGGGGACCAGGTGAAGAGGAGAGTGTTGGCAGATATGAATGTGGAGCAAGGAATAGAGCTCTGATGGAGAAGGTGAGGAGAAATGGTTTAGCAATGGCTATCACTTTCTCCCAGAAGCGAGGCAATCACGAGATCACACACAGGAGTGGACAACACAAGACAGAATTAGATCTGCTGATAGTGCGAAAGCAGCAGCTGTGGGGAATAAGAATTGTAAACTTTGGCGGGTCAAGAGCACGTCACGACACAGCGATGTTCGATGTGCGTACGCAGAAGAAGAAACATATCAAGAACTAGGTCAGCTGGTATATTAAGTGATGGAGTCACAAATACGATATCGCTGTTGAATACAAGGAGCGGATGAAGTTAAATATAAAGAGGTCAATGACGAAATTGATGGTTTTGAGGAAGTATGAAAAAATACAACGAAGCATTTGTGTGAGCTACAGCGGAGCTAGGTGAAAGAGCACAGGGAAAGAGCGGAATGTCAAGGAGTAGTTACCAATGTTTCTTGACAAACGAAGTTGCAGAGGCAGTGTGCGAAAAGATGGAAATCTTGAAGGCAATAAAGAAGACGGAAGAGAGATAGATCAACCGGATGCAAGGCTCATGCTCAAATATTGGTAGAAGAAGAAAGCAGCAAAGACAGCTGCTGATAAAGCGAAGAGGAATATAAACGCAGGCGTGACGTGTACAGCAAGCTAAACGAGGATGGTAGAAAGACCATTATAATACAAATTGGTCTGAGACAAGGATAATAATGGTAAGGAGCTAAGGTGAGATGGTGGTCAAAGTTAGAAATGGGAGGTTAGTGACAGAACAAGAAACAGTGTCGACGGTGTGGGACAACTACTTCAAGGAACTACTACTGGAGGAAATAACGACCTATGGTGGAATTTTCATAACTATGCAATCAGGAAATTGTATGTCTCTTACAACAATATATTTCGAATGGTGTTAGGTTATGACAGATACTGTAGTGCTAGTGAAATGTTTGTTAACAATAATTTACCTAACTGTGCTGCTGTTATTAGAAATCTGACATATAGGTTTATATGCCGACTGCAGTTCTCAAAAAACATATTGATTTGTAACATTATTAATAGTGACGTGAAATACATGTCAAGAATATGGAAATATTGGTTCAATTCCCTGTACATACATTTTGTTGACGGGTGATTTTTCATTCTGTACATTGTAACTATTGTTATAACACAACTATAGAACCATGATACTATACTTGTATGTTGCATGGAGTCTGTGAATAAAGCAATTATTATTATATTATACCATGGTGAGTATGAGGTCGTAAAATGATTTTGGATATGCAAGACTGTGGGATTTGTGGATTTGTAAACGGTCTAAGACACAATCCCGAGAAATACTTTGATGGCAGCAACAATGAGACTGGTGGGAATTCCAGAAACATAAGCCAAGATGGCGGATGCAATGTATGAGAAAACAAAAGGAAAAGTTGTGGTTGGATCTGAGATGTCTGAATGGTTTCCAGTTAATATCGGTTTGATGTAACGAAATGTCCTTCGCCATTTACTGTTTGTTATGGTGACTGAACTACTTTGCAGAACGATCAGCACGAAGGATAATTTCTGGTAGACGGTGTATCCAGACAATTTAGCCATTACAACAAATAACGAACAAGAACTACAAGAAGTGTTGGAAGATTGGTTACGGTAGATGGGCATTCGAAGGTAGAGGTGCGACGTTGCATACAAGCGGGGCGAATGGTTGGATAAAGGTAGAGGATTCCTGGTGGACAGAAACATTTCGAAAACGCTAAAAGGGAAAGTAGCATGCCTCTATGGTCTGGAGACAGTGGCGCTAACAGAACAACAACAGAAGCAGCGAGAACAACTGGGTTTGAAGAATTACAAAAACAAATAGGGTGGACAGAAGAAAGATGAATGATCTGAAGAAAGAGGTTGGCATGCACTGCAACCTAACGGGAAGAGGTGAACAGGCCACTTGGCAAGAATGGATGCAGGTAATCTAGCGAAGCAAGCAGAGGTGAAATAACATCAAGGATGCGAGAAAATGGGAAGATCACGACTTCGGCTATTAAAGGACTGCGTGACAAGAAATATGAAAAGATCGGAGAAACATGAAAGATATAGAGATGGGGCTGCAGTTAGAAAAAATAGAATGGAATGAGAGAAAGAGCTGTTCAACAGCGTTGTATGTGTCCCTACCCAAGTACAACAACGAACAATAAGGAAGAATACACACAACATATTGGGTTTGGAAGATGATGATATTTAATTCAAAATGACCACAGTGAAACAATATCAACAGCTGGTATAGCCAAACTAATTGCATGTATTGACGAAACGTTTTCCCTTTTAATAGTTTTGACCCATCCTGAGTCGTGGACTATAATTTATGACAATAATATTGTTATACAATGCACACAAGTACTTAGTTGTCAGGAATTTGTTTGACTTCTTTTGTAACTTTGCTAAAATATACATAATAAGTACTGAGTCATTATGTATGACTGTTTAAGTGTTTTTGTATATGTCTATTTACTACAACTTGATTGTGTGGCCATAATTACAAATTTGCTGTCTTGGGTTTAGTATTTGGCTTGTGCTTTGTTGTTAACATAACAACGTTAACGGCCTAAAGTCTAAATACAAATTGATATTTCGTATTGTTATTATCTATACAAATTGCAGCGTTGTCGGGGTTGATAGTGAGTCGGATATTATGCCCTAAAGCTTTTTACTAACATAGTTTTTCTGAGACGTTGAAACTCCCGGAGTTGCCCCAGATAAAAATTATAATATTTCTGTCAATTTATTAATATCCTTTAACCAAAGTCTTGTGTCCATTAGTTCAGACTCTGACTGTTCTGTTAACACAGACTGTGCATGCAATTGTGATAATATAATTATTGCTTTTATTATTTAGTTATATTTTGGCTTAAACAATATATAATGCATTTTTGTTCTTGTTAGTTATTACCCAAGGATAAGCATTTGTATTTATGTATTGTGGCTGCTTGTTTTTGCTCTATTAATTTCAACTGAATATTATAATAGTCTTACATAATCATGTCACCATTATTCTTATTGGGTGTTTTCTGCTTGTCCTGCTCTGTTGCCGTAAGTGGTAAAGATTCTATTTTATGCAAACCATTGAAGTCTAATCATTTTAATGTGCTTTTTCCTAATCATACTAGAATACATCACTCTATCTCAATTTTGCGTAGCTTGTTATGTCTTCATGTTTGTTATAATAGAAAATTACTGCCAATCCCCCGCTCTACGCCAACATTGAAATTAGCAATAATTTTATTACTAGCAGGAAATGTAAGTCGGAATCCTGGGCCAGCTGTTAGACGAAACATTCGGGTGGCCACTACAAATGCTCGATCTGTTCGAGATAAGACAGCCTCCCTTTGTGATTTATTAATTTCAAAGAAAAAAGACATCCTTGCTGTAACTGAGACCTGGCTCAGACCACGTGATACAGCTGCATGCATTGCTGACGATTCTCCTTCTGGTTACACCTTTCACCATCGACCACGTTTAGTCGGATGTGGTGATGGTGTTTTTTTTATATATCACAGCAGTTCAACGTTAAATTACATTCCAACCCCGAATACTCCAGTTTTTAGTCCATATGTGCTGAAATTTCAGATTCTTCTTTCTCCGCATACTTTGTTTGTATCTATCGCCATCCAGGACACCCAGCAAATGTCTTTGAAGACTTTCAGGATCTGTTGGAAAATCTGGCAACCATTCATTCAGAATTTTTTTATTCTTGGTGATTTTAATCTTCATTTGGATACACCTTCTATAATTACAACTACGTTCGGGCATGCTTTATTTGGTGTTCCCCAGGGTTCTGTTCTTGGGCCTTTGCTTTTAACTCTTTACACCACGCCACTAAACTCTGTTATACAACGACATAACTTGGATCATCATCTTTATGCTGATGATACTCAGCTTTACATTGCATTGGCTACCCCGCATACAAATCGCTCCCTTGACCAACTGAGTGATTGCCTCCATGATATCTTCCACTGGATGACTGAGAGCAAATTGAAATTAAATGCAAACAAAACTGAATTGATTATTATTGGTACTCCAATGCAACGTCGTAAACGTGATGGTTTTTTATTTACGCGTATTTTCAATCAGCATATCACGTCAGCAACCTTAGTGCGGAATCTTTGAGTGATCTTTGATAGTAACATATACACATATCTCAAACGTGTCGCTGCTGTTTTTTTTTCTTTCATATTCGTGATCTTCGCCGTATTCGCCGGTATGTTATTTTCTGTTGCTAAAACTATTGCAAGAGCGCTTGTTAGCAGCAGTCTTGACTATTGCAATTCCATCCTTTATACTATCGCTAGCAACGATATACAAAACTTCAACGTGTCCAAAATTGTCTGGCAAGGGTAGTTACAAGATCTCCTCGTTTTTCTCGCTCTGTACCACAGTCTTTGCATTGGGTTCCTTTACGATATCGTATAATATTTAAGATCTGTACCATTATATACCAGGCATTGTCCACTAAGTAACCATCTTATTTGCATACACTGCTTACTCCTGTAAAAAAAAACTATCCAGCTTCGATCATCTAGTTCTGACCTACTTTTTTGTTCCTACAGTCAACGCTAACATTGGCTTTTTCTGTTGCTGCAACAACTCTTTGGAATATGCACCTTCTCAGTGTTAGATCAGTTGACAATATTACAAAGTTCCGTCATCATTTAAAAACTTATCTTTACAACCTTGCTTATCCACCACAGCTCCCTAGCGCATTGACCCATATGTTTAAAACTGGAATACCGCATATGGATTTTGAGATTGACCAATTCGTTTATGTTGATGCGCCTCTGAGCTTGGTTTCCAAGGATTTAGGCGCAATAGAAGTTATCTTCTTATTATTATTGTTATTATAGTAATTTAATTAGGCTTAGTTGTTTCACAGATACATCAATGTTGCTACCACGACAATCAGTCCAACCTATATAACGTATCTAATGTAAAGAATACATTGACTGATAAACGTCTTGGTTTTTTCAAATTGATTTAATCATGATAACATATTTTGCGAACACACATTATTATTAGTAAAATTAAACTATTGATAGAACATGACAGCACAGTCGGCAGTAAGTATTTCCCCTAATTCCCATTTTTGTGAGTCATTTTGAAATTCAAGAATTTTGGAAAAGGACTTTCTTTGCTATTTATATACTTTCATATCCTTATCTCAACATGCAGTTAGTATATTAGCTGAAAAAGTAATAAAAAGTGGCAATATTGAGGTTTCTTCGGACGGCTTTTGGCAGAATTTGGTTATACAAAATTACCTTATCATCGTTTTTTCGGAATACAATTTTTGCTGTGAGTACTTAAAGTTGCTGCGCTCTAGTAGAATAAATACTAGGTATAACTGCAAAACATTTCGCACCACAGTGCCTAATGAGTATATCTACTGCATGAATTAAAAGAAATCATAATATATTTAATGGTTTCTGAATTATAGGCGTTAATTATGTGAAAAAATTACACCAAATAGGTTTTTCGACCAAAAATTTTTTTTCTCGTAAACACCACAACATATCTGATGTCTGTGATATTCATGCAGTAGATATGCATAACAGTAATCCCTGTGCTAAATTACAAGCTTGTAACTTGAATACGTTTTTGGTTAGAGCGCGGCAAAACAATTTCCCTATTATGGCGGCCATATTGGATACCTAATTTGCATAATTTATGCGAAACATGAAAAAACCTTAACTGTGTTGGTATGTATCTGCATACCAAATATGGTTGATCTGTGTTGAAAACTAAAGATTTTTGGTGGAATCCATACTACCTACCTTAATATAAATGGGTATTATCATTGGTAAGCGCTCCAGACACCACTATAAAGATGTAAGGAATTATTTAAAATCCCATTGTAATGGAAAATTGGCGCAATTTACATGGTGGACGGCCATCTTGAATTTTGTAAACTTATCCTACTTAGAGTACTTGTCACCCTAATTTTGTTAGACCTTTACTACCCAACGATTCAAAATCAAGAGAAAGTTTGCTTTTAACTAGGCATCTGCACGAGTGCCTCTTTTACAACATAGTGGCCTATAAGGAGAAGTCTCGAAAATTCGTCGAGAAATGGTAGTAAAAGGCTAAGTCTTGACGTTTACTTAATTAAAATACAAACAGTCATCGTGAAGCTGATGAAGACATTTTGGCAATAAATATAGGGCAACTTACGTAAACTCACGTGCCAGGCGTCAATGCCAAACGGCATTCAAAACTAACTTCCCGGATATGCGTGCGAAAGATGCAACTTTGCTCTGAGATCCGTTGTACCTGTCTGGAAGTAAGTTCCAGTTTGAAAGTAAATTCCGGTTCCGTTTTTGCACATGATCGCGCAAGCGCAATGCACAGCTGTGAGCAACGTGACATCAACTGGCCGATCAACTTTGATCCCTTGCTCGACGCGCGGCGACTGAGTTACATAATTAATCATTTTTTGTTTGCTGTAGCGACCGTTACTCCACTGATCTATATGCTCCCCTACGGTGTTGAACACCGAGCGTAAATCTGCGCGTGACCAGAGCTGAATAATTGGATTTGAGCACTTGTCTGATTGAATGTTATTATATGTGTAGAATTTTGTTGTTGTAAATATTGTTATGTCATAATTATATACGTTGACATGATAATACATTTCACTTATGTAATTCGTGATTGCATGACTCATTTCCATAAATGTATTATTAAAAGATAGCCGAGTTACCCGGAATTGGGTTGGGATTTTTTTTTTAAATGGTGACCCCAAGATCCCATCCTCAGTACGAATTTGGAACCACCCCAATGGGCCTGCTAGACTGCATACAAAATGTCAGCCCCATATATATAAAACTATAATATAAATGGGTCACGTATACTTTCGGCAGGCACCGTGTTTAAGCGGGCCGAAAGTAGTCACTAACCTTTGGCATGTACACCCGCATTCGCAATATGCAAAACGGAACCGGAACTTACTTTCAGACCAAAACTTACTTCCAGACCGGTAAACCGTCCTGCGAGGAGGTGCAATATCTTTAGCAGACTGCACGCAAATTAGGAGATCCTTTGGAGTTCGTAAATGACTCCACCGTCTTCCATGATGCCCTTGAACATCTTCCCCTGACCATGATCCCATCTAAGATGGACGTGTTGTACTCCAGGCCCTGATGGAGTGAAAAACAAAGTCTTAAAGACGTGTGCGGCTCAGCTGAGGAGGATTTTCACTACCATATTCCAGGCTCTGCTAGACTCTCACACTGTACCCTTGGCATGGAAAACCTCTATGATTATCCCTGTACCAAAGAAACCTAGCGCCAGCCAGTTAAATGACTTTCGTCCAGTAGCACTTACCTCCACCTTAGCTAAATGCATGGAGAAGATTGTACTCAGTCGTTTGCTGTCTGATGTGTCTGCACATCTTGATCCTCTCCAGTTTGCTTATAAAGCCCGTAGGGGTGTTGAAGATGCTTCTCTCTTGTTGTTTAATCTGATTTCACAGCATCTTGAAGACTCCAAAGCCTACATCAGAGAGTTGTTCATAGATTTTTCGAGTGCGTTTAATACCATCGAACCTTATGTTCTTCTGAAACGCTTGATTGATCTTGATGTAAGCCCAAATATTGTTCTTTGGGTGAATGGTTTTTTGAAAGACCGTCCACAGCGTGTTAGTATTCAGGATTGTATGTCGGATGACATTATTGTAAATTCCGGTGCACCCCAGGGCTGTGTCCTCTCGCCGACACTTTTTTCAATATACACAGATCACATGAGGTGTCAGACCTCCTCTAACTGGCTACTGAAATTTGCAGATGACATGGCCTTAGTTGGTCTCCTGAAAAAACAAGATTCTCTGGCAGAATACTTTTCACAAATCTCTGTTTTGTAGAAATGGTGCGCTGACAGCTTTCTTCAGCTTAACGTTGGCAAAACGAAAGAACATGTGATCGACAACAGGAAAGTCTCAGATGTTTTTGCTCCTGCCAAGATTAGTAACGAACCTATTGAAGTTGAGTCCAGTTTTAAATATCTTGGCACTTTTTATGACAACAAGGTGTCTTTCATTGACTTGGGGAATGTAGTTGTTGGCTATCATATGCATTCAGAAATCGGAGCGTTTGTGACGGTTGCGTATTTTTCCATGATAAAATGCACAAATAAGCTTGTCAATATTGGAGTAATATTATATTACATCGTCGTATCCATACAGGTGCTCGCTTGGTAATTATCTTTTGGAAATAGTCTTGAAAAATTTTAATGATGTTAATTTTGGGCATTTTTACAGTATATTGATAGGTGTCGTGACTCTCACAACCACACATTAAATCAGCTTAATCTTTGATAAAATAAATGATATATTCTTAAGCCGTATATACATACACGCACGCGCGCACACACACACACACACACACACACACACACACACACACACACACACACACACACACACACACACACATATATACACGAGGATCGGTTCAACAGTGGTTCTAAAACTGTTTAGTTTGGAATGTCATACATTATCCGGAACTGCTGCCCAAGCCTGGGCTTTTTTTACACTGAATGTCATGTTGAGAGTTATTGTAGGAACAGAGGTATTTAACATCTGCCATTTTTTCTATTTGACACCCATCTAAAGTATATATAGATTAAGATGTGTACCTGCATTGATGTGCATGTTCTTGATGTTGCTTGGATTGAGAACAACATCTAGTAGGTTTAAAAGCACTTTCGACTTTATGGAGTAGTAGTTCTGCTTCGTGTAGTGTGTTCTGGAGTAAGAATAACTGCAGAGGTTTTGAAAATATGGCAAGTTACCTTTCCGAGTCATTGCTCTGAACGGAGCTTTCGACGTCTTCACGAAAGCTCCTTTCAGAGCAACATTTCAGACTCGGAAAGGTAACTTATTTTCAAAACTATGAATGTAACCGATTCCTTTTAATCTGCACGGGTTTATCATTGGATACACAGTAGCGTTAACCTCAGCTTTGTAAACATGCCACTCTTTTTCTGAGTTGTAATCCACAGCTGGATGACATTTGACTTCCATTTTTCATTTGATGATCTTGAACAATTTTGTTGTACAACATGATTTTGCTTATGACATGTGATTTTGCAAAATGAGGGCACCATTAGCCTCCTATTAATGACATACACTATAGTTTATTAAGTCAGAAGGAATTGTTGATGAATGTGGGAAAAAAAACCTTGCAGATAAAGCTGTTAGAATTGTCGGCAAACAAATGTTCAAAGCTAATTATGCTGTGTTGTATGTCCACATGCGCATAAATAGAGTAATGGGTTTGCACGTGTCAGTATGTGCGAATTGCTATGAATACAATGATAGACAGGAAAATCACGTGGATTGTATTGTAATTTACTGTATAATAATGATTAATCTAAGAATTTGCCGAATTTTTTCCGAAATCAAATCAGTGGAGTATTATTATGTCAGTCATAAGATGTTAAACATGAATTGTTGAATGTGTTACTAATATAAAATAATAGTATCTCTGGTCAAGGATGCGCTTGGTTCTTTATCAACTGTAATATCATTCACATGTTTGTGATAACAATACTTGTCAATCTTACTTCTTAAGTGGACTCGAACCCCGATCGACTGCCCGTTACGACTACCCTCGGAGCTACGGCCCACGTGGGCCCGCCCCCGTCAATCTTTAATCCTATTAAGAATTACTGTAGACGTACATAAACGTGGACAGCTGGTGTTGGTGTTTGTCATAAGTTATACATACCAATATTCCACATGAGATGTATTATGACATAACATATAGCTGACGTTTTTCTCAATACGAGAGTACTTTTATGGGGGTGTACAGACCAGTGTTGCGAAGTGCTACAATAGGTGGGATCTCAAAACAGTTAAAATTTAGCGTGACGTACTACGTAGGTGGTCACTAATCTTACACTGGTGAATACGTTATAAGTAACGGCATATCATTAAAAGGATTCTACATATGTGGCGTTTTAATGTTTAACAGGATTTAGCAAGATTGCCATCGAAAGCATGTGTACTTAAGTTAGGAAACCTTATGCTTATCTACATACTTGTTGGCAAGTCACAAGCTCTCGAGTCGTGTCGAGTCTCGAGTTATTTCACTATCGAATCCGAGTCGCGTCTCAAGTCACCATGAAATCTCGTCACTATTTTCAGTCACTTAATCGTATGTTTACTTAGTGCGGGTAAAATGGTTCGCATAAGAACCGTACATGTAGCATTATTATCGAGATAACCTTTGGCACAGCACTCATTTAGCATACACATGCTAGCAGTAAATTTTCGCGCGAGATCGAATAGCGTCATTTGCGGTCACATGTCTTCCATATTTATCTCGGTGGTACCAACCTCTTGATGCTATATATAAAACGCTTTACATGATATGATTTATTTGGCCTGTGACAAGTCTTTCCAATAAATAACAATCACGATACCACACAGTAGGAAGCAGGTCATAGTCATAGACGGGGGGGGGGGGGGGGGGGGGTTGCTGCCTCCCATGGAATTTATCTGGGGGGACCCCCATTAAATGTGAGCGTGAATGTTTGTTCTTGTGGCGACCGTCAATGTTGGGTGGAATTGTAAATGTTACAAAAGTTACAGCGGCGCAGCGGCGACATTTTTTCAACAACAAGTCACATATTGACATATAGGCACTAGTCATTGGCTCGAGTCGAGTCCGAGTCATTTCGCCGTCGAGTCCAAGTAGAGTTGCAAGTCACTGAAATGTGCGATTCGAGTCGAATCCTTACGTCTCGGGTCAACAAGACTGCTCATCTACAGTCCAACAATGCTGTTGGATTCTCGATAAGTGAACAGTGTTGTGCATCCAACAACTAATAAGACCTGTGTAACATTAACTATGTAGGCCTACACAAATGCTGCTGATTTTGTCCACGGGGAACATTCTACGGGATTATAATACGGAATTTGAAAAACATTCTTTCTGTTGGCGATACATTACGGTAATCGACGGTGATACGTAACACAGGCGCAGGAAATAAATTTATAATAATGGGTGGGCTGAGCCGTAGCTTCAGCACCACCCCGTTGTCGGACCATGACATCGGAAGATGGGTGTCGTTCAAAATGTTTTTTAGCTCACCAAAAGCCTCAAACTGCACAACCATTGAGACTGTCCAAAAATCTTCAACTGCATCCGCCTTACGGCACACCAAAAACCTTCAACTGCACCCTTGGCAAATATTGGTTGGACTCAGCTCCCATTTCCCCCGGTTCCGGCGCCTATGAGTATAGTAGGAAGACGGCTAATTGTAAAATATTTCAGGAGTTCTGGGTACGCAGTATAACTATAAGCGCAGAAGTTCACCAGCGCATTGACCTAGCCTAATAAGCTATACCAGTTCCCAGTTGCTATTGTAAGTCAAACGAAGCAGTGTCAATATTCGTATTATGGACACCCACTCATGGCAAAAACAGAGGGCAACAGAAGAAAACATGATCTGCCAAAGCTTGATGTTGACCTGACAGACCTCCATCCGTAATGAACGATCGACCCATATATGGAAAATATATATATATATATATACATAAATTATAAAATGTTTGCTTCCCACAGACATAAACAATTTCTGTCGTAAAACAGTTTCCTCTCCGCGCACACGTCACGTGACTTACGCTTATATTTGGTCACAAATCTGAAACAGCAAATTATAATTATGTACTTTAACTATAACGCTCGTATTACGACAACAAACGAAATATATTTATCTACTGGATATTATTGATCACTACGTGATCTACTGCTGCCAAATATTATGCCTTACATAGGCATATAAACATCACCCGGATAAAATTTAACTCCCGGATAAATGTAAGCGCGACAACGGCTCATCTATGCTCAGTGATGCCACTGACGGTAACATACTCTAATCTCACTGAGTTCACGAAGAAGAGCGAGAATAGGCCCAGGAGCGGGAATACTAAGTTTTAATAACGAAAATTAAATGACACGTAAAAAGGTTTGTGAAACATATATTTGGTCTTACTGCTAGTCTTAGTCTCGGTAGCTGATACTATATCATGGGCGCATTTCGACTCAAATTATATTTCTTACACTCATATTTACGTACTTTTACAAATTACACCACAGTCTTGGACTTTCGGAGTATACTATTACTGGTCTAGACCACTCGGATTCTGCCTTACGGCAAGCATAATTGCAGTTTTCACCAACAGTTTTTGAAATCGTTCAGCAACGTATCAATATTATTAATCAGAACCACTTGTTTCATCAATGGCATGCAAACGAATCGTCAAATAAGTTGTTTTAGTGAAATACTTACAATATTAGTAAGACGATAATCACTTCACGCACCAAACGGAAGCACTCGGTTTCTGCCTCATCGACATCGTGTTCAAAATCATCACTGTGCGACAAATCGCAACGCATTCATTGTATAAACTCCATGGGCTGTTCGTTAACTTTCTTGTGGTGATTAGGGTGAATAGTTGCTTACAATTTCGTCCGATAAATTTTAATATTACGGTTGTTTACATCATCGTCACCGATATGGAGCACTGACACTGTTGAGTGTAGTCGCGTGGTCTACATTCGCTATCAAAATATCAGTCAAAAATCTGTTTGCCTCGTTTTAATTTGAGACAAATAACTTTGTTGCAAGTTTGTAGACGTCCTTTGCTCATTGTGTTCGATATATCTTATTAAAGATGCATTAATATGAGATCCAGCTATATAATCGTAATGAGGCAGAAACCGAGTAGGTGACTATACACTGTCACAGTACATACTACAGTCAGTGAGTTACTGGAATAGTTTCCGCCCAGCTCGAGATTCTGGAGATTCTGCACCTTTTTTGGACTTTTGAGAGTTCATTGAATCTCGCGTTAAATACGTCATTACTCATTTGTATTAATCACAGGGAATACAAACGTGCAATTAAGTTATTTTTTGAAGGAAAAACAGGTTTGTAAATAGTTTTAATGTAGCATTTGTCGCAAGGTGGCAGCACTATTCTACGGACACAAACGCAATATTTCACTTTTTTCGGTATAAAATGTTTGAATACATTCGTAATCATCATAACAAGAAAGTTATTTAGCGACTTCGTATCGTTTGAACATAGTTCAAAGAGGCTTTTAAAATGGCTAGGCAGAATCTGGCCGCGTCTCAACCATGTCCATGACCATGTTGTATTGTAGCGCGAAATTAGTTTGTCGTTCAGTAATCGTAAGTATTTCACTAAAGTTACTTTGCTAACAATTTGTCTGTACTCTAACGATGAAACTATTTTCGTACATCATTCAAGTTACAGTGCGACACATTGGTGTAATTGGAAGGCATTTTATTAAGCATAGCAATTTTTGACCGAACCAGTATGTCCTGTACTATTTTCGTTGGAAGCAAATTTGCTATGCTTGGAGTAGTGTGGGCAACGCACCCCACCTAACTCGGCAAATGTTACTTTTATTTGGTCACTTTCGATTTATGAAAGAATTTACCAATTTCAATGTATTACCTATATAAATATTATTATAATACATGCTACTGTTTGAAATGATTCCACAACAAAAGTACTTTAAATAAACGAAACAGAACTAGCCACCCACATGTCACATATAGTTTGCTGGGACAAGCGGCATTAGATAATGTGAGCAATAATGTGACTTATATAATTGTATTAATATCTGTCACTTTCAATGTGGGGCAAAGCATACCCACTATGAAGGCAAAGTGTACCTCGTTGAACATTACAATATACATTTGTTTTCACAAGCTAATCCATTCAATATTTAGCACAATATTTTAACAACTATTTATGGAATGATCCCCTTTTATGTCAATTGCCAAATACGTGCTTGTTTTGTAATTATTTTGTCATATTTATACAATATTTGTAACTAATATATTTTGATGATGGACATTGACAGGCTCAATGTTCTGATGTAGACATGTAAACAATATTTTAAAATATGTTTTAAAACTAGCATACCGTGTATAATATGCAATAAAGGGGCCAATGTACACTATGATATTATTGGTTTGTTATGTAGTTAGTATGGTGATTTTAATACTATTTAGCTCAGATAAGGGTCAATGTGAATGTTTTTTCAAATAAGTAGACCAAATCGTTTTTGTTACCAAAGGGGTACACAGTACACTCTATCCCCACGCTACTCCAACAGGTCTTAATGTATTAAAATATGGCATTTTTATAACAACCTCAAGAACATGCTGCACAGGTAGCCAATATTCTACATCATTAAATTGAAAAGAAGCTTGGTGAAAAAAAATTATATTGCACGTACTAAGTTGGCGAACCCCAAGTCATACCGACAGTTTTACATGTCTTTTGTTAAATGAATAGTAAAAAACGTTTGTCGTATTTTTCAGCAACAACCACGACAAATGCGCAAAAGGGTAGTACCTGCAAGTTATCGACAGAACTATGGCCCAGAGCAAATGAAATGTGCGTATCACATGTGGAAGGAAGACGGCGTGTCTGTTATCAAAGCAGCCAAGTTGTGTGGAATTCCTGTGCAGACTTTACGAAGCAGAACTCTTGGCCGCTGCGATCCTCACAAATATAAATCTGGACCTAACCCACTCCTGAACAGTAGTGATGACGAAGCGATTATGGCTCACGTGAAGCAAGTTGCTGCCTGTGGATATGGATACACAAGGAGGGAGATAGTAGAGCTCGCTGGGGAAACAGCTTTCTTCTTAGGCAGAAGGAACACAAATGCCCCACTAAATAGTAAGTGGCTGACTGCTTTCCTAAAGAAGTGGCCAGACCTGAAGGTTACCAAGCCATCACGTATCCCCACGGTTAGGGCATGCTTTGCCACGGGAGAAACTATGAGCAATTACTATAAAGAACTGCTGGTAGTTCTCCAGAAGTATGAACTTTTGGAGAAACCGCACCGCATCTTTAATGTGGACGAAACATGTATTTCGTGTACGCTGTCCACACCACAAATAGCATCACTGCAGAATTGCATCCCGTCACAGAGATCAGCCACCGTAATCAACTGTGTGAGTGCCACAGGACAGGTTCTGCCGCCGTATCTCATATTCAAAGGGAAGACATTGTCTGAAGATCTACTAGCTGGTGCACACCCCGGCACGCAAGGTAATGTGTCAGAAACCGGCTCTACAAACAGTAAGATCTTTCAGACATACTTGAGTGACCATTTCCTGAAGCATGGTCCGACAAACAAAGACGAGCCCGTGCTTCTCCTCTATGATGGCCACAGTTCGCATGTGCCTGCTCCTTTGATAAAGTGGGCACTGCAGCGCAACATCATCCTGTTCATGTTACCTGTCCATACAACTCACCCGCTAAGGCCTTTTGATGGCAGTGTCTTCGAGCCCTTCAAAATGGCCTACTGCACCGAGAGCCGAAATTTTCTTGGAAAAAATCCATCACTGATCATACGACGCCATAATCTTTGCCGCCTCACAGCCAATGCAATGACTCGTGCAATGACTCAAAGAAACATCATTGCCGGCTTCAGACGCACGGGTATATTCCCCTACAATCCGATTATGGTCACGGATGAACAACTTGCGCCGAGCTCGGCTGTAAGCCCACAAGTAATGCGCAGCAACGATGACAAATAGGCAGGTAGCCTTGTTGCATAGGATATATCCTCAGTTGGGGTTTTCCGCTGCGACGTTGATTTGGAGTGACGTTTTCATTATTTTAACACCAACTTTCAAATTCTCCCTCCTTTAAGTCGTTTTGCAAAGCTTGATGACATTCTTACTTGATGACCAAACACCAGCTCATTTACTGTTGCTGTTAAACATGATTATGTATAGATTATAACATGTGACATTACCACATAGTGGGCAAACGCCCGTCAGTCACGTTTTATATGAAGAAATCTTGCATTTTGAGTGTAGAATAACGAAGAGTAGTGTAGACAAAACTATACTAATTTGTATTAAAATAATGCATCTTTAAACGGAATCAAAGATAATTATGCCGCGTCATATGTGATCAATCACGCGCGTGTTTAAATTGAACTATGATTTATGTAGTAATCGTTTTATGAGTCCAATAATAAAACTACCTGTTACAGTTAGTAATGATTATGCATATGATTCCAATTGTAAATTGACCGATAGTGTTAAGATTTGAATGTGATTTATTATACAAACAACAATGAATGCTCGCTATGAGGCACCAGTTAGGAGCTGATCAAGCTGTTCTTTTCACCCACAGTTACATTACGGATTTCAGAGTATGTCCATTTAAGCAGATACTCCTAACGTCCGGAGTCCTAATGACGAGCGCCCACTGGGTTTGCTAGAACTATTCACAAGTCAACAACGTCGTACATCGTAATGCATTGTTCGTTTTTCTTCATATGTTATAGTTGATTTAATTGAAGTGTTACAAATAAATTAGTACCGTTGTTCAAGGATACTGTCAATTATTTATCAACTCTGATATCAGTCACAAGCCTGTATGAAATATTTCTTCAAATGGCGAACGCGCTTTTTAATAGGTTCTTGTTTTTTTTTGTGAATTATGGGATGAGTGTTAAATAAATTAGCCCTAGTAATTGTTTTATGACCGCATCTAATCCGGTTCGGTCCCGCTAATACGTCACAGGTCAATGGTTAACCGAACACATATCTGGTTGTCTGGCGAAGTGCATAGCTGGCTCGGTTTACACATTAATATATGTTGGTCTTAATTAATCGGGTTGAGTGGGTACGGTTAACACTTGTAATTTTATATCACTATTATTGGAAATTTAGCAGAAATTGTAGGGAGGTTGATCTTTTACTTTAATAAAATGCCTCTGTTAGATTAGGTGTCTGGAGGAGGTGAAGTTTCAGGCCCACGAACGTCTCTGATATACTGCCACTTTAGTAGCATGTTTGTTATTCTTACCATGCAACGATCATTCTTGAAAGTCACTAAATTGTGAATTACACAATGCACAAAGGAATCGGGAAACATGCTAGACGATTATTACTGATCATGCCTTCTCTTTACCGACTTAGAATGTAGGTATCGGTGCGTCTGACCTCTATAAGAAATAGTACATCATGTAGTATGGTCCCTTTTCCGACATAATATTATAATACAATAACAACTGACAACAGCACTGACCGGCCAGAACTAGATCGGCACTTAATACTGTTATATTGACATACTTCATATTTGTAGTATCCAATGATATTCGATATAATGCATTCAACATAGTTGCAGCACTAAATCAACATTCAATATATTTACTGAATAGTCATGACACATTTGACAGTTTGACACCGATACGTTATATTAACATAGTATGTGATACTTTGCTATATAGAGTATCAAGCCAGTAGTGTGACATTCGATATATTGCTGTACAACATACTTGTGAAAGATCATTATACAACATGGTGGATCTAAATTACCGCACTAAATCAACACTTGATATATTGATGTATCGCGATACTGGTAAAATTAAATGTTCAATTTCATTGTAATTTTGTTGCGTATTGTGTACAGCAGTAAATCGACACTGACTATATCAAAAGTGATGTGATATTTGTTAAAATTTGATACCACAGTTCATAAAATCTTGATGATATATCATATATCAAACCTGCAATAGATCAACACTGATAGTTCAACACTGATTATTTGTGCCATTGCGATGCTTTCATACATCAAATTTCTAAACAGCACAAAATTGGACTCTTTGTGTATCGAAGCATTGTAATACGTGTGAAATATCGATACTTCGTGGTGTCAAGTTACTCCGATATTATTAATCTGATACATTGAATTTCGAACCAGCACTACTCGGTATATTAAAATATAGCAATTCCTTTGAAAGCTTTACACTGAGACTTCATATACATAGTGTCACCATGCTTAGATTTAACATTAACAACACTAGTTCAATACTTGATGTATCAACATAGGCGTCGGAACTGGGGGAGGGGGCATGGGGGGTTCAACCCCCAATGATTTAGGTGAAAGGCTGGATATGCGATTAGCCCCCAATATTAAAGAAAAGGGTGGATTTGAGAATGCATTTTGTGGTTTTTGAAGAGCCTCAAGGTGGTTTCTTTTGGCGAGCCTCAGGGGGCGATGTAAAGTGAGGAGAACCTCAAGGTGGATGTTTCAGTGAACTTAAAGACGGAATGCAAAGCGACGTTTCTGGAGAGCCACAGGTGTGTGTTTTGCCTCAAGCCTCAAGATTGAAATCGAGGGTTTTGAAGAGCCTCATACCCAATATTCACCACGTTCCGAGTATTGTAAATCCTGTGATAGTCCTATACCAATATTTCACCTACATAGTATCATGGTACTTTGATGTAACATTACACCATAGAGGTCTTTATAAATGGAAGGTAATTTGATTACTATAAAAAGTAATTTTACGTCAACCGTTTAGAATACCAATATTTATGTACATGAGTATAATTTAAGATGGACCAATTTCTGAAAATGATCCTTATATATTATGCCACATAACTACCATGTTTCATACTTTTATCACTTAATGCACAATAATGTTTTATGATCTCTGAACCATGATGCCCACTAACAACATAATATATGATCCATTGTCAACAACGGGTACAAACGAAGGAATATTAGGCTAAAAGTCTACATTTCAAACAGGTAATTAAGTTCGTACTCTCCAAAATATAATCCAAATTTCAGACAAAGTTACGCAATTACTTAGCGTCACGTGTTTGCATAAACTCCTATGTTCGCTTATATTAAAAAAATCACGTAATTTACTAAGACAATCATCTTAGCGTTAAGAACGTTCTAAGCCGCTCCATGAAACCGGCCCTATAACTGTAACATGTAATTACCTATATATTATTAATACAAAATAATAATGTACGTAATGACGTGTGGACGATGTCGAATGAAACTGAAGACACGCAAGCGTTTCATAAAATAACAATATTGTTATAAATATGATCTACTAACAGTATTGCGACCAGACCGTTAGAGCATTGCTACTGGTGCATTGAGACCATAGGCGCAGGAACAGGGGACGGGGCACGGAGGACAGGGGGCAGCTATCCCCCTGGCATTTTGCGGGGTTCTGCACCCCAATAAATATGAGCCTGAATGTTTGGTTTTTGGCGAGCGTCAAAGGCGGTTGCAAATCGAGGTTTTCTGAGAGGATTAAGATAGTTTTTCGCGACCGATTAAGAGGGGATGCAATTCGAAGGCAGCCATATGGTTCTGCACCCCCAAATAGCGGCGCGACGGCGAAACAATGTCAAGGAAAGCGAAGGAGGACATCAGGAAGTACAAACCAGAGATCATAGGAGAAATTACTATGGCATCAAAGAGCCTGAAGAAAGCCAGAAGAACACAGACACTAGGCCGAGACAGACTGATTACACTTCTAGACAAGCAGGGTAGAGAAATACAAGACCAAGATATGATCATGGAACGAATAGAGGAATTATACAACGAGTTATACGACAGTGAACAATACAATAATTCACACCGACCCGAAAGAGGTACCACATATAACACCATGGGAGGTGGAAGCAGCACTAAGAGAATGTGAAGACATCAGGCAACGACCACGTAAACATTGAAACACTAAAAACAGGAGAAGATTCCATCACGAAGACATTGGCTAAGTTGTATACTAAATGCGTATAAGAAAGACGAATACCCACCGCATGGAAGAAAGCAAAGATGGCGATAATCTTCAAGAAAGGAAATAAGAAAGACTTAAAGAACTACAGACCGATATGTCTTATCAAACATCTACAAATTACTAACAAAGATACTAAAGAATAGGCTAGAGAAGACACTAGACGAAAACCAACCAGGAGAGCAAGCAGGATTCAGAAGCAGGTACTCAACGACAGACCACATACACGTCGTAAACCAACTGAAAGACAAATGCCGAGAATATAATATCCCGCTCTGCATCGCTTTCGTCGACTACGAGAAGGCTTTCAACTCGGTCAAACTCAAGCAATACTGACCTCCCTACAAGAACAGGGGATAGAAGACGTGTACATCGAACGCCTGAAAGACATCTGCACCAACAGATCGGTGCAGTCCACCTACACAAAAGAGCAACAAGATCAACATCAAGAGAGGAGTACGACAGGGTGACACCATCTCGCAACAAACTGTTTACGGCAATACTCGAAAGCACATTCCAAAGACTGACCTGGGAAACCAGAGGCTTGAGGATAGATCGAGAATATCTCAGTCATCTTCGCTTCGCCGACGACATACCCATATGCGCTACTACACCGCAAGAATTGCAAAAACTGCTACCTGTGCTAGCTGATGAAAGTGGGGAAAAAGGGTAACTTTGAATCCTGCTTAAAGAGACACGCCTACAACTCATGCGTAGTTCCAGCAAAGAGTAAGCTAGCAGCCACACAAACAAAGATGAAAAGAAGTATGTCAAACACCACATATCGTGAGAGAAAAACAAACATCTGGGCAAGAGAGAAGAAAAGGTCATAGACGTGATAGAACAAATCAGAAGATAGAAGTGGACCTGGGCAGGGCACATTAGCAGATTACGAGATAACCGACAGACATCGCGTATCACAACCTGGAGGCCTTACGAAGGGAAACGATCTAGAGGAAGACCGGCGAGACGGTGGAGAGACGAACTAAACGAGTACTGGAAGGGCACCATCTGACAGAGGATGCGCAAGACAGACAGATTTGGAAACGACATGCTGAGACCTTTGCCCAACCACGGGACACTGCGGCTGCACACTGATGATGATGCTGACTAAGGTGCTGATGACGCTGCAAGCTTCAAGACAATGTAGACAACGGATAAATCCGCTACGTTAGGGGAATGTAAAATCACCAAATCACTTCCTAATGCGTAGACATATGACGGCAGATGTGTGTTGATTCATTCCGATTGTATAACCTTTTCGAAAGTGTAGTCTTCAAGCAGTGCTTGTACCGAGGACGTATTTGACATCTTCGGCGATGTGCTTGTTTGTTTTCTTCGCCTTCCAAGGAATTCGTAGTGTCCTTCTCCAGCACAATAGCTCGACATTTACGATTTATTTCCTTTAACGCTATCCACTATCTTCACTAACTCATCATGTCTTAGTTTCACATTAATCATGACTTCGGTCTTTTGGTATTCACGAATACCAAAGTGTGATTGTTGTTGTTGTTATTCCCACTTACGTTGAGTTGTTGGTTTTTCACATCATGTTTACTATCTGCAATAGAAAAATAACATTATATATGAAATTTACCTGCTTTTGATTTGATTTATCCTATTCATGTGAATTTGAAATTCTGGACACTCGTGCTTATCTCTCTAATAAACCAGTTTGTTCAACAAGCAACTGACATTTGATCACTCTTTCCATTCAATGCTGAACGATTTTCAGGAAGACCTAGCAGATTGATAGTTTTAGAACAAGGCCAAGTATTTGTGTGTTTTCATTATACAATAAAGACTGCAATTGCTTAGCATTGTGATTGGGTATATCTGATTACCGGAACATTGTTGTCGTGTCTCTAGGCTGCTGCCCACGTCAAATGCCTACACAATTATCAAGAGTGCAACTACAATCAACGTGAACAATCCAGTGGGACAATTGCAGGAGATAGCGCAGAAGGAAGGGTTGTCTCTACCGGTGTATGAGTTTGTGGATGAACGAGTACCGCCGCATGACAAACGGTTTGTCTGTGTCGTCACATTTGGGAAACTGCAGCAAGAGAGTAAGTTGTGCCGCTGTAAGAAATGAATGAATTTAACGAACGAGTGGATGAATTGACAAACGAATGCATGGCGAACGATACAGTTAGTAATTGTCAGTAGATAATGTTTCGCATTCAGATATCGTTTGTATGAGAAATTATGCGTTCGTATGTCCAGAAGACGTTGTCGTAGCCCGTAAGCCTCCTCTGCCTCGTCGACATTCCATGAAGGACAAAGGATACCTCTCATGTTGCTAAGCCACGTGTGCCTATGCGTTTTCATAATAAGGTGTTTCATTTCTGCAATCAACTTACTGGTTCTTGTGTTTGTTTCAGGCGTGGACAAAGAAGCAATGTAAGCACGACGCAGCAGCACACATGCTGCAACAGTTGCAGAACGGCGGCCCTGTGTCGCAGGACAAGGGAGACGTCATCAATGACAAGGAGACATTTTCGCAGGACATGGATGACAAGAAAAAGGCGAGAGTTTATGTGACGTAATTACTTGCTAATGATATACTGCTGAAGCTAGAGATTGCGCATCCAAGAACTTGTAATAATAATAATAATAGTTGTAGTAGTAGTAGTAGTAGTAGAACTATTGTGTTGTTGTTGTCTCACATCAGCAGGATGACGTCGAATCATCATGCGCCAGCACTAAGGATGGTTACAACGTAGATCGACTGAATCCAAATGCCAGTCGTCAGATCTGTTATTTCTACGAGCATCTCAAGACTGACTCGGGGGATATTATTTCTGCCCTGCAATCCCTCTCCATCAGCTCGATTGACACCGACTGCATCGAGGTTCTCCGTGAGATCGCAGAGGAACAGACATTTCAGGTGACATACGTCGATGTCCAGGAGAAAACGCCGTCAGGTGAGGATGTGCGTTGTCACGTGCATGGGGCGCGGAGGACGAATAGTTAGAGCTCACCTGATTGTCGATCGCGAGGACGGTGGTTTATAATTTAAAAAAATTAAATATATCAATAATAATTTGTTTTAATTAAAACCTCATACACAGGTGTACTTACATAAGATACATGTAAACATAATCAGATATACATGTCATAGATTATAATACAATATCAAAATATTGAAATACATGCTCTAAACGTAATAAACTATATTAATATGCAGTTAATAATTAATAGAGGTAATGGAAGTAATAAAACATACGCGTTTGATTGCTTTTCGAAACTTGGGGCAATTTTATTTACCCAACGTCACTGTTATACGGTAGAAATATTAAAAAGTTGGTTCTTTATATCTGGTAGCTATACCAGAGGAAGAAAAAGATAACACACAACACACATACACAGGGAAATTAAAAACCTGCTATTAAGAAGCAGACGACAACCATAAGGAAATCTGTTAAGTCACGGACAACTACGAATGGTGTAACTGATCGAAATGAGACCGAATTAATTAACTGCAGGTCACAGATTACAGCGAGGATTCATCCGATATTATTGTCAGAGGAAATGAGGTTTGCTTGTCGCGTGTTAATTATGTTCGATCAGGTTTCCCTTGGATAACAGAGACAAGTTAATATGTTCTCTACAGCTACATTAGATCCTTTCGTTTGATGACAACGAACAGGTCGCCTGTCACAACAGTGTCTATTCCGGGGAACAAAATCAGTAACAGGTCGTTGAATCGCAGCCCACAAAGCTACACACAGATGTACACATCACTGCTATAAATGATGTATTTGCTCATCTTTAAAAATGGCGGATGTGAAAGTCCCAGAAATTCAAAGTTAAACTATCTGAAATCGCTGACTCCACAAACTTATAAATCGACACCAAAAGTATGATTCTAGATGACACAGTTATTACAATATGATTAAATTGGATTTATTGGCTATTTTTCAAGATGGCCGCCAAGCAAAAAAAACACATTTTCATAAATGACATCCACCTGGACCGGGAAGCATAGGTCATAGACAATATATTTCTAGCCGGTCAAATCTTTGCCGTAGGTGGTGTCCTACGACAGTCACTTTCTATGCTCATTTTCCCAGTTGGCCACCAATTGCAAATATCCCATTGAACTAACTTTACTCTCTAATGATGCACGCGACTGACAGTCAAGTTGATTAGCATGGATTGGTGGATTTACGGATTTATGGTAGTTTATGCAGCGTGGTGTTTGAGGCTAGATGGAATCACGATGTAAGCTGACAGTGTGGTAATTATTATTATCGTTGGATATTTCAGGTCAATATTGTAGTGTCGTACATACAAGCACTTACGGTAATTACTGGAATCCATCTGGCGGCACTTTGATGCGACATAATAAATAGCGTGGTTGCGTGATTCAATTCGGTGTTTGTCTATGTAAGAGAACACTATATTTGGCGACGAGGATGGGATGGCTTCGCTGATCAATTGTTTACCAGCGATAGCATCGTTCAGCGAAAACAGCGAACCTACAAATGTTGGCCAACGTTGGCAAATCTGGAAAAAACAACTCGAGTACTATATTATCGCCTGCGGCGTAACTGACATTGCCCAAAACTAAAAAAAAAGCGTGCACTGTTTCTGCATTTGATTGGCCCTGAGTGTCAAGAAATATTTAGCACATTCACAGATACGGGTGACGATTTCGAAGGGGCACTAGAAAAGTTTGATGCGTACTTCATGCCAAAAAAGAACATTCCCTTTGAGAGACATCTGTTTAGGCAAGCTAATCAGAATGTGGGTGAAACCGTGACCCAGTTTGTGACCAGGCTACGTAAATTAGCAGACACGTGTGAATTTAGGGACACTAAGGAAGATAACATCCGCGATCAGGTTGTTGAAAAGTGTCGATCACATCAGTTGAGGAAACGCCTGTTGCGTGAAGACGATCTTCAGCTGTCAGATGTGCTGTCTATTGCTAGAGCGATGGAGGCAGCCGATTCGCAGGCAGAACAGATGCAGCCCAGCACTGCTACTACTGTAAACCATGATGTGTGCTCAATAAATTCGAAACAACATGCACATTACGGTAGAAGGAACGCAAAACGCAGTCTACCCAACAAAGATGATAAACAAAGGCAATGTTATCGGTGTGGTCGACTTGATCACTTTGCGAAGAACTGTGATGTTACTCGTGGAAAAACTTGTAATAAATGCGGGATGCAGGGACATTTTGCTGTGATGTGTAAAACCAAATCAACACAACACAGTAAACCAAACCAGAACGTGCGCTGTGTAGAAACAAATGAGTCTGATGAGTTTACGTTCTCAGTCCACACGTCCACAGACAATCGCAAAGCTACAATCGATGTCGAAGTTGGGGGTATATCAATCAACATGCTCATTGACTCGGGATCCAGTGTGAACATTATTTCGCAAGAACTGTGGGAGACACTGAAAGAATGCAAAATAAAATGCACCTGTAACAAATCCGGCAAGGAGGTATTTGCGTATGGAAACACTCCTCTGAATGTTATAGGGACGTTCACAGCTGAAACAAAAACGAACAATACGAATGGAGTCGAAGAATACGTCGTTGTCAGTGGAAGTGGTAGACCACTCCTGGGGTGTAAAACATCAATAGAGAGGGGGATCTTGAACTTCGATCACTGTAACGCAGTCTGTAGACAGGGACCGATAGTCGCGGATAATGTCATTCAGATGTATCCGGAATGCTATGACAGATTTGGAAAGTTGAAGGACTATCAACTGAGTCTGCATATTGATGACAACATTCGCCCAGTCGCACAGCCATTGAGACGAATTCCTTACTCAATGAGAGCTAAAGTTGAGTCGAAATTAGATCAACTCGAGGAAATGGACATCATTGAGAAGGTCACCGGCCCGACGAAATGGGTCAGCCCGGTGGTTGTTGTGCCTAAATCATGTGGCGAAATCAGGCTTTGCGTTGACATGCGCATGGCAAACGAAGCGGTCATCAGAGAACGACATCCAATTCCGACGGTAGATGAAGTCTTGCACGATGTCAATAACGCAGTCATGTACAGCAAACTCGACTTGCGATGGGGTTATCATCAAATCGAACTCGACCCCAAATCGTGTGAAATAACGACCTTCGTGACACACAAAGGCATCTACCGTTACAAGAGACTAATGTTCGGCATTAGTTCAGCACCCGAGATGTACCAACATGCGATTCAGCAAGTGCTGAAGAACTGTGAGGGGGTGCACAACATATCCGATGACATACTCGTATATGGGACAACAATCGATGAGCATAACAAACGTCTTCTGAACGTCATGGAAGCCCTGAAAGAGAATGGACTGACTCTCAACAAAACAAAGTGTCAGATTGGAGTCAGCGAGATCACATTCATGGGGCACCTGTTATCAAACAGAGGTATCGCGCCAACGGCAGAGCGCGTCAAAGCGGTGAAGAACACAAAGATTCCGCAAACAGCCGCAGAAGTTAGCAGCTTCCTAGGACTCGTGAACTTTTGTAGTCGCTTCATTCCACAACTGGCCACAGTGGCAGAACCGATGCGGAAGTGGACACGTAAGAGTGCAGAATTCATCTGGAATGAAGAGCAACAACAAGCGTTCAACAAACTGAAAGCACTGATGTCAGATGCTGAAGTCTTGGCCCACTTTGACCAGAACGCGACAACCAAACTTATTGTCGACGCGAGTCCAGTCGGTCTTGGGGCAATATTGGCCCAGAAATGTCACGACGACACATTCAGAGTAGTGTGTTATGCCAGTCGATCGTTAACTGATGTCGAAAGGAGATACTCACAGACCGAGAAAGAGGCGCTTGGAATCGTATGGGCGTGTGAGAAGTACCACATGTACCTGTACGGCGTGGAGTTTGAACTGGAAACTGATCATCGTCCGTTGGAAGTAATCTACTCGCGGAAATCAAAGCCGCCGAGTGCGAGGATAGAGAGATGGGTATTGCGTCTGCAGCCATACAACTTTACTGTGAAATATCGACCAGGCGCGACAAATGCAGCCGATTCGCTATCGAGATTGTCGTGTGTCGAAATCGAAGAGGCGAGAAGAAACCTTGCAGAAGAGTACGTGTGTTTCGTTGCAAGATATGCTGTACCGAATGCCCTCCTTCCAAGAGATGTAGAAACTGCATCAATGACAGACAAGGAACTGGCTACTGTGCGAAAGTGCATTCAGACTAGAAATTGGAACAACCAGCCGATTGACAAGCAGTACATTACTGTACAAAGTGAGCTGTCGTGCGTGGGAAATATCGTACTGCGTGGTACGAGGTTGGTGATGCCCAGCAGCTTGAGGAAGCAGACGTTGATGCTAGCCCACGAAGGACATCAAGGGATAGTGAAAACCAAACAGAGGCTCAGATCAAAAGTATGGTGGCCGGGAATGGACAAACGCGCCGAAGCAATATGCAAAACATGCCATGAGTGCCAACTTGTCGGTGCGGCTGCGCGTCCAGAACCGTTGATAACAACACCGCTACCGAACAGGCCTTGGGAATATTTGGCTGTAGATCTCATGGGTCCGTTCCCAACAGGAGAAAGTGTGCTAGTAGTCGTTGATTACTACAGTAGATTTTTCGAAATTGCAATAATGAAATCGACAACAACAAGTGTGATCATTGACCGGCTCGATGACATGTTCGCGAGACATGGAGTTCCGCTAAAAATTAAAAGTGACAACGGGCCGCAGTTTGTGTCGGATGCATACAGATGCTATCTGCAGGAGAATGGAATCGAACAGCTTCACTCGACTCCACTATGGCCCCAGGCCAATGGTGAGGTGGAACGACAAAATCGAACGATCCTGAAGGCTATCAGAATTGCGCATGCCACAGGAGGAAATTGGAGACGGGAACTGAACAAATTCCTTCTGGCGTACCGGGTAACTCCACACACGACTACGGGGGTGGCACCCGCAGAGCTCATGTTCGACCGAGCATTGCGCACCAAACTACCTGAAATGAGTGATCCTGAACGAACTCTGGTTGACAAACACGTGCGAAGACACGACAGCGTGCTTAAGATGAAGGGGAAACGCTATGCTGATCGGCAACGCAGAGCATCGCCAAGGGACATAGAGATCGGAGGAAAAGTCTTGTTGAAACAGACGCGACAAAACAAGCTGACAACAAACTTTGAAAGCGAGCCGTATGACGTGATTGGAAGAAACGGCAGCGAAGTCGTAATCGAACGTGATGGCGCTGTCTACAAGCAGAATGCATCGCATCTGAAGAATTATCTGCAGGACACCGGTGATCAGCACGTTGTGACGGACGCAGCTGAACCGATTGCTGTGGAGCTTGATCCGCAATGCGACGATCAAGGGCACAGTCGAGCGTCGGCACAGCCGTCACCGCGCAAATCGACTCGTGACCGCAAGGCTCCTGCCTGGCAGGACGATTTCGTGGTCAACTAATTGTAATGCTGTATGATCTCAGAGAGTGTAGGCGGATCGCTGCTCTCTAGATCTTAATGTGTAATCATGTTAATTTCAATACCATAGTGTAGACGGACTGCTGCGCTTTGTATTCTTACCTGTTGTTGATGTGCACATTGTTCCGTGCTTTGTAGTTTTGTAGTGAGTGAAAAGGAAAAGGGATGTAGTGTCGTACATACAAGCACTTACGGTAATTACTGGAATCCATCTGGCGGCACTTTGATGCGACATAATAAATAGCGTGGTTGCGTGATTCAATTCGGTGTTTGTCTATGTAAGAGAACACTATAAATATCAGTGCCTGGTGCAGTTAACTACTCTGCCAGTGGCTGTTTGTCACGGCGCCGGCGAAACCACAGATGAGGCTCACGCACATGCAGCCCACAATGCACTGCTGTACCTCAATGATGATGACAAAGAAAGCGTAATGACGGACGCATCCCGTGCTGATAACATCCATGACCAAAGAAATATCGAAGAACTAGAGAACATGAAGTAATACTGGTGAAGGAACAGAGTAGATTTAAAAAAAGAAAGTACTCATTCTCACATCAGACTAACACTGAATGGAACATATTACATACTGATTCTAGCAATATATGCGTAAAAAATAAAATCTACAAATACTTCAGAGGGGCGCGTCTCATATAGCACAAACTTTTGTGCTCTCGATATTAAGGGCAACAGCTTCCTTGTCCACTTGCCAGCTGGGGTTATGCTCTGGGTGGGAATATGGTTGAATTTGATAGATTATGCTTAGAGGTAAAGTAAAGGTAAGTTCCTATATATAGCGCAGTATCCGGCCCCAGAACTGTTGAAGGAGTTTTACACTTTATTTCCTGACAGACCTGTTCAATAGAATATTATCTCGACTTCTCTGAGAACCATTCGGCCACTGTGCAATTAATGCGCGATGACTGCACGTATACAAACATCCACCACTGTCTACAGCCAGGTACTCATTCACACAGCCGAGTGAACTGGAGCAACGTAGTGTAAACGATCTTGCCCACGGCAGCACAGGGTTCTCTCGATTGAGAGTCCGACGCTCTATACACTGCGCCACTGCGCTCCACATGCTGACGGTAGATCCGCCTGTTTGACAACAGTACAGTACCAAGGACAATATATTTTATTAGCAGCTGGTCACAAACCGTAAAATGGCGACCGTGTAAAGGATGTGACGTTGTTGCTTCTTCCGTATCGTACAGTTAAACTGATGAGGCTAATATTCGTGACAACTGTCGTGAGAAGACTGTTCGCCTTAAACATGTAATAATATATTGGTGCAATGTATTTAACACACAACTTGATCGTTATGATTTTTATTTTCGTCAATTATGATCTTCAATGTATGATTCCTTGTTGTCCACAGAAGTTTCTAGCGTTTATGACATGGGTTTGATATTTGAAGTGGTGATAGCAATGTTGCAAACTGTTGCCATAAAACAACATAATATTTCCATTAATCCATGTTTGCCTGATCCGCCTATGGTGATAGCAATCATGATCCAAGTATGACTGTTTGGACGCAAAGGATCCGTGCTACATCGGATATGTATACGACGCCTTCATGTAAAGTAGATATTAGCAAAGATATGCTGAATCATTTGAAATTATTCGTAGGGCCGACAGTTTTAATTAACTATGATGATAATCTTGTATTTTTACGCTGCAACAGGTAGTATGTACATATTTACTCAACAGACGGGCAATACGTAATTAACATTTACCATTACTAGACTATTAGCTTCACGTAGCAATTATCAGCCAGGCGGAATCAGCGAAGTGTTTTCTGCTAAAGGAATGTCGCAATCCTTCGACTAATGCCACGTATAAACTGGCTCGATGCGACCAAGACTCACCATTACATTACTCCAACATATCCACCAAGACTCAACATTACATTACTCCAACATATCCACCAAGACTCAACATTACATTACACCAACAGATCCACCAAGACTCAACATTACATTACTCCAACATATCCACCAAGACTCAACATTACATTACTCCAACATATCCACCAAGACTCAACATTACATTACTCCAACATATCCACCAAGACTCACCATTACATTACTCCAACATATCCACCAAGACTCACCATTACATTACTCCAACATATCCACCAAGACTCACCATTACATTACTCCAACATATCCACCAAGACTCAACATTACATTACTCCAACATATCCACCAAGACTCAACATTACAATACACCAACAGATCCACCAAGACTCACCATTACATTACTCCAACATATCCACCAAGACTCAACATTACATTACTCCAACATATCCACCAAGACTCAACATTACATTACTCCAACATATCCACCAAGACTCACCATTACATTACTCCAACATATCCACCAAGACTCACCATTACATTACTCCAACATATCCACCAAGACTCACCATTACATTACTCCAACATATCCACCAAGACTCAACATTACATTACACCAACAGATCCACCAAGACTCAACATTACATTACTCCAACATATCCACCAAGACTCAACATTACATTACACCAACAGATCCACCAAGACTCACCATTACTCTAGAAGAGCTGAACTAAACTGAGGTATTTTCAAAAAAATTGAGGCATTTCCACCGAGACTGTTTAACCTTCACTCCACACCTACTGCACCAATTTATAGCTCCCAGTCGTATCCCATATTTACGGGGAGACAGTTGGCTGGCTTTCCAACGGTAAACTACACTGCCATAAATAGATAGGTAACGTACATATACGCAACCATTTATATTCTATGACGTTTGCAGGATGCCACAATTTCGAACATTTATCACCTATTTTAACGGGGAGAAATGATTATTTCACACAGTGACATATACGTAAATGAAGCAGTTGCAGGATCATTGTAACTTTATGACTTTCGCGGTATTGCAAAACATCGAATATCTATCATTTCACGGTGACCTTGTTTGCCCTTCGCTCCACTCGTACCACATCAGGTAACACCTCCATATCGTACCTCATTTTGATGGGGAGGTAATGATCTTTCCAAAAATATATTTCTTGGCCAATTTATACCTAAGTAAAATATATATGCGACTATTGAAATATGAAAATGATTGCGGAAGCGCACTATTTCGAAAAATGAAGCACTTTGGGGATTTGCTGTTCGCCTATTAAACCCATTATATTACTCCAAAAGAGCAGAACTAAACTGAGGTATTTTCGACAGGACTGAAAAAAATTGAGCCATTTCTACCAGGACTGCCCAATACTGCGTCATCTCCAGAAAACTCAACAATACGCAGTATGCGGTATCTCCGACAAAATTGAACAAGACTGGAAGAGATTGCGTCCTCTCCGACGGTGCTGAACAAAACTGCGGCACCTTCTCTAATAGGACTGAAGAATATTGCTTTATGTCCGACAGAAATTACGCACGTCACACGTGGTATTTCCAATACAAAAAAATCGATGTGCGTTGGCAAGACGACCGATTATATTTCAAAAGGTAACGATTACCTGTTGAACAGGCAATATAATATTAAGAAATGCTGCCAAAAAGTCGACACTGAGAATTTATCTGGATACGAATCAGTACAGTGATTTAATATGTGATAGCTATAAGTATCCAAGTATGATTGTTTGGAAGAATCTACATGTGGCGCTACAAAGGTTATATTTGTTATGCGTCAACGACGTTGCCTTCTTCTATAGTAAATATTAGCGACGAAGTAAACGGAATCAACTATAACTAGTCGCAATACAATACGTTTCCTTTCAACGCCATAGAACGTGATTAATTAATGTTGATAATCCTGTCGGTTGGATTATTATGTCGTCCATTAATGTAGCACCGATTAACTTGGGTAGCCATTACCAACCAGGCAAAGTATATCAAGGTGTTCGTAGCTGCAACACCTGCACCGAGAGCGTCATTGCATCGCGTCTTGCAATGGGTGAAGTCGTGATTTTGCTAGCGTGTGTTCTGCTAACGGAATGTCGCAATCCCTCGACTGATGTCACGTCACGTATAAACTGGATTAATGCGACCAGTGGTCATATCTCAAGATCTAGCGGCATCAACGACAGTAGAACATCAAATGGTTTCCCAAGAAATGCTCACAGTACCAACCCGACGGCCGTAGACTACCGGATACAGTTAACGACAGAGTCGGACACACGCCATCGTCTGTCGAACTACGACAACGAAACAGCGAATGGTGACGTATCAAAAGTGAAGTACATTGCTTATGTTGTTCTGCCCATCCTGATCACAACGGGCATTTCCGGCAACATTTTCACCATCCGTGTGATGCTGGCGAAGCACTTCCGATCAACATGCGTCAGCGTTTTCGTCATTGCCCTCGCGTTGTCTGGCACGTCGGTCATCATTGTGTCGACCTTCAGTAAACATATTTTTCGCAGCCTAATTAAAGTCGACGTTCGTTCCTTCTACGAGACCGGCTGCTGGACGTACTTCTGGGCGTATCGTACGGCCAAGATGTTTAGTTCGTGGATCGTCGTCTACGTCTGTGTCGAACGTTTTATCGCCGTCTGTTTGCCGCTACGAATGAAGACGTACTGCACAAAGCGCATCGCGTACGTCAGCACCGCCGTTACACTGATGATCTGCGGGGTCTTCAATGCCTTCCGGTCATGGCTGGACACGACGATAGTCAAGGGAACTTGCGTCTCCAACTCCACACACCGGAAGGGCTACACAGTCGCCGTCGAATATGTTCTTCTCTTGAGCATCATCGCATACGCTCTTCTTCCCGCCGTCATAATGATCGTCCTGAATTCCTTCACCGTCATTTCGATCTGGAGGAGCAGGCGAAAGGTGCGCGCGCAGAGTTCTTCCCAGAGTTCCACCGGCAAGATGGCGTCCAACACCGCGCGGATGACGGCCATGTTACTGGCGACGAACGCTGCCTTCGTCTTGCTTGTCATGCCCGTCGCCATCGCGCACCTGGTGTTGTTTTTCCGGCGAGAGGACATGTTTGAGTCGATCGAACCGGCAATCGATATCACGTTGCTTCTCGAACACCTGAATTATTCCGTCAACTTCTTTTTGTACGTATTGTGCAATAAACGGTATCGAGACGAGTTCAAACTAAGTATTCAGGCGCTTTGCGTGAAGGTACGCCATTGATCGAAAAAACTAATCGGACTCAGTGAAAAATAACAAATGTCCAGAAGCCGATTTATCTTGTACCGAAAAGGACGCTTTCGCGCGAATTAGTTCCCAGCTGAAAGTATTCCGTGAAAGAGAGAGCAGTCTGCGTATTGTTCCTTGTTACTTGTGTGCGCACGTTTGCCTCTAAAATAGTGAATAGGTATAATATCGGTTTGTAACTGAGCCGCCAATTTCCGCTTTGACATGCAAACGGTTTTAAATGCGTATTTCCGCCGTTGTTTCTTGAATTCTTAATTGTACCTGTTGATTCATAAGTGTGTGTGTATGTGTGCGTGTGCGTGTGCGTGTGCGTGTGCGTGTGTGTGCGTGCGTGCGTGCGTGCGTGCGTGCGTGTGTGTGTGTGTGTGTGTGTGTGTGTGTGTGTAGACGCTACCAGAGGCTTGAGGATAGACGGAGAATATCTCAGTCATCTTCGTTTCGCCAACGTCTACTCATATGCACTACTACACCGCAAGAACTATACAAAAAATGCTGCCTGAGCTAGCTGATGAAATAGAAAAACAAGATCTGAAGATGAACATTTGGAAGACAAATGTGATGCTACAAAATTACACTGCAATATATCAACACCACGCCGATAAAGAACGTTAGCAGCTACGTCTATCTGGAACAGCGATACAGTATCAGAAACAAAACAAAACAAGACAAGGAGATTCAAAGAAGAATCACCGCCGGCTGGACAGCATTCGGCAAACACCGCAACATCTTCAAGGGTAACTTTGGAATCTACTTGAAGAGACAGGTGTACAACTCATGCGTCCTTCCAGCGATGAGCATGGGCACTCACCATCCAGGCAAAGATAAAGCTAGCAGCCACACAAACAAAGATGGAAGGAAGTATGTTAAACATCACACATCGGGAGAGAAAGACAAATATATGGGTAAGAGAGAAGACAAAGGTCATAGATGTGATAGAAGAAATCAGAAGACAGAAGTGGACCTGTGCAGGGCACATCAACAGACTACGAGATAACCGATGGACATCGCGTATCACAACCTAAAGACCTTACGAAGGGCATCGATCTAGAGGAAGACCGGCGAGACGGTGGAAAGAGGAACTAGACGAGTACTGGAAGGGCACCACCTGGCAGAGGACAGATTTAGAAACGACATGCTGAGGCCATTGCCCAACCAAGGGACAAAACGGCTGCACAATGATGATGATGGTGATGATGATGATATATATATGTACATATATATATATATACATATATAAATGTAACAGCAAGAATACCTACATTGTGAGGCCCTTCATAAAAGCATATAGAGGCTACTGATTAACAAGAATAGGAGCAAGAATGCCTACGTTATGATACCACTCATAAACGTATAAGGGTCTGCATGTACATATCAGTTACGACGAACGTTAGGATAATTACCTTTCAAATTCGACAATGACATATTTCAAGTTAATGGGGAATTGAAACGGGTATATATATATGTATAGATAGTTAGATATATATATATATATAGATAGTTATATATATATAGATAGATAGTTAGATCTATATATATATATATATATATATATATATATCTATCTATATATATAGATATAATTTTACGTGAAAAAGGTTACATCGAGATGAGGAAAGTGATATATAACCTTTTTCAGGTAAAGTTATATTTTGATATAAAAAGGCGCCAAAGATGAACAAGTCAAATTTGTATACGCGTGCCATATTAAGCTGAACATACGACCAGTTATTTTGGCAAAAACACATAATTTATCGAATAATTTAGAAAATTCCAAAATGACACTTACGTTAGCAAGTATAATAAAATAAGTGAATAGAGTTGATGTCTTTCACTCACTTTCATTAAAAAATAGTTAACAATAAGTATCGTACTTAAACTCACAATGCAACTTTAAATTTTCAAATCTGACCGGCAGTGAAGTGACACGTAATATCTAATTAGTTGCTCATTTCTAGATAAGTAGTATTATTTTAAAAAGTCATCTACTGTTTCGCAAGTAATAGGTTAGCAAAAGTACTGCCTCTCTACAAAACTAAAGAAACACATCAGCGTTCTAACTATTGGCTATTTTCAAAAGTATTTATTTTCTCTAAAATATCGGAAAGGCTACAATATAATTGGCTGTAAAATTTGATTAATGAACATAATATTCTCTACAAATATCAGTTTTTGTTTTCGAAAAATAAATTCACTATGTGTTTGTGTGTATGTGTGTGTGTGTGTGTGTGTGTGTGTGTGTGTGTGTGTGTGTGTGTGTGTGTGTGTGTGTGTGTGTGTGTGTGTGTGTGTGTGTGTGTGTGTGTGTGTGTGTGTGTGTGTGTGTGGTACGTGCTTGCATGTGTGCGCGCGCGTGTATGTGATTTTTATTTGTGTACAGTGAATTGTAAAATCTTATTTGACTACTCGGATGGAATAGTACATGGTCACCAAGCTGGTGGGGTTACAATAATGTGGAATGATACAGAAAAAAAACGAACATCTACCAAGCCATTACTTATAAGTTTTGATGGTGTGGAAGTTAGACAAAGTACACACACAATCAACACACACACACACACACACACACACACACACACACACACACACACACACACACACACACACACACACACACACACACACACACACACACACACACACACACACACACACACACACACACACACACACACACACACACACACACACACACAGTAATCAGTAAAGTAATTTACTACGGAAATTTTAATATAATTAATTTAGTAGTCGAAACCTTTTATAAAACAACGGCATCGAAACTACAAAAATTCGACCGTAGTTTTCGTGTTGGCAACAATACCACTTCGGCGACCATGCAATTTCAGCGAATTTGTTTTTAAAACGCTGCCAGTGCGATCAAATTGTCCCTCCGAAGCCACCAACTTTTGCAGCCTAACCAAAGCGGTAAGGCAGCCGAAGCTTCCTAAGTGCAAAAACGAAAAACGAGTGGCGCTGAATCACGGTATTTCGTGTACTACTCTACTCGGTACCCCCCCCCCCCCTATTCCCGGTGTATCCGTGTTATGTTCATGCAGCCCTTTCTCTGTTTGTACTGAATTTACGCCAACTATAGGGTAGGTTGGTATTGGGCAATCAAATTTATTAACACAGGGATTGCCACTGTGCACATATAATATATACAATAGTCACATCTTGTGCACAGCCAGGTACATCCAGATTACAGAGTGATGGACCACACATGTTATGTACGACACATTTTGTACATTTAAAATAATCATACTAGACATTTACCAAAAAACCCTTGATTGCTCTTATATTAATTACAGCATACCGACTGTAATATGCTTACAGTATATAGAACACAAGGGAAAAAGATACCTGGTGTGCAGACTGCACACCTTTCTATAGTACTAGCCACAGTAATTCAGCTTGATATATACAAAAGTGGGGGATAAAAAAAAACCTATCTTACAACATTCATGTAACATCCCTATTTAGTTATCTTGCATTATGTATGCTCATATGGAAGTAACTAACACACGCTATACGTACAACAGATACAACGGGTGGGTGGGTGGTATTCAAAATGTTGTAGTCAAATCTAAAGTTGTCACGATGGCGAAGCGAAATGAAGTGACGAGAAAACCTTGCATCGTCTCCTGCCCACAATTTTTTTCCCGCGCCCGCTGCTGGCCAATAGGATGCCGCGTAACTGACACGGGCTGAATGGGTATTTTGGGCCAGCTTATTAAGCGTTGAGGCGATTCAAAGGGGGTGTGCAGACTAGGAGGGGGAACAGGTTGTATAACCACCTAGCTTAACCGCTAGGCGCTCGCTCTGTTGTTACACAAAAATTATTTTCATCCTGAAGGCCAAAAATGCATTTCGTGTACTACTCTACTCGGTACCCCCCCCCTATTCCCGGTGTATCCGTGTTATGTTCATGCAGCCCTTTCTCTGTTTGTACTGAATTTACGCCAACTATAGGGTAGCACCTAACAACTCCGTGTCATATCGCGTGATGACCGGAATAAATTGTTCTTCCACGCAATGTATGACAGGTATTTAGAAATAAAATAGGTGCACAGACATTGTAACTTTATGACGTTCGCAGAATTGCAAAAGGTCGAGTATTGATAGTTTGAGGGGTGACCTTGTTTGACCTTAGCTCCACAATTCCGATACCATGCAACAGCTCCCATCGTACGCCATTTTAAAGGGGAAACTAAATTCTACGACTGTTTTTAGTACATGGGTAGGCCTAATTCAGAACACCACCTTTTTAGAACCAGTAATTTTACACACAATAAGGCTCATACAATAGGCATAACTGTTTACAGAACTAAAATATAGGGAGGGATCAGATGGATCAGATCAATCCTTTTGAAAATGTTTAGCGTTATGTGTGGAACTATTGGCCAACTTGAGGACCATTGTTCCAAAAAGTGTACAAATGGGTTTGTAGCAGGACCAAACATTTATGTTTGATTCTAAACAATTAAGGATTGCGTAGCTATTATTTTAAGTGTGATACACTTGCAAACTTCCAATTTTCAAACAGTAAAAGGACAGCGTAATCACAGGAAAATGTGCTTTATATGCGTAGGACAACCTCCAGTCACACATTAATTGGCGACTATATATAAACTTGGGTTTTTCACACCCATCTGTCTTATTTGTTTTCAAGGTCGAGACACCTTAGTAGCTTCCAGTACTATTTAAATAAATATATATATGCTGCTGCCAGTTACAAAGTGGATGTAGGTACAGTTTGAACATCTGGTGGGCGACCAACCCGCAATGTACAAAGTGATGCAGCGAGAATGGTCGGGCAGGTAGGCAGGCCTTGTTTGGGTGCTACTTATGTAGAAGAATTAATTAAAAATGAATTATATCTTATGTGTGCGCGTGCCACATTAAAACACAAGTAAAACATTAGGAGGAATCACAATACTTTATTACCGCCTATTCCTGTTTTCTCCACACTGTGACATTTACTGTTATGTCCATTGGTCATGGATTATGTTGCGTCAAACCATGTTATTTTTGTTAAGATATTGTGACATTAATAAATACCTGCTGCGTTCAATTTAATATTGTTTCACGATGCTGCTGGTTAGCGGTGGTATTTACAGGGCTCAGCTTTATGGTGATTAGGATAGTGCGAAATTATTCGCTGATTAAAGATCAAACAAGGTAAATTTACACGCACAGGGCCCCACATGTTATCCAATACGTGATACACCCAGGCAACGCAGTTGGCATCGTTTCACTGCATGTGAGAATGCTATAAAAATTAATTATTATGGAAGTGAGTCATAGCTTCGTACGCATACATGATTAATACATCATAAAGTACCACATACCTGACAGATCAGATTGGTCTAATCCCTGAAGCTATATATGCTTACAATAAGCATGTAAATAAGCTGTTCTAATCAAAGCTAAGTACAGGGTGTACCTGTTTGTTAGTTCTGTAAAGATTTGTGCTTATTGTATGAACCTTATGTGTCTGAAATTGCTGGTGCCAAAAGGTAGTGTTCTGAATTACCCGGGTACTAAAAACAGTCATACAATATATTTGCCTGTAATACTTGAGCCTGTCTATGTAGAATATGATGACAGTTTTAGCCGACTGTTAATTCGGGAGTAATTGGTATATTCTTTAGACGTAGAAGCGGAATCATTAAGGTAGTGGTTAATATAAAACAAGTTTTTTTTCTGTGTGGCTTGACGTTCTTTAAGTCAAAGTATATTTCTTATAACATTTTTAAAGCGATTCTTTGTAAGCAAATATACATTTGAGATATACTGTATCAAAACGTGATAATTTTCCATAAGTACTTTCTCTGTTACTTATGTCTTGCATATTTATGCATCAGTTGGGTGTTATCTGCGCGAAAAGCTGATAAACAATTGTGTTTACGCGAATAATTTTGAGCTTGCTGCCACGTGCATGATTAATTATGCAGCTCGAGTATAATATCACCGTTGACGTCACACACACAGTCAACATGTCATATTCCGAAGTGAGTTGATTCAAGGAATGGCATTATAAATAAGCAATTTGTATATATATATATGTGTATATTGACAGCTATTTTTATAAGTGTAGGAAGCGTATGCTTTGTTTATTTATCCTGCTTCCAAATGGCGTCATCCGAGTAACGTTTCAATTTAGTAGAATTATAACGTCCGTTTCCCCACTTATTTGAACCGAAACATGAAAATGTGAGATTCGTACGTTCACAGACTGTTTTTAATGCTACAGCTACGATTGTTAGTAATCCTGGCTGGCATGTCATCATTCAATGTAAAAGTGTTTGTTAAAAAGTACGCAATACCGTGTTGCCTCGGAATTTTGCGATGCACGAATTTTGGACACCAGCAGATCTGCATTCTAGTATAGATAAGTTTTTATCCATGAATAATGTTTTAAAATGTAGGAATAGATCACATCAAGTTGCGCTGCTTCATGTGAATAGCACATTTGATATTAAGAATACTCGCTAAAAACATACAAATTAAACATTTATTTTTGACACGTTACTTTACCGTTACTGTACTCTTTTCGCGAGAATGGCCCATATGTATAATTATATACAACATTAATTATTCGAACAAGAATAAAGGAAAACATACAGTGCACTTTGGATAAGGTCGAACCTACAGGGACCCATGACAATACTGATAAGTGGAATTCTGATAACTACCAGAAGGTCCCCTTATTGGGACCTTTGCCCAGGACCGAGGAAAAGATTTAACTTAGCGAAAATCCACTTATGTGAGTTCCAGTTATCTAGAGTGCACTGTATATGACCAACGCATACAGGCAATTATGTAGAAGCAAATTACTAGGTGACCAATGTAATGGATTGGGATTTTAGTCAGACGAAATCAGCATAACAAGGTTCTCTTGTATTTCTTTTCCTTTTAGCCAGCTGTACACTTGGTGATAAGTCCCATAATCTAATATCTAAACTGAATTAATCTGCACAGTGTTGAATTAGTTAACTTATATTTAGGTTCAGTTTCCTAAATTCAACATTGTTTATTTGCAGGAACATTGGAAATAGCCGAGATGATGGAAAGAGGAAATTGACGAGCTCTACTCAACAGTGTCATTAATTGGACAATGGGACACCTGGGATAAGATGGTGGCTGACTTTGTTATGCCCCATTCTGTTCTGTCCGACATCTTCTGGGACGTAGTACATCTCTTCGTGTTTCAAATGGATGTGTGCATCTGATATCTTTGTGTATCAAAATGCATAACTGCTATTAATTGGACAATGCGTTAACTGACACAGTAGTGAAGAAGATGTCAGACTTTGTTCTGCCACATTAGTTCCTTGTAGTTTCTGCAGGGAATATGTACATCACTACATGTTTCAAATGGATGTGTGCAATCGATCGATTTGTGCATCCAAATGCACAACACCCGTCATTATGTTGTCAAATAGGAGTACACACTAAAATGTATGCTTTCTTATGCACATCATGTTGGGATTATGTTCTATAGCATATTCTTAAAAAAAGTGAATTATACTTGGATTGAAAAAAAAGGTGTCGAGAAATTTCCTTTGACAAGAATTTAAAAAAATTATAAAATAGTAATGTTCCACAACATTCACAATGTCTTAGGGATCTTCTTGAGTTAAATACACCAATGATGATTCAAAACAGTGTTTTAAAATATGCGTTGCTTTTAAAGGTTTGTAATTTTATAACTTTTTTTCATCATACAAGATTTAACAAGATTGCCACCCAGAGAATTAACTCTAGGTGGCACGTGGACAAGGAAGCCCTTTGGCTTATCGAGAGTCCGACCCTTTTATTTATGTGTATCCTGCCCTTCTGAGGTATGTGTCGATTTTATTTTTAAACATATTCACGCTACTAGCACCCAAACAATCAGCAGATAATCTGTTCCATTCGTTTACAGTCCTTTGTGAAAATGAGAACTTTCTTATATCTAATCTACACTGCTCCTTTGCTACTGTAACTTCATGTCCTCTAGTCCTTCTATCTTTCTTAACTGAGAAAAAAATATCTCTATCGATATTTTCGTAACCATTCATTATTTTAAACACTTCTATCTGATCTCCTCTCAATCTTCTAGTCTCTAGTGTTGTTAAACCGCATTTATTAGGCGTATTTCGTAACTAAGATCCCTCAGTTTTGGTATAATTTTAGTTGCTCTCCTCTGCACTCTTTCTGGCATATCTATGTCCTTCCTGCGATATGGCCTCCACGCTTGAATACAATATTCCAAATGAGGCCTAACTATTGTTTTGTACAGCGGTATTATTAGCTCTTTTTCCTTATACGTTATGTTTCGCCTAATTAATCCAAGGATTTGATTTCCCTTTGAAGCTGCAATTCCGCACTGCTCTGAAACCTTCATATCAGCACTAATGGTTAACCCTAAGTCCTTTTCTTTTACAGTAGTACTTAATACAGTACCCACCAATGTGTATTCTACATCTTCGTTCCCATGTCCTGCGTGGAGGCATTTACATTTCCCAAAATTGAACAGCATTTGCCACTTTTCAGACCATTTGATCAACTTGTCAAGATCATCTTGTAAATGTTGTCTATCTCCATCACTTTTAATCCTTCTAAACACTTTTGTATCATCCGCAAATTTCAACACCTTGCTTGTTATTTCATCATCAAAATCGTTGATATATATTAAGAATAATATAGGTCCTAGTACTGATCCCTGTGGTACCCCACTCAATGGCGATTTCCATTTTGAAGCCTCCCCATTAACTACTACACGTTTAACAAGATTGCCACCCAGAGAATTAACTCTAGGTAGCAGGTGGACAAGGAAGCCCTTGCCTTATCGAGAGTCCGACCTTTTTATCTATGTGTATCCCGCCCGTCTGAGGTATGTGTCGATTTTATTTTTAAACATATTCACGCTACTAGCACCCACACAATCAGCAGGTAATCTGTTCCATTCATTTACAGTCCTATGTGAAAATGAAAACTTTCTTATATTCAATCTACTCTGCTCCTTTGCTAATGCAAGATCATGTCCTCTAGTCCTTCTATCTTTCTTAACTGAGAAAAACATATTTCTATCAATATTTTCATAACCGTTCAATATTTTAAACACTTCTATCTGATCTCCTCTCAATCTCCTGGTCTCTAGTGTTGTTAAACCGATTTTTTTAGGCGTATGTCATAACTAAGATCCCTCAGATTTGGTATCATTTTAGTTGCTCTCCTCTGCACTCTTTCTAGCATATCTATGTCCTTCCTGCGATATGGCATCCACGCTTGAATACAATATTCTAAATGAGGCCTAACTATTGTTTTGTACAGCGGTATTATTAGCTCTTTTTCCTTTATACGTTATGTTTCGCCAGTTGACGTTGTCTTCTGTCAATCAGCCATTTTTCTATCCAGTTTATTATACCATTTCCTATGCCATGGGCCTTTAGTTTAAGCAGTAATCTTTGATGTGGTACTTTGTCGAAAGCGTTTTGAAAATCTAAGTAAACGATATCTACTGGTGATCCCACATCTACCCATTTAGTGATGTCTTCCTAAAACATAACATATTTGTTAAGCATGACCTCGCTTTAAAAAAACCATGTTGAGATGGGTTTATCAAGTTATGTTTAACAAGAAAATCCACCATGTGATCTTTAATTAGTCTTTCTAATAATTTGCAAATCAGTGATGTTAAACTCACTGTCTATAGTTCTCTGACTTGTTTCTCGAACCTTTTTTAATAATGCTATAATGTTTGCCTCTTTCCATTCTAAAGGAACCACTCCCTCTTCTAATGACAAATTGAAAACTGTTGCAAGCGGTACGCTAATTTGTTTTACAATTTCCAATAGTAGTTTGGGCGGAATCCCATCCACTCCAGGTGATTTATTATCCTTCATAGCCCTTATTTTCTTAGCTACCATTTCCGGGGTTAAAATTAATTGTCCTAAATAGTCTGAATCTGCCCCCTTGAACTTAGCCTCTGGTACTGACGGTGAACTAATATCTTCTCTGGTAAACACTGAACTAAAGTACTCATTCAGATCTTCTGCCATTAAGAATCCCTCTGATATTATATTTCCAGCACTATCTTCTAGAGGACCGACCTTATCTTGAACTTTCTGTTTGCTTCGAACATACGCATCAAAACTCTTGCTGTCATGTTTTATATTACTAGCTAATTGTTGTTCATAGCTTCTCTTTGAATTTATAATTTCAACTGTAGCTTGGTTAAATGCTTCGTTATAACTGTTGTAGTCTTCATCATTTCCAGTACATTTATATGACTTTCACATCATTTGTTTATACTTAATTTTTATAATGGCTTCTTTCGATAAGTGTTTCTTTTTGGACTGTTTCCCTTGTTTTTTGAAGGGTACAAATTTATTAACTATGCACTTAATTTCACTCTTTAATATATTCCAGCATTCTGTTGCCGTCTTATTTTTCAGTGTGTTATTCCATTCTATCTTTGCTAAATATTTCCTCATGTCCTTATACCTTCCTTTGTGGAAATGTCTCCTATACTGCTTTTTACTATTCCTTTCTGATTTTACTTTGATGGTAAAATGTATCTGGTTGTGATCACTACTCCCCAGTGGCTCACACATCTTGACATTGTCAACTAATTCATTCTGTGAGGACAAAACTATGTTTAACACATTCTCACCCCTGGTTAGTTCTAGCACATGTTGAGAAAGGAAAGTATCTTGAACTAAAACTAAGAACTTGTCGTCCTCACTCCCCATACTCTGTAGAGATTTCCATTGTATATGCCCGTGGTTAAAATCCCCCATAATAATACATTCCCGTTTGCTTACTTCCCTTATAGCGTTTTGTATTTTTTCATTCTCTTCTATGGTTATGTTTGGACTTCGATAAACTAACCCAACTGTTAACGTTGAGTTTCCTGTAACTATGTTACACCAAACAGCTTCTTCGCAATCTGCTTCTGTTTCTAATTTTATTTCATAAGCCTGGATAGATTCTTTAATATATAAAATACATCCACCTCCCTGTCTTCCTATTCTATCTTTCCTAAACATTACATATCCTATCAGTCCCAATTCGGCAACTGATATATCAGTGATGGTCCAGGATTCGGTTATACCTATTATGTGAGGGTCAATATCTTCTACTATAATTTTTAGTTCATTTCTTTTGTTTACTATACTCCTTGCGTTTAAACAAACACATTTATATCCAGCTTCAGAAGAGTTTTCCAGACTGTTCTTAGCTGATTTATTTGTGGTGTCTTTATCTGTGCCTCCAGTTTCAGGCTTTTCTGTGAGTCCCCCCTGCGAATCTAGTTTAAATAGATGCAACCTGTCCCACTGTCAACAGATCGCAGCAGGTTCTCTGAGAAAACTGCTGCCCCCTTTCCACTAAGATGGAGGCCATCTCTCATGTACGTATCTTCCCTCCCAAAAAATTATTCCCATAAATATGTGAATCCCACCCCCTCTTCTTCACACATCTGCTCAACTAGTGCGTTGATCGCCATCCTCTTGCAGTTTCTATACGTTGCCTCCCTCCCATTACTGGCAAACTTCCTGACATAATTATCTGTTCAACTCTTGTCTTCTTTATCTTCCTCACTAACTGTCTATACTTATGTAGTATCCCAGTTGTTCCCTCCCTGTCAGCATTATTTGTTCCTACATGTACCAGTATAGACCCTCCCTTGCCATGTCCCATTACCTTCTCTACCCTGTCAGCCACATGTTCAATCCTAGCCCCCGGTGGACAAACAACGACGTCCTTCCCCTCGCTCAGTGTCTTGTCCGTCTTTCTCATAATGGAGTCGCCCATAAACACCCTCTCTTTCCTCATTGCCCCCTCAACCACTGCTTTCGAGTAGCTCCTTCTTCGGTTTGCATCTGTCTGGTTGTTGTCTTTCCCCCTGTCTTCTTCTTTCCTGTCACATTCTTTTCCGATGCATTCTTTCCTTTCGCTTTTTCTCTTGTCACCTTTCCTCCTGTCAGCGTCCCTTTTATCGACTTCTCTTCTATCACATTTGCTCTCACTTCCTTTCGTCCCTTCATCTTTCCTCCCACCTCATTTTCTTCTCTCCTCTCCCGTCCCATCTTCCCTCCCTCCTTCTCTACGGTCACTTTCTCCCCTGTCACCTTCACGCTTGTCACGTTTTCTGTCTTCGATTTTCCAATTTCTTCCCCTCCAATCACCTTCCCTCCTCTCAATCTCCTTTCCTCAGTTTTCTTGCCACTGCTACTCTCCTTCAGTCTTGCAGTATTCTCACCTCTCTCCCTGTTGTCTCTCTCCATTCGATCTGTCTCCTTTCTATTTCCCATCTCCATTCCCTTCACAGTATCTGTCAACCTAACTATCTCCTTCTGCAGACACTCCACCTTCCAACACCCAATGCACTGAAAGGTGAATCCTTCCTCCATTGTTTCTGCCCATGATTTCCCACAGCCGGACAATGCAAAATCTACCCAGCTGTGGCAGTGATCGCACACCAAGTGTCGCTTTGCCTTGACTTGCCGCTTGCAAGGCGCCATATCCCTATCAGAATTTATTTAATATCTTAACTAACTTAGTCTTTATAAAGACTATTTCCTGTGTACTACAGCACACTTTATGTTACAGATTTCAGTTACACAGCCAACTATTTATTATATCACGAACGCTAACATTACCGATAGTGACCTAATTTAAATACAATCAATTACGTTACGCTAGGCTCTTTTGTTTATTTATTTAGGTTACGCCGTCCAACTATCGCCCTTGCTTAATTTTAACAACAGTGCTACCTAATCAAAACATCTAGCAAGTTCTGGCTTACACAGACATTATCTTATGTAAGTAGTTTGATGGTTGTTATTTTATCTCCTATATATTCTACCACATAATTAGGTTTGTTAAATCTTGTTTACAACGTATCGAAGGCTAAGTTACCCTATTATCACTCATTATACTAAGGTGTTCTAAAATACTTTAACTAACTAACTTTAAGCACAACTGCTACTCAATATATGTTTACTGCAACTTTATGAATGATATTAAGGCAAGAATAATACTTATCAATCAGTAATTCCACTTGTTTATCAACTTTTCTGCACCACCAATTTCTACGAACTATCTCCGCCAAATATAGCCTCGAGTTTCATACAATGGCCATTTTATTTGTCATCGAAACGGGAGTTCGACAGAAACAAATTTAATATCTTTTACTCTAAATGATGGGCAGAACAAATAATGACTGCACTCCCAGTACAAAATAAAACATGGTGTTACACTGCTGCAATATATTTTAATATTTGTTCGACAACAATGTTATTATGCTCTTTATTGATGTACATTTTAAAACTTATGTAGATAGGAAAGTACATAGTCACCTATGCTATCTTATTATTTTACATTACTTCATGTGATTTATAATGTTGTATTTATACTGGTTGTGAAAACAGCATCTGGATTTATGGTGCAAACAAAATAGCTTCATTATTTAATGTTTCTCGGCTTCAATAAGTGTCTGTTATCTAAACGTTTCATTGAAACTAAACTGTAAAATGTATAGCCAGATGTACCTAGTGAAAAGGGAACATGATAGTACCAGAGGTTAGACTTCGTATGGTTTTATATTGCAACAAAACAATGCCAATCATTCAATATGTTATCGGCAACTTCGTGCGTGGAGAGTTGGTGTCTTTTCTTTTAAATCAATCCGTCTGTCAAGAGCTGTTCATTCTCCGTTTATTCCATATATTTTCCTTCTTTTTGTTGTTGAATATGTGCCATAAACTGCAGCTGGTCCACGTTTTATCGGTCACGACTCATTCGCATGGAGGTGGCTAATCCAAATACACACATGTTGATGACTTTTTTCTTGCATCTATTAACTCGGTCTAGCTAATCGAAGTCTGACGGACAGTCCCGAATATTCATGAGCATGCCTTATACGGATCGTGAAGGTGGGGCCAAAGTGGATACTGCGTATACGCCTTAATTAAACTTGGTACACGTGTGTATTTCCCCTAGCTGTAACTTGTTGTAGGACTAATAAAGCGTTTGACCCATGTATAATGGCCATGAGATCACTATATTTCATGTCTCATGAATTCAGAACACAGCAGACACTTCACTGGAGGGGTATGGGTGTTAAGTTTGACCCACGACAGCTAACACACTGTCACTGGTGGAGTCCAAGGGTTATTTTGTAAGTGGTCAGTAATCCAAATGCCCTGCGGCGAGGCCATTTTCTTATAGCGCCGCGCCCGGTGGCTTAGGATTACGGGTAATTTGTCACTGTTACGAAACGCCCACTTCCACTGCGCAAGCGTAATAGCGCAGCACTCCGTTTTTTTGTTTTTTGTTTTTGTGGTGAACAAAAAAAAAATAAGAAAACGGTTGATTTTCCGTTTTATCGTTTACCTATTTTAATTTTTTTTAAATGGAAATTAAAAAAGGGTTTGATTGCTATTTTACTATTTACTCGTCTGAACATTACTAAACGAAAATAGGAAAATGTCTCGTTTTCAAAACGGTTTAGTAAATAACGGTAGGTACCGTGATTGCGCTGCAGTTGTATTTCGTTTTCCGTTCTAATGCAGTGAAAACGAAAAACGATTTGTTTTAGTTATTTTGTTTTTCTAACACGTATTAGAAATACCTGCAAATAGCACATTGTATTCGGTTTTTTTCTTATTTTAAATATGCAAACGAAAAGCGAACATTGTTTACTTTTCCTTTTTCGTTCGCAAATTTCAAAACGAAAAAGGAAAAGACGGTGTACCGGTCTGGAAGTAAGTTCCGGTCTGAAAATAACTTCCGGTTCCGTTTTTGCTTATTGCGCATGCTCGCGCAACCGCAGTACACCAAATGCAACCCGCGGTGAGCAATTTGACCTCAGGTGACCAATCAACTTTGACCCCTTGCTCGACGCAAGCGGCGACTGAGTTATATAAGTAATAATTAATCGTTTTGTTTGCTGTAGCGACCGTTACTCCACTGACCTATATGCTCCCCTACGGTGCTAAACAGCGAACGTACATCTGCGCGTGACCAGAGCTGAATAATTGGATTTGATCACTTGTCTAATTAAATGTTATAATAAACCACATTTGTAGACATGTTTTCTTGTAAACATTGCAGTATTATACAAAGGGTTACGTTGTTTTGATCTGTGTAAATGAATGAATTTTTTGTGCCTTTTATATTTTATTTAATAATACTATTTGAACTGTTATGTCACACATAATTATACATGTTGACATGATAATATATTTTACTTATGTAATTCATGATTGCATGACTCATTCCCATAAATGTATTTTTAAAAAATAGCCGAGTTACCGAGTTTTTTAAAATGGTGACCCCAAAATCCCCATCCTCCGTACGAATTTGGAACCACCCCAATGGGCCAGCTAGACTGCATACAAAATGTCGTAAGCGAAACTGTCAGAGATACGTGGCATTTTAAAACTGTGACCTCCCCCGATACCCCTGTCACCCCCACCCCCTGGATGTATTTCAAAAAGATCTACATTTACAACCCAGCAAGTACGCCACCCTCGGCCCGAGGGCGGATCTGATCGGTTGACAGGCGGCAAACCTTTGCACACGTCAGCCGCTCCCTGGTCTCTGGTCCCTTAGGGGCAGGGTCCTATAGTCATTTATCATTGCTCGGGCCTCCCTTGGCTGGGGCACTGGAATACTTACACTTTACGCTAATGGGGTACACTGTGAGTCTATTCCAATGACCTATATTATAACTGGGCTGGCTACCTCCCACGGCTAGTGCAGGGCTAGGGGTCAGCACACTGTCAGGTTTCCCATTGGCGACCATGTTAATGTTTTGTGTGATTATAAGAAAACGTGACCTATAAAGTTTCTTTAACTTCTCACCTGCTGTTATTATCATCTCATTGACATGCTGGTCGAGTTTAGTCAAAATCTCATATCTCTAGCTCTTGCAAAATGCCTGTATGTATGACACCCGTCAATATTTACAACTGGATGCAGGCAGTAATCCAGCTAAAGTGTCAACTAGCCAAATTGCTGCCAGATACCCTTCCGCTTAGTAAAATCAGCTAAAAAGACACCATTTTACTGTCAACAGCTTCAACAATCACATCTAGAAATCTGACTACTCAAGTGCACTTATGTCAGAGCAAGTGAATATTATAAAAAGTCATTTCTCAAAAATATACTGCACTTTGTTTCGTCTGTAATCAAGCAGGAAGTCCAACAGTGTGCTGACCCCAAATAGGTATGGCAATTTTTTAGAAAATGTTGAAAACAACACACTTTATAGGCACCAATGTTACAAGCACTCTGCAATTTTATTTTTTGTAATCCCTCCAGGTGTTTGTGTTTTATGCACATTTCAAAGGTGCCACCAAACTTGGCAAGGCACCATAAAAATCAGCACTTCGCCGTTGGACAATTTGTAATCCAGCACAATGTTCTCAGGTGGCACTATGAACTCCTAATAAAGTTTTCCAGAAAGTCAAATATGTGTTTTATAAGAAAATTCAATACAGCCAGTTGTTACGTTACATTCAAATTTGTATTTATTTTTTGACCTTGTGCCCTATTTACAAAGGTAAACATCAACAAAAAGTCACCTTAGGGTGTGAATTCCTCAAAGGCCTGACGTCTTAAGCATTTCAATTACATAATATTACACAGCCTAATTAGCAGACATTCAGAAAACAATGCCACTTGCTTGATTGGCCAGAAGGTCCAGTCAGTAGACAGATCTGATAACAGGCTCCGGCTATGGCTGACTCCAGCTAATCACTGTCCTCAGACTTCATTAGGGTCAATTACAACATCTTCACGTGTGTTTAGTCAGCTGAAGTAAACAAAAAACGATTGATGAATCACCCTGCTGCAATGTTATTGGTTCATTTTCATACGTATTCTCAAATTGAGGCTTAACTACTGGCATACGCACCCCACCCCCCTTATAAGACATGTGTTCCGTCGCTGTGATTTGGACTTGCAGACTGGTGAGAAGTCTGTAATATCCAAAAACGGTTTGTTCCATTCAACTGCAGTTTTGCCATACACGTATTTTCAGTAATTGTTTCAAGATATTTGAAGTAAAATGCGTCCTCCGTGATTGTGCAATGACTATAGCGTGTTTCCCTTGCTAGGGACTTTAATTGGGGTCAGCACACTGTCAGGTTTCCCATTGGCGACCATGTTAATGTTTTGTGTGATTATAAGAAAACGTGACCTATAAAGTTTCTTTAACTTCTCACCTGCTGTTATTATCATCTCATTGACATGCTGGTCGAGTTTAGTCAAAATCTCATATCTCTAGCTCTTGCAAAATGCCTGTATGTATGACACCCGTCAATATTTACAACTGGATGCAGGCAGTAATCCAGCTAAAGTGTCAACTAGCCAAATTGCTGCCAGATACCCTTCCGCTTAGTAAAATCAGCTAAAAAGACACCATTTTACTGTCAACAGCTTCAACAATCACATCTAGAAATCTGACTACTCAAGTGCACTTATGTCAGAGCAAGTGAATATTATAAAAAGTCATTTCTCAAAAATATACTGCACTTTGTTTCGTCTGTAATCAAGCAGGAAGTCCAACAGTGTGCTGACCCCGCTAGTGCTACTGGAAGTGAAGAAAGCGGAAGTAATGGGACTCATGGGATACATCTGGGTAAGGACCCTCGGAAGTACCCCACTGAGCATCCAGATGAGCACTGCCGCACGCCCTTTGTGTCATGTAAATTTTGTTGTTGTTTATATTTATTGGGTGGCTCCTGTGATAGCGATATTATATATCTTAATGGGAGTCTCCCGACCTTATCTATTACGTTATTTTTGGTTTATGTATCGTATTTATAGATCAAATACATTGATTCTGAGTTCTCAGTTCTGAATTCTTTGTTAGTGAAATTCAGCTGCAGCCCAACACAAAAGAAGTGATAAATTGTGCGTATCCAAGCGTTTATTGTGTTATTGTCTGTTCCAGCATGTCTGCCTGTGTGGCATACGGCTGTGTGCATCGAGATGACCAGAATGCAATTTCAAACGGCTTGACATTCCATCGGTAAGTGAACTTTGAATGGCATTGTCTGTAACCACATATTACTCTAGGGCTTGGCCTTGGCGTCTAAGCTAGTACATATGTTTACTTCAATATACAAGACTATGCGCAACAAAATTGAAAACTATATTTCACACTAAGCCAAAGGAATGTACCTACTACCGATATGCCACTCGTAAGAAATATACTCAGTAGACATCTTAAGACGTTTAAGTTGTTGATTGTTGATGATGAGTTGCTTTGATAGTCGTTAGCACCTCCATCAGGATAAACACATGCATTTACCAAAAATCGCACTCTTCATTTACTTTTTAACAAAGTTCTGATGACAAACCTGGAGGCTGGAACTGTTTTAATTTTTATATGGCCTAACATAAAGTAATTCCAGTTAATCCCTATAAATTGTTGAATGTGTATCGAGTAATTCTCATTTTATCATTACAGTGACAATGCATGATGATTACAGTTGAAATATTCAAGTTATGAAACCAATGCCAATACGTATATGTGTATAATTTTGTTTTATAACTTGAAAACATCCACATATACACACATTTAGTAAAATTAGGCACAGTCGGCCTATGAGCGGCTAACCATCGGCACAGTATCGGCATCCGACTATAAGCCGCCCTCGGCCCGAAGGCGAGCCGCCGGACAAAACTCCCCCGGCCCGCATGCGGAAGTCAACAGCGGGCCGAGACGTTTCCGCTCTCGACCCGCTGTCGGCCCGCTGTAGTTGAGCTATCTGGGAAACTATCCCAATGGTCGCGCTAAAATTTCAGCTTCATACATGCCAAACTGACAGATATGTGTCACTAAAAAATTGGTACCCCTAGGATCCCCCCCGACGAATTTCAAAAATCTAAATCTACGACCCACTCTAAATGGGCCCGCTAGATCACACAAAAAATTTCACCTTCACACATGCCAAACTGACGGAGATGTGTCATTTAAACAATTACAAAAGTAAGCTTATTGTTAACGCAAACTACGATATAAGTGGGTCACGCATACTTTCTGCAGACATCGGGTTTAAGCTGGCCAAAAGCAGGCGCTAACCTTTGGCATGTACACACGTACACGTAATACGCAAAACGGAATCGGAAGTTACTTTCAGACCGGAACTTACTTTCGATATGTGTATAAGCGGACCGAAATCAGGCGCTAACCTTTGGCATGTACACACGTACACGTAATACGCAAAACGGAACGGGAACTTACTTTCAGACCTGAACTTAATTCCAGACCGGTACAACGGCATATATATACGGACCAAGGAGGGGTCAGCCGGACTATTTTTGTTTTGTTGACAAAGTTCATGCGGTGGGGTCATAGAGTTACGTCATTAATCATTCCCCTATTGGCTAGCGTGTTCTATTTGTATCTATGGGTGTGGTAGAGACTTATTAAACTTTCTGAAGAATTTTGAGAAATGGATCCGATAGACGAAGGATCAAGTTCGACTAATCCATCGGAAATTAAGGCTGATACGGCTGACATACGCAAGGGACCTGTGCCATACCGCCATACGGGTTTCACCCAGTGTGCGAGCCACGGTCCGACTCGCGGTCAGCTTCGCCTTCGCCATTGTTGGAACGGTTCTGGGACGCGTCGGCAGAGTTACCACCTCGGCTAGCCGAAGCATCCAAAATTAATTAGTTGCGTTGGCAGGAAACCTAGTTGGCGTTTCTGGCTAGGCTAATAGGTGAAACTATGAGATGAATGATAGGTAAAACTAGAACATTTATACATAAGGGATACAAGTCAACACTTACAATGGACAAACATGTTACTTATACGAAGTGGTTACCTTACACTGACATATAGAATAACCAGGGGCGCTTCTGGCTAGGCCAATAGTTCAAACTATGACATGAATGATAGGTAAGCCTATGCAGTTTATGCATAAGGGATACAAATCAATGCGTTCAATGGGCAAACACGTTCAATTTCTATCTGTAAAAATATAGCGCATAATAGCTTCAAAGGGAATAATAATAATAATAATAATATTTTATTTTCTTAAGCGCCACATCCAATATTGTTCACAGCGCTTTACAACAATATACAAGTGTATGTTAAAAATAATGCATTTGAATAAAAACAATAGTTATTATATCATAGATAAAATGAACTAATAATAATAATAGCAATTAAAACAATAAATATAGTAGAAGTAGAAAAGGAATGTGATGTATTATATCATAAAATAAAATTGTTAAGATAATTTTTAGATATATAATTAAACTAAAATTAATGTAAACATCAATAAATTAGGCTAAAATGTATACGAAAAATAAATAAATAAATAATAAATAAACGTTAAACATCAATCAGCTATGGTAAAACAGTGTTGGTAAGGGTCCGAGCTACATATACGCTGCAGTGAACAGATGAGTCTTCAACGCAGATTTAAATGATTCCAGTGATGTTTTGTTAGTAACGCTTGACGGCAGAGCGTTCCACACTGTTGCCGCTGCGTGAGCAAATGTACAGTCACCGGCTCTGCTGCGTGTTCTCGGAACAACTAGTGCGTTCGAGTCAGCAGACCGAAGACGTCTGGCTGGCATGTAGACACGCACGAGTTTCTGCATGTAGACAGGCGAGAGGTCTTCGTGCAGCGACTTGTACGTAAGAACAGCGATCTTGAATGCAATGCTCTGTTGAATAGGTAGCCAGTGCAATTCGCGAAGAATAGGGGTCGCACTTTCACAACGAGCCTGTCGAGTAATAAGGCGAGCGGCAGCATTCTGGAGTCGCTGCAATCGACCGATGTTATTGGTTGAGGTTCCGAACAGTAGAGAGTTGCAGTAGTCCAAACGGGATGTAATCATAGCATTGACTACGCGTTCCGCTGTCGGTTGAGTGAGGTAACGGTGAATCAACCGGATGTTGCGCAGGTGCAGTGAGCAAGTGCTGATAGTACGTGACACTTGCATAGTCATATCCAGGTGTCTATCAAGGTGGACGCCGAGATTTCTAACGTGATCAACTGCACATATTTCATCTGTCCCGACGCGCACACGGAGCCCACTTACGATGGCAGATGCTGATTTGGGGACAACCGGTAGAATTTCTGTTTTCGTGTCATTCATGAGCAGATGAACTAATTGATAATGATTGACCTCGGTCAATTGTTGCAAAATACTGTTCAGGGTTTTCTGAGTTGTTGCTACTCTGTCAATACAGGGAGTCTACTGTGACCTAGATGACGTCGGATAGTTTAACACCTACCTCTAGTATAACAGTCAAACAGTCTTTAATCACTACAGTTGATTTAATGTCCTCGGTCGGGCAATTGCCTAAATCAAGCAGTTTGTCTGTTTGAAAAAAACAAGATGGATTTTTGCGTTTGACCGCCAATATATGTTTACCACGCATACCTATTTAATGACGTCATTGAACAAAACTATATACAGGCGCGCATGTTCCAAATGCCTGCTATGCCGAGTCGTCGCAAGAAACTTTCGATAGGATTGGTAATAGGACGTTGCGGTTGAATGCTTTCCAACATTCGGGGATCAACCAGCGCGATTTTCTTTGTATGCTCATTTTATCCGAGGCAGAGACAGCAAAATTTTTGAGTTTGTTGCTGAGGCCAGAAACGAAGGCGCCGGGACAAATGAATTCAGTGACGTGGTGTTTGTCGATCTTCCACCGTGACTGCGGGCCATGTGCCGTTTCCAGTTGTCCCGAAGTGAGAAATTTATCTTGCAATCTGGGCACTGGAATGGTGATGGCGTGGGCGTGTTGGCAGCCGGTAGAATTGCCGATAGTGTTTATGATGTAGGTGTTTACGGTTCAAATGTAAGCAATTAAATAAACCGCGAGATTAATTTTACGCACTACTCATTGTACCACACGAAGAGGCGGACACCAGAATGATGGTCCACGTCGGTGATGCTGCAAAGTGTGGCTATAAGAACGTCATGATCTGCACTGTAGACAGCAACGTTGTTATTCTAGCGGTCGTCACCTTCACCCTGCTAAGATGTTAACTAGAATCATCGTGTGTAGCGTTTGGTACTGGAAATAAATTCAGATACATACCTGCTTACGCTATACGAGGCTCGCTGGAACCGAGAGTGTACCAAATTCTTCCATTTTTTCACGCGTTCACCTGATGCGACAATGTCTATTTTTTTGAACGGAAGGGAAAGAAAAGTGCGTGGTGCACTTGGAATGCCTACCTGGAAGGAACTGACACATTATGTACACTGTCAGATGAACCATCGCATCAGGATATGGAGCTGTAATGTCAACCATCGAGAGGATCACCATCCTGATGTACGACAGAAAAAGCTGTCAAATGAATATGAATGAAACTAGAAGGCAACTAAAAGGCAACTGTTCACACATAAAGGAAAACAAATCAATCACATTCCATCGATACGGGCTGCACTGCTTTAGCACATCAAGAATGCAGCTCACTAGGGAGGTTACAGTTGTGGGACAACAAACCCACTTCTCCCAGTACCAGACATCCCTTCTCCAAAGAGGTGGGTATGGCCACCCCGAGGAGAGAGTTGGACACCCTTGTGGACACTATTACCGCAAGCCTCACAAGCCTGTCGGGTACTGCTGAACTGTGGTTGTCCGAAAAGCTGTAAGCCGAAAACATGTAGAAAGGCGGATCTGTGCTGCACTGAATGTGCAAATGTGGCGGGAAATGTGCAGCACCATGAAAGTGAATACCAGACACCGTTCCTAAATATAAGGCTACATTTGTTGACTGTCGCCATGTTTAAAAATGGCGGCTATGGATGTTGGACGATGTCAAAAGATAATTATTTGAAATCGTTACCTTCAATAACCTACATTTCGGTACCACAATTACAGCTTTGTGTGACGCATTTCTTAAGATATGAACAATGTTCGTTTTAAAACGGCCGCCATTTTTACAAATGTCGGACAAGATTAAAAGTAAACTATTTGAAATCGTTACCCTAGAAGACCTACATTTTGACCCCAAAATAACAGCCGTATATGGTGTATTTCTTAAGGTATGGAAATAATTGATTTTGCCGGCCGCCATTTTCTATAATGTGAAAGTCAACAATAACATATTTGAAATCATTGCCCACGAAAACCTGTATTTTGATCCCAAGATGACGTCTGTGTGTGACGCAGTTCTCAAGATATGAGGATTATTAGTTTTGGCGGTCATTAAAAAAATAGCCGCCAACGGCATGCAGGGCAAATTCGGGGTCTAAAGTCCAAGTTTCGTGCTTTTATAAAAAAAAAGTGCACGATTCGTCAAACTAATGCAGTTATCTGTCACTCTAGCTGGAGCGTAATGTCGGCGCTCACTGCCGATATTGGCTAACTATGAAACATTATTTTTAATATACCATAAATCATATAAAATATATCACCAAGTCATGGCGATATGTACTGTACATGGTGTATTCTTATGTTTGGGCTGTGGTTGTTCTACCGCTTCATTCCCCTTTAAGAATATGGCCCTCAAGTTAAAATGTCTGCCGGTCTTTGGAGTAGATTCTGACAAGGTACTTATGTGTACAACATCGTGGACTGGGTGTGTCAATAAAAGAGGCAAAGTAGTTTTAAACGGGAGTCGTTCGCCTGCAGCGTTGTTTCTAGACTAAGGTCAGTTCATAGATAAAGCGCTTTACACTTTACTCCTTGGCAGACTTTTTCAACTTATATCGAAAGCATTCAGCCACGCTGGGGTTACAGCGCGAAGACCATTTGCCCACAAATATCAACCACTGTGTATAGCTGTGCATACAGTTGAGTGAACAGAGGCGCCGTAGAGTGAACGCTAACAAATAAAAAGGTATGTTCTTATATAGCGCAGTGTCAAGTCCTCAGGACGGCTCAAAGCGCTTTACACTTTACTCCTTCAATCGAACACCATGTCGACTTCTCTGGGAAGCATTCAGCCATGCTGTAATTAATGCGCGAAGACTACTTGTACACAACTATCCACCACTGTCTATAGCCAGGTACTCATTCATTCAGCTGAGTGAACTGAAATAATATAGAGTAAACGAACTTGCCCAAGGTTGAACACCACCGCACAGGCGCGGTGGCCTGACGCTTATACAAACAACATTGATGTTGGCATGTCTGCAATGTATGGCGATTATTCGAAAACAAAGTTGTTCGTTTCGATTATCTGAAAAATGTGGCTCGTAAAGGAATCAAAACAAGACAATTGTTTATTACAAAAATCATGTATTCGTTTTGTATGCTATAATACCTACATATATAGGCGTACGTAATATTAGGTTTGTAAATAATATTTTGTTTATTGTATCATCTGTAATAATTTGTCAAACAATATGGGGCAAACAGTAGTCTAACCTCAAACATAGCAATGGAAACAAATCAAGCTGTATCTCACTCAAATGATTTTGTAGAAGAATCAGATATGCCGAAACACCTATTGCCAGCATTATGTGTTTGGAGCATTATCGACACCTCTCCAGACAGCATTTCGAAAAGTTTGACTATTATAATGGCACGTCAGTGGAACTGGAACATCTTTATTCGACAGATAGTAAAGAAGCAAATACAAAGCATGTAACGACAATGTCTAAAAGAAGACATTTCTGTCGGGAGACTCTCACTAAGGCATTATAAATGTGCCGCTGACGTGAGAGCCGCCCACCCACTTGTAATTGTAATTAAACATTTCTACAATTCCCAACGTGGTATACAAAACATATTTAAGTTAACAGATGTGCAAGTGCTTAAAGATCGAAAGACAGTACGAGATGTATGTTGGTAGGCTAAGTGCATACGTAGCAGTTTGTGTCCGTGCAAGTATCTTTGTAAAGTGCTAATAAGTATTGTTTGGTGTATGTAGAAAAAACCATAGAGGCTACGCGTGTATATTCTATCCCAAATGCAGGGTGGCATTTTTCTAAGTAAAGATGATAGATCAAATTTAATACATTTTCTGGCTCTCGGTGTACGACTATATGGGATGATAAGTTGATGACTTTGCCTTATGGGATAATCATGATATGCAGCGTTTTTTTAAATTAGCGTTTGAAAAAAATTTGGAACACGTTTATGTACAAATTTATAAAAGAACGTCAAACATTGATGAGTGAAGATATTTTCCAGTTTTAATAGATTTAGGGATTTTATTGTAGGTTCGGTGTGTGCGTTGTATTTATTTATTCGGATGGCCCTTTTCTGCAATTTAGGAAGTCTATCTGTATCACAACCCCATGACAAAACGCTGTAGTTAAGGTATGGCACAATTAATGAATTATACATGGTCTTTAATGTATATCCAGGTAGAAAGTGTTTTAATTTATTCATAATTCCCAGGGTTCGTGATATTTTATTAAATATGTTGTCAATGTGTGGAGTCCAATCTAATGTTTCTTGAATAGTAGTGACTAGAATGAATGTTGAATGTGTGTACACACTCTATGGGTTTACAGTCTATTTGTAACGATACTTTTATAGCGGAGCTATTACGTAGTGGAAAATGAAACAGCATATTTAGTTTTGCTTGTATTTAGAGAGAGCTTGTTTACAGATAACCATCCACTAATATGTTTTGGTTCATCGTTTATGTTATTACTGACAACATTATAGTTTTGTATATTTGAATTGCACTTGAAAGAACAGAGTGGTCCGACGAGGCTGGTATCATCAGCGTATAGTATGGCATTGAATTTCTTGCTAGCAGGATGAATATCATGTATATATATAGAGTAAATAGTAGGGGTCCTAATATTGACCCTTGCGGGACGCCAGTTGAAATGGATAATGTGTCAATTCATCGAATTGGACAAATTTGCGTCTTTTTGCAAGATAGCTCATTAGCCAAGTTAGGGAAGTACCCTTTATGACGGAGAGTTCAAGCTTTTTAAATAACAAATTGTGGTCTATAGTATCGAAACCTTTTGACAAATCCAAAAAAATTGCAATGGGAATTTTTCAGTTTCAGTTTTGAAAAATAGTGTCAGCTAGTTCGAGAGTAGCCATTTCCGATGAATGTAATTTCCTAAACCGGTACTGAATTTTGTATAATAATTCGTTTATAGTTAGATAGTCAAATATTTGATCGTATACAATTTGTTTCAAAAACTTTGGAAATTGAGGGGTGTAGTGACATTGGTCTGTAATTGTTGAGTAAGGTGTTATCATCTTTTTTATACAAAGGAATAACTGGCAATTTTAGTTTCTGTGGAAATATACCTGTGCTAAGAGATTGGTTAATAATTAAGGACAAACGTTTAGCAATGAATAAATTCATTCTTGTAAGTAAAACCGTTGAAATCGAATCATGACCTGCACTTCTCTTTGGGTCAAATTCCTTGATGATTTTTATTACAGTATCTTCGGTTACTAGTTTGAAATAAAAAATTTAAAGAGACCTGTTTTGTAAATAATTATTTTAATGTTTAAATATCAATAAACAGCCCCTCCCAAACATCGGATGACTCGTATAGATTCCTTATGTTATATTGGTAACGTTAATGTAGATATATAATTAGGCATCCATGACATAAAATAAAAAAACATAAAATAATAAAATAACAAAAAGTGAACATAATAGGTGTTACTAGAGCTGGTAACACTTACAATATTTTAGTGACACATTTGAGTCACATGTATCATTATACAACGTAACTTAAGCTAAATTATGTAAATTTGGACGAACTACGCATTATCTTAATTTGTATCCACGAAAAACATATTTACTTTGCCAAAGAAAATGCAGAGTGTGTCAAATTGTATATGTGCATAACATAATGTAGTATACTATCCGCGAAAATATTCACTAAATGCATTTTATATCAATACATGTTGAGACATCTGACTTCATAGTGTGATACCAGGGGCCACAACATTAGCCACCAAACATATCATAAATCATGATGAGTCGTACTGTGAGATCAACCATATTTATGCGTATGTAAAACTGTGTATGACTTGTTTTATGAGTTATCTATTGGTATAGTCTGGGAGTGGTGCTACCACCTAGCGACCAGAGCGGTGGGTATTGCCGGTCGGTCATAATGAAGTGTTTTGTTGTACGCTCATGACATGTCTGTAAGTACTTGTCAGATACTGTCACCGAACAGAACGTGGTAACAGCGGTGGAATCTTAACGCCAAAAAACCCGAAAAGAAAACGTCAACGTCACATACTATCGCTCACCCGACACGTCTTGTCACCTACAACATGCCAAAATTCAGCCCACTAAAAAATTTCGATTTTTTTAGCCGAACAAAATGGCCGCAATGGAAAGACAGATTTGGGCTATACCGAATTGCGCAAAACTCGACAAGGCGGAAGGAATCGTTCAGATTAGTTCGCTCGTATATTCGATGAGCCGAGAAGCACATAGCATTTACAAATAATTTGTTTTCGGACAAGAAGTTGACGCAGTAAATCCCAGAATTGACTATGATGCAGTGATGACAAAGTTCGACAGCTATTTTGTACTAAAGAAAAACGTAATACGTGAGAGGACAAAGTTCAACCGGCGTAGTCAGTTGCTGTGAGAGTCTGTCGAGGTATATATACGCACTCTGCATGACATGGCAAGACATTACAATTTTGGCGAGAAAGAATGTGAAAACATAACGGACAGACTTATTGCTGGGTTGTCAGACAAAGAACTATCAAAACAATTGCAGGTAGAGCAAGACGATTTGACGCTGGAGAAGGCAACTGCATCAGCGGTGGACGCAGCTGGATGGGGTAGAAAACAGAAACAGCTCCAGCGGCACGACAAGACGCCTTCGCGCCACAACCAAAGAAAACAAACAGTCAACACCGACAACAAATGCAGACATTGCGGAAGGGACATTTTGTGTCAGTGTGTCGGACAAAACGCGTCCAGGAAGTCAAAGCAGTCCCACCTTGTGCACGAGACTCATCTTCTGAGCACTTCTTCCTAGGGTATGTACAGTGTGAAGACCCTTTGACCCAGCTCAAGGGGGCGACACTTGCAATCTTGGGCAAGAAGATCGATTTATTTCAAAATTGACTCAGGCGCAGATACGTCAATCATCTCGGAAGAAACTTACAATTCCATGAGGCCGAAACTGAAGCTGAGACCGATCACGACAACACTGCTTGGAGTAGGCGGACCTCTTGCGAGCAAGGGATAATTTGTAGCCCAAACAGACGTTGAAGGACAATCGTTCCACTTCCGTATTGTCGTTGTCAGTGCAAAGGCAAACAACCTTTTGAGTCGCAGCGTTGCCAGCCGCATGGGCCCCATTCTCAAAGTGGACAAGTTTGAGGAGGCATTCGGGGACATAGGGTGTCTCAAGACTGAACCTCTATTGACGCCGCCAGTGGTTTCTATCAAATACCTGTTTAGACAAACTGAACTCACCGCCGAAGGAATCGTCGCAGATCCAGAAAAGGTCGCTGCCATTGTGGACATGCCAGCACCAACAATAGTGCCACTGTTGCGACAAGTCATGGGAATGGTCCACTTTCTAGGTTCATACCTACCAGACCTACACAGCGTCACCCGTCCTCTGAACGACCTACTGAAAGACGACACAGTTTGGTCATGGGGACCTGCTCAGGAAGAAGCATTTGTCAAGATGAAGACGTTGGTGTCATCGACACCAATCCTGGCGTACTACGACGCGACTAAGTCAACCTGTGTGACGGCATCGGAGGGGTGCTCATGCAAGATCACGATGGAGGGAGGATGAAACCAGTGGCGTTCTGCTTGAGAATGTTGACCCCCGCCGATCAGCGGTGCCCACTATTAGAAAAAGAATGCTTAGCGAGTGTGTGGGCATGCGAGAAATTTGGCAGATTCATCTGTGGTCTAGAAGAATTTACACTGCTCACAGACCACGAGCCACTTGTGCCGCTGATCAACGTCAAAGACCTCGCCAGGACACCATTAAGATGTCGGCGACTACTAAAACGGATGATGCGACACAAGGCCAAAGTGGAATATGCCCTAGGAAATGACCTTGTTGTTGCTGATGCTCTGTCGAGAAGCCCAATAAAAATAACTCCATCATCATCAGTCGCAGAAGAAGTCGAACTCCACGTGGATAAGGTGGAGTCAAACTTACAGATGTTATCCCAGAAGATGACCGAGTTGCGATCCTCAACGAGGGACGATGCAACTCTTCAGTCAGCTGTTATCCACACGTTGACTGGATGGCCAAAGTATGAAAAGGATATACCAGAAGGTCTGAGGGAGCTCTTCAACGTCCGAAGTCTCCTTTCTGTCAGCGATGGTCTTCTGACATATACCGACAGAATCGTCGTCCCTACAGCCTTGATGACAGATATACTGGACAAGATTCACACAGGCCGTCAGGGAATAACGAAGTGCCTGGAACGAGCCAGGGTGTCCGTGTGGTGGCCACCAGGGATAACGCGCGACATCGAGCACATGGTGGATGCCTGCGACCACTGCCAAGTCCACAAATCGAGTCAGTAGATGGAGCCACTGATGATAATCCTCTGCCCACACGACCATGGCAGAGAATAGCCGTAGACCTATGTTTGTCTCAAGGAAAGAACTACGTGGTAGTAGTAGACTATTACTCTAGGTGGATAGAGAAACTGACCTAAGTAACACGACATCTGCATCGTGCATTGCGAAGTTGAAGGATATCTTTGCCCGATTTGGTATCCCAACTGAGCTGGTGTCTGATAACGCGCCCCAGTTTTCGTCTTCAAAGTTCAAGTCATTTGCAGAACAGTATGGGTTTACACATGTGACGTCAAGCCTGTACCTGGCAAACGCCAATGGAGAAGCCGAGCGAGCTGTGCAAACGGCCAAAAGGATTCTCAAACAGGATGCTCCTTGGCTGGTCCTGATGGTCTACAGGGATACAGTGATCGCCTACACAGGATGCAGTCCCGCATAACTGATGATGGACCGTCATATTCGTCATCCTGTCAACCCTACCATCTGCACTTAGGTCAAGATGGCCCAACCCAGACCTGGTGCGTCAGAAGGATTTTGACGCTAAACTGTCATATCGGCGCAACTATAACCGACACCATGGGGTACGCCCACTACCGCCAGGGGATACAGTAAGGGTCAGGACGGACATTGAGAAGAGTTGGACAAATAAAGGTGACATAGCAGATGGAGTCGACATGCCTGCGGCGATCAAATAGGACTATAATCAGACTTGTGCGACTTATTGAAGAGTGACACTGTTGTCACAGTGTGGTGTTAAAGAAGAGTGACATTATTGTGTTAAAAGAAAAGTGACATCTTGTGTTGAAGGAAGAGTTAATTTTTTGTATTAATGGAGAGTGGCATTCTTGTGTTAAAAGGAGAGTGACATTTTGGTGTTAAAGAAGAGTGACACTGCTGTGTTAGAGAAGAATGACACTGTATCATTAATTATTTCAATTATTATGACGCTACATGTTTGTTTAAATAGTGTCTTGATGATACATATATGGCATGCAGGTTAAGTTCATTTTTAACCCTAATAGGGGAGAGATGTCATGAGTTCAAGCCACTGGCGGTTTGATTACATTACAGCAGTAAAATTAACCCACTCTGCTGAGAAAGATGTGTATCACCTCTACCGGGACTTCACGTCCTTTAAACCATATAATCATAATAAATATAACTGACAGCGGCGCAGCTACGAATTGTAATATATGTTCTAAGAGCATTAATGCACAATGAGACGTCTCAATATCTGGGCTACAATATCTACTATAAAAACATGATATTACATGATCATTCATACACTGACATAAGCATGTGTTATACTGAGTAAGGCTTGTTTTGTGAACATTATCAACGAAAAAACAAACGAACATTAACAAAATTACTAAGTGCATCTTATAATAATGCATGGTAAGTTGGAAGTGGAATACCATGGCCACGATAATATGTGTATGTGTATAAAATATTTGCGTATGGCGTGAACATAATTCACACAAATTGTTTATCTCCTCGGCCGGAACTGTGTGTGTGAGTGTGTGGGTGTGTGGGTGTGTGGGTGTGTGGGTGTGAGGGTGTGTGGGTGTGTGTGAGTGTGTTTGTGTGTGTGTGTGTGTGTGGTGTATGTATGTAGGTGTATGCGTGTACACACACACACACACACACACACACACACACACACACACACACACACACACACACACACACACACACACACACACACACACACACACACACACACACACACACACACACACACACACACACACACAAAATAAAGGCATGCTAACTTCATCTTTTCTGCGTCCATTTTGAAAAACACGTGATTGAGTCCTATTTTATATCGTTTGAGACGTAACACGATCGGGTTATAAATAGTCGAATGACTGCATTAACGACAGACAGGCTGGTGGCTTTTTGCTTTTCTTAACGCAGCGGTCTTTCCCAGGCAGTTGGTGTTATTGCGCATTATTATTTATACATACCTTTATTCCACCTGTGAATAACAAATCAATACAGTTTACTTACTTGAATTAAATGTTTAGGCCACTTTCACCCGCCGCTATCCTCCTGGATGTCACCAACCTCCATTTCGTCCTACCTACAGCACACCGCTCTGCTGTTAAAAGCGGAAATCCAGTGTCCTTTTCTAACTTAGTCACTCCATCTCTTCCGTGGTCTTCCTCTTTTTATGTGTCCTTTAAAGGGACATCGTCGTCGAGGAGTAAATGTCTCCTCTCTGATCTGGCTATTTCATAGCCTGTCTGCTCTAGTAACACCTTTAATAGTCCGCAGGCAACGCATCTCAATAACTTCAAGAGACTGGGTCTTTTGCGATCGTTGTGTCTATGTTTCTTCGCCATAGATTGCAATAGGCAGCATAAGGGCCCACATATAGTCAAGCTTTCATTCTTATTGATATGCTTTCGTTTGAAAATATGTTATCTCTGCGTCTGCTAATGCTATTTGTCTGTCAACGTTTCCCTCCCCCCCCCCTTCTGTGTGTGTGTGTGTGTGTGTGTGTGTGTGTGTGTGTGTGTGTGTGTGTGTGTGTGTGTGTGTGTGTGTGTGTGTGTGTGTGTGTGTGTGTGTGTGTGTGTGTGTCTGTGTGTGTCTGTGTGTGTGTGTGTGTGTGTGTGTGTGTGTGTGTGTGTGTGTGTGTGTGTGTGTGTGTGTGTGTGTGTGTGTGTGTGTGTGTGTGTGTGTGTGTGTGTGTGTGTGTGTGTGTGTGTGTGTGTGTGTAGAAGATGCTATGCTGCCAAAGAAACATAACTCTCTCACAGTCTCTTTTGTCATATTCCAGGATGATATGGTTGTCTGATGAGGTGATTACTTTACATTTCGAGAGATTGATTTTCACACCTCCATTTGTTACAGACTGTTTGAAGCTCTTCAGCGGCAAGTTGTACTTTCTCGAATATAGTAGACATTAGTGTTGTGTTGTAAGCATACGTGATGTCGAAGCTGAGGTATGCATCTAGTTTCAACTCTTTAGGTCGGCCATGACGAACTCCAGGAATAAGCCGTGTCTCACTAATATTTTCACTTTGAACCATTCTGTCAACTGACCATTGTTGATAACTGCACATTCGACATTCTCATACACGGCTTCAATCAGTTATGTCATTTTGGGGTCCGCCCCAATAGATCCCAGCGTATTCCATAATGCATCTCTCCAAATGGTTTATATACAACGAGTGTACAATAGATGCATAATAAATGTACATATTCTCTAAATGACCGTACTCTGGGGGTACAATTAAATAGTTATAAATGCTGGTGCACAAACAATAAGGCATTATCAAAACTTTGATACAGATAATGCGTATGATTTGGTGAAATCAATGTTATACTCGTTGTATACACCTGTAACAATTCGTAATTCACTGGTTGAATAAACATGTCCATGTTTATAAATTTTCATTCGTGTAATTATTGATGGGTGACACGCTAACTCGGCGGGTAGTCAAGTCGCCATTCGAAAGCGCTTTCGCAAAATTTGGTCCATCTCGTTCATCTTACGTTGCCTGTTTCGTTCGGAGGAGACACTACAAATCGTGTTCTTTCTAACGTGGGAAGTAAAAATGTATACAGGTAAACGGAAATCCCCTTACAGGCGCTTCATTACCTGCTACCAAAATCTGATCAAAGAGAAAGCGCGCTAAGTGCGCCTTATCTAGGCGGTATACCAACGCAGTATAAGACAACACGTCATAATTAGTATATTGAAGACACTGGGAGCTCTTTTTACTACGTTTAATGTTAGTCATTTTACATTTTTATTTTGTGGGGACAGTGCATAACATATAGTATTTCTCCAAAGCTTAGTGGGTTTTTTCAATGTAATTACGTTTGTGTCACTCTACGTTCATGTTGTGGCAGTACATATGCTGTAATTTATGTTCACACATTTTGCATTGATGCAGTAAGTATGTTATACAGGCATGCGGCATATTCGTAACATTCTCTTTAACAAAATGTATTTATATGCTCAAGGCATAGCTGCGCAGCTCTTTCAGAACAACTAGTCCATGTTTATAGGATATGTCCTGTAAACATAGCACACTATTGTTTATCCAGTTTTTTAATATGATTGATAACAATTATTTGTTAGCGCAATTTGGTGGTCTATTGAAAAATGATCTCTATCACATATTAAAAACTGATTAAATGAATGAAGATGGGGGTATTGATCCATTTCAACATTCACCGTACTTTGATGATGATAAGTTAATAAACCATTTAACGAACAAAGAAAGAAAATGTATCGTTCTAAGTCTAAACTGTAAGAGTTTAAATGCAAAAAATATGAAATTAAAATAAAGCTAGATACATTCAGAAGTAGTGGCTGTGAGATTAGTTCTGTATGTTCACAGGAAACGTGGCTTGATGAAAAGGCTGACACTTTTTTTATTTCAAATAGATGGATATACATTAATATGCCAAAGCAAACATTTTAGTTCACATGCTGGCTTGGCAATCTACCTCAGCAACAAATACAATTACATATCTGTAAATATTCATGCTAATACAGACACTTGGGAAGGTCAATTTATTGAAATAACATGTTGTGCCATGAAGAAGAAAAAACAATTCTTGGAAATATATATATAGACCACCAAGAGGTATAATTGAAAACTACCGTATATTTTACAGACGAATTTACATCCAATTTAGTTGATTTGCAAAAATCTAAAAGTGAAATAATAACTTTCAGTACTTTATAAGTCTGGACTATGTCGAAATCATTAGTGTGATACCAAGGTTTATACGACTTTCGACTTCTACCTATTAGAGTATTTAAATTTAATAAATATAAACATAAGAAAAAGCCTTGTATTACCAATTATTACGTCGATAAAGTTTATAAACATATTGTATTCGAGAATGAAACAGTCTCACGTAAATACAGAGCATTATCATAAATGTAAAACTGGCTTAAATACTTATAATAAAATCCTTTAAAATAACATTAGATTAGCTAAGCAAATGCATTATCAATCAGTTTCGAAAAGAATAAGATTGATGTTAAAAAGACGTGGTATTTAATTAAAGAAATTATTAGGAAAAATCTAAAGAAAAAATAATGTCCAGGTTTGTTCAAAGTCGATGGAGAAATGACTAGCGACAATTGCATTATTGCAAACAAATTTCACACGTTTTATTTACTACCACTGGTCCTACTCTAGCCTCTAAAACAACTACTAGTGGAGGTAAATCATACAAAGATTACCTAAAGAAACCCCGAAATTTCACACTTTCAGCTTGAACCCAATTGATATGGAAACCACTGTTAATATCAGCAATGCAGTCACTCTAATCATTAATCAATCAATAATAACAGGTATATTTCCATAAAAATAAAAAATTTCAAAATCATACCCCTTTTCAAAAATGGTGATGTTTCTGACTTTAACAATTATCGTCCTATTTCTATCCTGCCAGTGATTTCAAAAATAATGTGAAAGGTTTAGTGTTTGACCAAATCCACGATTACTTTCGTTCTAAAGCGTTATACTACAATAACCAATATGGGTTTAGAAAGACAGATTCTACCGAGCTTGCTACACTCGAAATCATAGACAGAATTATACAAGAACTTGATATTGGTTACTCCAATAAATATATACCATGATTTATCAAAAGCATTTCATACAATTCATCACAATATATTGGTACAGAAGTTAAATTATACAGATTTAATGACAAGGCTCTGGACCTTTGTAAGAGTTATTTACAAAATCGTAAGCAGTACGTAGAAATTGAAAATGTTAAGTCTCAAGAAAAAGTCATCAACACTGATGTTGAGAAGAATAAGACTGATGTTGAGAACTATAGATCAATTTCAGTGTTAAGTATAATTTCTGAAGTGTTCGAAAAAAGTGTCTTCAATCAACTAAGTGACTTTTTAACGGAGCATAAATGAGAATATGCGGCCACGGCACCGTGCTGCATATGTATTTTTGTGCTGGCAACAACGCAGGACGAGTGATGATTGGCCTAATGTCTCCTAAGGCCTGATGCTAATTACCCCCCTTTGTCTTTGGTGCTCTTTTGGCACAAGGAACCAATCACCGTGCGGTAATGGCACTCGGTGGCAGATTGCAATGAACTCTTCGTTTTGTGAAAGCAGACAGAGTGGTCACATCAAAAATGTTGGTCGTTAGAGCGATATTGGTTTGAATTTGCGGTCATTTATACCTGCGAGTCGTATTCAAGGAGCGTCATCTGTACTTCGTGGGCGCAAGTTGCTGACGCCGTTCGGCCGTGTTCTTACAGCTAAGACCTAAGTATTTTCCATGTCAGTAAATTCTCCTTAAGTTAGTTTTAAGGCATAGTTATGTTTATTGGGTTAACGCATTCGTAGTCGACAAGCCCGACACCGACCGGTCGGTTTAACGTCTTTGAGGTGAATGGCCGACCCTGTGAAGTCTCGTATGAGGGCATTCGCAGGGCTCGTATCGCCACCGTAATGGCGCCGGCAGTCATGTCCCGAAGTGTTGCATGTCGCGCAGACGTTGTGGTCCTGCATATTGGTGGGGATGATATCAGCGGTCGGTTGACATCTACCCCCATTATGGTACCTTTGCGGCGGTTGTAGTTCCCGGTGGGTTCGCCGGGATCGCGTTGTTGTCAAGTATATGTTCGCCTGGTGGCGCCACATTGCTTTGTAGGGTCCGTGTTTACATGCATTGAATGAATGTTTTATTTCGGTTACAAAAACCCATAGTACATATACATTTAAGTAATACATGCTAATGGAATAAAATGTACACCTTTAAAAATAATAAGTGAAATATATAAATAAGTAAACCAAGCTAATAAGTTAAGAAATAAAAAGAATAATGAAAATGGGGAAAAAAATGGAAAAACTAAAAATATATATATAACATAGTGACTATTTACAACATATAGGGATTTTTACCATCAGGATCACATGGATCCATTAACAATTTCTCTACGCACTACAATATGGTTACTGCCATGCGTTGTAGTGCGTGTGTCACTGTTTGCTGCTGGGGCAGTTTTTTGTTTCCAGATCAACACATTATGTTAAGTTTTTTCTACATTCCTGCTTTGTCAGGTCTGTGCGTTTACATGTATTATAGTGCTGGTGTCTCTGTTTGCTGCTGTGGCAGTTTCTTTGCATGTCAACGCATTATGGTGGGTTTTTGTATATTCATTAAGTGTTGGGTCGGTGTTTACATGCATTGTAGTGCTTGCGTCACTGTTTTGCTGTTGGGGCAGTTTTTTTGCATGTCAACACATTGTTGGGTTTTCTAAATTCCTCTTTGTCGGGTCAGTGTTTACATGCACTATAGTGCTTGCTTCACTGTTTTGCTGCTGGTGCAGTTTTTTGCATGTCAACACACCGACATGTGTTTACATGCATTGTAGTGCTTGCGTCACTGTTTTGCTGCTGGGGCAATTTTTTGCATGTCAACACATTGTTGGGTTTTTCTAAATTCCTCTTTGTCATGTCAGTGTCTACATGCATTGTAGTGCTTATGTCACTGTTTTGCTGCTGGTGCAGTTTTTTGCATATCAACACACCGACATGTGTTTACTGGAGGCATGTGAAATATGATTACCGCCATGCATTGCTGGAGGCATGTGAAATAATATGATTATTGCCATGCATTGCTGGAGGCATGTGAAATTATATGATTACCGCCATGCCTCACTGGAGGCATGTGAAATAATATGATTACTGACATGCGTTGCTGGAGGCATGTGAAATAATGATTACCGCCATGCATTACTGGAGGCATGTGACATAATATAATTAAAGATAAAGAATGTTTTTTTGATCCTCGCACAGCACTTGTGTTTCTGTCTGTGCAGCACATTTATTTACAAATATAAACATAAACATAAACATGCAAGAGTATAATATCATGTTGTATAGATAGTACAGATACCAACATTAACAACACCCACATATTCCAACACACACATTTATTACTGCCATGTGTTTAGTTGGCATCATGGTCACATTTCTGGTTTTTCAGACATGCTTAACATGTTTGACAGATGCAACATTGTTGATTATCGTGCATGCCGATGAGAGTGAATTTCTGTGTAGTAGTTCAAGCACTGTCCTGCTGTGTATTTATTTTTGTAGAATTTCTCTTGAAATTCAACCTGGAGTCAGCCTACAGCCGAGTCAGAGGCAGGATCGGTTACACTCGACAAAATACACTTGGACATATTTGGCTGCCTGGTAGGGACATTGGCAGATCACTGCTGCGACAACGAGAGTTCCTACGTCGGAACCAGTGACTGCTCAACACAGGAGGCATGACTGTACCCTCAGACTCCAGGTGGTTGTGAACAGTTAGTCGAATGCAAGGATACATTTGGCATTTGTTGGATCAGGATATAGAACACAGTATGGCATCTTTTGAGAAGCTGCTGGACAGGACACATGCTTTTGTAACAGTAATCCATCCTGCTACACTTATGGCTGTTGCAAATGGTTTCAGTCCAGAAACAGACATTTAACTGGAGATGGGGCAGCACCAATGCGACGCCTTAATCAAGGGTACACACCATATTTTATGTTACAGGTCGAGGACTTTAGCTATGCAACGCACGACCTATGATCAGACATTGTGTGACAGTGTAGGTAATAGTGATTTTAAGGCCAGACACGGCAGGTGGATATGATTACTTTTTAATTGGTGCAAACAGTTCAATTTTGTGTTTGTTTTCTGTCCAATGCATGAAATGGGTCTTATTGAGTAAAACATATATTACATTTTTCAGCCAGACCCCCCGTTTCCATGGTAACAAACAAAATGGCCACCATTTTGAGCAAAGGTTGGCAAATCTGGAAACCTGCCATTTGTTATTGAACACATATAATTATAATTATTGCAAATCCATGTTCTCTACAGATTCTGTTGTGCACTGACCAGAGAATTTTTTTTGAAATGTTTTTTATTTTAAAATATTTTTTTGGTGGTAAAATACGAAAACAAATCTAGTTTTTTGGCACCAAATATGGCTATATCTTTCAAACTATTCATGATTTTAAAACAATGTCTGATCATTACACAGAGTAGAATGAGCTGAATGCATCACTGAAACCATTATTATATAGCGTAATTATTCCCAGAGATATCCCGTTTCCAAATGCAGAAATTGAAGAAAAATATTTGTGAGAAAATGGCTGTCAAAGATTGCATAACGAATATCTGCTCAGGTAAACATTGCATGATTAGCAAGCTGGTTACTAATTGTTAGGATACACAATTGGAGAGGCTAATAATGGCTTCAACACATCCCTGACACACACCAGAAGCTGCATCCTGGTGTTGGAATTCAAAGGAAGTTTGTATTTAGAAGATGTTATACTATCTATCTGGTGACCTTAATTATTACAGTATCCTTGGGTTGTTTTAAGCACAGTGCACAACACGGCCCATAATCTTTGCAGGAGAGGGGTGGGTGTTAATAAGGTTCTGTCAATTACTAAGCAGCAGTGTTAAGGAAATTAATCATGTCGGGGGCCCAGTATAGGGTATCCTGTTTGCGTACCTGGATGGTTCGCCAATGTTGCGGAGTGAATTCGACGGGTCTCTTACACGGCTCCTCAGTTGTTGTGTCTTCCCAGTCAGCTTGGGGAATTTTTGAGTCTTGTTACGAGAGCCCTCTATGAGCAGTAACGAGGCATGTATCCTCGTCTGCCAATCTTGGTGGAAATGGTGATGCTTTTTGTGACACACGTGCATGTTGGAGGCGTAGCCTCAGCATCTATTGTTTCTATCGATTCAGTAATGGCATATTTTCACATTGATGGTGGGGTGGTCACATGTTTCGGTGGCCGGTGGCGTAATGGCCCCACTTATAGGTTTAGGCTAAATCTGGATATAGTGTAACTTTTCAGCAGGTAGTTGGGATTATAGTTAGTGTGAATGAATGGTGTGCTTGGTTAGTATGGTACAGTGCATAAGGTATACTGTGATTACAGTAGTAATGCTGTTGTTTTATATATCTATAACAATACTGCTAATGTTGCATATGCCGAAATGTGGGCTCTGTCATCCAGAGGTAAAGGAGACTAGTATGGGCTCAGTCACAGGCCTGGCCTTGGGATGTAGAGCCCACATCTCTCTCTCTCTAACTTAATCCCTTTAATAAACGTCATTCATTTGGCCTTCTTTCATCACTATTCATGACTTGTGTTTGTGCTTGCATAAATGAGAATATGCGGCCACGGCACCGTGCTGCATATGTATTTTTGTGCTGGCAACAACGCAGGACGAGTGATGATTGGCCTAATGTCTCCTAAGGCCTGATGATAAAAATTACCCCCCTTTGTCTTTGGTGCTCTTTTGGCACAAGGAACCAATCACCGTGCGGAAATGGCACTCGGTGGCAGATTGCAATGAGCTCTTCGTTTTGTGAAAGCAGACAGAGTGGTCACATCAACAATTTTGGCCCTCCGTTCCCTCCCAATTTTTGATAGCATTAGGGACACAATATGTACATCGTTGGTGGAAGAGGGGTTGATAGCAGACCTCAATGATTTCCCCATTTTCTTAGTGCAGGTGGACAATGTGTTCACGGGGTTTTGATGCCGAGACAGCTCGCTTCTCTTCCACCGGTGATTTTAGTAAGTTGGGCGTAATGGCCCCACTTATAGGTTTAGGCTAAATCTGGATATAGTGTAACTTTTCAGCAGGTAGTTGGGATTATAGTTAGTGTGAATGAATGGTGTGCTTGGTTAGTACGGTACAGTGCATAAGGTCTACTGTGATTACAGTAGTAATGCTGTTGTTTTATATATCTATAACAATACTGCTAATGTTGTATATGCCGAAATGTGGGCTCTGTCATCCAGAGGTACAGGAGACTAGTATGGGCTCAGTCACAGGCCTGGCCTTGGGATGTAGGGCCCACATTTCTCTCTCTAACTTAATCTCTTTAATAAACGTCATTCATTTGGCCTTATTTCATCTGGCCTTGGGATGTAGAGCCCACATTTCTCTCTCTAACTTAATCTCTTTAATAAACGTCATTCATTTGGCCTTACTGATACGTCCTTGATCCATCTAACCGTTTACATTAAACAAGAATGTGATAATGGCAATTACACAGGTACGGTATTGTTGGATTTTCAAAACGCCTTAGATACTGTAGATCACACCATTCGGCAATGGAAATGTCATTGAATCAAAGTCAAGTGTCACATATTTAAGGGTGACCTTAGATCAATCCCTTTCTGATGATATCATGACTTCTAATATACTTATATACTTTCTAAAACTTCATATAAACTTAACCTTTTGTACAGGAACACCAGAAAGTTTAGTATATAAACAACAACTACTAGTCTCTGCTTCGTTTCAATGTCATTTTGATTACACATGTTCAGCTTGGTATAGTGGATTATCGAAAAAAATGAAATGCAGAATGCAGTGTACACATAATAAGATTATCAGATTTATGTTAAATGCTCCACCGAGGTTCCGTGTTGGTGCTAATGAATTTAAGATCGTTAAAATAATATCCTGTTGAATATAGAGTAGAACGGTTAAACTTGGGCCACATGTTCAATAGCATCAATGGTAATGCACCAGCATATTTATGTGCAAATGGTGAATTGGTTCATCATATATACCTCACAAGAGCCAGTGAATTGGCATGTGTTATTCCCAGAATAAAGGGATCTGGGCAAACTTCTTTCCTTTATACAGGCATATGTTGTATTTATTCAGTTTTCATAGTTCGAGTAGGGCATAGCAACACATAAGTCTATGACTTCAGCTATGTCCTTTCAGCAGCAGCAGCAGCAGCAAACCATACTGTGCATGTATTATGTTGTTGTTGTTGTTGTTGTTGAATAAACGTTCATTCATTCATATGCCACTGGAACAACTTGCCAATCGAAACAATGTCAATCTAAAATTAGTTTTAGAAAAAAGGTGACGAACCTTTTATATAGTAAATTGGTGGCTCATGAACACAATATTTACGTTGCTTCTTAATATTATTAGAGCATAATATTTATTTATTGTATTTTAAATGTTTCTATTTTTAACATAGATAATTTTTCTTTAAATGGTACTACTTATGTATTTATTTTTTGTTGTTTTATTAAAATTACTTATTCACTATTTTTTAGAGGACCACATTGGAAATTAATATACTATGTTTGCTTTTATGTGCTATCCTCGGTATTATTATATATATGTATATATGCCATTTTATCTTCTAAATATGTTATGTATGTATATAATTTTACTGAATAAACTCACTCACTCACTGACCTGATTGTCGATCGCGAGGACGGTGGTTTATAATAATTTAATTAAAAGTTCATATACAGGTGTACTTACATTACAGAAACATGTAAGCATAATCATCTACACATGCCATAAATTATAATAAAATATACCAATATAGAAAGACATGCTCTAAACGTAATAAACTATATTAATATGCACGGTAATAATAACAAGTTAATAATTAATAAAGGAAATGGTAGTAATAAAACATATAGATATTGAACAATAAAAATCATGTTAAGATACATACATCTGCCTTAAAATGCCGGTAAACATATTAACTACACATGCGTTACATTCCTTTTCAAAACGTTTGGCAATTTCATTCACCCAAGTTCACTGTTCTACGGTACAGATATTAAAACGTTGGTTCTCTATATCTGGTAGGTATACCAGAGGAAGAAAAAGATAATACATAACACACACACACACTGGGAAATTAAAAACCTGCTATTAAGAAGCATACGACAACCATAAGGAAACGACGAATGGTGTAACTGATCGAAATGAGACCGAAGTAATTAACTGCTGGTCACAGATTACAGCGATAATCCATCCGCTATTAATTTCATAAAGAGGAAATGAGGTTTGCTTGTCGAGTGTTAATTATGTTCCATCAAGTTTCCGTTGGATAAGTGAGACAAGTTAATATGTTCTCTACAGCTACATTAGATCTTTAATTTGAATGCAATGAACCACAGTGGCTATTCTGTGGAACAAACAGGTAACAGGTGGTTGAATCGCAGCTCACAAAGCTATACACATATGTACACGACACTACAAAGATGGGTTGCGCATGCATCAGGTGTCGTAGTATCCTTTGCTTACTGCTTCGTTTATCGATCATAACACACATTTTGAACACTTTTATTAATACAAACTTACAGATTTATAAAAGTATTACACTTATAAGACAACATTTGCAATCAATCATCCCAAAGTCACATTTTCCAAAATTAAATTTGCGTAACAACCAGCCTAAAAGTTTCAAACAAGATGGCGATCTGGTAAACAACATACATTAAGCGCGCGGAACCAAAACAACCCCAAAACAACCCAACATACAGTACATTATCTTAGACTTAACGTGCATTACCCATTGGCATTACCATAAATCATTCTTATTTACACAAACTAAAAGTACGAATTATAGGCTGTCAGTTACAGGCTGTCAGTAACCAATTAAAATCCAACAGTAAACACAATATACAATAAACTGTCTACTAACAGGCCTTTCACCAAGACGCTCTTTATCCAGTATCGCCCTGGGGCCCCCAACCAGGGCGAAGATCTACATTTAACTTGCACTGCACAAAGCGTCTTGTAACAAAATAACACGCTCTCCTTTAGCCAGTTAGATTTAAAAATACTGCAGCCTAATAAAAAAAAAAAAAAAAAAACAGTAATTAAAAAACAAAACCGATACTTAACTTTTATAAGAGCAACTGTTATTTTTATTACTTTTATGTTCTTTACCAACTTGATTTTTATGTAACATTTTACAACAAATGTTTTACATTGACGATTACTATGACTATATAATTACTGTGATTTTAAATTTTAATATTGAGATTTTATACATATTGTGATTACCACGCTCAAATCCAAGATGAACTGTTGTGCCATCTGTATACTACTACTACTATGTGGACTAACACTTAGGATAGAACAGAAGAACTGGGAAAACCATGGTGAAAGCTTGACTAGAATTGCCAATCCTCAACTATCTCTACTTATGTCCCCAGACTTTGATTACAAGTGTTTCCCAGCATCCACAAACACCATAACAGGATGGAAATCAAAAATCTTTTACAAGGTAGAATCCTTAAACCAAAAACATCCAAAATGCTTTGCCATCTTAATCCTCATGCAAGCTGGTGACCTTAACCCAAACCCAGGTCCATACAAGCCCAAATTCCCTTGTGCCATCTGCCAAAAAAAGCAGCAAGATGGGACCAGCGAGCGACATGCTGTGATCATTGCAATTCATGGTACCATGTAGATTGCATGGGAATGTCGACATTTGCATATAACGCTCTCCAAAACAGCCAAGTCTCATGGATCTGCTGCCAGTGTGGCATTCCTAATTTCACAAGTTCACTTTTTTTCAAACTCAACCATAGAGCTAACAAACAGCTTCTCTATCCTGTCGGACATGTCCACACCTGATTGCAGTGAACCACTAAGCCCACCTCTAGCCACTTCTTCTCCATACAAACAAAGGATTAATAACACAAGCAGTAACTCGAATAGTACTAGACCATGTAAAACAAGTAGAACTAAGAAAAACACCCAGGAAACACCTACTAAGAGACAATCCCTGAAAACCATGATAATAAACTTTTGTAGTATCAGGAACAAAGTTTCGGACCTTGCCGTGTGCATTGAAAATTACAACCTAGACAGCTCAGTTGACAGCAGTGAGCTGTTCCCCTCCAATTATTCAATCATCCGAAAAGACAGAGACTTTGATAACTCAAAAGGAGGAGTCCTAATAGCACTAAAGACTGACCTCACAGGAACACACAGAACAGACCTCATAGGAACACACAGAACAGACCTCGATAGCAAATGTGAAATTATCTGGGTCACCATCAAAATACAAGGATCGAAAGATATCACAATAGGAGCATTTTACAGATCACCCCAATTTGGTAACACAAACGAATACATGCATGAACTACGAGAATCCATTAACAAAATTAAACGCTCAAACAAAGAACATATATGGCTAGGCGGAGACTTTAACCTTCCCGACATAGATTGGGACCTACTCAGTGCAAAGCCAGGCGGAGCTGCTCCTGGTCTATCCAAGATGCTACTAGAAATTGCCAATGGCTTTGGACTTGAACAAGTTGTATGCAAACCCACCAGAATAAACAACACTTTGGACTTGTTCTTCACAACTAACCCCACCCTTGTTGAAAGATCTATAGTAGTACCAGGAATAAGCGATCACGACGGCATCCCAGTAATCACAAACAGCTGTAAGCCCAGGGTCATCAAGCAAAAACCACGCAAAATATACATGTACCCCAAAGCTAACATGCAGGCTCTGAAAGAAGACTTGCTCAAATGGAGCAATGAGTTTGTATCAAGGGATACATCCAAGAACACAGTTGATGAAATGTATACAGAGTTCCAAACTGTACTTGTCTCAATAATGAACATCCACATACCAACAAAAATAATATCAAAGCGTAACCAAACACCCTGAATAAATAAACGAATCAAGCGACTACACAAATGTAAACAAAGGGCTTTCAACACTCACAAACTACTTGGAAATCAAGCCAGCTATGAAAATGTTTGTAAGGCATGTAAAACCACACACAGAGAGACAAGAAATGCTCACAGAAGATATATATCATCCATTTGTTCCGATTCACCAAAACGATTCTGGTCATACATAAAAAGCCTTAAAGTTGATACAGTCGGAATACCAACCTTAATGAAAGACAACAGGGTAGAATCAGATAACAGACTTGAAGCCGAAATCATCAATAACCAATTTAAGTCAGTCTTTACAAATGAAAACACCAACCTACCACAAGAACCATATTCAAACATACCAGCTATGCCTGACATCACCATCACAACAAAAGGGGTCACCAAATTACTTCATGACTTAAAAACAAACAAATCAACAGGACCTGATGAAGTGCCAGCCAGAATCTTACAACTTGCCGCAAATGAATTAGCTCCAGCTCTCAGATTAATCTTCCAAAAATCAATTATCACAGGAGAACTTCCCCACTCATGGTTACGTGCCAACATCACTCCAATCTTCAAGAAGGGAGACCGGTCCCTTCCGTCAAATTACCGTCCCATCTCCCTAACTTCAATATGTTGCAAACTCCTCGAACACATTATCTACTCTAACATAATGGACCATTTTGATCAATACACAGTCTTATCCGACAGACAACATGGCTTCCGCAGTAAACACTCCACAGAAACCCAATTAATACTCACCACACACGACCTAGCGAAATCCCTAAATAATAAATCCCAAGTGGACATGATAATAATGGACTTCTCAAAAGCATTCGACACCGTTCCCCACAACCGGCTCCTAAATAAATTAAAGAGATATGGCATCCACAACAAAACACACGCCTGGATCTCTAACTTTCTCAAGTGCCGTGAACAGAGAGTGGTGGTCGGTGGAGAACATTCCACCTGGACAAATGTTACATCAGGAAACTCTAGGAAACGCAACACTACAGGAAACCGACAGTCATCCCTATCTAGGAGTATGTATCACCAAAGATCTCACCTGGAACAAACACATCCATCAGATTACAGCCTCAGCAAACCGTACCCTAGCATTTATCAGACGCAACCTCTACTCGTGCCCAAAAAACATTAAAACAACTGCCTACATAACCCTTGTCCGACCACTCCTAGAATATTCAGCATCCGTGTGGGACCCCCACACCCAAGTCCTCATCAACAAAATAGAAATGGTCCAAAGACGGACATCCCTAGAAACTGGTTGCGTGTCACAAATGTTAACAAAAATAAACCTAGAACAACTAACAATCAGACGAACAAACAGACGCCTCGCCATATTGCACAAAGCCATTTATGGCCACCTAACCTTGCCTGTTGAAAACCTCCTCCAGCCTGCACAACGCCTATCACGGCATCTAAATACCAAAGCGTTCAACACTATCCACACCAGCAAGAACTGTTATAAATTTTCCTATTTCCCCCGAACAATAAAAGATTGGAATTCCCTACCAGATGCAATAGTCAACATTACAGACCCACAGAAATTCAGACAAGCATTAATACACGACTAATAACCTAGCATACGCACCCAACCCTGACCGTATGACTCCTAAGGAGTGTTGGCCAGTGCTCAACCAAGACAAGGCAAGACTGCTATAAGTGACGTATTTGCTCAGATATGGTGACATTCAAAACGGCGGATGTGAAAGACACATAAATTCAAATTTACTCTATCTGAAATCGCTGACACCACAAACCTCTAAATCGACACCAAAAGTATGAATCTAGGTGACACAGTTATTACGATATGAGGAAATTGGATTTAGTTGTTATATTTCTGGATGGCCGCCAAGCCAAGAAGCACATTTTCATAAGTGACTTCCACCTGGACCGGGACGCATAGGTTTTTGACATTATCTCTAGCAGGTCAAATCTTTGCTGTAGGTGGTGTCCTACGAGAGTCACTTTCTATGCTCATTTTCTCATTTGGCCACCAATTGCAAATATTCCTTTGAACTAGTTTTACTCACGCACGCGAGTGACAGTCAAATTGATAAGCATGGATTGGCAAATTAACGGATTTCTGGTAGTTGATGTAGTGTGGTGTTTGAGGCTAGATGGAATCACGATGTAAGCTGACAGTGTGGTAATTATTATTATCATTGAACATTTCAGGTCAGATCAGTGCATGGTGCAGTTATTTACTCTGCCAGTGGCTGTTTGTCACGGCGTCGGCGGAACCACAGATGAGGCTCACGCACATGCAGTCCACAATGCACTGCTGTATCTTAAGATTATAACAAAGAAAGCGTAACGACGGACGCATTCCGTGGTGCTAACATCAATGACCAAAGAACTATCGAAGAACTCGATAAAACCATGTAATACTGGTGAGGGAACAGAGTAGATTTGAAATAAGAAAGTATTCATTCTCACATTAGACTAGCATTGAATCGAACATAGTACATACTGCTTATAGCAATATATATATTTAAACATAAAATCGACAAATACCTCAGAAGGGCGCATCTCACATAGAACCAAATTGTTTACTCTCGATATTAAAGGCAACAGCTTCCTTGTCCACTTGCCAGCTGGGGTTATGCTCTGGGTGGGAATATGGTTAACACTGGGTGGGAATATGGTTAAAAAGGACTGCTTTACACTTAATTTCTTGACAGAACTGTTCAATAGAATATCATCTCGACTTCCTTGGGAAGCATTCAACCACTGTGCAATTAATGCGCGAAGACAAATATCCACCACTTTCTACAGCCAGGTACTCATTCACACAGCTGAATGAACTGGAGCAACGTAGAGTAAACGAACTTGCCCAAGGTTCGACACGGAAGCATAGGGTTGAATGGAATTGAACTTTATTTCGGTTACAAGTACAAATTAATGAACATGTGTACAATGGATTAAAAAACAGGCAAAACAAATGCGTGGAGATCCTCTAGATACCCTCATGCGCTTGTAACGAGGACCACCAGAACATAATAAATTAAAAACAGTTTCCTTGTTCCATAAAATTAAAGCATAAAAGTAGGACATTAAGTTATTCTGGAACAAAGTGAATAAATCATCTCATAGATGCTGTTAATGTATATACATACACATACATACACATTACTTATAATACTTAAATAGAACAGGTTGATTACTGGTTACATTTTACTCATTAGAACATAATAATGCATTCTGAATAAATTAACTAGCTAATTTTCAAGTAAACCATGAATACAAAATACAAACTTAATCATTTATGTCATAATAAAATGATGGTATGATTATATTTAATTTATAAGGTAAGATAATTCAAATAATACTAATGTAAATTATGAGGTAGAAAATTCCAGAATATTGGTCCTGGATAATTTTTTGTGAATTTCCTTGTGTTTGTTCTTATTTATTGGATGTAATATGCATTATGGTTTCTCAGCTTATGTTTATGTACATTATCTGTCCGCAATGACATCGATGACATGCTAACTGGGAGTTGTTCATTTTGTTGCTTTATGCGTAAAAATACCTAAGTGATGTTTGTATATATAATCCAATTTGAATAGTTTTTTAACTTCTCGAACAGATAGAGAGTCCGACGCTCTATACACTGCGCCACTGCGCTCTATAGCTGGCGGTACATCCGCCAGTTTGAAAACAGTACAGTACCGAGGACGAGATATTCTGTTAGCAGCTGGTCACAAACCGTATAATAGCGACCGTGTAAAGGATGTGACTTCCTTGCTTCTTCCATCGTACAGTTAGACTGATGAGGCCAAGATGTGTGACAACTGTCGTGAGATGAACGTTCGCCTTAACATGTAATAATATAGTGGTGCAATGTATTTAATACACAACTTGTTCGCTTAAGTTTAGTTTTCGTCAATTATGATTCTCCTCAACGTACGATTCCTTGTTGTCCACAGAAGTCTCTAGCGATTCTGACATGGGTTTAAAATTTGAATTGGTGATAGCAGTGTTGCAAAATGTTGCCATATAATATTCCCATTAATTCATGTTTGCATCACCAAAGTTCGTAACCACAACCTTTTGATTCAGAACAAGCATTGAGCTAAGAAAGAATCGATACTGCGAATTTAACTGGAATGGAATCAATATAGTGTTGTACTTTGTGATCAGAGACGGATCCAAACAGGATAGTCTAGGGGGGCCAAGAACATTCAAATTGCACTTGTACCCCCTAGAGTTTAGCCAAAATGCCAACTTCGAGGATTGCTAAATTACCAACACTTCACTCTCCAAAAAACTCCAATTGCACCCCTTGACGCTCACCAAAATATCACCGCTCCAGGCTCTCCAACAAACCCCCAATTGCACCCCGCTTGAGGCTAGCCAAAAATGCCAACTCTTCAGGCTGTCTAAACACCGACAATTGCACCCCATTGAAGCTCGCCAAAACACCAATAGTTTAGGCTATTCAAATACACCCAATTGCATCCCCCTAAGGTACATCATGCTAGTGCGGGCACAATCAAAGGAAATTCCAAAGGTCTGGGGGCACGTGCCCCAGATGCCCTGGATCCGCCTAGTGTGATAGCAATTAGTATCAAGTATGACTGTTTGGACGCAAATGATCCGTGCTGCATCGGATATGTATACGACGCCTTCGTGCAAAGTAGATATTAGCAAAAATATGCTGAATCATTTGAAATGATTCGTAGGGCCGACAGTTTTCATTCACTATGTTGATAGTCTTGTATTTTTACGCTGCAACAGGTAGTATGAATATATTTACACAACAGGCGGGCAATGCGTAATTAACATCTACCATTACTAGACTATTAGCTTCACTTAGCAATTATCAACCAGGCGGAATCAGCGAATATATGCTCTCTCTTGCACGCGTGTGTTCTGCTAATGGGATGTCGCAATCGTTCGACTGGTGCCACGTATAAACTGGCTGACGGAGGGAGAGTAATAGGTTTCCCAAGAAACGCTCACAATTTAACTGCAGCATATCAACCAATACTTACCGTTACATTACTCCAGCAGATCCACCAAGACTCACCATTACATTACTCCTGCAGATCCACCAAGACTCACCATTACATTACTCCAGCAGATCCACCAAGACTCACCATTACATTACTCCAACAGATCCACCAAGACTCACCATTACATTACTCCAACATATCCACCAAGACTCAACATTACATTACTCCAACAGATCCACCAAGACTCACCATTACATTACTCCAACAGATCCACCAAGACTCACCAATACATTACTCCTACATATCCACCAAGACTCACCATTACATTACTCCAGCATATCCACCAAGACTCACCATTACATTACTCCAGCATATCCACCAAGACTCACCATTACATTACTCCAACAGATCCACCAAGACTCACCATTACATTACTCCAGCAGATCCACCAAGACTCACCAATACATTACTCCAACAGATCCACCAAGACTCACCATTACATTACTCCAACAGATCCACCAAGACTCACCATTACATTACTCTAACAGATCTAAAGCTGAACTAAACTGGGCTATCCACCAAGACAGCCCAATACTGCGTCATCTCCAGAAAACTCAACAATACGTAGTACGCGGTATCTCCGACGAAATTTTACAAAATTGCGAAATCCCCACCAAGACTGACAGAGATTGCGTCCTCTCCGACGATGCTGAACAAAACTGCGGCACCTTCTCCAATAGGAATGGAGAATATTGCGTTCTGTCCGACAGAAATTACGCACGTCATACGTGGTATTTCAAATGCACAAAATCGATGTGCGTTAGCAAGTCAACCGATTATATTTCAAAAGGTAACAATCACCTGTTGAACAGGCAATATAATATTAAGGAATGCTGCAAAAAAGTCGACACAGCGGATTTATCTGGATACGAATCAATACAATGTTTTAATATGTGATAGCAATAAGAATCCAAGGATGATTGTTTGGAAGAATCCACATGTGGCGTTACATCGGTTACATTGGTTATGCTCCAACGACGTTGCCTTCTTCTGTAGTAAATATTAGCGACGAAGTACACGGAATCAACTAGAATTAGTCGTAATCCGATATGTTTCAAAGCCATAGAACGTGATTAATTAATGTTGATAACCTTCTGAGATGAATTATTTTCCGATTAACTTGGGTAGTCATTAACAAGCAGGCAGAGTCTATCTGTGTGCGCGCAGCTGCAACACCTGCGCCGAAAGCGTCATTGCATCGCGTGCTTGCAATGGGTGAAGTCGTGATTTTGCTAGCGTGTGTTCTGCTAACGGAATGTCGCAATCCTTCGACTAATGTCACGTCACGTATAAACTGGCACAATGCGACCAGTGGTCATATATCAACATCCAGCGACGTCAACGACAGTGGAACATCAGCTGGTTTCCCAAGAAATGCTGACAGTGGCAACCCGACGACCGTAGACCACTGGATACAGTTAACGACAGAGTCGGATACACACCATCGTCTGTCGTACTACGACAACGAAAAAGCGAATGGCGACGTATCACAAGAGAAGCTCACGAGTTACATTCAGTACACTGCTTATGTTGTTCTACCCATCCTGGTCACAACGGGCATTTCCGGCAACATTTTCACCATCCATGTGATGCTGGTGAAACATTTCCGGTCCACGTGCGTCAGCGCTTACCTCATTGCCCTCGCCTTGTGTGACACGGTGGTCATCATTGTGTCGACCTTCAGTAAACATTTTGTTCGCAGCCTAATTAAAGTCGACGTTCGTTCCTTCCACGAGACCGGCTGCTGGACGTACTTCTGGGCGTATCGTACGGCCAAGATGTTGAGCTCGTGGATCGTCGTCTACGTCTGCGTCGAACGTTTTATCGCCGTCTGTTTGCCGCTACGAATGAAGACGCTCTGCACGAAGCGCATCGCGTACGCCAGCACCGCTGTCACACTGCTGATCTTCGGGGGCTTCAATGCCTTCCGGTCATGGCTGGACACGACGCTAGTCAAGGGAACCTGCGTCTCCAACTCCACACACCGAAAGGGCTACACAGCCGCCGTCGAAAACATTCTCCTCTTGAGCATCATCGCATACGCTCTTCTTCCCACCGTCATAATGATCGTCCTGAATTCCTTCACCGTCACTACAATCTGGAGGAGCAGGAGAAAGGTACACGCGCACAGTTCTTCCCAGAGTTCCACCGGCAAGATGGCGTCCAACACCGCGCGGATGACGGCGATGTTACTGGCGACGAACGCTGCCTTCGTCTTGCTTGTCATGCCCGTCTCCATCGCGCACCTGGTGTTGTTTTTCCGGCGAGAGTATATGTTTGAGTCGATCGAACCGGCGATCGGTATCACGTTGTTTCTCGAACAACTGAATTATTCCGTCAACTTCTTTCTGTACGTATTGTGCAATAAACGGTATCGAGACGAGTTCAAACTAACTATTCAGGCGCTTTGCGTGAAGATACGCCAACTAGGGCAGAACACAATATTGATTGAAATGAATAATCGGACTCAGTGAAAGATAACATATGTCCAGAAGCGGATATAACTTGTACCGCTAAGGACGCTTTCGCGCGAATTAGTTTCCAGTTGAAAGTACTCCGTCAAAGAGAGAGCAGTCTGCGTATTGTTCCTCGTTACTTGTTTGCGCACGTTTGCCTCTAAAAATAGTGAATTGGAATGATAGCGGATTGTAACTGAGCCGCCAATTTCTGCTTTGACAGGCGTATTGAAACGGTTTTAAATGCGTAATTCCGCCGTTGCCTCTTGAATTCTTAATTGTAACTAACTGTTGATTTATAAGTACGAAATCTCTCATTATTATATGGATGGTGGCATCAATACACACAGTTGATGTAGCATGAACGCAGTGCATCAGCGGCCGCAACGTGCGACCTGCTGATTATCTGTTCACCACGGAACAATTTCGGACTAAAAGCGAGATTGTACTTAAAGCGGCCCGGGTACCGGAAGAGGGAAATACATGCGGTATTGCAATAGTTGGAAAAATATCAAACATATTATATGATTGGTCCAACTAGTCTTAAATGCTTTGTTTTACTGGTAGAACTTGTGCCGTAAAATCTTAGTCTCGTCCGTGGCTAGTTATATCACGATACAATTTATTAGGTGCAAATGACACTGTTCACTGGCATTCCTGTTGCGATATTGCAATAATTTTATTTTCGGAAAAAGTACAACTTATTTCGCTATGGAAGTTTGCAAAAATTTAAGAGTGTCACACGCAGTTTTGTTATGTGGTTGCGGCCAAATAGGCCACTTACCAAAAGATGACATGTAAATATGCCCCAAAAGTAGTACACTGTTATTATTATATCATTATTAAAAAAATATTATAATTATTATTGAAGTAGGCCCTAGTCTACATTGCAATCACCGTGAAATTGGTATGGTTGAACAACGATCCTATTTTCTCTTTTTTAATACAAATATTTATACCAATTAATTTTGCAATGATGTAAAGTTGGGATATAGTTTTTAACACTAATTTAGAACACATACTGAATGTTTATTGATATATTTCAACGAATAACATATATATATACATAAAAATCGGTCTGCTTAAAAACGTTAGGCATAGGTGCCGACTTATGCTGACCGAAGCGAGACCGGAAGTTGTCTATAGTTAGTTAGACCTTTTTTATGGTAGAGCATATAATCATGTAAACACTGGCGAAGTGAAAACTATGTCGAAGGCCATTACCAGTGCAGTTATGTTTGAACACGAAATGTCTTAATACGATAACAACAACGAACGACAGTCAATAGGCAGCATTGTACACGAGCCTGACGGCATTGCCGACGGAGAAGTATTTTGGCTACTATCATATCGGACGATATATGAACATATCTTACCCTAAACAATTAATGATTTTGTTTACACTTCGAAAGAGTTGGTGTTATAAATCTAATAATACAAGTCAGCTAAGCGATAGTTATATACGGCATGTCTACGTGCATACATATGGCAATAATCCGTAGTATACCTGCTAACTTTTGAGTTTCAAATTCCAAGAGCTTCCAGTCTCACCAAAAGCCTCCAAGTGCATGCATACCCTATTGGAACCTCTAACTACACTCTTTAAGAATCACCAAAAAACTGTCAACTGTACCTCTCTAGTGACCAACTGCACGCCCTCATTGAGGCCTCACCAAAAACTTCAAACTAAAAACATCTAAAAACCTACAATCTGGTAGGTTTTCGACTTTTCCGAAATGCTGGGAGTTTCATAACAGATCCAATAGAGTTGGTAGGTGACATTTTAGAAATTTCGTTTACATTCAATTTGTGTGTGTGTGTGTGTGTGTGTGTGTGTGTGTGTGTGTGTGTGTGTGTGTGTGTGTGTGTGTGTGTGTGTGTGTGTGTGTGTGTGTGTGTGTGTGTGTGTGTGTGTGTGTGTGTGTGTGTGTGTGTGTGTGTGTGTGTAATAAATAGCAAAGCTAGCTAGTAACCATGTTTGTTAGCTTGCACGAGTTGTGTGTAAACATCACTATAAGTTAAATATGCCTAGCCTATGTTATGGACCCATGTTACCGAGCTTGAATACCTTGCCATTCACATTTTAATGATGATTAAACAATGAACACCCACGATGTTATTAATGGTGCTACAGTTGTTTTAATAAATCATCGAATTAAAAATACTGAACATTGTTTGTTCATTCATTGCAAACCTGTTTCATTCCAAATATGTGAAATGTACAAATATTACATGTCTACACAATTCAGTATTAATTGTCTTTAGGTGGTCATGAAGGGATGTGGCAGGAGTCTCAACATCCCCTCTCCAAGATATTTTTGGGGCCAACCTCTCACCAATTTTTACAACACAAGAACATTAAAGGTAACTGAACACCAGTGAATTTATACTTCTAGTACCATTTTCAATTAAATGGAATTGATGAAGTAAATTATTTAAGAACTAATTATTTTAGATCAATCCAATCAGTCATTTATCAATTGAATTAGTAATTTATTCCATATCAAACAATACAGCAATATGTACATAATAATAATAATAGTTGCTTTGTTCACAGACTTCATACAATATACAAGTACATTAATATGGTTCTATATTATAGGTGTGTTATAAACAATAGTTACAGATGTACACAATGAAATAGCGTTGCTACTTCAACCATCAGTAAAATGTATATATACAAGGAAGTAAACCAGCACTCCCAGATTCTGGAACTTCACTGTATATAGTTCACATCATTGGTAATGGTACTACACATTAAAGCATTTTTTGAAAACTGCAGTCGGCATGTAACTCTATATGTGAATTTTCTAATAACGACAGCACAGTTAGCCAAATTATTGTAAACAAACATTTCACTAGCACTACAATACATATTGTTGTAAGACACATACAATTTTCTAATTGCATAGTTATGAAAATTCCACCATAAAATTCTTAACATCATTTCAACACATATAGAATGTTCTTATGCTCATGTTGCCTTGGGCATATAACGGACATTTTCTGTCATCTTGCATATTATTTGATATTATATGACCTAAAGATTTTTCAGAAAGAAGCAAAAAACTGGAAATTGTACATTCTTACAACTCTTGTTTCTCATTATCATTATCCTACACTTTTTATAATTATACTTTATGTCATGTGTTAAGCCATATTGATCACTTATAGTGACAAAGGTCTGTAATCCCCAGCTGGATGGACAAAATACAACGAGATCATCAGCATACATAATATTATTTACACAATCATACCTACATCCTACATTGCAATCATTAAGTACTATGGATAAATTATTCATATAAGTACTGAACAAATAGAGGACAATATACCTCCCAGTCTAACTCCAGTACTGACATTAATGGTGTCAGACACACGATCACCCCATCTCACACACATGTGTTGGTTTGCACACAAAAACAAAAAAAATCAAAAAAATATAGCCCAGAACACCCTTGTCAACGAGCTTTTTGAAAAGTACATTATGATTGACACGGTCAAAAAAGCCTTAGACACATCAAGAAAATAAATACGTAAACAACTATACAAGGCTTGATACTTAGCAATTACCTCTTTTAGTACACAAGTGTACATGTCAGTGCCATTCCATCATCATGATCACGTCAAAAGTATCAATTAAATAAAACTAAAGTATAATACTATGTTTAATACTACTAGTTTGTGTATAATGTGTGTATAAGGTGTGTAGAACGGCAAGTACCCATTCCATGCACAATACAGAGGAGTTGTACACATACAGGTCTGTTTCCAATACTTTGAGCAAAGTTGTTTGTGAATTCAGAAATCCTGCTTTTATAAACTGCTTCAACATACACTTTTTTCTAATCGGAATATCACAACAGGCAATGCTTGAACTAGCAATCATAAGACTTGCATTTCATCTAAGAAGGATGTGCAAAATCCTAAATGCAAATTACTACGAAACAATAGCTTGCTGCAAACTGGCTATTCCAAAATTTCCCCATAAGAAGCATTAATACACTGTATGAGTGTATGGAACTTTCCTGCAATATATTTGAGCTACAAACAGATTTTTCTTCGCCTATTTTGTATAGAAGTAGAATGGCCAAAGTAGATGAATACTGTAGCTTCCCTAATGACTCATTGCTTTGTATTTGATATCAATTTCATACAACAGATCATCACAGATTGTAGGTCAAAAATATTCATAATTGCATTCAATAGTCCATCACTAAGTTTATTTCAACTTCGAATTAAGTTGTGTTGTATCAAAACACAGCTAATACGTTACTTTACTAAATAATATATTACGGTCTGTATCACACCCTTGAGTATAAGAAACAGGTAACAATGTTTGCACCCCTTTAGTTGGTGGAGCAAGCAGCACATTGTTAACAGCATGAGATAATTAACCATTATGTTGCCACTCAGCATCTGCCTTGCTTTCAAAATTACAATATCATAACAAGACACTATTCTACATATGTATACAAATTTACAATAGAATGTTTAGTAAATACGATATATTTATAATTAAGTTATTGTTATGTGTTGAGCCTCTATGTGGCTGCACCATAGCAAGCTCTTATATATTTGGCATTTTTACCAGTTTTTAATTTCGATACGGCACTGCACTTTTTACAGTTGTTTTATGAAGGTATCAGATCGACAATGGACTATGCTGTTTTGGGAAGTGTTTAGTGACTTTTTAGTATTTTAGTAATTTATACCTGTACAGTGAAATGCACAGTGAATTGCACATGTGCCACAACACTGCTGCTGATCGACCAGGCGTGACGACAACAACAGAACCACTGCACGGCCATTCTTCACAGCATGTTCGCGTACAATCGAACTGACGTACTACGGATTGGACGCGCGATTGTGACCCGATTTCACCTTATACTACTAGACGCTTGTGGGGCACCACTTGGCCCACTTGGACGCTTGAACAATCGGCGGACTCGCAGGGGCTGTAGGGCAGGGAGGTCGAAGCAAAGACCGATTACTGTGTTAATCAACCATCGCCCCCTTCATCGTTTACCGCGAGACGTAACATCTGCATGCAGAATCTGATTCGACTTACGTTTGTCAGCCCAACTACGGCTACGATTGGGCTGTTGAACGTAAGGTATCTTCGCAACAAGGCAGACTTTGTCACAGACTACTTATGTGAAAACGACATCGACATTCTGTGCCTGACAGAGACGGGGTTGTGCAATAACGATGAGACTTTCACTTCTGCGATGGTCCCTGACGGTTACAATTTTGAACATCTCCCGCGCAGCGATCGACGGGGTGGGGGAGGTGGGGTCTTTTTTAAGACCTCCTTCCACCTTTCTCTGTCCAGACCATGGCCCGCGGAATCTTTCGAATGACTTGAAGTGGTGTTACGCGGGTCGAGAGTTGCGGCAACGGCACCCCTCTTTATAATTTATCGACCAACATCGTCTGGTCGCAAGTCGAAATCCTTTCGCCAATTTCTCGTAGAATTCGGCGAATTTCTTGAATGCGTTTCACTTCGAAACACCGGAATCGTTATACTCCATGACTTCAATGTTCGCTATGGAAACAAGACGACAAAGATGCACGTGACTTAACTCCATTGCTGAACGATGTAAACTTAAAACAACATGTGACATCGGCAACACACTGCTGGGGTAACATTATCGACCTCGTTATCACCCCGGTGAATGGCTCTATTGTTACAGACGTGTCGGTGGAGTCGTTGCTCACAGACCACCACATCATCATGTGTAAATTTGTTTCATCTAAGCCACGACCAGTGCGTAGATTAAGGAAGTGATTTATCGTAAATACGCTGCAATCAACATGCAGCAATTTTCGTGCGACTTACGCGTTTTGCCACTGATTAACAACCCCGCCGACAACATTGAGAGTCTGTTTGAACAGTATAATGATGAACTTCGAACGGTAATTGCAGACATGCACCAGTCATCCAACGATTGATAAATGTGCGTCCAAGACAACCATGGCGGACTGACAACTTGCATCTGATGAGACAGCAAGTGCAACGAGCAGAACGCATGTGGCGTCACACGCGGCTAGCTGTCCATCGTGAAATGTACACTGACTTGCGGGACGCATTTAAGGAGAACATTGCCACAACCAAATCTGCTTATTACTGAGCTGAACTCGAAGCTACATCTCACGATACCAAAGCAATGTATCGCATCACGAATAATTTGATGGGTCGTACTCGTACGTCTGTACTCCCCGAACGTGACGACGACCCGAATGCGCTAGCTGAGGGATTGGTCTCTTATTTCACAGATAAGATCACTGATATCAGTACACGGCTGGTGACTACACGCTCGCAATGCCAACTACCCGCATTCCTACACGATATTGAATGTCGTGTTGAAGAACCATTCTAGGACTTTCAACTTGCTACAGTCACAGACATCTTCGATCTGGTTGAGAATACATCAAGCAACTCTTCTTCCACATTGACGTAATTTCTGGAAGCATGCTTAATTTGGCGGAGATAGATCGTTGAAATTGGTGGTGTATCAAAGTTCATAAGCAAGTGGAATTACTGATTGATAAGTATTATTCTTGCCTTAATATCATTCATAAAGTAGCAGTAAACATATATTGAGTAGCAGTTGTGCTTAAAGTTAGTTAGATAAAGTATTTTAGGACACTTTAGTCTAGTGAGTGATAATAGGGTACGTTAGCTTACGGCTACGATAAGTTTGTAAACAAGATTTAACAAACCTCGTTATGTGGTAGAATATATAGGTGATAAAGTAACAACCATAAACTACCTACATAAGATAATATCTGTGTAAGTCAGTACCTGCTAGACATTTTGATAAGGTAGCTTTGTTGTTAAAATTAAGCATTTGCGATAATCGGGCGAACTAAGTTTATTTAGCTAGTGTCTCTCTTATTCGCTAGGGCGCTGTATAACCTAAATAAATAAGGCAGTCTAGCGTACGCAATCTTACGAAAAGTGTAACATTTGTGCACAGAAAACAGTCTTCTTAAAGACTACATAGACAGTGAATGGTGTAAACACAGTTGACAAAACTATTTTAAATAGCTAATTAGATTATTATTATTAAATAAATTCTGATATGGCGCCTTGCAAGCGGCAAGTCAAGGCAAAGAGACACTTGGTGTGCGACGACTGCCACAGTTGGGTAGATATTGCCTTATCCGGCTGTACGAAGTCATGGACAGAAACCAAGGAAGAGGGATTCACCTTTCAGTGCGTGGGGTGTTGGAAGGTGAAATGTCTGGAGAAAGAGGTAGCTAGGTTGGTAGATATTGTGAAGGGGATGGATATGAGAATCAGCAAGGAGACAGACGGAATGGAGAGAGACGACAGGGATAAAGTTGGGAATACTGTGAAACTGAAGGAGCAGAGTAGTGGCAACAAGACCGAGGAAAGGAGATTGAGAGGAGGGAAGGTGATCGGAGGGGAAGAAAGTGGAGGATCGACGGCAGGAAATGTGACAGGTGTGAAGGTGGCAGGAGAGAAAGTGACCGTAGAGAAAGAGGTAGGAGGGAAAAAGAGACGGGAGAGGAGAGAAGGAAATGCAATGGGAGGAAAGATGACGGGAAGAAAGGAAGTGAGAGTACATGTGACAGAAGAGAAGTCGGGAGGGACGATGACAGGAAGAAAGGTAACAAGAGAAACAGCGTCAGGAAAGAATGGAACGGACGAGATTGTGACGGGAGAGCAGAAGACAGGGGAACAAGATTACAACCAGATAGATGCAAACCGTAGAAAGAGCTACACTGAGGCAGTGATTGAGGGGGCAATGAGGAAAGAGAGGGTGTTTATGGGCGATTCGATTATGAGAAAGACAGATAAGACTCTAAGCGAGGGGGAGGACATCGTTGTTTGTCTACCGGGGGCTAGGATAGAACATGTAACTGAAGGGGTAGAGAAGGTACTGGGGCATGGCAAGGGAGGGTCTGTACTAGTACATGTAGGGACAAATAACGCAGAGAGGGAGGGAACAACTGGGATAGTTCAGAAGTACAGACAGTTAGTGAAGAAGTTAAAGAAGACAAGAGTAGAATAGATTATCCTCTCAGGAATTTTGCCAGTAATGGGAGGAAGGGGGCCGACATATAGAAACTGCAAGAGGATGGCGATCAACGCACTAGTTGAGCAGATGTGTAAAGAAGAGGGGGTGGGATTCGTAGATTTATGGGGATACTTTGTTGGGAGGGAAGATATGTACATGAGAGATGGCCTACATCTAAGTGGAAAGGGGGCAGCAGTTTTCTCAGAGAACTTGCTGCAATCTGTTGACAGTGGGACAGGCTGCATCTATTTAAACTAGATTCGCAGGGGGGATTCACAGAGAAGCCTGAAACTGGAGGCATAGATAAAGACAGCAGAAATAAATCGGCAAAGAACAGCCTGGAAAACTGTTCTGAATCAGGATATAAATGCATTTGTTTAAATGCAAGGAGCATAGTAAACAAAAGAAGTGAACTAAACATTATGGTAGAAGATATTGACCCTCACATAATAGGTATAACCGAATCGTGGGCCACCACTGATATATCAGATGCCGAATTGGGACTAACAGGATATGTAATGTTTAGGAAAGATAGAATAGGAAGAAAGGGAGGTGGAGTTATTTTATATATTAAAGAATCTATCCAGGCTTATGAAATAAAATTAGAAAGAGAAGCAGATTGCGGAGAAGCTGTTTGGTGTAACATAGTTACAGGAAACTCAACGTTAACAGTTGGGTTAGTTTATCGAAGTCCAAACATAAGCATAGAAGAGAATGAAAAAATACAAAACGCTATAAGGGAAGTAAGCAAACGGAACTGTATTATTATGGGGGACTTTAACCATGGGCATATACAATGGAAATCTCTACAGAGTATGGGGAGTGAGGACCACAAGGTTTTAGTTTTAGTACAAGATAGTTTCCTTTCTCAACATGTGCTAGAACCAACCAGGGGAGAGAATGTGTTAGACTTAGTTTTGTCCTCACAGAAAGAATTAGTTGACAATATCAAGATATGTGAGCCACTGGGGAGTAGTGATCACAACCAGATACATTTTACCATCAAAGTAAAATCAGAAAGGAATAGTAAAAAGCAGTATAGGAGAAATTTCCACAAAGGAAGGTATAAGGACATGAGGAAATATTTAGCAAAGATAGACTGGAATAACACACTGAAGAATAAGACAGCAACCGAATGCTGGAATATCTTAAATAGTGAAATTAAGTGCATAGTCGATAAATTTGTACCTTTCAAAAAACAAGGGAAACGGTCTAAAAAGAAACACTTATCGAAAGAAGCCATTAGAAAAATTAAGTATAAACAAATGATGTGGAAGTCATATAGATGTACTGGAAATGATGAAGACTACAACATTTATAAAGAAGCACTTAATCAAGCTACAGCTGAAATTAGAAATTCAAAGAGAAGCTATGAAACAAAATTAGCTAGTAATATAAAACATGACAGTAAGAGTTTTTATGCGTATATTCGAAGCAAACAGAAAGTTCAGGATAAGGTCGGTCCTCTAGAAGATAGTGCTGGAAATACAATATCAGAGGGATTCTTAATGGCAGAAGACCTGAATGAGTATTTTAGTTCAGTGTTTACCAGGGAAGATATTAGTTCACTGCCAGTACCAGAGGCTAAGTTCAAGGGGGCAGATTCAGACTATTTAGGACAGTTAGTTGTAACCTCGGAAATGGTAGCTAAGAAAATAAGGGCTATGAAGGATAATAAATCACCTGGAGTGGACGGGATTCCGCCCAAACTACTATTGGAAATTGTAGAACAAATTAGCGCACCGCTTGCAACAGTTTTCAATTTGTCATTAGAAGAGGGAGTGGTTCCTTTAGAATGGAAAGAGGCAAACATTATACCGTTATTTAAAAAAGGTTCGAGAAACAAGTCAGAGAACTATAGACCAGTGAGTTTAACATCAGTGATTTGCAAATTATTAGAAAGACTAATTAAAGATCACATGGTGGATTTTCTTGTTAAACATAACTTGATAAACCCATCTCAACATGGGTTTTTAAAAGCGAGGTCATGCTTAACAAATATGTTATGTTTTTTTGAAGACTAGGTGGGTAGATGAGGGATCACCAGTAGATATCATCTATTTAGATTTTCAAAAAGCTTTCGATAAAGTACCACATCAAAGATTACTCCTTAAGCTAAAGGCCCATTGCATAGGAAATGATATAATAAACTGGATAGAAAATTGGCTGAATGACAGAAGACAACGTGTAGTAGTTGATGGGGAGGCTTCAAACTGGAAATCGGTATTGAGTCGGGTACCACAGGGATCAGTACTAGGACCTATATTATTCTTAATATATATATCAACGATTTGGACGATGATCTAACAAGCAAGGTGTTAAAATTTGCGGATGATACAAAAGTGTTTAGAAGGATTAAAAGTGATGGAGACAGACAGCATTTACAAGATGATCTTGATAGGTTGATCAAATGGTCTGAAAAGTGGCAAATGCTGTTCAATTTTGGGAAATGTAAATGCCTCCACACAGGTCATGGGAATGAAGAGGTAAAATATAAAATGGGGGGTACTGTTCTAAGTACTACTGTAAAAGAAAAGGACTTAGGGTTAACCATTAGTGCTGATATGAAGGTTTCAGAGCAGTGCGGAATTGCAGCGTCAAAGGGAAATAAAATCCTTGGATTAATTAGGCGAAATATAGCGTATAAGAAAAAAGAATTAATAGTACCGCTGTACAAAACAATAGTGAGGCCTCATTTAGAATATTGTATACAAGCATGGAGGCCATATCGCAAGAAGGACATAGATATGCTAGAAAGAGTACAGAGGAGAGCGACTAAAATGATACCAAATCTGAGGGATCTTAGTTACGAAATACGCCTAAAAGAATGTGGTTTAACAACACTAGAGACCAGGAGATTGAGAGGAGATCACATAGAAGTGTTTAAAATATTGAATGGTTATGAAAATATTGATAGAAACATTTTTTTCTCAGTTAAGAAAGATAGAAGGACCAGAGGACATGAAGCTACATTAGTAAAGGAGCAGTGTAGATTAGATATAAGAAAGTTCTCATTCTCACAAAGGACTGTAAATGAATGGAACAGATTATCTCCTGATTGTGTTGGTGCTAGTAGCGTGAATATGTTTAAAAATAAAATCGACACACACCTTAAAAAGGCGGGATACATGTAGATAAAAAGTATTGGACTCTCGATAAGCCAAAAGGCTTCCTTGTCCAACTGCCATCCAGAGTAATTTTCTGGTTGGCAATCTTGTTAAATCTTGTTAAATCTAATTCTAACATTGACATTCTTGGACCAGTGTTAACCAGCATTGTTAACATGTCCATCGTGTCGGCATCACTACCTGTCGCCATGAAACATGCCGTGGTAACACCGCTGGTAAAGAGGAATGGTCTTGATCCAGAACTGTTATCGAATTATCGTCCGATATCAAATCTGTCTTTTGTATCGAAGCTTGTCGAGAGATGCATTGCCATCCAAATACGACAGCACATGGATGCGAACGGCATCTTCGATATTTTCCAATGTGCGTACCGTCCAATGCACAGTTATGAAACAGCCTTAGTACGCATACAGGAAGACATATTGCTTTCTCTGGATAACAAGAAGAGCGTGATACTGGTGCTACTAGATATCAGTGCCGCTTTTGATACTGTCGACCACCATTTACTGTTCAATCAACTGCACAGAATTGGCGTGCGTGGAAACGCACTGTACTGGTTGAAGTCGTATCTGTCACAGCGAAAACAGGCGGTTAAAGTTGGCAACATCATTTCAAGAAGTGTCGATCTAACATGTGGTGTGCTTCAGGGTAGCATGCTCGGACCTCTTCTGTTCACGATCCACTGCCTTGGACTCAACCATGTGTTTGAACATCATCAATTGCGCTATCATATGTACGCTAATGATACGCAATTATATGTGGACTTTCCCCGTGACCAGCCACTTACAATGGTCACCGATCGAATATCTCGTTTACCACCGATGTGAAAGCGTGGATGTCTTTCCATAATCTCCTGCTTAACGAGGACAAAACCGAGGTGATCGTCATATCTGCAGTGAACAATCTGAAACTTGTTCACCCGCATGTTGATCAAGGCATTGATGTATGTGGCTGTGCTGTTTCGACGAAGCCGGTTATCTGCGACATCGGCGTTCTACTCGACAACACTATGTCGATGACGAATCAAGTGCGGCGTGTTTGCCAGGTGGCATATTGTCACCTCTGAAGCATCGCGTTGATTAGCAAATATCTTACCACTAATGCCTGCAGAACCATTGTGAACGCCTTAGTCATGTCACGTATTGATTACGGCAGCGCAGTGTTATACGGTCTGCCGGAGACGCACTTGCGAAATCTGCATATGGTTAGAGAATTCCGCAGCATGTCTCATTACCGGGGCAAGGGGACAAGAACACATAATACCTGTTCTGTACCGTCTACACTGGTTGCCTATACGCCAGCGGATCGAATTCAAGCTGTTACTGTTGGTATATCGTGCAGTGCACCATCTCGGCCCTGCGTACATTTCATCGCTCGTGACATCCTACACGCCGACCAGATCACATAGATCGGCCGAACAAGGATTGTTGACTGTTCCGAGATATCAACTTGAACATTACGGCCGTCGTTCCTTCTCGGTGGCTGGCCAGATCCTATGGAATGCCCTGCCTCATGCAGTCAGGCATGCACACTGCGTTACCACCTTCAAATCACTCTTAAAGACATACTTATTTCGACAGGCCTTTAAAGAACTTTGCAGTCCGCATCAGTGACATTTGTGCAATGTTGACATTCGGTTATGTACTTAGGTTGCAGTTATTTATTTATTGTTATTATTATTTTTAAATTAGCATATTATATGTATTTATTTTATTTTATTTAAGCACATTATTTATTTTAGGTATTTAAACGGCTAATTCATTTAACTTATGTATAATATATACTCTAGTAAATATATATATATATATATATATATATATATACATATTCAGGTTTATCTAACTGACATTTTACGTAATTTGTATATGCTACTTTTAAATCATTTTCTTTTACCTTTCTATTTAATATTTATATTTAATATGTTTTAGGTCATTTAATGTATTTTACTTATAATCTACGATTGTCAGCGCCTTTGAGAAGATTTGTTATCCGGGCACACGGCGCTCTATAAATGCTTTGTAATAATAAATAATAATAATTTAACAGTTATAAATAGGTGAAATTGATATTTGTTTAAACTCTATCTGCCAAATTAAGGTCATCACTTGTCAGTAGGCATGTTTACAATTATCTGCTGCATTACTTTATCCATATAATGGTAACGTTCATGAAGGACTGCTCTCTAATAGCAAGTGTACCTAGACGCCTATTCAATGCAATGATGTTCGGAGCTCTACGTGCTATATATATATTATACATTGTGAGAATGGAATTCAAAAACGGTTTGAAGATATCGAGTTTCCTCATCCCAGTAGCAATTCTAAAATATAAAATGAATAAAATATCATCTACTTGCAAAATTACTATGTTCACATATAGTTTTGTAGAAATCGAAACATTCAGGTATTGAATATGCATAGATAATCTGCTATTTTAACCTATGCCCAAGGGTCGAGCTAACAACTTAGGTTTTAATGGAGAATCATGCTGATTAATAATACAAACTTACAGTGGTGGCTGATAGCAAAGAAGAACTACAAAAAGCATTGCAAGAATGGAGTTAAGAAAGCCTAAGAAAGCATGGCATCTGCATGTAGCATGTAGTTGTTGTCGGGAAGACCATTAAAAATAAACACCTCTGTATACTTAGGTGGTACAATTCTTGAGGATGGAGGTAATAGTAAAGGTGCAAGCAGGAGCGGCAGCATGGAAAAGGGTAGAGAGCATTATGTGGGACAGAAAACTGAAGAAACAAATGAAAGAAAAATGTTGGAAGCCTGCATGATACCAGCCTGTATCTACGGTTTGGGAAAGCTGGCACCGACAGAGACAGGAGAAGCAACAGGTAGCAGAAACCAACTGGGTCAGAGGAATATGTGCACATAACATGAGAAGATTGAAAGAAAATTAAGGAATTGAGAAAAGAGATTGGCGTGAAAACATTTCAAGATGGTATTAGTCGGAAGTAGAATGAGATGGGCAGGACATGTGCAAAGAATGAGCGAAAACAGACTATCAAAAAGCATGAAAATTAGAAGAGGGTGGCAACAGATGAAGAGGAAGACCAAAGCTGACATATGGATTGACAGCAAGAAACGGCAACTTCGGAGGGCATAGCCGAGAATGGAAGGTCATTACGGATGACAGAGAGAATTGGGAAGAGATTACAAGAAAAGCTGAAAAATCTACAACCTAAGTGACGTGGACCCCATCCTGCAAGGGAGCGAGGGGAAGAAGAAGATGCTGATTAATAAAAAGTTGCATTCCTGACATTTCAGAAACTTACTTCATTGCCACCTTACAATGTCATTTTTAGTAAATACCACACAAATAGAGGTAATTTCAGAACATGGCCACAATTGCACATTACTGAAATAACATAATAACCTGGTGATGCAACTAAAATGCGCACACATAATGTCTAAAACATTAATCGTGTATTATGTGACTCTACTGTTATTTTATATCACATGCTAATTTGTGTTCGTAGCTTCCCTTTGAATGCATAATTTAAGCGTACTTTGATTAAGTGCCTCTTTCTAACTGTTGTACATAGCTTTCGTTATTTCTAGAATGTCTAAATACCTTTAACATCATTTGATTTTTTTAACGTTATTAATTTTTTGTCTAATGGTTTATTTCAGTAAGTGTTGTTTTATGGATGTTTTCATGGCAACACATTTACAAATGATGTACTGAGTACTTAATTACACAATTAGAAATAGTTCGTCATCACATTGCCTTCTTATTATTCAGTCAGTTAATTCCAATCTATCTTTGCAAAATAGTTCCTGATATCTTTATCTACCTGGATGTTTTTCCTGTAATGCTTTGTATTATTCATTTCTGATTTTATTTTGATGGTAACATGTATTTTGTTATGATCACTGCAACCCAGTAGCTCATTATATCTTACCACTATCAATTAATTAATTTTGTGAGGACCAGACTATATATAATAAACTCTAAAATAAAATGGCAATTATTACTAAACTACTTGGCAAATTAAGCCCAAAGTTGGTATTTGTTCACAGCGATAACTGTGGAATGGTAAACATATTGAGTTAATCAAAGACTAGTGTGAGGGGTACGGCTGAGTTGATGTGAGATGGACCTATTGTCATTTTATACTATATGCTAATGTTTGTTCATAGTGTATTTTTAAAGTCTAATTTCAGATGTAGCTTGATTAAGTGCCTCTTTGTAATTATTATAGCTTTAATCATATCCAGTATGTCTATACCTTTGAATTAACTTCATTTGGTTGAACTGAATATTTTAATGGCTTGTTTCGATAAGTGTTTTTTTGGGGTTGTTTTTTCATGATTCTCCATGAGAACAAATTGATCAATGATACACTATGTTTCACATTGTAAAATATGTCAGCGTTATTTTGGTGTCTTATTAGTCATCATGACAATAACTAATAAGAGGCTAACACAACTTGTGTTATTCCAGTATATCTTTGCTAAGTAGTTCCTCATATATTTAACTACATTTCTGTAAGTCTCTCCTCTATTGCTTTTGGCTATTTATCTCAAATGTTATTTTGATGGTAACATGTATCTGTTTATGACCATACTAGCCAGTGGGCCATTGCATCTTAACACTACCAATTAATTCATTTAGGGAGGACACAATCATATATATATATATATATATATATATATATATATATATATATATATATATAACACTATCTCCCCTGGTTGGTTCTAGCAAATGCTGAGAAAAAAAATTATCTTGGATTATAAAGTGGATGTTTTGGTCATCATCCCCTGTATATCTAGATATTCCCACTGTAAATGTATATGGTTAAATCATAATAATGCAATCCTGTTTACTCAATTCCCTAATATTCTTAGTGTTGATTAAACATACTTCAAATCAAATTGTGTTATTAATCATTTTAAAAGTAGCTTTTTATAGCATGTTGAGGGTTACCACTGATGCAGGTATAAAAAGAGAATTGCCACGTGTGTTTGATTTACCGATGAGGTTTCCACGTAACAGTTCTCTTGTGATCCATCTGGTATTTCAATGTCATCTTATTTGCATGCATTGCGTACTCCTGTAAGAAAATCCATCCAGCTTCGATCATCTAATTCTAGCCTACTTTTTGTTCCTACAGTCAACACTAACATTGGAACTAGGGCTTTTTCTGTTGCTGCACCAACTCTTTGGAATTAGCTTCCTCTTAGTGTTAGATCAGTTGACAATATTAAAAAATGCCGTCGTCATTAATTTTTTTTAAATCTTTACAACCTTGCTTATCCGCCGTAACTCCATAACGCCGTGACTCATCTGTTGACAACTAGTATACTATTTATGGATTTTTAGATTGACCAATCCTTCTGTTTTGATGCGCCTCTGAGCGCTTGGTTTTCAAGGATTTAGGTGCAATAGAAGTTATCTTATTATTGTTATTATTATTATCACAAACCTATGGAAACAGTTTTTTTTCACATGCATTAGTCTCAGAAAAAATATATTGAATTAGTGCAAGCATTGTAAAACGTATTCTGTAGGACTAACGTTTATGTTTTAAATGGTTATATTTATATGCAAGGTTATGGGGCCGAAAGCACAAAGCATATCTGGAAGATAAGAGATGCAACTTGCTGTATCTTTTTTCAAATGGTAGTAAAACAAAAATCCCTCCATGGCACAATAAAGTGTTATTATATTGTTTCAAAATGGTACATTGTGGTGCACATTTACCACTTTCAACTTGTTCCTTGATGATATGAGATATATATTTGAAATGCAAGTGTTATTTAAAAAAAAATTTAATGTACAAGCAACATAGTAATTTTGACAAATGACATTTAGATAAATATAAATGTGGACAAATGTAACAATATAGTATATATAGACAATGCAACATGTTTAATTTAGTTAATTGGCATAAATACATATCATATGTAATATTCCCAGAGACTATTATATATGCAAAAGGTATGCAAAATATTGTTGAGCTAGGCTGAACAGAAATTTAGATACATTACACTGCAAATGTTTTAATAAAAATAATGCATAGCTAATTTTTTTTTATTTACAGAAAAAAACACCCACACACAATGTGAATGAGAACAATCAGTCAACAAACAGACAAAAGTAACTATTACCAGTTTCATGCCACTGAATAATAAGTATTACAGGTATCTACTGCTAAGCGATTTGGCCAAATCAAGACGCCGGCCTCCAGCAACCTTAGCTGGAGGCTTTGTCAGTAGTGCAAAACATGTGAAAGGAGTCTTTCCAAAAAAAAAATTGAACCAGGAGGTCACAATTTCAATAATTCTAAAATGGTGTCATTTTTGTGAATTATATGTATCATATTTGATGAATTCAAAGAAGAATTATAATGCTTGTTATAGTCATGAATTCATGTCATAGTGGCCATTATGAATGGAACAACCTCCTTTCACATATTAATGTGGCTACTATGTAGATTGGAGGTTTCCACACCCTTTGTCCTTATTTGTTTTGAAGGTAGATATACATAAGACGTTTCTAACAATAATTAAGGAAATGTATGGCAGGGGTATTGTACATAACTAACGCCTTGTTGTCACTAAAACAAATGGCGGATCGTACGGCGACAATGGTAACAATAGAGAACGCAAGGAAAGTGAGTCGTGGCTTCCTCGATATCCTTCGCTTAGCCTTAAGAGATCTCCCAATGTGACATTTACACGCAAGCCAAGGCATCTAGCAGACTAACACTCCCTCTCATAAGTGAGGAAGGCTGTTCTAATTTCCAAAACTACGTCGATTATCAAGGGAAAACGTTAATAAATAAAACAGTATATATTGTAACAAGGCACATTATTATTTTGTTAAACCCTTGTTAGTATCAAACTAAATAATAATAACCCGGTTTACATCGGTTGTATAATGTGTTATATTTCTTTGCTTCTTAGTAGTGCAACTTATTACAGACCGATCAGCACAACTTAGTTGCAGATACATTATATTAAAGAAGGTATTATCTAGTATACTATTCAGTCTATTGTACTATATCCTATACTACCACGTTTTCCATGCCAGCATCATCGCAAGCCAGGATTGTTTGCCACGAAAACTGGCCCTGGCTGATTCCCTACGCGAAGTGCGGAAGTGAGCTGAGTCAAACTAGTAATTGACTTCGCCAGTCGCGACTGCATCACCCGTGAGAACAGCGCAAATACCCGCCCCAATTTGAAGACGGATAAACGACTTCTAGGATTCCCAATATATAATGACCCGTTCGCCCATTAGCACATTAGTCATTAATTTACTGAGTATGATATTGACTGAAATACTTATCAATACTCAAGTTCATGAAACTTTGCAACCAACAAGCAGGGGTAAGACCACATTTAGATTTTACATATAGACGGCCATTATAACGTTTCCTTCATTTACTGCAACATTTCTCATACTATTTTCTTGAACATTTCACAGAATATTTAACCTCCATTGACACAAATGCTGTGGAAAACAACACGGCACGAATTTCGTCACTCACCTGGGTGGCGTGTTGGGGTAAGACCACATTAAGGATTCGGCCGCTAGAGAAAGAGTGCCCTTGAAAATACACACGCACATACACACACACACACACACACACACACACACACACACACACACACACACACACACACACACACACACACACACACACACACACACACACACACACACACACACACACACACACACACACACACACACACACACACACACACACACACACACACACACACACACACACACACACACACACACACACACACACACACACACACACAAACACACACACACACATACACACACAAACGCATACACATCACGATTATAGTTAATGCTATTGAAGTCAGTTTTTGAAAACGAAGCTGATATTTATACAGAAAACACTAATAATTAGGAGTAACCTATTACTTGCGAAATTGTACATGATTATTTATAATAATACTATCCAATTAGACACATGCTATTTTCGCTTCGACATTTGCAGGAGAAATGCAGGGAACGGAAGAAGCCGCTGTACATTGCCTTCATCGATCTTACCAAAACCTTCGACCTAGTAAGCAGGCATGGTGTCTTCAAGATCCTACCGAAGATTGGATGCCCTCCAAAGCTCTGCAGCGTAATCAGGTCATTCCACGATGATATGAGATATACAATCCTGTACGACGGTTCTTCTTCCGAGACTTTTAACATTACCAGTGGCGTAAAACAGGTATGCGTCCTCGCCCCAACCCTCTTTGGGATATTCTTTGAAGCACGCCTTTGGATCTTCGACAGACGGAGTGTATATGCACACGATATCTGACGGAAAACTATTCAACTTGTGAAAGCGAAGAACAAGGTGCGCTTGGCCCTCGTCAGAGACTTTCTGTTTGCAGATGATGCAGCAGTCATCACGCATACCGAGGACGAGCTATAAAACCTCATGAACCGCTTTGCAAAGGCATGCATGAATTTCGGACTGACAATCAGCTTGAGAAAGACTAACATCATGGGGCAGGATGTGATCACTCCCCCAGCCATCACCATAAACAATTATGAGCTAGGGGTCGTCCACCTCTTCACCTACTTCGGGTCCACCATTGCCGACATCCTCTCCTTAGAAGCAGACATCAGCAGAAGGATTGGGAGAGCGGCCTCAACACTTGCCCGGCGTACAAAGAGAGTATGGATAAAAAAAATTCTATCGCAAAGAGCACACAAACGTGACAGTGTACAACGCCTGCGTGCTGAGTACACTTCTGCACGGCAGTGAGTCCAGGACGCTGTACTCCACTCAGGAGAATCGAATGGACTAATTTCACATCTCCCGGAAGGACCGAGTCCCCAATACAGAGGTCCTCTCACGTGCCAAGTCTGTGAGCATGGTGACCCTGCTCAGGCAACGCTGCTTCCGCTGGCTCGGTCACGTGCATCGGATGGAAGATGGGATACTTCCAAGACATCCTCTACGGAGAGCTGGCCACTGGAAAGAGAGCTGCAGGACGTCCCCATCTGCGCGTCGAGGACGTATGCAAGCGAGACTTTAAGACACTAGATATAAATGTTGACAATTGGGAGGATCTTGCTGGGGACCGATCCACATGGAGGCAGGAACTACACAGGGTTCTCAAAAGAGGAGAGGATACTCTCCGCAGGCTAGCAGAACAAACACCCAGGTTGAGAACTGAGCCGAGAACGCCTTCAAGTGTAACATATGCAATAAAGACTGCCACTCAAGAATTGGCCTCTACAGCCAGAACAGACGCTGCCCAGCCAATAACTGATCTTCGACATAGGGGCACAGATACTTAGTCTTACGAGACTGTAGGATGCCTACTATTATCCAGCTAAAAATGAGGTACTTATTACATCTTGCACAAGGGTCAGATTTTGTTAATTTAAAGTTGCATTGTAGAATGAACTATTTGCTGCCATATGTATCAGTTGGCATTTTATGTTATTTGATAAATAGGCTATATGGCGTTGGGGAAAGTGATATACAGTGTACGCTGTTGTATGGGGTATATTAATTCGAGTATGTTTTCCAAAATACTAATCTTTTGCATTCAAATATGCTTTACTGTTATTTAGATTTTCAAGCACATTCATGTAATAGTACAATCTCACAGTATCATTTTATATCATGTATTTCTGCTAAACATAATAATTAATAAAGCAGTTTACCATGGAAATTTGAGTATAATTAATTTAGTAGTCGAAACCTTACATAAAACAACGACACCGAAACGACCAATACTCGCCCGTACTTTTCGCTTCGGCAACGATACCATTTCGACGACCATGCAATTTCAGCGAATTTGTTTTAAAAAAAAACCGCCAGTGCGATCGAATTGTCCCGCCGAAGCCATTAACCTTTGCCGCTTACCAGAGGCTGTGCAAAAACGAAAAACGAATGGCACTGAATCACGGTACCTACCGTTACTTACTAAACCGTTTTGAGCCATTTTCCTATTTTAGTTTTTAATCTTCAAATGGGTTAACGGTAAAACAGAAATCAAACCCTTTTCCCATTTTCACTTTTGCAAAACGAAAATATGTAAACGATAAAACGGTAAATCAACCGTTTCCCTATTTCAGTTTTGCTCACCACAATAACAAAAACCCGAAGTGCCGCGCTATCACGCATGCGCAGTAGAAGTGGGCGTATCACTACACTAACAAATTATACATAATCCCAAGCCACCTGGCGACCGGGCGAGGCGCTGTACTGAAATAGCCTCGCCGAAAAGCATTTCGACTGGCCGCTATAACACAGTAACCCTTGGACTCCACCAGGTCCTAGCTTTCGTGGGTCAACTATGACACCCATACCCTTCCAGTGAAGTGTGTATCAACCACTTAGCGATAACAAAACTACGACCCGTGAAAGGATTTCAGAAGTTCCTCCATCACCTAGTAGAACCAGTACCAGTGGTCATCTTGCCAAACACTGAAACATATAATTACGAAAAAAGGCTTATGACTCAAAATTGAGTTTATGAAATACTTGTATAAATGTACTTAACATCCTTTGTTTTTATAATCATGAAAGAAATTACATTAACGGTTGGAAATGACAAATGACATATTTTAAATATTATCATCAAATGCTCACTTTAAAATCTTTTTCTTTTCCTTTCAGACAAAGCATTTTCCTGACATATCACATTTTAACACTTTTGCTGACACACCACAAATAGTTAATAACGAAACACTAGCCTAACACTTCATTCCACAAAGGAGAATACTTTCTAGACAACAAAGAGATTACAACATAACGGTTATTCAACATCTCATTGTTATAATTGACTGTGTGTGTGAGCGCATATTTTAAAATCCCAGACAACAAAGAGAGATTGCAAAATGACGTCTGGTAATATTATACCACATCCGTTTATTATAACCGCGCATATCCTCGCATTTAAATTTTAAATACGAAAGGCTCTTGCTGACATTACAAAATAGACTTACATCCCAGACAACAAAGAAAGATTACAACATGACGGTTGGTAATATTATACCACATGTGTTTATCACATCTTTTTTACATTACCAACTGTGTGCGAGCGCATGTTTTTAAATAAGTCTATGAACCGGACCACATAGTCTGCTAAAACTATTTTGAAGAATATGTATTTTTCTGGTGTTTTCAATATGAATCACTGACTACCTTTATCTTTTTCATAACCGTCTGTGTACAAGCGTACACTTTTTTGAATGAGTCTTTCCTCTATGCAGACTTTAAAACATACAGTCAGGCAAAACACATTTTGAGCGATATCTTCTTCGCCCGTGGTGGCGGCGGACCGTTGAAGGTCTGCATCAGTTCATCCGTGACAAAATGCCATTGCAATCTTTGCACGCCACCCCATTCGTCTAAAATTATGTGCTTACGTTTGGCTTACACACCAAAAACACAGTGTGTACATGGTGACCTAATCAAAACCAGATGTTTTTGACAGTAGCGAACGACGGTTTATTATCAGTAAATATTGTTGACTGTAGTGAACAACGGTATATTACCAGTAACAGGTCAATTAACGCGGCGGTAGTGCCATTAAGATCATAGCTTGATGTCGATAAGCGTTAACACACTTCAAAGATTTAACCATTCTTTTTTTAGTGCAGCACATCACCAATGGTTATGTACTTTTTGTTGTTGACACGTTTAGCAACCGTTACACAATTTAATATTTCGCAAACTCGAATCTATCTTGCACAATAACAGGTAATAAGTTAATCTTAGTGTGTGCGTGCGTGTGCATATAGGTAAGTATGTGAAGGACTTGTGGGTAATTAGGAGAAAGTCGGGGTAATAAAAGGTAATTTGGGGTAATGAAGAGGTAATTAAGGTTATTTAAGGTTATTTAAGGATAATCAAGAGGTAATTAGGGGGTAATTTGATGCAAATAATGGGTAACTAGGGTTAATTAAGGGGTAGTTATGGGGGTAATATTAAGGGTAATTAGGGGTAATTAAGGGTAACTAAGGGCTAATTGTGGGAAATGAAGGGTAATTAGGGGTAACTAAGATTTGTTTAATGGCATGAAGTCGATCAATCAGCAACGAGTAGGTCACGCTCTTTTTCTAGAATTTTCTATGTGAAATAATGGAGTATTTTTGTGTGTTATTGTATGTATGCATGTGTAAGGGTCATCTATCATTATGAGTGAACGTTGTTTTAGTGCGCCCGTGCGTGTGCGTGTGCGTGTGCGTGTGCGTGTGCGTGTGCGTGTGCGTGTGCGTGTGCGTGTGCGTGTGAGGGAGTAGGAGTGGTGGACGGTTGATGACTTCCTCTTTATTTATGGGTAATTAAGGGTATATAGGGGTAACTAATGGGTAATTTGGGGGTACTTAAGGGTATTTAAGGGTATTTCGGGGTAATTAAGGGGTAATTGTGGACAACTATGGGCAACTAAGGGGTAATTAGGGTTAATTAATGGGTTATTAAGGGGTAATTTGGGGTTCAGAGTTAATCCTACCTTTTGGTTAGTAGTTATAGATGAACACGTATTATAGTTGTTGTAGTATAGTTGAATGGTATGTTGTAGTTATGACTAGGTTGTTCTTAGTTAGCGAATAATACGGCAATTTATTAAACAATACTAGTGGTGTTGTTTTTAAAAACAATACCTGCTTGATTTTTAACAATTATGTAGTGTGTGATATTGAGACGACACTATTATAGGTAATTAATGGTAAATATGCATAGAGAGAGAGAAGAGAGAGAGAGAGAGAGAGAGAGAGAGAGAGAGAGAGAGAGAGAGAGAGAGAGAGAGAGAGAGAGAGAGAGAGAGAGAGGAGAGAGAGAGAGGGAGTGGGTGGGTATCGTATATATCATCGTGTGCCGCATCGTATGGGTGCATATATGTATATCGTATGGGTGCATACATGTATATCGTATGGGTGCATACATGTATATCGTATGGGTGCATACATGTATATCGTATGGGTGCATACATGTATATCGTATGGGTGCATGTGCCATCGAGTGCTTTAGAATATTGTATTCAAGCGAGGAGGCCATATCGCAGGAAGGACATAGATATGCTAAAAAGAGTACCAAGGAGAACAACTAAAATGACACCAAAACTGCGGAATCTTCGTTATGAAATACGCCTTAAAAATGTGGTTTAACAACACTAGAGACCAGGAGATTGAGAGGAGATCAGATAGAAGTGTTTAAAATAATAAATGGTTATGAAAATATTAATAGAAATATTTTGTTCTCAGCTAACAAAGATAGAAAGACCAGAGGACATGAAGTTGCATTAGTAAAGGCGCAGTGTAGATTAGATATAAGAAAGTTCTCATTTTCACAAAGGACTGTAAATGAATGGAACATATTATCTCCTGATTGTGTTGGTGCTAGTAGCGTGAACAATCAAATTGACACATACTTTAAAAGGGCGGGATAGGCGTAGATAACAAGTATTGGACTCTCGATAAGCCAAAAGGCTTCCTTGTCCACCTGCCATCTGGAGTTAATTTTCTGGAAGGCAATCTTGTTAAATCTTGAATAATCGGTCGAATCTATATAACATGATGCAGGTACCATGGAGAGCCCTAGACCAAACCATCAGCCGAATATATATAGTGCATGGTTGTATGTCCTATTGAGTGTCCCGGGCCGAATAATCGTCCGAGTCGATATACCGTATGTTGTATGTTTCATCGTGTGCTTCGGGCCGAATAATCGGCCGAATCTACATGTGCCGTCGAATGATTAGGGCCGAATTTTCGGCCGAATCTATACAGCGCATGGTTGCATATCCTGTTGAGTGTTCCGGGTCGAATAATCGGCCGGTTTATAATGTTGTATGGGTGCATGTGACATCAAGTGGTCCGGGGCCGAATAATCGACGGAGTCGTGATAGCGTATGGATGCAAGCGCCATCAAGTGCTTCTGGGCCGAATAATCGAGTGAGTCGAGATAGCGGATGGATGCATGCGCCATCAAGTTTTCCGGGGCGAATAATCGGCCGAGTCCACAAGGGTGCATGTCTCGTAGGGGTGCATATACCGTCGAGTGCTTCAGGTAGAATAATCGGCCGTGTCCGTATGGGTGTATGTAACGTTGACTTTAAGAGGTAATTAGGGGTAATTAAAGGATAATTGTGGGTAATGAAGGGTAATTAGGAACAACTAAGATATTTGATGTAATGACGTGAAATTGACCAATCAGGGATGAGTATTTAGAAATGTCTGCTACAGTACCGCTCTTTTGTGTGTGTTATATGTGTGTTGTACATGTATTGTATGTGAGTTGTATGTGTGTCTTGTGGGTGTGTGTGTGTATGTTCTGTGTGTTTTGTGTGTCTTGCGTGTGTGTTGTACGTGTGTTGTACGTATGTGTGTGTTGTGTGTGTGTTGTGTGTGTGTTGTGTGTGTGTTGTGTGTGTGTTGTGTGTGTGTTGTGTGTGTTGTGTGTGTTGTGTGTGTTGTGTGTGTTGTGTGTGTTGTGTGTGTTGTGTGTGTGTTGTATGTAGATAGACCACTTGCACACACTTGTGTGAAGGTGGTCTACAAGTTCATTCATTGCTTCCTTCTTCCCACTTTCGTGTATGAATACATATCCACACGCGCAAGAATACATGTCCAAACATGCATACTTACTGTCAACGCACACGCCTTCCATTGATTGGATTCTTCATGACTAGTTCATCAATCACCTTCATACACACACATGTCACATTCACGCATGCGCACATACTGTCCACAACCACACCTGACATTCATATACAGGGTAGTTACCTTCATCATCGCTTAGACGTTCTGAGACAAGTGACGGAGAAAACGACTATTCGAGTTGACGAGCCAGTGGCATAGAGACGGAAATATGACGGATTTGCCTATACGTTTTGGTGGGTCAGCTTCTTTCCTGTCCAACTTTTACCCCTGTCGACTCGAAGCATACGATCGGGTGTTTAAGTCTGTTGAACATGCTTATCAGTATAGAAAGTTTAATGAAGACGCCGAATGCACGGAAACTATCAAAGAGGCAAGGTCAGCGTATTTGTCCAAATGGAGAAGTAGAGCCATAAGACAAACGCAAAGAGCATGCGAATGGGATGATATGCGTGTCGACTGTATGCGAAACTTATTGATGACAACGTTTACAACCTCAAAAGAGTTGAGAGAGGACTTGCTGGCTACTGAAAAAGTTGAACTGGTAGAAAGGATACCGTCGTACGAAGTTATTTGGGGATTCGGGTACGTTGCTAAAAAAGGTCGAAACACGCTCGGAAAATTATTGATGGAGGTGCGAAATAATTGCAGAAGATAAAACGCGTTTCAAAAGGCGCTGCGTTGTCATAGATCACACTAGTTTTGACATCGATTTCCTTGTGACGTGTTTCGGTATTAATTGGCACCGTGTCTCATTGACAATGTATCATCATCGATTGAGCCAATGGCGCGGTAGTCAAACATTGGTCGTGAGGATGATTAACACCACGCAGTTGGCTCGTGCATGCATGAGACTTACGGATGACTTAACACGACGCCAGTGGTCAGAGCTTACGGGTGTTTCATTACGGCGCCATTGGCTCAATCAATTATGATATCTTGTCAATGAGACACGGTGCCAATTAGTACCGAAACGCGTCACAAAGAAACCGATGTCAAAACTAGTGTCATCTACGACAACGCAGCGCCATTTGAAACGCGTTTTATCTTCTGCATTTATTACGCACCTCCACCAATAATTTTCCGAGCGTGTTTAGACCTTTTTTTTACAACCGTAGCCGACTTCCCAAAAAGCTACTTTCGACGGTATCCTTTCCACCAGTTAAACTTTTCCAGTAGCCAGCAAGTCCTCTCTCACCTCTTTCGAGGTTGTGAACTTTGTCATCAATAAGTTCCGCAAACAGTCGACACTAATAGCATCCCATTCGCATGCTCTTCTCGTTTGTCTTATGGCTCTACTTCTCAATTTGGCCAAGTACGAAAGTGACATGTGTGTGTGACGGCGACTGAAGTGACATGTGTGTGTGACGGCGACTGGTGAACTAGTCACGGAGGAACCAGTCAACGGAAGTGACATGTGTGTGTGACGGCGACTGGTGAACTAGTCCTGGAGGAACCAGTCAGCGGAAGTGACATGTGTGTGTGACGGCGACTGGTGAACTAGTCCTGGAGGAACCAGTCAACGGAAGTGACATGTGTGTGTGACGGCGACTGGTGAACTAGTCCTGGAGGAACCAGTCAGCGGAAGTGACATGTGTGTGTGAGGGCGACTGGTGAACTAGTCCTGGAGGAACCAGTCAACGGAAGTGACATGTGTGTGTGAGGGCGACTGGTGAACTAGTCCTGGAGGAACCAGTCAGCGGAAGTGACATGTGTGTGTGAGGGCGACTGGTGAACTAGTCACGGAGGAACCAGTCAGCGGAAGTGACATGTGTGTGTGAGGGCGACTGGTGAACTAGTCACGGAGGAACCAGTCAGCGGAAGTGACATGTGTGTGTGACGGCGACTGGTGAACTAGTCACGGAGGAACCAGTCAGCGGAAGTGACATGTGTGTGTGAGGGCGACTGGTGAACTAGTCCTGGAGGAACCACTCAACGGAAGGCGGGGGCGGTGACAGTCAGTGTGCAGGTTTGGACATGTATTCTTGCGCGTGTGGATATGTATTCATACACGAAAGTGGGAAGAGGGAATGGATTTGTCGCCCACCTTCAGATAAGTGTGTGCAAGTGGTCTATCTACATACAACACACACACACACACACACACACACACACACACACACACACACACACACACACACACACACACACACACACACACACACACACACACACACACACACACACACACACACACACACACACACACACACACACACACACACACACACACACACACACACACACACACACACACACACACACACACACACACACACACACACACCACACACATACACACACACATACACACACACAAACACACACAAACACACACACACACACACACACACACACACACACACACACACACACACACACACACACACACACCACACCCACATACATTCAAAACACACAACACAAACATACATACAACACACGTACAAGACGCACAAACCACGCCGAACAAACACACACACCCACAAGACACACATACAACTCACATACAATACACGTACAATACACATATAACACAAATAAAAGAGCACTACCATAGCAGACATTTCAAAATACTCATCGCTGATTGGTCAATTTCACGTCATTAAAATATCTTAGTTACCCCTAATTACCATTCATTACCCATAATTACCCTTTAATTACCCCTAATTACCTCTTAAACTCAACGGTACATACACCCACACGGACTCGGCCAATTATTCAACCTGAAGCACTCGACGGTATATGCACCCCTACGAAACATGCACCAAATATAGACTCGGCCGATTATTCGCCCCGGAACACTTGATGGCGCATGCAACCATCCGCTATCACGACTCACTCGATTATTCGGCCCAGGAGCACTTGATGGCGCTTGCATCCATAAGCTATCACGACTCCGTCGATTATTCGGCCCCGGACCACTTGATGTCACATGCACCCATACAACATTATACCTCGGCCGATTATTCGACCCGGAACACTCAACAGGATATGCAACCATACGCTATATAGATTCGGCCGATTATTCGGCCCTAATCACTCGACGGCACATGTATCCATAAGTTTTATAGATTCGGCCGATTATTCGGCCCGAAGCACACGATGAAACATACAACATACGGTCCGGGACATTCGACAGGACATACAACCATGCACTATATATATTCGGCTGATGGTTCGGTCTAGGGCTCTCCATGGTACATGCATCCATATGTTATACAGATTCGACCGATTATTCAAGATTGAACAAGATTGCCTTCCAGAAAATGAACTCTAGATGGCACGTGGACAAGGAAGCCTTTTGGCTTATCGAGAGTCTATCTACGCCTATCCCGCCCTTTTAAGGTGTGTGTCGATTTTATTTTAAAGCATATTCACGCTACTAACACAAGCAGGAAATAATCTGTTCCATTCATTTACAGTCCTTTGTGAAAATGAGAACTTTCTTATATCTAATCTACACTGCGCCTTTATTAATGCAACTTCATGTCCTCTGGTCCTTCTATCTTTGTTAGCTGAGAACACAATATTTCTATTAATATTTACATAACCATTTATTATTTTAAACACTTCTATCTGATCTCCTCTCAATCTCCTGGTCTGTAGTGTTGTTAAGCCACATTTTTAAGGCGTATTTCATAACGAAGATTCCGCAGTTTTGGTGTCATTTTAGTTGTTCTCCTTGGTACTCTTTTTAGCATATCTATGTCCTTCCTGTGATATGGCCTCCTCGCTTGAATACAATATTCTAAAGCACTCGATGGCACATGCACCCATACGATATACATGTATGCACCCATACGATGCGGCACACGATGATATATAAGATACCCACCCACTCTCTGTCTCTCTATGCATATTTACCATTAATTACCTATAATAGTGTCGTCTCAATATCACACACTATTAATTGTTAAAAATCAAACAGGTATTGTTTTTAACAACAACACCACTAGTATTGCATAATAAAGTGCCGTGTTAGTCACAAACGAAGAATAACCTAGTCATAATTACAACATACCATTCAACTATACTACAACAATTATAATACGTGTTCATCTATAACTACTAAGCAAAAGGTAGCATTAACTCTGAACCCCAAATTACCCCTTAATTACCCATTAATTAACCCTAATTACCCCTTAGTTGCCCATAGTTATCCACAATTACCCCTTAGTTACCCCGAAATACCCTTAAATACCCTTAAGTACCCCCAAATTACCCCTTAGTTACCCCTATATACCTTTAATTACCCATAAATAAAGAGGGAGTCATCAACCGTCCACCACTCCTCCTCCCTCACACGCACACGCACGGACGCACTCAAACAACGTCCACTCATAATGATATATGACCCTTATACATGCATGCATACAATAACACACAAAAATACTCCATTATTTCACATAGAAAATTCTAGAAAAAGAGCGTGACCTACTCATCGCTGATTGATCGACTTCATGCCATTAAAAAAAATCTTAGTTACCCCTAATTACCCTTCATTACCAACAATTAGCCCTTAGTTACCCTTAATTACCCCTAATTACCTCTTAATTACCCTTAATATTACGCATAACTAACCCTTAATTAACCCTAGTTACTCCTTAGTTGCCTTTACCCCCTAATTATCTCTTGATTATCCTTAAATAACCTTAATTACCTCTTCATTACCCCAAATTACCTTTTAGTTACCCCGACTTTCTCCTAATTACCCACAAGTCCTATGCATACTTACCTATATGCACATGCACGCACGCACTCACGCACGCACACACTAAAATGAACTTTGGACCTTTTATTGCGCAAGATAGAGTCGAGTTTGCGAAATATAAAAGTGTGTAACGGTTGCTAAAAGTATCAACAAAGAAAAGTGCATCACCATTGGTGTTGTGTTGAACTAAAAAAAGAAAATATCGTTTGATAGTTGGCAAGAACAAAGTATTTCATATCAACGTTTTGTTGCTGTACATCTGGTTGTGATAATAGTGGTTAGTTACAAGTACTTCAAAGAATTGTTCAATCTTTGAAGTATGTTAAGGCTTATCGACATCAAGCTATGATCTTAGTGGCACTACGCGTTAATTGACATATGTTACTGATAATATTCCGTTGTACACTACTGTCAACAACATTTACTGATAATAAACCGTCATTCGCTACTGTCAACAACATCTGGTTTTGATTAGGTCACCAAGTACACAATATGTTTTTTGGTGTGTAAGCACATACTTTTAGACGAGTGGGGTGGCCAGCATAGATTGCACTGGCATTTTGTCATGGATGAACTGATGCAAACCTTCAACGGTCCGCCGCCACCACCATTGTCCCCTGTGCAATTATGGATATTGACGGGCGAAGAAGATGACGGATATGAATCCGAATAAAAAGATAAAACGCTGACAAGACGCCTTTTTAAAACCCTTCCATGTCAACATTTTTAAAGGTACGTATGTCAACGGAATGTTAGAAAAGTATTTTTTAAATATCGCTCAAAATATTGTTGCCTGACTGTATGTTTTAAAATCTGCATAGAGGAAAGACTCATTCAAAAAAGTGTGGTATAATATTACCAACCGTCATGTTGTAATCTTTCTTTGTTGTCTGGGATGCAAGTCTATTTTGTAATGTCAGCAAGAGCCTTTCGTATTTAAAATTTTAATACGAGGATATGCGCGGTTATAATAAACAGATGTGGCATAATATTGCCAGACGTAATTTTGCAATCTCTCTTTGTTGTCTGAGATTTTAAAATATGCGCTCACACACACAGTCAATTATAACAATGAGATGTTGAATAACCGTTATTTTGTAATCTCTTTATTGTCTAGAAAGTATTCTCCTTTGTGGAATGAAGTGTTAGACTAGTGTTTCGTTATTAACTATTTGTGGTGTGTCAGCAAAAGTGTTAAAATGTGTTGTGTTAGAAAATGCCTTCGTTTTAAACGAAATGGTTTTAAAATGTGATGTGTGAGGAAAAGGCTTTGTCTGAAAGGAAAAGATTTTAAAGTGAGCATTTGATGATAATATTAAAAAGATTTCATTTGTCATTACCAACCGTTAATGTAATTTCTTTCATGATTATAAAAACAAAGGATGTTGAGTACATTTATACAAGTATTTCATAAACTCAATTTTGATTCATAAGCATTTTTTCATAATTATGCGTTTCAGTGTTTGGCAAGATGACCACTGGTGCTGGTTCTACCAGGTGATGAAGGAACTTTTAAAATCCTTTCACCGGCCACCACCGGCCACCACCACCACCACCTCCAACTATACAATGGTGGATTCTCCACTCGGACGAGCTCGATTCCGGTTATGAATCCGATGAAGATAAAATTTTGAAAAGTTTAAAATATGGTGTTGTGTTCGCTTTGTTCATAGATCATATACCAGGTAGCCTCTCTTACATACACACTCATGCACGCACTAACGTTCCCAACACTCGCTAGAGGATGGGCGATAATCAAGGGATATGACCTCATCGGATTAAGTACGCTAATAGCACCTAGGAGACGCTTCTAACCGGAAATGAGTCAGCATCTTAGGACCCACATTTACATTTACATACTACTTAGGCACCATCCAAATGACCACCTTAAATGCTCCCCACACAAACCGAAATGTTATATCATTTGAAAACCCTACATCTCCCAGTCAAAACGAGGCATGCGTGAATCGAAGGTCAAACAAGATCATCGTCAAATGATGAACTTTCGAAATTGGGTGCTTCCGGAAACCTCTTTATATTACAATGGTTGCGTATTTACTGTATTTCATTAGGCCACGTTATATATTTTTGGAAAGCATTGCAGTTTTATGTATATCTCGTTTTAACGGGGAGACAGTAGGCTTTCCAATGGTATATGACATGGCATGGGTAGCTAATTACCGTAGATAGGCAACCGCTGATATTGCATAACATTTGTGGGAATATATATATATGTGTGTTTTCACACGTGTCACATGCTCACGTAATAAAAATTATAGCCATATCCCCAGTGAAGGGTTTATAGAACTACCTCGAGCACACTTGCTTTATCCGCTTTATGTACTTGCCATCTGACAGTACAATGGCTATTCGTCGTTATCCCGCAACGTAGCTGTGGTTGTTTCCAAACTGTTCAAGTAATCATCTATATAAACTCTTTCTGATACGCATGATTACACAACACGTCTGGATTTGTAAGCATACCAGCCAGTCTGCTCGATCTTAGTTTCAAAGGATCGTCCTGTTGTACGTTGCGTAAGTAGATGTTATTGCTTTTGAAGCGTACTATAACAATATGGTTCGGTATTGGCTGACAAAACAAGCACGATATGATTTTAGTATTTGGAATTTCCTCACACAATTTAGCATGCAGGTATTGAAGATTACATGTATTTCTCATTTTCTTCTTCGTATCATTAGTCACCGCAAACGTCTTCCTGGTAGGAACTGAAATTGGAAACTGTTTCTTTATATTTCATTTTTAACTGTAAACGACCGTCCTACGGTTTGTGTTTCGTCCTGCGAGATGCTGCTTGTGGTGATTCAGCTGCAACTTCTTAGCGATCACGTTTCTTGTCTGACTCCTTTTCAAGTGACGTCCGAAGGGTGAAACCGTCCGAAGAACAGTGTCCGCTTTGTCTTGACGGAGCTGTTTTTATTTCGCTAACAAAAGTGCTACATGCAAGAGCAGGGTGGGCCTTTCTCATTTCATGCTTTTAAGGGATTGGTGCGTCATTCGTCAGAATAACGTAAGCACGGCTTAAGCGTATTAGCGTTTGTAGAACGGTGATTGTGATTTATAGAAAAAACATCCTGCTCCTTCAACCAGATTGCAAGTCTTGCCCGGTAGCTGTTTCTCCAAGGCCCATGCACATTGTCGCCGCTTCTCCATCTTCTTCCTCGATTTTCTTCATAATTACATTTTCACAACTATATAACTAATGGCTATGAATGCAACATGTAAGTACTGATAGCATAGATTATGAAGGATAAGCCGTATAACATAATGGCCTTGAAGTTACGGCCCACAAATGCATTGGCGGGGTCATCAAAAACATCCAACTGCACCCCCTTTGAGGCTCACCAAAAACCTCCAACTGCACCACCTTTGAAGCTCACCAAAAAGCACTAACTGCATCCACTTTAAGGCTCTCCAAAAACCTCCAACAGCACCCCCCCCCCCTTCTAGGTACTTCAAACTTCCAATTCCACCACCCTCCGTTGAATTGAAGCTCATCAAATACTCAAACAGCAGTCGCCCTGACACTCTGACACGCCTGACATACAACAACAAGCACCCATTCCCCAAATATTTGGGGGCTAGTCCGATCTCCAGCCCCACCAAAAATATTGGGGGGCTCAACCCCACTACCCCTCTCCCGGTTCTGACGCCTCCGAAATGGTATGTGATAGTTTAGTATAATGTAAAGATAATGACTATTTGTTACAGTTATTAATATTATTGCATGCAGGAAAACTGCATAACTGCATATTCAGCGTCACCACGTGTCTAGCGTCACCACCAAGTGTAATGTTTATATTTCTCCAAACATGTGTATCAAATTCGCCCAAATTACATTCTACTGGTATGCTAGCTTTTTATCTTCTTTTCCTGTTGTAAACTGCGAGCTCTTACATAAAATACATTAGTCATAAAGAGGTTTACGTTTTGACAGTAACCAGCAAATTCCCATATCACCACACATTGTTTGCAAACATTGACTTTCTTTGAAGACTGTGTGTGAATTGTTTTTATTCATAAGACGAGCAACCTGTTTCTCGCAGGACAATTTACTCGTATATATCAACTTCATTGTTTTTGCTTATTAATGTGTTCACATATTTATGAGACTAATGTCATTGTAAATAGTATAATGTTTTTTATGTACATTATTCACATTCGTTTCCGGTCGTTTCTGGTACGATTTCCTACTTATACCGTCTAAGAGTCGGAAAAGGTTTATCTGCATGGAGGCGTCAGACTCTGATGCATTGACTATATTAATGGATCAAGGCCCTTTGAGCGATATTTTTTCAGTTTTATTTTCATTATGATATTAGTACTGCCATCGAGGGAGTTATCGCAGGGGGGTAGCTGGTAGGCATGAAAATCGTACAAAATGGTGTACGTTTTCTAGGTTTTTTGTACGTAGCCTTTTCCGTTGATGACGCTTTAAAAAAATTTAATGTGGTACATTTTCATCAGGTTCAGATTTATCTCCATCATTTGTTTCAGGATTCCTTCGTTAACTCGGTAAGGAAAGAATACATGTCGAAATACCCAGCAATAAAAAAAATTAATTCATGTAGTGAACCAATCAATACCGATGATGTTGGATACGCAACAAGTGGTCTTTATAGAAAATACACTGTCATTTTCTTTATAATTTTGTTCTGTATACTCTCAAAACATACCTCAATTGCACTATGAACTCAGAAATAAAAAAAATACAGTACTGATTTTGTATGGTAGCGCTTCTAGCTTTGGAACCGTCGATTGGATATGTCATTTTGGCCGTTTTGGGCTCCTTGCGCCCAGTTTTTCTCATTTAAAAAATAACAAGGCGAGCAAACTTATATCAATATGTCCCGAAAGGTCTCAGTGAGATCAATCTGTGATGAAAATGTCATTAGCCTGACTTTATAATTCACGGTGTGAGAAACAAAAGTCACGACTGTTACTAATTGTACACATTTTACGATTGCGTAGCTATCATTTTAAGAAGAAGAAGAAAAATAATTTGTTTTATTTGACCCAGACATTTCAAATAATACATACAATACATCCATATAAAAATTAAATAATACAAATATATAACCTTATTGTAAATATGGTATAATGTATGATAAATAACGAAAAGTAGGGTCAGGAGACTCCTCTAAGACTGTGGTAGTCGCTATCGAGGAGCCACCTTTTGTAATAAAACTTTAACTGAATTAATACATCACCTAATCAAATTCTTCCAGAATAAAAAAAACAAAAAAACATAATATGTATGCATGTGTGTAGTGTAAGCAAGCTTACATGATTACTGAGTTTGTCGTTTAGGCACTGTTTTGTTGACATGTTGACAAGTGGTTGTCGGTTCTTAATTTTGCTAACATATGTTACTTGATAATCTTGTAAAAAATAAAGTTTAACATACTTGGCAAATCCTTGTGAACTGTGTGTACCAAGCTTTTCTTTGACAATATCAGGAATGGTATTTAATAAAAGTGGCAAATTATGCCTAAGACATTTCTTAGCAAATTCATGTTTAATAATATAAGTGTATATTTTATTTTTGACTCTTGTATAATGATTATGTACCTCATAGTTAAACATTATCCTCCAGTTTTGTAAATAAACTAGTAAATCATTATGTAAATATTTAGAGAAAATTTTAATTGTTGTAATTTAAGAATGTCATCTACTTTTAACAAGTTGAGTTTTTTGTGAAGTGGTTCTGTGTGAGAAGTGTAATTACCTAAGGTAATAATTCTCAGGGCTTTTTTTGAAGTTTTATTATTCTATTTGATCGAAAGCCCCACACCATTATGCAATAATTAATGTGTGGCACTATTAAAGAATTATATAATATTATTTTAATATGAAGAGGTAACACATGTTTCAATTTATTTAAAATGCCAATTATTTTAGAACAAGCATTTGATATTTTTTCAGTGTGCTTTTTCCAGTTTAGATTCGTATCTATAATTAAACAAAAAAAAGGTAATTCTTTGACTTGTTCAATATTTACATTGTCTATCTTCAAAGTAAGTGTCTGTATATTTTTCTTTGCCTTTTGAAATGTCACGTATTTCGATTTTGCTATGTTTAGCGATAATTTATTTATTTTGAGCCATTCATTTATTTTTGGAAGTTCTTAATTTTTAAAGATTCTAAATTGTCATCATGTATGTTATCGCTGAAAGGGTTGAGTGTACTTGATAGAGTTGTATCATCAGCATACATTATGAAATTAAACATTTTACTGGCTTGTGCAAAATCATTGATATATATGATGAAGTGTGATACACTTGCAAACTTCCATTTTTTCTAACAGTAACAGGACAGCGTAATCACTGGAAAATGTGCGTCACATGCGTAGGACCACCTACAGTCACAAATTAATTGGCGACTATATATCAACTTGGGTTTTTCATACCCATCTGTCTTATTTGTTTTCAAGGTAGAGACACCTTAGTAGGTTCCAGTACTATTTAAATAAATATATATGTTGCTGCCAGTCACAAAGTGGATGTAAGTACAGTTTGAACATCTGGTGGGCGACCAACCCGCAATGTCCCAAGTGCCGCAGCGAGGATGGTCGGGTCGGTAGGTTAGACTTGTGTGGGTGCTATTTATGTAGAAGAATTAATTTAAAACCAAGTGTGTCTTATGTGTGCACGTGCCCCATTAAAACGCAGGTAAACATTAGGAGGAATAACAATGCCTTATTACCGCCTATTCCTGTTTTCTTCACACTGTGACATTTACTGGTATGTCCATTGGTCTTGGATTCTGCTGCGTCAAACCATGTTATTTTTGTTAAGATACAGTAAACCTCGCCTAAGTCGGATTCGGAAAACATTCAGAAGAACGGATGATTTGTAATGTATTTCCCATAACAAATCTTCGTCTAAGTCGGATTTTGTAAGTCGGATCTTCGCCTAACTCGGACTAACTGAGTCGGTCCATTAGATCAGAGATAATGTGGTTTTCCTCGCTTAAGTCGGATCGTAGTATTCAACCAAATTACTTGGTTGCTTGAAGTACATGAACTACAAGCAACCAAGTAATGTTTGTCGAATACTACGATCCGACTTAAGCGAGGAAAACCACATTATCTCTTTTTAGTTCATTTGGTACAGGTACCGGATGAACTAAAAGTGAAACGGCTATTCCAAAAAAATTTCCCAGAAAGCCACAATAACATACGTAGGCGTCACGTCTTCACTCATCTAATACAACTAGCGTCACCTAGCCAATGGACGCTGGTATTATTTTTACAAGACACCCTAGAGACTAGAGGCGTCAAAAGGAGTTGCACCATTTTCTCAAGATGTGAGACTATTTTGGACGCCGTCATTGTTCTGAAGTAAGCATGGAAAAAATGAAACAAGTAACACTTCTAAACTGCTATTAAAAAGCCGGATTCGTCGAAATTGTTGAACGTCAAATTTATGCCGCCGACGAAGCAGCTGCTTCATTCAAAAACGTATGGAACAAGCTTCGCGAGGTGCATGGAGATGCTGCATGTACAACGAACGACTATGTTGGTATGGACAACACAGCAGAAACTTCCGTTTACTGAGCGATGATATGAGGGCTACGAACATAAGATAACAAAACTCTGCGACAAACATGCTGCTTTACGGACGCTGAGACACCGTGGTTTGACGTTTGGCAATGAAATATGAGACAATCGCAACAAAGACTTACGCATTGCAAGATGACATTTACAATCCATAATAATGCAGATGATACAACTGTATTTATTACCATCCAATCTTTAAAAATATGTCCTAAAATATCGAACAATCGGCAATACCGTTAGAGATTCATGCTAAAATGACGCACAGAACTTTTCTAGTACTGCGTAATGTTGTGTGTTGCTTGTGGACATCACCTTAAGTACAATTACCGCAGTATACAATCATGTTCAAGCGTTATTCACAGGTACCTAAAGGGTTTCTGAGGGCCGATGGCTGCCTTTGGTGTTAGCGCTGGGACTTATCATCTTCGGTTAAGTCGGATTGTCGCATATCTCGGTTTAAATTGCTTTGAATTGAATTTGAATCCGACTTAGGCGAGGTTTACTGCATCATGGTATTAATAAATACCTGCTGCGTTCAATTTAATATTGTTTCACTATGTTGCTGGTTAGCGCTAGCGCCAGGGCTCAGCTTTATGGTGGTTAGAATAATGCGAAATTATTCGTTGATTAAAGATCAAACAAGGTAAATTTACACGCACAGGACCCCATGTGTTATCCAATACGTGATACACCCCTGGCAACACAGTTGTCATCGTTTCACCGCATGTGAGAATACTAATACATTCTTATAGAAGTGAGGCATGGCTACACTCGCATACATCATACATAATGGTTAATATAACACAAATCAAAATGTTTTCTGTGTGGCTTGAAGTTTTTAAACCAAAGTGTATTCCTGATAAATTGTTAATTTAAATTGGTACTCGTGTGTATTTACCCTAGCTTTAACTTTTTGCAGGACTAATAGAGCATTTGTCCCACGCATAACGGCCATGGGATCACTATATTTGGTGTCTCATGAATTCTTAACACAGCAGACACTTCGCTGGAGGGGTATGGGTGTTATGTTTGACCCACGACAGCTATGACACTGTCATAGGTGGAGCCCAGGGGTTGCTTTGTAACTGACCAGTAGTCCAAATGCCCTTCGGCGTGGCCAATTTCGTACAGCGCCGCGCCCGGTGGCCAAGGACTACGGGTAATTTACGAAACACTCACTTCCATTGCGCATGGCTAACAGTGCAGCACTTGTTTTTCGTTTTTTTTGTGGTGAACAAAACAGAAATAGGAAAAAGGTTGATTTACCGTTTTATCGTTAACCTATTTTCATTTTGCAAAAGTGGAAATGGGAAAAGGGTTTGATTGCTGTTTCACCGTTTACCCATTTGAAATGAACGGAAATTGGAAAATGGCTCGTTTTCCGATTTTCATTATGTATTTTCAAAACGGTTTCGTAAATAATTGTACCGTGATTGCGCTGCAGTTGTATTTCATTTTCCTTTCTGATGAAGCGAAAACGAAAAAAGGTTTGTTTTATTGTTATTTTTGTTGTTCTAACATGTATTACATATACCTGCAAAGAGTAGATTGTATTCGTTTTTCTTATTAAAATATGAAAACGAAAAACGAACACTGTTTGCGTTTTCCTTTGTCGTTCGCAAATTTCAAAACGAAAAAAGAAAAGACGGTGTACCGGTCTGGAAGTAAGTTCCGGTTCCGGTTCCGTTTTTGTATATTGACCAGAGCTGAATAATTGGATTTGATCACTTGTCTGATTAAATGTTATAATAAACCATATTTGTATAAATGTTTTGTTGTAAGCATTGCAGTATTATACAAAGGGCTACGTGGTTTGTATATGTGTCAATGAATGACTTTTTTGCATTTTATTTAATAATACGTAATATTTGAATTGTTATGTCACACATGATTATACACGTTGACATGGTAGTACATTTTTACTTATGTAATTCGTTATTACACGACTCATTCCCATAAATGCATTATTAAAAAATAGCAGAGTTACCCGGAGTTGCATTTCAGGCTGGAACTTACTTCCAGACCGGTACAATGGTATATACACGGACCCAGAAGGGGTCAGCTGGACTATTTTTGTTTTATTGACAACGATAGAGACTTATTAAACTTCCTGAAGAATTTTCCTTGAGAAATGGATACGATAGACGAAGGATCAATTTCGACTAGTCACTCCGAAATTAAGGCTGATACGGCTGACATACGCAAGGGACCTGTGCCATACCGCCATACGGGTTTCACCCAGTGTGCGAGCCACGGTCCGACTCACTGTCAGCTTCGCTGTCGCTATTGTTGGAACGGTTCTGGGATGCGTCGGCAGCGTAACCACCTCGCCTAGTAAATCTTGAATCCGTCGGCAGGACATTTTGGACGCAACAGCGGTGAATTTGGTCGCGTCGGTGGCGTTTTCAGAAGGAATTTCGCCGAACTTGTACCCTTGCCGAAGTGGGAACGTTGCCGACGCGACCAACATGGGTGAATTTGGTCGCGTCGGCGTCATTTTCAGAAGTGGTATCGGTTCCGACGCGGACAAATATGATGAATTTTGGTCGACTCGGCGAATTACTTTTATGAAATGTTTTGAGTCCAATAAATAAATTAAATATGCTCAAATTATATCAAACGACTTGATGGATTACATATTTAACAGAAGTAATCTAAACTGAAACTACGCTTAACAATGTTGATGTGTTCTGACATGTTTGGTTTTGTCGTTGACGTTTTGACTATGTCTATTTAAATGACGATATATTTATATTATTTATACGTTTATTCAAATAAAAAATTACATTTAGCTGAAATACATAAGTTGAAGCTATTTAATTTAATTTTAGTTTATTTGGTTTCAGACTAACATTTATATTTATAATGCGAATACTAATGTTAATATTAAAATATGAATATACTAGCTCGTACTTAAATTAACAAATCCAACCTGCAGCGAAATAACACGCTAGATCTACTCAGTTGCTCGTTTGTACCATTATTCAAAGGGCAAAAGCAGACATGAGCCACTTTACTGATTAGGGATTAACCTTAATTTCTAACGTTTTCTATTGAAATTATTGAATCAGTGTTATGAAATGGAGGTTTAGATCCCAATATCATAGAGCTGTGACCGTTATTAGGAATGGGGAATTGCGTATTCACAACTGCCCATAGCATAAAATGCATAGAAAAAAGCACTGTGCATCAGTTGTATTGAAAGGCCAATTGAGGTTGTCGACGAGTAGGCTTACAAAAGAAACCCGCGAGAGGTGATCTGTGAGAGGTAATCAGTTTAGCGGCTAATTCCAACTAATTGCATGGGCTCAGATCGGTAAAGCCCCAGATCGATAAAGGTCGTCACAAGAGCGACGTGTGTCATTATGATGATTAGTCAGAATGAGCTACGAGGCAGATTGATGGGGATGGATAAAGTAAATAGTAATTTCAAAATTTGTGTTTATGTTGAAAATGTAATTTGTTTTGTTTCAGAACATTACAGACATGGATGTGACATGATCTCCTGCCGGTATCAAGTCTGCTCATGAGTCTTCATGATAGACTTTGAGCCAGCAATGTGGGCTGCACTGGATTTGGTAAACATTGGCAAAACCATTGTGAAAAAAGAAAATACATAATTTAATTTTAGTGGTAAAATATATTACCGAGTCTCACATAATTCGTGTAAATTAATTATGGACAAACAAAGGGCTGTAAGATATAGATTTGGAACTGAGAGGGTATACGTTTGCAAACTACAGTTTATGATTATTATAAAGAATATAGTGGTTGACTTTATTTTAATTACTAATACATTAACGTCCTTTCAATATATTCCAACATGCATAACATAACAAGTTACTTATTATTTTCAGATACTCCCAGGAACAACTCTCCATGGATGCAACTTCCACATCACCCAGGCGATCTGGGGACATTTATTTGTTATAATATAATAACCTGTGCGTTTATACATGTTGAAAATATGTTAGTTAAAAGGCATTAGAAATCATCAGCTTCTACACTAGAAATACAGTTTTATTCTAAAGTTTTTTCTCGGGCCATCTTGTAAGTCAAATGGTACTGATTTGTTTATATTACATCGCATTTTTTATTTAATTTTTTCTAAATATAATCCGTTTGTTATCTTTAACAGTAGCTTTAGCTTTATATTAACAAAACATACTAAGGCACACACTCTTACTGAAATATTATTGCACATTGTAAATATGCTGATTTCATTAAAATATAAAATACAGGTAAATGATAACTGATGAAACGTTTCTCAAATTTACAGGTGATATTACAAATAATTGTCAAAATATTATTTTAAACATCAGTAATACTATTGATTAAAATAAGGAAGTGCTAATAATATGCTGATCGTCATATTATAATTTTGATTGTTTTATTAATTAGCCCAAAACAATGATAAACATTTTAGTATCCTAAGCTGAAGTAAAAATGAAATAAATACGTATGAACAATGGGAAGAACAAATAATCCAAGTAAATGGAGGAGGCTTAGCACAGACAGCCACCATAGGAAATATATGCCGATCTCCAAGACACTTAATTTATAATGTCCCGCGTATTCTCTAGGGCGCTAAATAACCGAATAAGGCAATCTAGGGGAAAGTGTAACGTTTGTGCACAGTAAACAGTCATCTTCTTAATGATGACATCGTGAATAGTGTAAACATGGTTGACTAAATTATTTTGAATAGCGAATAAGATTAGTATCATTATTATTAAACAAATTCTGATAAGGCGCCTTGCAAGGCGAAGCGACACTTGGTGTGCGAAGACTGCCACAGTTGGGTGGATTTGCCTTGTCCGGCTGTGGGAAGTCATGGGCAGATACTAAGGAAGAGGGATTAACCATTCAGTGCGTGGGGTGTTGGAAGGAGGAATGTCTGCTGAAGGAGGTAGTTAGGTTGACAGATATTGTGAACGGGGTGGAGATGGGAATTAGCAAGGAGACAGGTGGAATGGAGAGAGACAACAGGGAGAGAGTTGAGAATACTGTGAGACTGAAGGAGCAGAGTAGTGGCAAGTAGACTGAGGAAAGGAGACTGAGAGACGGGAAGGTGTTTGGAGGGGAAGGAATTGGAGAATCGACGGCAGGAAACGACACAGGCGTGAAGGTGACAGGGGAAAAGGTGACCGTAGAGAAGGAGGTAGGGGGGACGGGAGAGGAGGGAAGAAAATGGCACGGGGGATGAGAGAGAAAATGTGATGGGAGGAAAGTTGACGGAACGAAAGGAAGTGACTGTAAATGTGTCAGAAGAGAAACAGTAGGAAAGGGGACAAGAGAAAAAGCGACAGGAAAAATGGAACGGAAGAGAATGTGACAGGAGACAGGAGAGAAGACGACAGGGGGAAAAACAACAACCAGACAGGTGCAAACCGGAGAAGGAGCGACTCTATTCTGAGAAAGACAGATAAGACATTAAGCGAGGAGGGGGACGTCGTTGTTTGTTCACCGGGGGCTTGGGTAGAACATGTGACAGAAAAGGTAGAGAAGGTATTGGGGCATGGCAAGGGAGGGTCTATACTAGAACATGTAGGGACAAATAATGCAGACATGGAAGGAATAATAGGGATAGTACAGAACTACAGACAGTTATTGAGGAAGTTAAAGACGACAATAGTTGATCAGATTACATATAGAAACTGCAAGAAGATGGCGATCAACGCACTAGCTGAGCAGATGTTTGAAGAAGACGGGTGGGTTTAATACATATATGGGGATACTTTGTTGGGAGGATGGATATGTACATGAGATGGCCTCCAACTAAATGGAAAGGGGACAGCAGTTTTCTCAGAGAACCTGCTGCGACTGTTGATAGGGGGACAGTAAACTACATGCGCAGGGGGATTCACAGAAGCCTGAACTGGAGGCATATATACAGACACAGCAGAAATAAACCAGCAAAGAACAGCCTTGAGAACTGTTCTGAAGCTGAATATAAATGCGTGTGTTTAAATGCAAGGAGCTTAGTAAACAAAAGAAGTGAACTAAATATTATGGTAGCAGATACTATTAATGGACTCTCAAAAAATAAGTCAACAGGTCTGGACGGTATCAATGCAGAACATATTAAGTTCGCTGATTCACAACTCGCTGTGCTTTTGTCTATCATTGTGTCTTCGATTCTGGTGCATGGTTATTTACCAAAAGAAATTCCACAGTCTGTTATTGTACCAGTTATTAAAGACAAGAATAGACGAGTAAACGACAAAGGGAATTATAGGCCAATATGTCTATCGAACATATTTTCGAAGATAATGGACACTGTGCTTTTTAATAGAATGGAAATATACTTGGAAACCACTCCTAATCAATTTGGCTTTAAGCCTAAACACGGAACGGGGTTATGCGTGTTTGCATTTAAGGAATTATTAAGATTCCGCACTGAACATGGTTCAGCTACGCACATCGCGTTTTTAGATCCATCAAAGGCGGTTGATCGTGTCAACCGATATGAACTTTTAACGAAACTAGAACAACGAAATGTACCGAAATATATATTAAGAGTACTCAGCAATGAATTCAATGATCAATGTGTATGCATACGATGGGGAAATACCTACTCGGATTTCTTTTCGGTTGGCAATGGTGCTAAACAAGGTGGGAAGTTATCCCCTTTACCTTTTTACATTTATATGGATAATCTGAGTATACAACTGCAGAAAAACAAGTCGGTTGTAGTCTTGGTAACATGGTTGTTAATCACCTTATATAAGCCGATGATAATGTGCTTAAATAAAATAAAATACATACATATAATTTGCTAATTAAAAATAATAAATAAACAAATAAATAACTGCATCCTAAGTACATAACCGAATGACAACATTGCACAAATGTATCTGATGCGGACTGCAAAATTCTTTAAAGGCCTGTCGAAATAAGTATGTCTTTAAGAGTGGTTTGAAAGTGAAAACGCAGTTTGCATGTATGACTGCGTGAGGCAAGGCATTCCACAGGATCGGACCAGCCACCGAGAAGGAACGACGGCCATAATGGTCAAGGTGATATCTCGGAACAGTCAGCAGACCTTGTTCGGCCGATCTAAGTGATCTGGTCGGCGTGTAGGGTGTCACGAGCGATGAAATGTACGCAGGGCCGAGATGGTGCACTGTACGATATACCAGCAGTAACAGCTCGAATTCGATCCGCTGGCGTTTAGGCAACCAGTGTAGACGGTACAGAACAGGTATTATGTGTTCTTGTCCCCTTGCCCCGGTAATGAGACGTGCTGCGGAATGTTGTACCATCTGCAACTTTCGCAAGTGCGTCTCCGGCAGACCATATAACACTGCGTTGCCGTAATTAATACGTGACATGACTAAGACGTTCACAGTGGTTCTGCAGGCATTAGTGGTAAAACATTTGCTAATCAACGCGATGCTTCGGACGTGACAATATGCCACCTGGCAAACACGCCGCACTTGATTCGTCATCGACATAGTGTTGTCGAGTAGAACGCCGATGTCGCGAATAACCGGCTTCGGCGAAACAGCACAGCCACATACATCAATGACTTGGTCAACAGGCGGGTGAACAAGTTTCCGATTGTTCACTGCATATACGACGATCACCTCGGTTTTGTTCTCGTGAAGCAGGAGATTATGGAAAGACATCCACGTTTTCACATAGGTGGTACAACGATATATTCGGTCGGTGGCCATTGTAAGTGGCTGGCCACGGGGAAAGTCCACATATAAATGCGTATCATCAGCGTACATATGATAGCGCAGTTTATGATGTTCAAAAACATATTTGAGTCTAAGGCGTGAACAGAAGAAGTCCGAGCACACTACCCTGAGGCACACCACATGTTAGATCGACACTTCTTGAAATTATGTTGCCAACTTCAATTGCCTGTGTTCACTGTGACATATACGACTTCAACCAGCACAGTGCGTTGCCACGCACGCCAATTGTGTGCAGTTGATTGAACAACAAATGGTGGTCGACAGTATCAAAAGCGGCACTGAGATCTCGCTCTTCGTGTTATCCAGAGAAAGCAGTATGTCGTCCCATATGCGTAGTTCCATTAACAGAGAGTTCCACAATTTCGGCCCAGCACAAGCAAACGCTCGGCGACCACAATGTTATATGATTCACGCGTGGAACGTCCAGAAGCAGACCACCGCCAGAGCGTAGGGTCCTGCGTGGTGCGTAACGATGTAACAGTGACGCGAGATACACTGTCGTGCCTGCATACAGTGCCGTGTGTACAACCATGAGTAACTTGTACTCGATGCGCTTTCTCACTGGAAGCCAGTGTAGCTGTTGTAGGACCGCAGTGATAGATCGCCGGTCACCTCGTCGAAGGTGCATCAAAACACTGATTAAAACATACATGACTTCAATCAGTGATGTCATTTTGGGGTCCGCCCCAATAGATCATTAGATCTCGGCATCTTCCATAATGCATCTCTCCAAATGGTTTATATACATCGAGTGTACAATTGATGCATAATAATACTTTTTCTCTAAATAAATTAATGTACTTGAGGGGTACAGTTAAATAGTTATAAATGCTGGTGCACACGCAAGAAGGTATTATCAAAAATGTTATACAGGTAATGCGTATGATTTCGTGAAATCAATGTTATTCTCGTTGCATACACCTGTAACAATTCGTAATTCGCTGGTTGAATAAAGAATGTCCATGTTTATGTAATTTTCATTCGTGTAATTATTGATGGGGGACACGCTAACTCGGCGGGTAGTCAAGACGCCATTCGAAAGCGCTATCGCGAAATTTGGCCCATCTCGTTCATCTTATGTTGACTGTTTCGTTCGGAGGAGACACTACATGTCGGGTTCTTTCTAACGTGGGAAGTAAAAATTTATACAGGTAAACGGAATTCCCCTTACAGCCGCTTCATTAGCTGCTACCAAAAACTATTTCTGATCACAGAGACAGCGCGCTAAGTGCGCCTTATCTAGGCGGTATACCAGCGCAATATAAGAAAGCACGTCATAACTAGTATATTGAAGACATTGGAAGCTCCTTTTGCATTGATCCGCTTAAAATACTAAAACAAACTCACTTCTGATTGCTAATAACGAAACTTAGTAATCAATGTCACCTGATACTGATAACACGGTTTCGTTTACAATCGTTGCGTAACGCTTGCCCAGAACGTTGAAATCCCACTACCGATCGTGTAACATGTCCATGTCACTTACGTTGTCGACGTCAACTGGTCTCTTTCTGTGTTCATCCGGGTCGTCCAATCATTGACCATTGATCTACCGATTGGTAATGCATTTAAAAAGTATATATTCCGAGTAGTTTATTCTGTAGTAGACAAATTGATTAGTCATGCATTCTTCAGGTGGCGCCACATGTTGAAAACACTGATGGCTATCACTGTTGGCCTTAGTTTTGTTGCTCGACGGATAGAGTAAGCTAGTCTACGTAATAGTGAGGTTTACACGCCTGTGTAGTCAGCACACTGGTATTCGTACATAATTTTCGAACAACGCACAACATTCTTTGATGTGTTTACAAAATGTATGAAGCACGCATATTAAAACTAAAATGAAGAATAGAATGTGCATTAACCTTCACTATGTTCACGTGTTTCTGCAGATCATGGCCTATCCTGCTGAATGTATAGGTGGTCGATCGCTAGATGGCAGCATCGGTGACCGTAGTACCAGTAGCTCCATCCACATGCGACATATAGTCCATCTGTCAAATGTCCCTTTGAAGGTGTACTGTGCATATGGGTCCGTTTGTGACCTTCTTCGCAAAACCCTGAGCATGATGAAGTTACAATGACTCTGAGTTTACTTCAGTTCTATGGACACATCATATACAGCATGAAAGACCAACTTCTTCCAGTCAAAATGGTATATCACGTGAGGACACCAGTTGATGGAGTTTGTGTGGAGCGACGATCAAACAGTATCACCGTGAAGTGATAAATGTTCGAAATTGTGCCATTCCGCAAACGTTATACAAAACCAATGGTGCCTTATATGTACGTTACCTACATACTCATGGCCGTGTCATATACTTTTGGAAAGCCTACTTTATCTCCGTAAATACGGAATACCATGATGAACTATCAAGTGGTGCAGTAAGTGTGGAGTGAAGGTCAAGCAAGGACACCACCAAATGATGAATGTTCAAAACTGCGCCATTCCGCAAACGTTGTACATTTACAATGTTTGCAAATCTACTTTGTTTATCTACACCAGGTCGTATTATACACCTATGTGTACTGTATCCCCGTCAAAATGAGGCATGGCATAGAGTTGTAAAGTGGTGGTCTACCTGTGGAATGAAAGTTGAAAGTGAAGGTTGAACAAGGTCACCATCAAAAGGAGCATCAACCAACATCATCACGTTTCGATGAGTATGCAGACACTTTTGTTGTTCCTCACACCATGAAGCACTTAGTTAGCTCCAACAACATTGGCATTATCCGGGACACGTTCCTCTTCAGCAGGGTGGATAACAAAAATTCACAAGAGAGAAGTATGGTAACGGGACTCTGAGGAAGCTAGCATGGGACAACAGGGTGCCATTAAACTTCACCGCGATGTTACCAACAAACAGGAGTTATATTTGCATTTCTCTCCATTAAAGTTGCAGAGCTCCAGGTTGAAAGGAAGTGTTTGACACTTCAGACATCTCAGCTGTCGTGAGTAGGTGCTACTATGACACGCTACATCCAGTAAGACCTTGAAGAACCTGGCACGCAACTGTTGATCCTTGTGCAAAATGTTTTGCGGAAAAGGGATCAAAACCATGCTTGATACGCAATGTGGACACGTGTGCCATTGTGTTTCCGATCGTTAGGAATTAAGCGCTTGTTAATTTTATGTCCAGCTGCATACATTTCGATAACGTTTGGGACAGGCAATAACGTTAATCATCTTAATGGCAGCGGCATCCGTCATGCTCTGGGAAACGACCAGTCCACGTTCTTGTCAGTCGTCAATAGCATGGGAAACCCTAAACTTCATACCATGAAGGAATCACAGCATTCATACATCCATTTGGATCTGGATTCGCTACCCTTCACCTCCTGGACCGCATCACCATTGTCCTCTTTTACTAGAGTTGCGTGGTTTCCGTTATCGAGGCAATGAGAGAGATATTCTGCCAAAGGAATAATATTATCATTAAGATAATCCAGCAACACAGGATTCTCTGTAACAGTATTCAGAGAGCATAGCTTACCTAGCCTTCATTTGGTTGACCAGTCAACTGGTTCATCAGTAGACGCCCACTCCAGATGGCAAGGGGTGGACATGGGAGGTGAAGAGGCTGTCATGTACACAGGAATATATTATCAATTAATTAATAACAATATTTTGACACACGTTTGAGTTTGTGACACTCAAAATGACATTCAAATTCACAATTGAGGGTGGCATCAATTCACATATATTTTCTCATCCCATGGGTGATGCAAAAATGCCGTTAAAATATAACATCTCTGTTGGCTGGCCTACAATATGCGGAATGGCACAATTTCGAAAATGCATGTTTTGATGGTGACCTTGTTCAACCTTCACTCCACAGTTAGACAACCACATTATAATTGCATGCCATGCCTCATTTTGACGGGGATACAGTACACATAGGTGCATAGCATGGCTTAGTGTAAGTACACAAATATATAGGGCTTTCAAATGATATACCATTTACGGTAAGGGGGCATTTAAGTCGGTCCGTTAGTTATGTCCTGCCGCTCGCCCATTGAGGAGTTATCTACGAAAATCGTGAGGTTATATTGGTCAGAGGTAATCGGCATATTCATGCGACAAATGTGCGTACTATTATTTGTTCACTGACGTAATTATACCCAGATACCCTGAAAACATGTGTTTGGACACATCACTTTGATTGTTTGGATGTTTACAATTTTATATATTCAGAAAAGTAATATATATTTTAATGGCGATAAATAATTTGTATATCAATGTGTTTATACAAAAACGCTCAAGTGTGCCTGTCTGGCACCCGTCGGATTATTGACTTAGAGGACCCCCCCCCCCCCAGTGCACTCTTCACTTGTCAACACCCGAACTGCTGTCAAGTTCACACTAAGAATGATGTTGCATGTAAAGCTACTAAGCCCATATAACAAAATAGTTACTCACCTGAACTGTGTCAAAAGGTAAACGAGGGGAGCGGTTTTTATTTTATTTACAGTTTGATGCTGATGGATGTGTTAAAGTAGATAAATAAATTATTATCAACTGTGAAGTTATTATCAAGCTGCTCGCATGCATGCATGCGTACGAAGCACCAGCCAACAAGTCATAATGTGAATTCTTCATCATCATCAGCATATGTGACATATGGTTGCACAGAATTCTGGTCTTAGAAGTTGTTCACATTCACAAAACTCTACATGCATAACATGTGCAATGCAAATTGAATTCATCATCATCATCATCACTGTGCAGCCGCAGTGTCCCGTAGTTGGGCAAAGGCCTCAGCATGTCGTTTCCAAATCTGCATGTCTTGCGCTATCCTCTGCCAGATGGTGGCCTTCCAATACTCGTCTAGTTCGTCTCTCCACCGTCTCGCCGGTCTTCCTCTAGATCGTTTCCCTTCGTAAAGTCTCCAGGTTGTGATACGCGATGTCCATCGGTTATCTCGTAGTCTGCTGATGTGCCCTGCCCAGGACCACTTCTGTGAAATTGAATTAACTGACTGAAAATCGAACCAACTGTTTCATGAAGTTATATACCTAATTCATATATATTGCTTGAGGCATAATTCCATGTATGTGCGTGTATGCGTGCGTGTGTGCGTGTGTGCGTGTGTGCGTGTGTGCGTGTGTGCGTGTGTGCGTGTGTGCGTGTGTTTGACAGTTTTCCGCATGGTTTACATCTCTGGCGCTAAATATGTTGGGTTCGTCTACGATCCCAGGAAGAGAAATAACGCCTTTATTAATTTCAAAATTCCTCGTTGCTTAAGGTTTTCTACATGTTTCAGGACACTTAATAGAATAAGCAAATAAATAATATGAAGAGATGGTTGCGCAGTTAATCGATATTCTATGTCATTGACAGTTATTTCATTGAGTGAATGCAATAAAGTTGTCAGAAAAGTTGCGATAATGACATACAAGCTAGTATTAAAACATTCTTCGCCCGTTATATACTCCCATGTATAGGTACATCCAACGTGCAGACCTAACATAAGATCCAACGTGATTTCAACGTATGGTATTTTTTTTAGTAGAATGACTATAACAGTTATCTATCTGTTGTGAGAGAATGTCTTCTAACGTCCGTTCACTTTCTGAACAGGTAAGTTCTTCCCTAGCGCGGTATCCAGTCCGTTGGATTGGTCAAAGCGTTTTGCAGTTTACTCCCTGGCAGACCTGTTCAATCGGACACCATCTCAACTTCTTTGGGAAGTGTTCAGCCACGGTGCAATTACTACGTGAAGACAATTCTTACATATATATCCATAATTGTCTATCGCCAGACCTGTGCTCATTGACACTGCTGAGTGAACCGAAGTAACGAAGAGTGAATGGACTTGACCAAGGTTCGGAACAACTGCAAGAGGATTGGAACCATAATACTGAGTCTGTAACACCCGAACACTGCAGACGAATTCCGTAATTCAATAGGTGCGAAGAGAAATTGTGTTATTTTGGATTGACAGGGAAACAAAATATATCAATTTATTTTGTATGGCTAATGAAACAATAAACCAAACAGATCATACAATATCAGAAGCATTATTTCGAGAAAAAAATACTCGCAAAAATGTATTGCAAATTAAATATAATATTTTCAGTTGTGTAGCAATACTTTAAATTGTGTTTTAGTGATGGTGCAATAAGCAGTACTCGGAGTATTGCACCCGTCTATGAATACGTGACACGGTAAACGACCCGGAAACTGTCAACGCACCATGCTGCCGACCGACACACGTCGACCTCGCCTGCTTGACCGACTCTTGAATGATGGATGCATTCGCGTGAACATTTTCCGGTTGAAATTAGTCTGTCAAAACAGAAAACAGCGTGCTTATTGTTGCATGTTGTTAACTACAAGGTGCGCGGGCACGTGTGTGTGTGTGTGTGTGTGTGTGTGTGTGCGCGCGCGCGCGGCACGTGTGTGTGTGCACGCGCCTAAGTGCATGCGTGTGTGTTGTGTGTGTGTGTGTGTGTGTGTGTGTGTGTGTGTGTGTGTGTGTGTGTGTGTGTGTGTGTGTGTGTGTGTGTGTGTGTGTGTGTGTGTGTGTGTGTGTGTGTGTGTGTTGGGTGTGTTATGTGTGTTGTGTGTGTTGTGTTCTGTGCGTGTGTGTACGCGCACACGTGTACGTGTACGTGTGCAAGTTTGTGTCAATACATGTACGTTCAAATTGCGAATTCTGTTTCTAGCTTACTAAACGCAATTTGGTAAGAAACAAAGTATAGTTGTTGTAGAATCATAAAACGTTGTTTGTTAACGAACAAACAGCCTCGGTTTAAACAAAGCAACAAAAAGAACGCAGATGTACTAATATAAGAGAATGTTTTCAAGCGCCCTGATTTCGACTTCCTTCCTAATCCCGATGGCGCCACGCGCTCGGGATAGAGAAGGGAGTCGAGATTGAGGCGCTTGCAAACTCGAATAATTGGCATATTCTTTTCTGCAGCCAGAGCATTCTTTATATCTAATGATGACTGGTGTGCGTTCCTGTTAATGATTTTGCTTAACGATTCTTGTTTATTGCACCTCCGAGCTCACGTTCATAATTGTGTTTAATACTTATAGGCACTATAGAGGTATATTGGTATTATGATTATAATTTATTATGTGAAATACCCATCGCTATTATGTGACGCATTTCTATGTTAGAAGGACACATCCCAATTCACATATATCGTGCAGTCGCGGAGCACTAATGAGTAATATAACCCCTGTGTGTGGCCAATGTGATGGAAACGGTGCGAATGTTCTCACAGACAGCTTTCCATCAGGCAACAGTATCGATCCGCCGGCAAGACAAGACAGGACGTTGATATGAGAGCGCGCCAATAACTTCTTTTTCTCCGAGGACTATTTCCGTGACACACCGGCGGAAGTGTCCCGCTGACATCTTAAAAGATCAGTGTTAAAGAGCGAAATCAGTTGTGAAAGATTACAGTCGGGCTTATGAACTCATGTGAATTTTAGTGAAACGGTCCACCTGTGACGAAGTAAGCTTCAACACATTGCGCCATCGTTGCAGTCAACCAATCACAGTTTATGTCCGAATGAAAATACAAAATACAACATAAGACACCAAAGTGAAGTAAACTGTTCATATGGGAAAGGGGAAATGTGAAGTGCAATAGTGTTTGAACACTTTCTATCAATACAACATGACCTTTACGTTATCATTATAAAACAAAATAAACCCCAATAACACACTTACTCTATTGCATCATACTAATTGTGTGCTTGACATTTTCATAGTTGGTTGGGTTTGCTTATCCATTTCCGGACGTTGTAGCCTTGATGGATTGTCTATAGACAGCTCTTTCGTTTGCCAGTCTCCCCACTCGCCAGGCGTCTGCTCCCATCCATTCCTCTATGTCCTTCCCCAATTGTCTCCTAGGTCTTCCTCTGCTTCTGCTGCCTTCCATTTGTCCTTCCATTATTATTTTGTCTAGAGATTGATACCGTTTCACATGACCGAGATATCTTAGTTTCTGTTTCTTTACAAAGTTCAATAAAGTCCCGGGTATAACACCAAGCTCATCTGCGATGGATTGGTTATTTCTATGTTCAGTCCACGAAACTCGTAATATCTTTCTATAACACTTGTTTTCAAATGCATTTATACGTTTAGTAATGTTCTTATTAAGAGTCTAGGTTTCGCATCCATACGTCAACTTTTTTATACTCGCCATTGCCAACCTCCGCCTGATCTCTTTCGTCCCATTTCCATCCTTTTCTATCAGTGTCCGATATTCAAAATTGTCCACTCTTTCTATTTCCTCGCCATCTGCTATGACTTCTGGTGGTTCTCGACATCCCTTCACATCCACAATCTCAGTCTTCTTTACATTTAATTTAAATCCTATCATCTCACTTTAACAGTAGTTACCAGTTTATCATTTTCATAGACATACGTATTAGCGGCTGAACTAATCATATCATCTTTCGAAGAATTCAAGTTTCACACCGTACACACACATATGGACGTAAATGGCAGACTTGTTTGTGCATATATTTTGTTTCAGGTATCAGGTCTACTTCCGCATGCAACATGTATTTAATCATAACAATTATCTATCATTGATGAATTGTTGCATGTTATATGGCAACAATTTAGAATTACCTTTAAACATTACTATACAAATTCTTAGTATTCGTCTTAAGAATAGCAGTAGCTGCCCTAATGTTTGATCAACTTATTACCATTCTCCTCCCGTCCTTGCTCCGTCTTCACACCGTCCCTGTCGTATTGCTCTCGCATTTTGTGGGGAAGAATCAACTTCCAGAACATCTTCACCGGCTCCGGTTTCAATTAATCGTTGTCCGTTGAATTGACGTATTCCTCGGGGCTATGTGGGTTTAGCGAAGCGCACGTGGGGCGACCGAGTAACGCTTAGCAAGTGATTGTACCAGCTTAGAAGATCAAGTGTCACTGAGCGACCGGCGGACATCATTTCTAGCAACACCACCAGATGTTCTCGTGTAGTACATCAATGACTGGAGCGCCATCTTTAGTACATGTGCGTATTACTGGGAATTGTGTTGTGTGGAAAACTACGGCGGATTGATACATACATATATATATATATATATATATATATATATATATATATATATATATATACATAGATATATATATATATATATATATCAGCGTTCGAAATATACGCTGACACAGTGGTCACTGACCACCTACTATGCCGTCAGGTCAGTAACGTTTTTGAATTACTGGTCCGTGTAACAGACTACTTTTTGGGGGATTATTATTCAACGTTCTACAGCAGTACGCATAAGCGTATTGTCAAGACTGGTCAGCTGAAGACGCTGTTTACAAAAATATGTTTTATGCTCGATATTGCTCAATTTATTTTAACGTGAAACGCAACGCCCACGGAGAGGGCACGTTACAATGGTTGGTATAGTAAAAAAAAAACACCCGAAACGAACATACGGTAATTACTCATTTTGGTCAATCAAAACCAGGCATCATCACTGGCGCCGCCACCATTGTATCCACACGGGCTATACCTTTCGAATCTGTTTGAGAAAAGCCGCCATTGCCAGAATCTGCTGGGGAAAAACTATTAGAAAAATGCGAAAAAGATCTGGCCCACGATACTTATAAGTGTCACATTTCCGAGACACCTGGCTGTCCCAATTTCTGTGGTTGCATAATTCATGAATGGAAGACTTTATGTAAGAAGTCGCATATGACCAGGACAAGAGATGGCTCATGAATGGTTGGCTGCCAGTGTCTGTCGCCTGTCTCAATTAAATAAAATTAAGGACAATTTCCAAAATCGTTGTTTTTGTAGTTATTTAAAACTATTGTAGAAATAAGTCTGAAACCAGTTACCTAAACATTACCAGTCTGCTGATACCTATAATCGGGTTGTATGTGTACATATGATCAGGAAAACACATGTCTGGCATGTGTAAAGGATTTTACAGCTGGCAGTACAACTGTGCATTTCTTTCAATATCGTTTAGCAGGCCACTGGTAAACGCGGACCAGTAACTGTGCTGCCGGACCAACAACAGTTTCTGGTCCGGCTGACCAGCACCATTTTAAGGTAAAGGTCGAACGCACACACACGCAAGCACGCGCGCGCGCGCGCGCACACACACACACACACATACGAAGGTAATGCTTAAAATCTATACGAAAACAAACATGTTTAAATGCAAATCAAGAATGCCAGTCACAATAACTACATTACAAATAACAATTAAAACAGTTATAACTCGTTAATAAGTCCTATCAAGATACCGTAGTTAAAATGAAGAATCACATTACATTAATGAAATCAATAATAACTATATTAATAATAATAATAAGGCAACTTTTTCTGTGCCTAAATCCGCGGAAACAACTCGCAGAGGAGCATAAAAATAAATGCGTTGGTGAACCACAAAATCGATAAGTAGTATTGTAGTTGTCCACATATGAATAGTTACGCGAAAGATCTGAAGTAGATCAACAACATTTAAAAGTGTGTGATTTTAAAATGACTGTAATATGCTAAGAGGGAGCACCTTCCAAAGATTTAGTGTAGCAACAGAAAAAACCCAAGTTCCAATGTTACTATTAACTCTAGGAACAAGTAAATCAGAACTAGACCATCGAAGCTGGGCAATTTGTATGTGGAAAAAATTACAATAGTCAAGTCAACTAGTAACAAGTGCGGTTGCAATGGGTTTTGTAACAGAAAGTTGCAAATACCGACTAATACGTCGTAAATCACAAATACGATGATACTAATACTAGCAATGTAATAATATCAAGGTCAAGTCTGACCAGTAATATTTGATATGATATAGGAAATTGTCTTCAAAGATAGCTACTATATTTCCTGTTGACAGTGCAAGTATACTATACTGGCTTAGGATGGCTACAGGAAAAAGCGCATTATTTTTTACGCTGCCTGTGTCTGCCAAGGATAAGAAACTCTAATTAGAATAGTAAAATGTGCATTTAATTAACATGACACCATGCCACTAAGAAGTCATCCGCCCTCATGTTGTTTTCTCTTCACCGACTGATACGGTATCGTTTCGTCCTCAGTTCCCTCCATCAAAACATAACCTTGACCTGGCGAATACGATGCCCTGGACATTCATGTGCCATGTATTCACGACGTACAACTGCCATCGACCAATCAGAATGGTACACGACAGTCGCCTCGCTTCAGGCAGTACGTGCATGATGTTGAATGTTATACACGTGCGGTATTTCAATAGGACGGCGCAATCAGTGTCAATAAACGGGTCCAGGCGTCAAGGAAACTTCACTACTTGCAACGTCCCTCCTCCAAATAATTGCGGATCTTAGACTTTATTGCGAGATGTGTGTATAAGCAAGTGGGTCGACAGACTCACTGGTCGGACATCTAGGCACACAACACCAGGCTTCTCGTACGTGACTCTCGTCATCTTCAGCTCTTGATTAACCAACCACCCGGCCATTAGGAACGTCACGAATCTAATAACTTTACATGGTTTTAAGTCAACAAGGACATTAATCGGAGAAGAGAGATTTCACAATAACTGACATCTGCTGCTATTATAGCTGTCTTGCACAGTTCAACTCTCTGTCTCAGAATTATGTTATACTACAAAACATCGTTGTCCACGACGAACTCCCAATGTCCTGTCCAACAACCAAACGTTTGAACAGCATAACAATAGGGCTAAAATTCCCTAACTGTATATAACACTTATTGAACATAACTGTGGTTAATTCTGATACATCTGCCTGCCTCGTGCATGGCCCAAAATCAATCACAACCTGTAACAATATTTCATATGCCGCAATTTGTGTTTCATAGAAACCTGTCCATTCGCTCCTTCCAATTATCCTTTTTCTCTCTACCTGTCGTTCTCTTGCGTCTCATCGTGTTTTGCCAGGACACTGGATCTTACCATACTTACTTAATCATATTGATTTCTACTGTCGTGTAAGCCATAAACAAAGCATCTCGGCGTTTGACTGGTATGCTGCCTGTTTAGCATCATGGCGCCATATTGTATTCACATCTTGTAGGCCCCTAATTACCATCCACCGTTCCATGTATGTTGTTTCGGCTTTGTTGTTCCAGTGAGGGTCAATGTCATGGATTGCATTAATAAAATTGAATATTTCAATGTGTATCCAAGAAAACGGTAACAATTAATTCCGCTAAACGTGTTGTTTTGTATGAACAAAGCGACATTTATGTCAATTCGCCATGATGATCACGACACAATTAACATCTATGAATTAAAGATTTTCTTGGGATAATTGCGGCCAACGTTAAAAAATTAGCCTGTTTCAAACAAGACTAACATCCAATTCAACACATCACAGATTACATTTTACTAGATAGATTATTGGCCACCTTGATTCCAACGTTGTTACATCTACATAGTGCACACAACGAACGCAGGTGATCAACAACCGATGTCTACAATGTGTCCAGGACCCGTCCCTGCAGATAGTTGCCAATTCAGCTTATGTCGGTTCCTACGCGTTGCATATATTCACGTGATACAGTAATTAACTGTGGAATTATAAACGGCAAAATGTGGCCTTTGTCCCAGTCACGGCTGTAATATCAGAATACAACAAAGGAATTTCGTAGCCGATATATAACATTCGAGTATAATTTAAAGAACACGTGACACTGTTGTTGCAACTGTCGCTTAGAAAGGAAACGACGCCATTAAGACCACGTGTTAGTTACACATTGGGACGTTGCAAAACATGCACCGAAACATTGGCAAAGGAGACGTGCGGGCACTCACAATAACCATATCAAACATCCGGTGACGATAAATCGTTGCACCTTCCACAGTGTCATAGTTTATCTCAGTTGTTATTTCAATTGCGCTAATAAAATCGCAGTATCGGTTGCAGCAGAGACGCAGCGCAACCATTGCAGTGAAAAATAGAGATTGCTTGATATGTACATTATTAATGTCGTTTGAACGACGGCGGATGCACTGATTTTTAATGCTCACATGCGTGTGTGTGTTGTGTGTGCGTGTGTGTGTGTGTGTGTATGTGTGTGTGTGTGTGTGCGCGCGCGCGCGCGAGGCGAAGCCAAATAATAACGAACGGCTCTTACATACACGACTGGCTACGTTCCAACACCAATTCCTACACATTGATTTTAGTTAGAATCACAATGTGTGAAGCGGCTGATATAACCGACGGTTCTAGTCTTATATAGCCGTGGCTGCTGCAGCACACCCTGTCTACTCACAGATGAAAGGACGAGATGAATTGATGCTCTGGCATTACGCTGACTCGTGTACAGATCGCCGCTGCCTTTCGGAGCCGACTAAGCAATTACCTAAGCGCGTTACCTGCCAGTTCGCTGCCTCGTTACCTTATTGCTGTGTGGCACATAGTCCGACCTGTCTTGCTCTGGCTTATCTTCATCTTCCCGTTGTCTTCGTTGTACCCACCACTGGATATGTTGAACGTTTGCGTGTGGCGACATGATAACTGATTTGAAAGGTCTCCGTGTATGATATATGTCATAATGCATGCATGGAGAAGGTTTTGCTAGTGCATCGTTTCAAGCGCTTAATTGTTTGATTCGTCGTGCTCTCTAAACTTCTTTTCAAGAGAGCAGTTCTAAAGTTCTACGTACGCACACACGCACGCACATACGCCTGCACACACGCACGCCCGCACACACGCATATACACACACACACGCACGCACGCACACACGCACGCATATGCACACATAATTTATATATATATACGTACGTATGTATACGATCATGCATTTATGCATACTCAATTTAAGCCAGTGCCGTGGACACAGTCGTATCCCCACAGCAGATGCTGCGCCATCCATGTAGATGCCGTTGTTACGCAAAAGGAGAATAAATGAAATGGTGATTCTGAACAAGATATAACACGTCGGTCATTGAATGGACATAGTCTGTTTATCACACCGGGTCGACTGTCTTACAGGCATCTTTCGTAACCCGCCTGTTTCCGTTCTCTTGTCAGAAAAGCGGGCCAATGTTAGCGGGTCCGTGTTTCATTACGCGATAGACGAGTTCTTTTTGTATCAGTTGTAATCGATCCATGCTTAAAATAATAATGCACGTGTCCACTTAATAACATTGTCACAAAGCGACATAGTTGGAGACCTTTAGCAATGATGATTGTACTTGGTGGAAACTGACACATTATACTATGAGCCATGTGACCCTGGTTGAAAGGATAAAATCAACCAACCAATCAACCAATCAACCAATCAACCAATCAATCAATCAATCAACTTTTTATTTCCAGTTTAGAGTATTTACAGTATAGATCACAAATAATACAAAACTACAGCTCAAATGAAGAATTACAAAGTGTTGTATAAATATTTAAAAATGGTTGACGTATGAAAACTATACATGACACATCGTTACAATGTACACGAAATAATCTCCGACAAAAGGAAAACGCACCGTTAACAGTTTGCGTGACTCGTACAAATCTCGCTATAAATGCTACAGCTGTCTCCGGATCCTCGTCTGCAGCTCAACGCAGAAGTCGTCTGAATGATTCCCTGTGGGCAATGCCGTCATTTATCGTCTTAATTAAACGGTCCCGATGCAAAAAAACACGCCAGCGGTGAGTTTATTTTCGCAAACAGTTCGACGTCAAGCTGCGCGGAATCACGCTAGATAAATGTACCTCTTTGTGCGCGGGACTGTCAGCGAACGGTCTACTCGCGTCACAACCTCGCCAAATATGAACGTACTTTGTCATCCCTGTCGAGTTTTAAACATATTTCTAAGACGCAGCAAAAAGTGCTCGTGACTTAATCGTGCAAATATTACAGCCGCGCACATTCCGTCGCCTCGTACGACAAAATTGGTGGAAACGAAGCATGTACAGGCAGCTCATAGAAAGCAATAACTGCTGGAAAATGTCATTCACGGCGGAAATTGGACGAACAGCTAGTGTACTTCTCTATTGAAATACGTGAGTTGAATTTCAGTGGTAGACGCGTTATTGTAGTTATTGCATGTGAAAGCCACAACTGTCGAATGTACTTCCAAATAAGTCGACGAGTCGGAGTACAACTTCGGAAATATGTAGAAGGGCGTAAGTGGCGTTTAATCGGGTCGCCCGTCCAAGAAACAGTTGAGTAGGTCAAACGATCTCTCATACGTTGCACCATAGAATCACGGGAAACGACAAACGCAGTAACATTGGATTTGTTTACTGAAATCTCCTGAACGAGGTGATTGCATTTTATTGATATTCTTCAAACTGCACATTCTAGGTGATTTTATTATTACGGCCTACACGTTTTGGTGTGTGTGTGTGTGTGTGTGTGTGTGTGTGTGTGTGTGTGTGTGTGTGTGTGTGTGTGTGCGTGTGTGTGTGTGCGTGCGCATGGGCATGTGACCGAATGCACGAGTGCGCGAAAGTCTATGTGCGTGTGTGTGTTTGCGTGCGTACGTGTGCGAGTGTGTGTGCGGCACGCGTGTGTGGGTGGGTTAGTCCGTGCGTGTGTATTTACGTACGTACGCATGTACGTATGCAAGTCAAATAATACTAATGGTTGTACGAGATACTTCAGTGTTGACCTTAGGTACTTGTTGACTCCTCCGTAGTGTCGGACCACACACGTTACTCTGCGCCGATCTCACTTCCGACCAAAAACCGTACTGTTTTTAACAAAAATTCATGCCACAACTGTGCGTCATTGAATCACATCGATTAGTGCGATGCCTTCATAGAAATTAAAACAGCATTGAGCAGGATGCAATTATTTTAATTGGCGTCAAACTGACAGCTCGCTGACGTAACATGCGTAATACGCTACTGCTTTATTCGTCGTCTGGGTGCCCGCTACAGCTGCGCCATCTCGCGCGTTTTCCGTAGAATGTTCGTGGATCATCGCCAAAAAGTATAGTTTACCGTAGTGACCTCATGGGTAACATGTTTCATCTTGGTGGTGGCAAAACAATTGCTGGCAACGCTTCAAACAAACATGGACATTGTTTAAAATAAAACCATCTCTCACAACCGGACAGACACGCTCACCAGGTGGCGCGGCAGGTTTCCACCAGCAACCGTTCACCTTTCGGGTCCATTTATTCCGCGCATTTACGGACGCACAGCGAGCGTAATCGGGGCCAACACGTGACATTTAAGCGTCAAGTTAACTGAAATAAAAATTTATGCTATTTTACCCCATTGCTAGTTTGGGAGTATTTACACATTGGAAATAATGCCAATGCAATATGTGTTTTGTGTGTTTAAATATCACCATCAGTTTAACGCACCCTGTAAACATTGTTGTAGTTACGGGCCAATGTGCAACAGTTTCCTTAAATTTCATCGTGGCTCATTCATGACCAGCTGTGGTTTAATTATTTATACTAATTAATTCTGTCGGGAGCATCCCAACGTGACGGTAGGTCAATTCAGTTATAATTTCGATAATTATTAGAACGTTATTATACATGGTTTGTCTTAAATGTATTTGTATACACTATAATCAGTTAAAATAAATTAAATTTTAATATGAATGATGGCGATCGTTTTGATTATACACGACACCGGCAAACAATCAACAACAGCAGGGGCCGGTTTCATGAAGCGTACTTAAAGTTACGCAATTACTTTTATTAAACAAATCACGTCATTTACTAAGACAATCATCTTAGCGTTAAGAACGTTCTTCGCCGCTCCTTGGAACCACCACCAGCAGCAGCAGCAGCAGCAGCAGCAGCAGCAGCAGCAGCAGCAACGGCAGAAAGAACACGTGAAATAATCTGCCAAGAATAATATATCCTTACGTGTTATTCTTACACTATTACAATATACAATGTATTCTCACATTTGTATCTCACGAAACAAATGTGAGACATACAACGCACGACGTCTTCATAAATGGAAACATTGTTTTACCAAAATGCGTATAATGTCTACACATAATTTAATTGCAAAACTAATACAGACAAACCAGTGTGTGAACAAGTTTGTTTACGGACCTTGTCGACGTCAATCCTTGTTTCCCTGTTTGAATACAAATGGCATTCCATTTACAACGAGTACTATGTACAGGTAATTTTTTGGGATACAACGTTGAATATTAAAAGTGTATCCGGAAAAAAAGCTTACCGACTAGTTCAGGCTGGAAAAACGCAACATTGACATTTGCATGTCATTAGTGAACTGACTGTCAACGCAATAACCGCAACGAAAATGCAAGTGCCACGCATGTCGCACAGAAATTGCAAATGTCATGCATGTGTTTTACATTACCACCAAGGGGCTCTTCCCGAAGTATATCCCTATGAATTTTCTAAAGCATATGCCAGGCGAGGGGAATGATCTTGCTGCATATTACTTGAGACATGTGCGGCAGATCAATGATGCCAATATATCAATTATTGCAAGAGATGAGTTAACCCGTCAACGCGAAAATAGTCCCTAAAATGGACAGACTTAGACTTAACTTTAAGAACGATACATATAGGAAGCATTCAGCCACGTAGTAATTGCTGCGCGAAGACTACTCATTCATTTATATTTTAGATCAACGACATTTTAAAGCCAAGCATTTTATATAGCTCAAGGAACTGGAGTATATATTGGCGTGAACACAAATGTCCAAACATCGAAACGGCACATTACCAGAAATACCGAGCTTTCGTAGACG